>CM076581.1:901299953-902499953 GCA_034641835.2 Pinus albicaulis
ATATAGAAAATGCCAGAAATAGAACATAAAGCAAATACTCATAAAAATGTCGGGAATGCTAAGCCATTTTATTAATCTGAGAATATAATGAAATACAATAGATGATCAGAATGATAGCACCTATTCTTGCTCAAGGCAAGTGAAGAACTCTCTCAGAAAGACAGGAAATGGCTACTATAAGAAACTGCGTCCCAACTGCTGGAAAAACTGCCGTAAAACTGCTGCTGCTGGAATGGACTGAAACTAGGGGCTGATCCCCTTGCCGGAATGAGCTGAAAATCTGCAGACCACCTGTACTCACCACCCCGGACAAAACCCAGAAACCATATAAAAAATGGCCAGCCTCCGAAAATCACCAAAGAAACCCTCCTCAAGGAATTACGCTGCCTCTGCAAGGCTCAGCGCAAATGCCAAATGATAATAGCTGAAACTGTGCCACAAACTCCTCAGGAAACCTCCTAATGGCAAAGACAGATCCTCTCCTCTGGATATCAACTGAAACTCCTGCAGAAAACCCCACACCGGAACACCTCCAATTAGAACTGCGTCCTCTCTCCCAGGGACTGCGTAGTCACAAGAGAAGCCCAGCTCCTCAGCAAAACAACCAACCAAACCACCCGCTAAAGACTGAAGAAATGACCTTACCCGAGCAGGCACTCGAAGTCCCTCGGGGCTAAGGGTGAGATCTCCGACCGGAGACACTCAACGCACTAAACAGTGTTGCAGATAGGCTAAACAGCCAGTGTGTTCAAGAAGACAAAAGTCTAGCTCAAATATCATCAACAACAAGAATGCCAAATGAGATGGCTCTCCCACCTTTTATAACGCTGGCCCTTCTCCAAAACCCTAACGTGGTCTCCCTCTCCTCCACGTGCTCCTCATCAAACTGCGCAGAAGCTCCTAGAGGCTACGTGGGCCCCCTCCTCTGCGTGGTGTTGGACCCCCATGGCTCCCCATAAGTTATAATGTTGTGCTACTAGGGAAACACTTTATTTTATTTAAGTGAGTTAGACCCCTCCTCTCACTTTTTATTTATTAATAAACTATAGTCGGCAAAACTATACAAAAATCGAATATTCCAATTAGCTGTTGCTAATTAGGAATATTACAGTCTCCCCCAGCAAAATGTTGCTTGTCCTCAAGCAACTGAAGTGATGGATGCTGCAGAATCTTCTCATTCTCCCAAGTGGCATCCTCATCCGGCAAATTCTTCCACCTCACCAAGAATTCCCGGACCGTCCTGCTCCGTAGCTGCCTCTCCCTGGTATCAATAATAGCCTCTGGCTGTAACACCAGATGCCCCTCATCATCCGTGGGTGGTAACTCATCCATGACTATCACCTGTTGTCCCAATGCCTTCTTCAGGCATGATACGTGAAAAATATTATGAATCTTGCTGCCTTGGCGCAGCTCTAACTCATATGCAACCTGTCCAATCCTACGTACCACCCTCTACGGCCCATAAAAGCGGGGCTTGAGCTTCTCAGCCCCCTTCTGCTTAAGTGACGACTGTTGGTATGGCTGTAATCGTAGGTAGACTAAGTCTCCTACCTCAAACTGTCTCTCTACCCGATGTCTATCAACATACAGCTTTTGCTGATTCTGCGCCGTGGCCATGTTATCCTTGAGAGCTCGGAGGATGTCCTGACTCTCTTGGATCCAAATCTTGGCTCTCGGAGCCCTGCTAACACCAAACATCACGTCCGCAAAAGATAAAGGATGATACCCATACAAAGCATAGAACGGTGACATACCAATGGACATGTGATGCGTCGTGTTGTAGCAATACTCTCCCAAATGTAGCCACTTCAGCCATGCTCGCTGCTGCCCACTGACATAGTTACGCAAGTAGCCCTCCAGCCACTTGTTAACTATCTCCGTCTGTCCATCCGTCTGTGGGTGATAACTAGTGCTCGGTGTCAACTCTGTCCCCACTAGCCGGAAAAGCTCCTGCCAAAATCCGCCCATGAAGCGACTGTCCCTGTCACTGATAATGGTCTTAGGAAGACCATGCAGTCTGAAAATCTCTCTGAAGAACAGCTCGGCCACCTGTGCTGCTGTGTAGTGTGCGGATATGGCGAAAAAGTGCGCGTACTTCGTCAGTCGATCAACGACGACAAAGATACAATCCTTGCCCTGCACCATGGGCAACCCTGTGATGAAGTCCATCGATATGCTCTCCCATTTCCCCTCTGGAATGGGAAGAGGCTGCAACAACCCTACGGGATGGCTCATCTCTCCCTTGTTCCTCTAACAAAAATCGCACTCCCTGACATGCTGGAGTACGTCCTCCTTGAGGCCCTTCCATGAGAACCTCTCTCTAATGGCCCTGTAGGTTTTGGTAAACCCCTGGTGGCTAGTCAATGGGGAATCATGTGATGCATGGAGTATCTTCTTCTTAAGCTGATATCCCTCAGTGAAGAAGATCCTATCCCTGTAATAGATGATCTCATCAACCACCCTGTACCTGTCATCTGCTACCTGTCCCTCCAGCACCTCACATGCAAACCTGTCCTTGGAGTACTCCACCAATAGTCGAGCCCTCCAATCTGTGTCCAAGCTCATAAGAGATAACGTGGGCGGTCTACGTGAAAGGGCATCTGCTACCTCTTTATTCTTGCCTTTGACGTACTCAATGTCAAAGTCATAGGCTTGGATCTTACTGATCCACTTCTGCTGCCTCTCCTGCAACTACTTCTGCTCCAGAAAGAACCTGAGGCTGTTGTGATCGGACCTTACTCTGAATCTACTGCCCACTAGATACTGCCGGTATTTGGCCAATGCATGCATAATGGTCAACATCTCCTTGTCGTATATGGAATACAACCTCTCATGCGGAAGGAGTTTCCGGCTCTCAAAGGCTATAGGGTGACCACCTTGCATCAATACTGCGCCGATCCCCTCTCCCGATGCATCGCATTCTAAGACAAATGGTTGCGTGAAATCCGGCAATGCAAGCACGGGGCAGCTACTCGTCACCTCCTTGAGCCTATCAAAGGCTCGTTGTGCTGTATCTGACCAACTGAATGCCCCCTTCTTTGTCAAGTCTGTGAGGGGTGCAGCGAGCTGTGAGAAACCCTTGACGAACTTCCTGTAGTAAGTGCAAATGCCAATGAATCCCCGAAGCTCAGTCACGTTCCTCGGCTCTGGCCAATCTCTGATGGCCCTGATCTTCTCCTCGTGGACTCTCACTCCGTCCACTCCTATGATATGTCCCAAGTACAACATCTCCGTTAATCCAAACTCACATTTGGAGAGCTTGGCATAGAACTGCTACTCCTCCAATATGCGCAATACTGTCTCAATATGTTGGAGATGCTCCTCCCAATTCCTGCTATATATGAGTATGTCATCGAAGAAGACCAACACAAACTTCCTCATATGACTGCGGAAGATATGGTTCATGCACGATTGAAAGGTGGCGGGTGCATTGGTCAGCCCAAAAGGCATAACCAGAAACTCGAAGTGCCCATAATGACACCTGAAGGCGGTCTTGGGAATGTCATGTTCCCTCACGCGAATCTGATGGTACCCAGATCTCAAATCAATCTTTGAGAAGAACTGTGCTCCTCTCAACTCGTCCATCAACTCATCGATCCTGGGAATGGGGTACCTGTTCTTTAGGGTCTTCTTGTTCAGAGCCCTGTCGTCAATGCACATCCGCAATGTGCCGTCCTTCTTCACCAACACCACGGAAGAAGCAAAAGGACTCGTGCTCGGCCGAATGTGCCCAAGGGCCAGCAACTCCTGAATAGCTCGCTCAATCTCATCCCAGTAGGCCTTGGGATGCCTATAAGGTGTGGTGATCACTGCCTGTATACCCTGCTCCAGCTCAATGGTATGCTCGAACCCCCGATCCGGTGGCTGCCCTGGCGGAATATCCCCGAATACTATGGCATACCTGTCAAGGATGGTCTGTACCTCTGGATGCACTGCCTGTCCTATAGTCGCTGCCTCCGAAGCCCGCAGCTCTACTGCCCACTCTATGTCTCCCTTATGGAAGGTTGCCTCCATCCGATGTGCCGAAACAGTCTGAGGCGGGTATGTGTGCTGTCCCCATATCTTCTCATGCCTCCCTGTCTTGGGATCATCCCACTCCATCTCTAGGGCCTTCCAATCTGTCGTGACCTTCCCTAGAGTAATAAGCCACTGAACACCTAGTATCATGTTGGTGTCCGGAATATCGACCACAAAAAAATGATCTGTCAATGTATAGGTGCCCATCGTCACTGATAACTCGGGAACATATCGAGCACACACCATGGTCTGATCTCCTGGGACCAAAACTGAAAATCCATCGAAGCTCTCAGTCTGTATACCTCTTCGCTCCACCATCTGCGCATCGATGAAGTTGTGGGTTGCCCCACTATCGACCAAGACTGATACTCGCTGGCCACGCACTGTCCCCCGTACGCGCAGCGTCAAATACTTGGGAACTCCCCACAATGCTGCAAGGGCTCCTCCAGTAGGTGCAAACGACGTACCACCTACTGGTGGTGGTGGAGGTGGCAAAGTATCCTGCACTGCATGACAATCTCCTGCCTCCACATCATCCTCCTCATCCTCTTCCCTGCTGCTCTCGGAGAAAACCTCAATGAAATGTGCTTTCCTAGCAGCACATCTATGTCCTGGTGCCCATGGCTCCTGGCAGGTGAAGCACAACTGCTTCTTCTTCAGCTCCCTCCTGGCCTCATCATCAACCTGCACCCGTCCGGGATTCCCCTTGGGAGGCGGAATCCTCACGTCCTTCCCCTTAGGCTAGAAAGCCTGTCTCTGGGGATAAGGTGTCCGAGTCCTAGGTAAGACATCCTGTAAATCTCAGGTCCTGCTGATAGCATCCTGAAGTGTAGCTGGTCTAGTCGACCTGACTAGGCCACGAAGTGGCTCTGCTAATCCCTCCACAAACATGTAGATCATCCGAGCTGCGGATAGATCTGGCACCATCACTGAAACCCTCAAGAAATCCGCAATGTAAGTCTCTGGGCTCCTAGTCTGCTTGAGCCTCGTCAGCTCAACAAAGTGTTGTTCCGGATCCCTCCGGTCAAAACGCTCTATCACCCTCCTGGTAAACTCGGCATATGTCGTCACTGTAGAATGCCCGAGTGTCGTCATCCCATGAAACCACCAGTCCTGGGCCTCACCATCCAAATGTAATGTTGCCACCTTAATGGCCTCTGTCTGCGACATCTGATTAAGCTGGAAATAGATGTCCAGCTTTTCCACCCAAGACTTTGCCGAACTGTTTGATGAACCATCAAACGTGGGCAAATGAAATCTGCTAGCTGTGCGGTGGTGGTCTCCATCATGATGATGCCGATGCCCTCTGTGATGATCGCGGGGTCTATCCCGCTGGAGCTGAACATAGTCTCTGAACGAGATATCATCTCTGAACTCCTGCCCGTATGCCTGGTACTCTGCAAAATAGTCACCCATGTGGCCAGGTTCTGGCTCCTGCTGTGCTCCTGCCCCTGTGTCCTCTCCTAGGAAGGTAGGCATAGTGGATCGCGTGGGTGCATGCGATGCCATAAGGGGGGTAGTCTCACGCTCCGGCATATGGTGTGATGTGCCCAATCCCTCACCAATCTGAAAACCCCTTGGGGTTTCACGTTGCCTAACCTCTATCGTAGCGATCCTCTGCCCAATCGTCTCCATCTGTCTCGACAGATCCTGTACGGTCTTGAGGAGCGTTTCCCTATATCTCCTCGCATCCTCATCGTCTGCCATAGGATCCTGTTGCTCTGCATCCCCCACAGGCTGCTCCTGATCTGTATCTATCACAGGCTGCTCCTAATCCGTGTCCACCACACGAACACAGTCTCCCTCTTCGTAGGTGTTCTCCAACCTACGCTCAATGTCTCTGTATTTCCTACCTCTGTAACAGATGTAGGGTTTATCCCTCGGTGTCATAGACTGCTAGCTCCACAGGCTGAGCCAGATCTATGCTTTGATACCACTGTAATATCCCGTAAGGGAAATAGACAGCAATACAAGCATACGACAATATAGAAAATGCCAGAAATAGAACATAAAGCAAATACTCATAAAAATGTCGGGAATGCTAAGCCATTTTATTAATCTGAGAATATAAAGAAATACAATAGATGATCGGAATGATAGCACCTATTCTTGCTCAAGGCAAGTGGAGAACTCTCTCAGAAAGACAGAAAATCGCTGCTCTAAGAAACTGCGTCCCAGCTGCTGGAAATCTGCCGTAAAACTTCTGCTGCTGGAATAGACTGAAAACTAGGGGCTGATCCCCTTGCCGAAATGAGTTGAAAATCCGCGGACCACCTGTACTCACCAATTCGAACCAAACCCATAAACCATATCAAAAATGGTCAGCCTCCGAAAATCACCAGAAAGTCCCTCCTCAAGGAATTACGCTGTCCTCCAAGGCTCAGCGCAGATGCCAAATGATAATAGCTGAAACAGTGCCACAAACTCCTCGGGAAACCTCCTACTGGCAAAGACTGATCCTCCACTCCGGATATCAACTGAAACTCCTGCAGAAACCCTGCAACGGAACACCTCCAAGTAGAACTGCGTCCTCTCTCCCAGGGACTGTGCAGTCACAAGAGAAGCCCAGCTCCTCAACAAAACAACCAACCAAACCTCCCGCTAAAGACTGAAGAAATGACCTTACCCGAGCAGGCACTCGAAGTCCCCCGGGGCTAAGGGTGAGATCTCCGACCGGAGACACTCAACGCACTAAACAGTGCTGCAGACAGGCTAAACAGCCAGCGTGCTCAAGAAGACAAATGTCTAGCTCAAATATCATCAACAACAAGAATGCCAAATGAGAAGGCTCTCCCACCTTTTATAACGCTGGCCCCTCTCCAAAACCCCAACGTGGTCTCCCTCTCCTCCACGTGCTCCTCATCAAACTACGCAGAAGCCCCTAGAGGCTACGTGGGCCCCCTCCTCTACGTGGTGTTGGACCCCCATGGCTCCCCATAAGTTATAACGTTGTGCTAGTAGGGAAACACTTTATTTTATTTAAGTGAGTTAGACCCCTCCTCTCACTTTTTATTTATTAATAGACTATAGTCGGCAAAACTATACAAAAATCGAATATTTCAATTAGCTGCTGCTAATTAGGAAAATCAGGGAAATCAGGGTTTTTCTTGACTAGTCGGGAAGGAGGAACTGCTTAACATAGCAAAACGCCTTTGTTTGAGCTGAAATTCGACATGGAAGTCCCTCTTGACCTATTCTAACATATCCCAGAACCTTGAGACGCAATTTTACGCAGATTTTCTTACACACTCATTTTAGGGCCAAAATACTCACTTTTCCCCACCTTTTTGCCCCTAAAAACTGAGTAAAGGTTGCTGCAGTATTTGGAGTGGGTTGCTGAGTGTTTATAAACACTTTTTATGTTGGCTGAAGCATACTTTCCTGAGGAATGCGTTTTTGAGTCATGATCTGCTGAGAATTCCATTTTTGGGATACTACAGTTTGTTGCACTATTATTGTTTGGGTGTTCTAGTTCTATACCACTTGGTGTGATCATCTTCCACTCTTAGACAGAGTCTGGAAAGGGCCAGATAGCCTCCGGATCTCATTCTCTTTTAGAGACGACATATCCGGTAAATGCCCTCCCAGTCAATCTTTGGTTGGAGTTTGCCGTGTTTTTGAGATATCCTGGAAACGGGATATTACAGTGGTATCAGAGCATAGTTCTGGCTCAGCCTGTGGAGCTAGTTATCTATGGCACATATGAGGATCTCACATCAGCATGGTCATATACCCTTTGGAGAGTATTTCCGAGAATGGCAGTCCAAGGGGGAAGACTTCAAAGCAGCTTTGCCCTTCAAAGATTACTATCAGCTCAGACAGGATGAAGGAGGAAGGTACTATGGTAACAGAGGAGTTTCTAGCATGCAGAGTTCAGATTTGCAGCGTACCACTGGGAGATCACCTCTTCCCATGCATGAGGAATCCAATAGTCCCTGTGAGTCTAAGCCCAAGAAGATCGGAACAGTGCAAAAGGAGAGTTTATTCTCATCTCTTTTCAGATCCAGAAGAAATACATCCACCTTTGAGGAGGTCAAGAAGAATGAAGAAAAATAAGAGGAAGTACCATGCACTTCCAATTCTCATCAAGAAGAAGAGATCACATCACCTCTTGAGGAGGCTTGTGAAAACGCTATCACACTCATGGAGGAGCAGCCACACGCATCAACAGTTGGGGCAGCCAACACTTGTGAGGAAGGAACTCTTGTAGCCCTGCAAGAAGTTCCAAATGCGGATCAAGAGCAGCTTGGTTGCACTGCGCTGTGCAACATGGATGAAGGGGAGGTCTCAAGGAGAGATCTCATTGGAGATGCACTTCGACACACTATGGGATGCGATGCTTTTCTTCCCTTCTCACGAGAGCAGATAGAAGATGGAGGACATCTTAGGATGGATAACATCTTTCATGCTTGTGTTGGACATCCCTTGAGCCATACACATCATGATGGGAGGTTTTTGCCTACCACCTATTTGATTCTTGATAGGGTCTCATTGATCCTTGAGAAGTTTATATTTCAAAATCCCATGAAGTGCAAAGTCAGGAATTTGATTTGGGGAGATGGTAGCCCTCATTGGAGGAATACCAGGATGAGGAGAAGAAGGGGGCGTCCACAAGTGATTGAGTGGATGGGGATGATGAGCAAGGAGCTAGGAGGCTACTTGCAGATCTATGATATCGGGCAGCAGGAGGCTTGGCTGCGCTGGTTACTCTTGAAAGAGTTTGGCCATCACTTGGCAAACACTCTTCCTAAGAGTCGGAGGATGAAGGAAAGATGGCGGGATACTTGCATCATTGAGCAACATAGAGTATGGATGCATGGTGTTGATATGATACTCATATCATTCATTGTGTCTTCATCACATGATTGGTATGATGGAGGTATGGGGAGGCAACACAATGTCTTGTTGCTTGGTTTGTTTCTGGGAGAGCAAGGGCAGATTTGCTCTCACACTTTGTATGATGTTGTAAGAGGAGGAGATGGCACTATCTCCTTGGTCTTTGATGATGATTGGGGAGCACTTCCATCTTGGGAGGTATTCCATATTTGTTGCAGCACTATTAAAGGAGTCTTTGACAAGGAGCATGTCAAAGAACAGAGCTTTGTATTGACAGGAGCTTACTTGCATGAGCTCACAGCATTGTCACCTTGGAGCAGAGACTTATGGATGAAGTGTGCCCAGCGTAAATATGGTGGATCTATAACCCATAGGTCCCAAGATCACTTCATATTTGTTTCACTTGATGAACAAAGAGGAGGTGATGATGATAAAGACATCTATGGCATATTCTTCTTGACTTGGGTTCCCAAGCATCAGGAGGATTATCTTCTTGCAGCACATGGTTCATTCTTCTTCACAGTGGGCAAAAGCACTATGGAAGACTCGTGTATGGACCCATGCACTATCTTACTTCCAAAATATGGTGAGAAGTTTGTTTATACATTCATTGATTTGCACACTCTTACCATTCCTATGCAGTGCATTTCTTCACAAGGGGGCAAGCTTGTCATATTGCTCCATGAGTTGTATTGGGCCAATCTACATGATGGAGGCAGCCATCTCTTTTGTGGCCTTGGGCAAATGTTTTATCACTACATGTATGCTCATTTGCTGCACTATAGCATGTATCATATGGAGACATGCATGATTAACTATGTAAGAAGAAATATTTTGCCTTGTACTTTCATCAAGCAACAACTTGTAAAACTGCGTTGTACTTGTTTGGGAAGCTGTTGGTACCTTCTTGCACCACATGAAACCTTCAGCATTCTCTTCATATTATTGTTGATCATGTCTCCATTTGCTGATATAGATCAGATTTGTATGGGAGGCTTGATTATGAGGGAGACACATGAGCTGGATGTGTCTTTGAGTGGGAAGAATTCTCACAATTTCTGCACTACATATTCTAATGGGAGCATGGGAGGAGGCATGGCCACCACTACTACATATGCGTTTTCTTTTAAGGAGAGCCATGAGATTGATAGTCATCCATTGTATAGCCATGGGCAAGTGTTTGGTCTCATGTTGTTGTCATATTCAGCCATTTACTATCCGTTAGTGGATGTGATGGATCTTGTACATTGCTTGCCATGTAATTTTCTGGAGTTGCAGTGGATGAAACTGCGTTGTATCCTCGTGAGAGATTGTTTGCATCATGTATCATCATGTAAAATCTTCAGCAAACATCTCATTAGGATGATCCATGATGACCATGTCCTATTCTTCGTGGATGAATTGTCTTGGGCCAGCTTGTTCTTCATTGTTGGAGGGACCTTCTTTGGAGGATTGTTCTTCACTTTGCCATTGGAGGGCAATGATTTTGCAGCTCAGGATCAACATGCACTCTACACTTATCATAAGTGGAGAGGAGGACAACATGGGGTAAGCTATGATGCTTGCCAAGTTCAGATTTTCAGCCCACCTTCATTACCGGAGCTTGAGGTGGAAGGAGATCTTCAGGAGTTGCCTTGTTGGGAGGTGGCTCATTTTGTTTGGATGATTGCTTGGGGATGGAGGATCCACATGAGGGAGATGTTCCTCATTACATTCCAAACTCCATGCCTCGAGTGGAGATTCTTCAGTTCTACCCTTGTAGTTGATTGGAGAGAGGTGATGAGTTGGTACATAGTTGATGGGCTAGCTTACACAGTCATAGATGCAGAGCAGCAAGGGTCATGGTCTTCATCAGTCATAGCCAGAGGTAGTGTGCAGTCCGAGCCATGGGACTTGGGCTATTATTGGCCATGGTGGAAATGGGATCCAGGAGGATTATTGGTTGGCTGGTACCATGAGAGATCGATTTGGGATCCTGGCATTGAGAGATCCCTTCATATCAGGGTGATGTAGAGGATAGAAAAGATTCAGTGGCGCATCTGGGACCATGGCACATTTTGCAGTATCGGTGGAGAGCATCAGCTAGGAAGGAGACTTGTTCAGGCAGTTGCTTGAGGGCAAGCAACATTTTTCCGGGGGGGACTATAATATTCCTAATTTGCGACGGCAAATTGGAATATTCTAGTTTGTTTATTTTTCCACCTATAGTTTGTAAATAAATAAAAAAGTGAGTAAAGAGGGTCCAAACTCACTTAAATGAAATAAGACATCCACCTAGTAGCACAACGTTGTGACTTAAGTGGGAGTCAAGGGGGGGACCCAACACCACGTGGAGGAGAGAGAGAGACTACGTTGGGTTTTGGAGGGAAACCAACACTATAAAAGATGAAGGAGCCTCCTCATTTCATTCATGCTTGGATTATGGATTGTTGAGTGAGACATATTGTCTTCTTTGGCACGCTGGCTGTTTAGCCCGTCTGCTGCACTGTTTAGTGCAACCGAGTGTCTCCGTGCGGAGATCTCACCCTTAGCCCCGGGGGACTTCGAGTGCCTGCTCGGGCAAGCTTATTTTCTTAGCATCATCCTCCAGGACAACGTTATTGCTGCAGCAGCGTAATACTGTGTTGTAGGGTGTTGCCGTGGTGACTTTACAACACCACCTCCTTCTCTTGTTTTTCAGAGGGAGAGTCTCTCTTTCCTTTGGAGGATCAGATTGGGAGATATTGGAGCTTATTATCAGATCTTGGCATCAGGCCTATATGTTCTTCATGGTATACTGCGCAGTTCTTTCCCCAGATCTGCGTTATTGCTGAGGGAGCAGCGTTCCGAGGGTTTTGGCATCATTTTGGAGTTAGATCTCTAATTGAGGGTGATCCTTGGATTGGCCAACCAATCCAAGTATATTTCTGATCTGATACTGAAGTTTGCTTCAGAAATTCTGAATCATTCTTCAGATCTGCTGCAGTAAAACTCAGATCTGCTCCGGCATTCTCATGTATTGCTGAAATCCCCAAGGGGAAAGTAATAAAGAGCCCTTTGGGCATTTTGTTTCATTATAGATCTCTGTTTTCATGTATTCATCAGTTTCAGATCTGTAATATAATAAATATAAGCTTCAACATCCTGGAGAAAACGCTGAAGTGTTTCTGGATCAATCTTTGTCTTGCGGCACCTCTATTTGAGGGGTTTTTTGTCATAAATTGGTGTTTACCCTTGCTGAAAGCCTATGCCATGCTCCTAAGCCCATTCTCTGATTATTTATAGTGTTATACATCATATTCCTTCAGAAAATACGCTTCCCTTGCTTCAGTAAAATTCTGCTTACTCAAAGTCTTGGGAAATCAGGGTTTTTCTTGACTAGTCGAGAAGGAGGAACTGCTTAACATAGCAAAACGCCTTTGTTTGAGCTGAAATTCGACATGGAAGTCCCATTTGACCTATTCTAACATATCCCAGAACCTTGAGATGCAATTTTACGCAGATTTTCTTACACACTCATTTTAGGGCCAAAATACTCACTTTTCCCCACCTTTTTGCCCCTAAAAGCTGAGTAAAGGTTGTTGCAGTATTTGGAGTGGGTTGCTGAGTGTTTATAAACACTTTTTATGTTCGCTGAAGCATACTTTCCTGAGGAATGCGTTTTTGAGTCATGATCTGCTGAGAATTCCATTTCTAGGATACTACAGTTTGTTGCACTATTATTGTTTGGGTGTTCTAGTTCTATACCACTTGGTGTGATCATCTTCCACTCTTAGACAGAGTCTGGAAAGGGCCAGATAGCCTCCGGATCTCATTCTCTTTTAGAGACGACATATCCGGTAAATGCCCTCCCAGTCAATCTCTGGTTGGAGTTTGCCGTGTTTTTGAGATATCCTGGAAACGGGATATTACACGTTGATTCATCAACAGAAAAAGTATAATTGTAGGTTGCAGTGTGTTTGCATTAGTAATTTTAATGAATATTGAGAAAATTAATTTGTAATTTAAATAAGGCAAGTAGGTAATGTAAATCAAATTTACTGCAGTAGGATTTCTGGTGTAGATTCAAAAACTTTCAAATGGTATCAGAGCTGTTGAAAATCAAGTAGAGCTAAAGGCATCAGCGAAGAGACGAAGGGAAAATTTTGCTGCAAGATAGCAGTCGTCCCGAGTGACAACGCAGATCCAGAAGAGGCAAGGAAGGGTGTCGCAGTCATCAGAGCAGCTCACGCAGATCATGCGTTAGCCAGCTATCATGACATTGTAGCTACGCAGAGGTAGCGCGGTGTTTGTTGGGCCAGCACAGAGGTTTTGAGCCTTCATCTTCTAGTTGCCGTGGCTGGAAGAGCAGTACGTTTTTCTTCAAGAGTTGTTCGTGGGGCATTGCTTCTGTTGGAGCAGAACAGTGTCTAGTGGGGTTGTGGCAAAGTAGAGGGCAGCAGTTCCTCAGAAGATCCTTGCCAAGAAGTCTAGATCCAATGTTGATCAACAGCAAAGATTGATCGGAGAGGAGTGAGTCGACATCAGTTGGCTGAATGATTTCCATGAAGGAAATCAAGTTTCAGAGGGAGCTTGTTCCTCATAGGGTTTCTAGCGCCAAAGAAACCCAAATCCGAGTGTTTCTGGGGCAGCAGCAAAAGAAGGAGAAAAGAACTAGTTTGACATTTTTTGAGCAAAGATGGTTGTACATGGATCAGTGTTATCAGAACCGAATCGGTTCTGAAAAACCGGTCGGTCCGACCGGTTTGGAGGCAAAACCTGTCTGAACTGGCCCTCCGAACCGAAAATGACCGATTCCGTAAGAACTAGTACGACAATTTTTTAGCAGAAATGGTTGTACATGAATTAGTGTTATCAGAACCGAACCGGTTCTGAAAAACCGGTCGGTCCGACCGGTTTGGAGGAAAAACCTGTCTGAACCGGCGCTCTGAACCGAAAATGACCGGTTCGGTACCGAACCTACCGATTCCATCACTGAACCGGCCAGTTCCGTACCAGTCCGGTTCGGACCGGTTCCACTGGTTCACAAGCCCAGGCATTAAAAAAAATATATTTTTTCTCTTATTTTTTTAAAAAAATTTAAATTATTATTTTTCCTAGTTACTAACGCTACCCTAGGCCCCCCTAAAGCTACTTAAACACCCCCACCCCCTCTATTTCACTCACACTATTCATTGGAGTCTCTTGCAATTCTTGAGCTATGTTCGGTGAGGAGAATTCAGAGAGTTTTTTGTAGGGTTGTTCTAAGGGAGATTTTTCACAGATTTGAAGAGTTGCTTGGACTCCTCTTGCAGAGTTGTTGGGTTGGCAGATTTTCGAGATACTTCAAAGAATTTTTTTTTCCCAAAATCTTTGGGTTTTTTTCAGTGGTTTTTGCAACTGCTGGAAGATTTTTTTTTTATTTTGTTGGGGTTGCTACATAGTTGACTTCAAAAGATTTTGGAGCCAATTTTCTCCAAAATTTTAGAGGGTAAATCAAGGGCCATGGGAATCAAGCCATAATCCCATTGTAGACTTGGATGCTACTCATTCTTCAAATGAAGATAAAGAGGATGATCAGGATGATGATTCTGATGATGATTGATGACTGATGATTTGATCATTGATTTGTTGTAGTTGTAGCTTGCAGTATTGTAGGTTGTAATATAATACTATGATCTATGATGTTATTTTGGACTATAAAGGCCTTTTAGAGTTTGCTTCTTGATGTTTGTAACATTTTTGGTTCAACGATGTTTTGCACTAAGTGCTATTTTGGTTGTATGCACTATTACTTGCTATATAAATGAGAACTTTTGCATATTTGTGTATAAATGGTTTGGATTCATATGGATGCACACAAATATATTTGTTTTTTCTTTAAAATATGAATATTTTATGTGTTTTTGGTAAACCGGTTTTTTCCGGTTCCCGATCCACAAGGTTTTCCGATTCGATGACCGGTTCGGTTCCGATAACATTCACATGGATTGAGGGATCAAGACAGGTTGGATGGAGCATCCAACTTTTTCATCTGAAAGGCCAGGATCCTGTCAGTTTTTTATCAACATTGCATCAAGGATCATATCTTGCATGTAGTTGTTGTTCATGTTGATGTTGATCCTATCAAGAAGTATGAGGAGGCTCAAGCGAAGACAAAACGCTTGATCATGGACAGAGTCAAGGATCATGTGATCCCACATATTGTCGAAAAGAACACGGCGAGGGAAATGTGGACTTCCTTGACCACTATGTACAAGTGAATCTCTGTCTAGCAGAGGATCTTGCTTGAGAATCAGCTCAAACTGTTTTAGATATAGAAGGGAGAGAAGATCGACAAGGGAGAGAAGATCGACCACTTCCTTATCAGAATGCGAGCGATCCGAGATCAACTGGCTTCCATAGGGGCTACACCAGATGATGGACTTATGGTTAGGACTGCCCTGAATGCAGTCACGAAAGAATGGGAAACCTTTGTCCAAGGTATTTTGGGCAAAGCAGCTCTTCCAAACTGGGAGGAAATGTGGGCAGCTCTTCGACAGGAAGAGATTAGAAGGTTGACCAAGGCAAGAAGCAGCAGTAGGGGGGATCAAGAACAAGGAGGAGGAAGAGGAAGATGCGGCTCTCGCATCTAAAGGACAGAATGGGCAGCAAAGAAGGAAGCAGAAGGACCTCTCGAAGATCAGATGCTTCAAGTGTGGTGAATTGGGACATTTTCCCACACAATGCCCTCAGAAGAAGGGCAAAGAAGATTCTGATTCGAAGGCTGCTACAGTAAATGACGATGATGATGTCGCCATGAGTGCTCATGTGCCTCGAGAGAAGATGTGGGGCGACATAGATCTGTAGTTCTTTCGAACTTCAGCAAAGGGGTACGATCCCTGAGGTGGCCAAAATCTTGGATTACATACAAGCTACGAGAGCCCTTAATGACAGTAGCAGGATGACTGGAGTCAGTTGGTGTAAGGAGGATGGAGCAACAATGGCAGAGCTCGGACACTGAAGACTGAAGCAGCGCAGAGCAGAGGCAACATCAGCAACGTAGTGGTTGATGGACTTCAACAGCGCTGTGCAGAGCAGTGCTTATGCAATGCAGAATAGCAGCAGCACAGAGCATCAGAGGGTCAGCGCAGAATTAGCAACAGAGGGAGCTTCACCATCGAGATACATCTAGACTGACTTGTATGTCAAGTTTTTGGGTGGATTTTTCAATTGCATTACTCTCAGCAACTGAGTTACAGTGCAGCAATTAGCAGTGGTAGTGCTATGGCCAGAATGATGCAGCATTTGAGAGGGAGTTGCAGTACAGATGTAGCACTGTCAGTGGCAGTGACATGGGCAGCAGTACAGATAGTAGCAGCGTAGTGGATGAGGGGCAGCAGCCGAGCATCAGCAATACAGAAGAACGATGTCGTGGATCAGGGTAATGCTTCAGGTAGTGAAGTATTGCTAGAGCATATTCCTCGCTAAGAGGGAGTGTTGATTTTTGGGTAACATTGGATGTGCTCTAGCTCCGAAACTTTGTGGAGAGGCTAGAACACATGAGATCTCCAAGACCCAAAAATCATTTGGAGAAATTCCACCTGGAGCTTAAGTTATTCAAATAATTAATTATTTTAATGGGGATCCTAAGTCTAAACTTAGGCAAATTAAAAAATTAAAGTGAATTAATTAAACATGTGGGTGAGAATGTTCTAAGTGACGAAGATCATGTCTTTTCTAATCTTAGTCGTCAATTAGGGATTAGATCACGGTCGTTGATTCATCAACAGGAAAAGTATAAAGGAAAGGCTTGGGGTCAACTGGAGGATACCCACAAAGACTGAATTTAGAGATTGAATTCTTTTGAAAGAGTAATGCTCAGACAAAGATCAGACCTGAGTAATTCAGTGCAGTGAGGGGCAGTTCGGTAGCGGATTTCATCCAACACCAAGAATACAATTGCAGAGAGGAAGATCAACACTAGGAGGGGCAACGCAACTCAGAGAGGGTGATGCAGTGCCAGTAGGGTTCACACAGTAGTGACGCAGAGCCAAAGAGGGTGACGCAGCCACTTGTGAAGCTGTGTTGGGGTTTCTGCGAGGCAGATCGGGAAGCCATCCTGCAGATCGATTTCTAAGCCAAGAAGGCTCACAGAGAGGGTGACACAACCAATAGGAGAGGTGACACAGTCTCAGTGCAGAGCTAGTTGCAGCCATCGCTGCGCAACACTCGAGACTATGCAGTCACCTATGGGGTTTCTTCATTCTGCCGTGGGGTTTCTTCATTCTGCCGTTGGATCTGCCAAAATATCTATCTCTAGACAGAGGTACCTCTGCCGAGGATTTTCTCTGTTGGGTTAGCCGGATTTGCCACCCTAGACTGTATTCAGAAATCTGCATAATAATATAAACCCTCAGAACTGTTGCACTGGTTTTCCCGCATTGGGTTTTTACAGGGACATTTGTCCGAAAAATTTGTGTCCTTTGTCTGATTGTTCTACTTATTTTTCAGTACTTGATCTGTATAATTGTGTAGGCTGCAGTGTGCTCACATTAGTATTTTTACGGAGAATTCAGAAAAATATCTTGTTATTTAAATAAGGCAAGTAGGTAATGTAAATCAGATTTACTGCAGTAGGCTTTTTAGTGTTGTAAATTTTTGTAGATGTTCTATGCTTGATGCAACTTTACTTTTATAAGAGCAATCACATAAACAGTTAAGTAAAAATGCTGATAGAACATACACAAACCAGAAACAGGAGAATGTGTTGGTGCGTTACGATGGTCAGCACGATGCTTCAACTAGCAAAGTCTTCTTGGTCGGCCAACTCAAAATGTGTCACAATAGTCCTCAAATCAATCATCCAGTCAACTCAAAGTCAACCCCAAAAAAGTCAACGTAGTCCAGAAAAAGTCAATGCAGGGCAGCAACAATTAAGTCAATGCAGCTCCAACTTCAGTCAACCTTTTGACCTCGACTTTTGTGCCAATGAGTATGGCCTTCAAAAATCTAACTCTCCACAAAATTTCAGCTCAAACGGACCATGCGTTAACGAAAGTCAACGCTGGTCAAACTTCCCCAGAAACCCTAACTGCAGAAAATTTGTTGCGGTAAATTTCGTCCTTTTGCTGCAGTAGATTTCGTCCTTCTTCTCACGTGGGAGATGAAACTGCTTCTCAGATGCTTGTAGATAATCAGAGGAGAAGATGTGTGATGTTGACTGAGTGATGTTGAGTGAGTGAAATGTTCTCCAATGTTGACTGTATTTATATCCATCATTGAGGTGTGTGACACATCTGTTGGGGGTGTAAAACCTTAAGGCCGACCTGCACTTAAATTTATTATAAATAATAAATTCAAAATAAATGTTCTGCTCATCAGATTAAAATCAATTTTATATCGATTTTACACTTCTCCGAAAGAGGAATCCAATACAAATATTGGAATCTTCATCTGAGCATCACAAGATGGAGTTTGGACCTAGTTGTCCAAATTTAACACTCCCTCTCAACTAGGGAGAACTCCATCCACCAGTGCAATCAAACATCGTGCGTCATCCCGCCGTAACTTGCTTTGCTGGCCTCTTAATTTTAGAACAAAAGTGGGTCAATCACAAAGACATCATCCCCCGACTGACAAATTCAGCCCAGAGGTCCGAAACCTCTATCAGACTCACAAAGAGTCTCCAACCAACCCGAAGTTGGTTCATCTGACTCGAAGTCAGGCGGAGGTCCGAGACCTCACTAGACTTGATCCCAGATCAAGTGGTTGGACCGTGCCATCCTAGATAGAGAGTACGACAATCTCTGATGCGTCCATCAGTCTTTGCTACTGGTCTCTAGCTTTTCCCATCTCATTGGCCAAATGAGAGGTACTTCCCATGAGCCATGAACTCAATGGGTAGGATGCATACGGGGCACAGATAATGAGAGGTGAACCAACTCAATAATCACAACGGTGGGGTCCAAAGCACACTAACAAAGGTTTGGCAAGCCTAGGAGTTATATTGCTCATGGCTAGAGAAGTCGAGACCCAAGCCCAGGCTCCTGCGTTTCGCCGTCCCCTTGAGGACCCACATCGTGGTCGTTCCCGAATGCAAGTCTCTCACGGAAGGTTGGGAGCTTTACCTAACCCCGAGCCAGGTAGAATATCCGCGAACCTGCTCGTGAGTTCCTATATGATCGAGCCTTACGGCGCCTCGGCCCCATGCCATATCTCGGATGAGGCGATATCCGTATGCTTGGATCGGTCGTGGAACACGGGATTCTCGGTCAAGCGAATCCCACTCTGGTTATCACAGAGTATCACGGTGGTATCTAGCACATGTCCAAATAGCTCACTAAAGAGCTTTCGCAACCAAACTGCTTCACAACAGGCCATACTTGCTGCAATGTATTCGGCCTCTGCGGTGCTCAAAGCCACCAACTTCTGCTTCCTGCTCATCCATGAAATCGAAGCAGAACCAAGATTGAAGCAACATCCCGATGTGCTCTTACGATCCACCACACTGCCAGCCCAGTCGGCATCAGTATATCCACGGAGTGTCACGCTCCCGGCAGTGTATCTCAGCCCATGGTTTATCGTGCCCCGAAGGTATCTCAGAAGATTCCTGGCACCAACCCAGTGAAAGTGATGAGGTTCAACCATCTGTTGACTCAAAGTGTTCACTGCAAAACATATATCTGGACGGGTGTTCACTAAGAACATTAGGGCCCCTACGAGTTGACGATACTCAGTAGGATTTGCCAATACGGGCCCAGCAGCGCTGCCACTCAACTTCTTGAAGTTGAGTTCCATTGGTGTTGACACGGACTTGTAGTCCACCATACCAAATCTTTCTAGAAGTTTCACAATGTATTTTCCTTGAGAAAGGAAAATCTCTCCAGGTCTCTGCCAGACCTCCAGGCCTAGGAAGTAGTGCATCAGTCCAAGGTCCTTCATCTTGAACTCAGCAGCGAGCTCCCTCTTGCATTGATGAATGAGAAGGTCAGCGCCTGTCAGGAAGAGGTCATCCACATACAGCACTAGAATGAGAGGCTTCCCCTGGACAACCTTGAAGTAAAGGTTCGGATCAACATTACTTCGAGTGAAGCCCAGCTTCATCAAGTAGCTATCTATCCTCTCGTACCAAGCTCTGGGTGTTTGCTTTAACCCATAGAGGGCTTTCTCCAACCTGCAGACATGAGTGTCTCGATCCTGAACTTCAAATCCCAGAGGTTGTTCCACATACACCTCTTCCTTTATTGCACCATGCAGAAAAGCGGTCTTGACATCCATCTGATGAAGACTCCATCCTTGCGTAGCAACAAGGGCTATGATTGATCGAATGGTGGTATATCGTGCCACAGGTGCAAATATGTCATCATAATCTACTCCTTCCTTTTGAGAGAAGCCACGGGCAACAAATCTTGCCTTGAACTTTTCAGCACTTCCATCAGATCCATGTTTGATCTTGTAGAGCCATTTTGCGGTGACAACTGATTTGTCCTTCGGTCTTGGAACCACATCCCGGACATCATTCTTCATTATGGACTCATATTCTTCGTGCATAGCATCCTTCCAGACTTGATGCTTTACGGCTTCCTCAAAAGATCCAGGTTCAGATTGTAAAATAGTACTCATGGTAGCCAGATACCCTTGGTATCTACACGGCTTCTTGCTTTCTCGAAATGTCCCCCTCGGGGCAGCATGTCCCTCAGCATCTTCGAGAGTGTCTCTGAGCCATGATGGTCTCTTTCTCGGTGAAGGAGATGGATCGATTGGGTCCATTGGTCCTTCAACATCATGCATTGTCTCATCCTGCGGTTCTTCTTGATTTCCAGGCCTTGCTTCATGATTTTCCTCAGATCTCGGAAGATCTACTACTTTCTTCAGGGAAGTACTACTTTCTTCAGGGAAGCATCTTCGTCAAAAGTGACATCATGGCATATCTCTACTTCACTTTGACCAGGTACATAGACTCTATAGGCCTTAGAAGTTTCGCTGTAGCCCACAAACATTCCTTTCTTCCCAGAAGCATCCAGCTTACTTCTCTTTTCTTTTGGCACATGAAAATAAACAGGACATCCAAAAATTCTAAAATGTGAGACGTTAGGTTTCTTACCAGTGAAAACCTCTTTGGGAGTTTTGGAGTCCAGGGCAGAATGAGGGCATCGGTTTTGAATGTATACAGCAGTATTCGCAGCTTCTCCCCACAGAAACTTCGGTAGACCCTAGTCACATAGCATGGCACGGGCAGCTTCCACAATGGTCCTGTTCTTTCGTTCAGCAACGCCATTCTGCTCAGGAGTATAGGCAGTAGTAGTCTCCCTCTTAATGCCAGCTTCTCTGCAAAAGTCCTTGAACTCATTTGACTCATATTCAGTGCCATTATCGGTCCTCAAAATCTTGATCTTCTTCCCTATCATATTTTCCACCAAGGCTTTGAAGGTATGGAACCACATGAAAGCCTCATCCTTCTTCTTCAAGAAGTATATCCAGGTTTTGCGGGAGAAGTCATCAGTGAATGTCATATAGCTACGTTACACAGTATCGCTCCCCTGCCGTTGGAGCAAGTACCCCGAGCTCCGCCGCTCCTAGGAGCTTTGGAGCTGGTCGGGAACGCTCCAAATTGAGCCGGAGCTTTCTCGGGAACTGCGGAGCTTTTCGGGAGCTTCCTTCATTAAATGTTGTCGTTTCCGGAACTAGTTTTAGGTGGAAACCTGGATCGGAGCTCCCACAGGCTCCCGATCCACACGTACCGGAAAGCCCGGGAAAATTTTGGCGGGCTAACGTTTGGCGGCAAACATAACTGGGCCACTGGCGGCAAACCCTGAATTCATCCGCTCAATTTCTATAAATATCCGCCTCCTCAACGCTCAATTCATCCATTCTGCGCTGAGCTGAGTGCTGGACTCGTGAGCACCGAGTGTTGGGTTGCAGTCGCACCGTGCCTTCCTACCTCTGTCTGCAGCCTGCGTGCCTTCCATCGCGTGCCTTGCTACCTCTGTCGCGCGGCGTCCAAGTTCACTGCAGTGTTCAGGTATAGACTAAGTGTAATACAGTAATACATTTTCTATTTTTCTTCGTGGCTAACTTTGTTTCACTTGCTCTACGGTATCTTCGTGGCTAACAAAGTTATATCCCTTTATATTATAGTGTTAAATTCCGGTTTAATAATTAGATAATGCTTGTTTCTATTATTCAAACTCAGCTTGGTTATAACTTATACCATATAATGCACACATCTATTTCTGAATGGGGAGGTAGGATTTGCAATGGCAATTTGTCTCGTCTCCTATGACAATTTGTCTCGTCTGATTTTCTTTATGCATCTTCAGAAGGGATAGCGTTAGTGTTTAGATTTAATATCTGATGCAATGAAGATAAAATTAAAAATTTAAATGCTGCGTATTTTTATGAGCATACAGTGCTCAGATTCAATGAACATTGAACAGAAATGCTGTATTTTTACAAGCATGCGCACTAAAAATTGATGTATCATCTGAGCGTGTAAAAGGATTATGCTTGTTTGGTGCAGGTCAAAGTGCAAATATGGATATTCTGTTTATTTGTAATTATTCGCAAACATTAAATCGATTACCACTGTTTCCCGCCTATGATGAGTGGCACCCACCGTAGAGGGGCATTTTGCAAACCGGCCTATTAAAAAATACACGCCTATCTGTGAAAATATTTTATTCAATGGAGGTTAAATCGTACTGTGCACTATTGATACGTTCAATTCCAAAATAAACACGTCCATAGATATAACAACAAAAGTAAGATAATGTAATCTTCTTAGACGTTCAAATTTCACCCTATTATGTTAATCTTAAATAATAAATATCAATAAATGAAATATATTAATTAAATATAACATTTAATGATTTTTCTCATTGATTTCAATTTTGATTTGGTAAGCTGGTTCGGATTTCTACTTAATTTTGTCAGTATATAAATTGGCCTATAGAGCTTAGATTCATTTTGGAACTTTGTTTATAAGGATTGCTAGAAAACCTCTCATATTCATTTTGGAATTATAGTTGTAAGGATTTCTTTGTAACCCGGACGAAGTCTTTTTGTTTTTATTGTCAGATTCAAATGTTTTCAACTTTTCGGGGGTTTATTTACGTCTAAAATCAAGGAATGATTATTTTCGCGACTTATAAGTAATTGATAACACTATTATTGCATGGTATTTCAAGTGTAATAATTTTAAATCATTTCACTTAATTATTTCATATTTCACTTAATTAAATCATTTCACTTAATTATTTCATATTTCACTTATAAGTAATTGATAACACTATTATTGCATGGTATTTCAAGTTTATTATGTTAATCTTAAATATATTAACTAGCAATTGTACTAAATGATTTCATGTTATTATCATATTATGTTAATCTTAAATATATTAACTAGCAATTGCATTAAATGTTGCAAAGGAAACTTCTTAAGGCATAAATTTAAATTTGAAAGTAATCATGATATATTCAAAATCAGTGAAGATAAAAAGTAGTATATTTGATGCTAAGATTGCTTCTTTCCACACAAGTTTGGTGCATATTTCTTTCTTCTCTCCTAGTAGTTTTTTATCATTGTAAAACATAATTGGTTCCTTAATCTAAATTGGCATAATTGCTATGGATTCACATATCTTACCAGACACATTTATGGCTCATTTATGTTCATGGTTTGAGATGTTGATAAGAAAGTTTAGTATCATGGCTTAATTAGAGAAATCAATGCACTCCCTATATGTATATCAATCACACATTAAATTATCCAAATTAGATTTTAAATTTGAGAATTTGTACTTTAAATTTTTAGTATGTTTACTAATTTGAATTTTTAATATAATGATTTAGAATTTCAATTTACTAATTTGAATCTGATCATTGACTAGTTTATTTGTTTATGAGAATACGAAAATTAAAGACTAGTATTCAGAGTTTTTATTAATGATATATGTACATTGTAAAATATATTTTTTTGTTCCACTTCTAATATTCTTTTGTATTTTAATGTAAATTTGCAGTATTGATACCATGGATAGAGAGTTGGGCAATGAATGTGGTAACAACAGCAGCAGAATGAGACCCCCACTACATCCACAAGTTCAACAACAAAATGCAGAGGGAACAATAGGTACCCACAAGCAATCAAGTAACATTTCCAAGAAGCCCTTAATAAATTTCGTGACGAAAATAACACAAAACAAGACAAAAAAAAGTGGGGGTTGTGAGGAATGGCTATGCACTTTGTGTGGCCATGTTTTTAAGGGTAGCTATACAAGAGTATGGCATCATCTTTTGGGCATACCTGGGTTAGGAGTGAAGGCTTGTACATGTAGCCTTGACCAAAGAATGGAGATGAGTAAGCTTCACATGAAGGCAAATGGAAACTATGAATCTGATAGTAGCACTGTATCTCCTAATAATAAGAGAAGTAGACATGAAGATTCATCTCAATGTATGAATGAACAAAGTAATATCCAAATTGAGACTAATCAAGGGAGTTCTAGCTCTAAGAAGACTAGTGTAAATGAATCCATTCAAAAAATGTACAATGTATTGCACAGGGATGAAGCAGATGATGCCATAGCAGATTTTTTTATGGCGAATGGAATTTCGTTTAATGCTACTCGTTCACCATACTATAAAGATATGGTGAGAAAAATCATAGCTGCAGGGACAGGATATGCACCTCCAGGGTACAACAAAATGAGGACTTCATTATTAGATAGAGGGGTGACAAGAATGAATGGAGTTATGGAGGATCTCAAACAAACTTGGGTTCATTCAGGTTGTTCAATTGTCATGGATGGTTGGACAGATATTCAACAAAGACCTTTGTTGAATGTTATTGTTACATCACCACAAGGGCCTTATTTTTTAAAAGCAATTGATTGCAGTGGAAAAACTAAGGATGCTACTTTCATGTTTGAAATGTTGAAGGATGCAATTGATGAGGTTGGTCCTTCAAATGTGGTACATGTCATCACAGATGCAGCCCCTGTTTGTAGAGCAGCGGGATTGATGATCCAAAGTCGATATAGGCATATCTTTTGGACTCCATGTTGTGTACATGCCCTTAATAATCTCTTAAAAGACAT
Organism: Pinus albicaulis; assembly: GCA_034641835.2. Taxonomy (NCBI): domain Eukaryota; kingdom Viridiplantae; phylum Streptophyta; class Pinopsida; order Pinales; family Pinaceae; genus Pinus; species Pinus albicaulis. Next base: position 901,324,844 of record CM076581.1, read on the forward strand.
TGGTAAAATACAGTGGATTGCAAAAATCATTTCAGATGCAAGGGAGGCACAAATGTTCATCTGCAACCACCATGCTTCCTTGGCAATTTACAGGATGTATTCAAAGAAGCATTTTTTAAAACCTGCAGAAACCAGATATGCCACATATTTTATTCTTCTTGACCGTATGGTTGAGGTTTGTGCATCTTTACAAGCCACTGTTGTTTCTTCAGAATGGAATGCATGGAATGAGTCTAAGTCACCTCAAGCGAAGAGTAATGACCCATACCTTAGTGACTAGTAGGATAAACGATCAAGGATAAACGAAATTACAATTATATTTGGTTAAAACAATCAAATAATAAAATAAGTTAATTAAGGCAAATTAATTAATATTATAAACAAACAAAAGTCATCACACCCATTCCTCATTTTTAAAACAAAATAATTTAATCAAGCTTATCTCGACATTAGTGTACCCTTAAATGAAGATAAGGTCGCCTTAAATGGTGGCAGACCCTCTTAAATGTAATAAAAGATCTTCGGGAGTGAAAGGCGGTGGGGAGATAGATATAAGGGGGAGGATGTGCGGGAGTAAGGGGTCGGTTGGAGGAGAAGAAAAATCCTATATTCTGGAGCATTTGGATTGAAGGATACGCAGAGTTTTCAAAAGAGAGTTTCACCGTTCTGGGATTTTGGGCACGGGGGCAGAAGAGTAATCTTCTGGGTCTAGGAACAATCCTAGATCGGCTGGGAGGATTGTTGTTTTGGTAATCTGTCCATACTCACCTACTGCATCTCACCTACTGCATCTCAGGTATTTCCCTTATAGCATAAATTGAATTTTCTTTTATTTCTGAACGGCATGAAATCGTACTTTTATTTTGATTTCTGGTCATATATGCTTGAATATAGATGTATGAAAATGATCTCTTAAATTGTACAGAAAGGAAAATTGATGGATTGCAACTGTTGCCTGAATTAGATTACATAAACTGGAATAATTTTTAGAAACAGCAGTAATTCCTGTTAAATGATTTAGCTAAACTCTGAAACTGTCTGAAGCTAATTGAAGAATTGAGAAGAGTTTAGAAATCCAATATCCAGGTTATTACATTTGAATGAGGCCGGTTCAAACCCTCAAACCTTAAAGGCCCGTTAGAGAAGGCAGTAGTGCTGAAGTTGGAGCAAGTTTAATACTTTCGTTCTTTACTGACATAGCCAACAGAAGATCTAAACCCTGTTTTAGCCAGAACACATCACTTAAAGCTTCCCATTCTTGAGTTCGTATAATGTATTCTAATCTTGTAAACAGAGTTTTTCCAAGGGATTGATGATAAAGGGATAAGAACTTTTGTCGCATCTCAGGATCCTTTGCACTCATGCCCAACATGTACTTCATTTCCACCTTCTGAAACACTTCCTGTCCTACAGGCAGTGGGAACCTGACAAACACCACGAGTATTAGAGAAAATAAAAATATGTCAGATGTTTCCTTCTTTTATACAGTACACAGTTCAACTATTTGGATCATAACATTAACCACTCATGTGGTTGAGTCTGAACAGAGCTGATAAAGTAATTGAAGATATTCCCTATCCCACTCTTCCAAAACGAGTGTAGATAGATTCTGTCTATCAACTTGTGAGAGTCTTTCTAGGTGTAAAATTATGTCCTTGTTAAGGTCTATATAATATGTTCCAGAACTAGATAACCTGAAGTCGTCAATCCAATCCTTTATCATATGAAGTATTGTGAGGAGGACACTGGCATCTGTGCCTTTTTCAGACAGTATAGATTGCACCATCTGGCTAATCAAGCACTGGAAACAACAAAATTAGCAACCATAGAAATTCCAATAACAATACAATCCTTATGTACACTGTAAACCAAAAGAAAGCCTACGTAGGGACTTTGGGAGCACCTCAGAAATTGACAGGATTTTGGAAATAGGAAGAAAACGAAGAAAAGTGTCGATCCTAGAAGGAAAAATCTTTAGCATTCTATTCAGCTGCAACTGCTTATTAACTCTGGCTCTTCAAACTAAAGGTCATGGTGCTATCCCATTCCAAGTCAATGGAATTCTGAAACAGTCCACACACACAGATGAAAATTTTGAAAACTTACCATAGGACACTGGAGTTGATATTATTCGCTTGCAAAGTATATTATAGTCTGTGTTTCAAAAAAAAAACAATTCGCTGTCAATTCAAAAATTGTGGGTAGCAGAGGTAAAGCCAGCTACCGAACGGGACATGCCTGGTTGTTGCGTTGTCTAGTATTGAAGCCACAGCTGGTCACGGCTTATTTGGTTTTATCTGATCGCGGGAAAATAGATAAAATTAGAATATAAGTAGTATTTTAGCCGTCTATGCCTCATATATATATGTACAAACAGAGGTCGACCTTTGCAAAATTATAAACGTATTTACAAACGCCGATTTATCATACGACCAGTGATAATTATAATGTGAAGTCGAACTTTGCAAACTTTAAACGTATTTAAAATATATATAATTACCCATATCTATTCATGTGACGGGGGTCGAGGTCCAGGTTTGAACCCGTGACCTCCCCCACGCCTCCACCGACGGGTTTTAATAACCGGGATTGTAACCGGATCTCCAAAAATTGTATTTTTAAATATAAATTAAATTGTAATGTTATGGGTATACATATATATGGGTATGTTTAAAAACCATAGTTCGATTGTTTAATAATGGCAGAGGGTCACGTATTAAATGGATATTATAATATGTGTTTTAAATACGGCGGTGTCGGGTTTGAGCCAGTAATCTCCACCCCAACAATCCAACAACTTACCAATCCAACAAATTAAAATACGTTTTAATTTTGAAATTTAAATTTCATAGGGTATATAAATGTTAAAATGCGTTTTAAAAATTTTTGAAATTTAAATTTCATATATATATATAAATGTTAAATGCGATTTAAATTTTGAAATTAAATCTCATATGGTATATAAATGTTAAAATACGTTTTAAATTTTGAAATTTAAATCTCATAGGGTATATAAATGTTAAAATGCGTTTTAAAAATTTTTGAAATTTAAATTTCATATATATATATAAATGTTAAATGCGATTTAAATTTTGAAATTAAATCTCATATGGTATATAAATGTTAAAATACGTTTTAAATTTTGAAATTTAAATCTCATAGGGTATATAAATGTTAAAATGCGTTTTAAAAATTTTTGAAATTTAAATTTCATATATATATATAAATGTTAAATGCGATTTAAATTTTGAAATTAAATCTCATATGGTATATAAATGTTAAAATACGTTTTAAATTTTGAAATTTAAATCTCATAGGGTATATAAATGTTAAAATGCGTTTTAAAAATTTTTGAAATTTAAATTTCATATATATATATAAATGTTAAATGCGATTTAAATTTTGAAATTAAATCTCATATGGTATATAAATGTTAAAATACGTTTTAAATTTTGAAATTAAATTTCATATGGTATATAAATGTTAAAATACGTTTTAATTTTGAAATTTAAATTTCATATATATATATATATATAAATGTTAAATGCGATTTAAATTTTTAAATTAAATTTCATATGGTATATAAATGTTAACGCGTTTTAAATTTTGAAATTTAAAATTTCATTCATGATATTATATGGTATATATATTAATGCCCTTTAAATTTTGAAATTTAAAATTTTATTCGTGATATTATATGGAATATATATATATATATATATATATATATATATATATGCGTTTTATATTTCCGCTTCCCAAACTTTAATACATGGCTTATTAAAAATATATGTGTTGTATTCAAAGGTTAAAAAGATCATGTGGACTTTGGTTTTGTTTATTATGTGCCGCAAACGTTAATTCTCCACCATATGATATTCCTTTATTTAAACGAATAACCCAATCGAATAAATAGGTTAGTGAATATGCCACGTAATGTTTGCACTTTGCGTTTGTAATTTAAATGTGGAATTTAAGATGTAATAAAGTTTGAAATTAATAGTAATATAAAAAATTAAAAAAAAAAATTAAAAATTAAAAAAAAAAAAAAATACCATATAAAATAATAATTTTATATATATATGGTAGGGTTTTACATGGTTAATGATGGATATGTTCAACTATATAACATATCATTAGACAAAGAGAAAATGATAGCATCATGTGCTGTGATCACATGTGCATTGTAATGCATTAATACTATAGTTAAATCATGAACCTAGCTAGATGATTCACGTTGCGTCGGGATTACATAGGTCTTAAACCTTGCATTTCACTCTAGATTTAGTAAGCATACATTACCCTACATAGGACAAGGAGGTCGCGTTGCCACCCTCCTTGACCTCGGTACCAGTAAGACCTGCCTGCAGGTAAAATAGCAAAAGAACTATACCCGTATGCCAGCTCTAATATTGCGAAAATTATATTTTGTCAGTCTGAAAATTTATCCACTCCTCATGAAATTATTATTATGCATTTCAGGAAAATTACCATGTTGAACACGTACCAAAGGCGGCAGCGCCAGCGAAATGCAGCGCCGCCACCTCCACCTTCACCATCGCCCTCACCTCCATCAAGATCGCCGTCAGCACCTGTTGCTCCGCCTGATCTCACTACTGTGATGAGCTCGTTAGAGGCCATTATGGAAACCTTGAAAGGGTCGCAGTCGACCAGGAACAAGGAGGAGCGACGTCAGTCAGAGGAAAGGCACTCAGAAAGGCCGAGGGATTTTGATGACAAACCTCCCAGAGAAGATATTTCACGGGAACTGCAAAAGATTAAACTCCCTGAATTCTCTGGGGGACGAGCTGGAGAGCAGGCCGAAGCATGGTTGGAAGGGATGATCAGGTGCTTCGCGTTAAGGGAATATTCTTCAACGTCTAAAACAAGGATCGTTGTTTTCCAACTCAGGGGGAATGCTCTGATTTGGTGGGGGAATATGGAAAAACAGTTGCATCTCACTTCAGACACCGTTCCTTGGGAATTGTTTGTGGACCGGTTCCGTGCGAAATACTTGCCACCTTTCTTTCAAGAGCAGCAAGCTGGAGCCTTCCATACTCTAACCCAAGGGAGTAAAACTGTGGAAGAATACGAGACAAGGTTCATGGAACTTGTGAAATATGTTCCTTATCTAGACACGGATGAACGCCAAGCCGAGCGTTTCATATTTGGGTTAAATCCTCGGATCAGAGCCATGGTAAGAATGTGGAAGCCACCAACGGTGGCGGAGGCAGTAGAATGTGCTCGTTATGCAGAAGAGCATCTGGGAATTAAAAGGGATTTCAGGCCAGCTGAATCAATACCGCAGGCATTTACAGGAAAGACTCCCCGAAATTTCTTTCGAGGAAATAACTCGAGACCACCTCCTTATGGTAACAGGTTTACCCCAAGAGGAGCGGGGGCAGGAGCTCCCAGGACCATAAACGCAATAACTTCCGGGTCTTCAAACAACAGTGCGTGGAGGTCTCGGGGAACGGGTAATCGAGGAAGGAATGGGAGAGGAAGCAGCACCAGGGGACAGAGTTCTTGGTCGAGGATTTCTCAGTCAAACGAAAGAGGACCAACCCGAGTGGACTGTTGGGGATGTGGAGGACCCCATCTTCGACGGGATTGTCCGGAGAACTCGCGGCAAGCAGGAAAAGAACCAGAGAACTCGCGGCGGACAGGAAAAGAACCGTCATCAGATGCTCAAAGCAATCACAGAATCCATGCTGTCGTCAACAACAACCAAGCAGCACATCAATCAACGGTAGTGGAATCTTCAGGTACAATCAACGGAATAAAACTCAAAATCTTGTTTGACACTGGAGCTACTGATAGTTTTATTTCACCATATGCATTGACTAAATGTGGGTTGGCAGCCTGCAAACAAGACGATTTTAGACAGGTAGAAATGGCTTCCGGAGACCTTCAATCGGTAGAATTAAGCGTGGAGGATTGCAAAGTTGATCTAGGAGCCTGTGTGACCAAACTAAAAGTATATGTCACAGCCCTAGGTACTTACGACCTGGTGATAGGAATGGATTGATTAGAATCTCATCGAGCATGGGTAGATTGTTCCGGGAAAACAATACTTTGCGTAAATGATATGGGTGAGACAATCCAAATTCAAGGTATTAAAAGAAAAGTATCTTTGTGTTTCATCTCTGCGATGCAAATGAAACGGTGTTTAAGGAAAGGTTGTCAGGTATATGCAGTTCAAGAGGTAGGCAAAGAAAAAGGGCCTTCCTTAGATCAATATCCGATTCTATCAGAATTTCCGGATGTCTTTCCAAAAGAACTACCTGGACTACCTCCTCAGAGAGAACTAGACCTCACCATTGAGTTGAAACCTGGTACGGAACCTATATCCAAAACTTCTTACCGAATGACTGCCCCGGAACTTCAAGAGTTGCAAATACAGCTAAAAGAACTATTAGATGTAGGGCACATTCGACCCAGTGTTTCACCATGGGGTGCTCCAGTAATCTTTGTCAAGAAGAAAGATGGTTCATTACGACTGTGCGTGGACTATAGAGATTTAAATCGGGCCACGGTAAAGAATAGGTATCCAATGCCTCGCATTGACGACCTTTTCGATCAAATGAAAGGAGCTACAGTATTTTCAAAGATCGATCTGCGATCAGGTTATCATCAACTCAGGATTAGCAAGAGCGACGTTTCTAAGACTGCATTCCGAACTCGCTTCGGGCATTATGAATTCATCGTGGTGCCATTTGGGTTGACCAATGCACCTGCAGTCTTCATGAACCTTATGAATAGCGTTCTCCGCAAATATCTCGACAAATTTGTACAAGTTTTCCTGGACGATATTCTCATTTACTCTAAGAATGAACAGGAGCATGAAGAGCATCTTCGGATAGTGTTATCTTGTCTCAGAGAGCACAAGTTATATGGAAAATTATCCAAATGCACTTTCTTTCAGAAAGAAATCCATTACTTAGGTCATATCATATCAGGCGAAGGAATCTCTGTAGACCCTGAAAAGGTAAATACAATCAAGGAGTGGCCGATACCTAAGAATGCACATGAAGTGCGTAGTTTTATGGGTTTAGCAGGTTACTACCGAAGGTTTGTGGAGGGATTCTCCAAAATTGCAAAACCAATCACAAACCTTCAGCGCAAGGGTGTTAAGTATGAATGGACTGAGGAATGTGATAAAGCTTTTTCTGAGCTTAAGCGATTATTGACTAGTGCACCGATTTTGCGAGTGCTGGATATGGATAAAGATTTTACTGTATGTACCGACGCATCTAAGCAAGGGTTAGGTGCAGTTTTAATGCAGGAAGGAGGCGTAATAGCATACGCTTCGAGAAAATTAAAAACACATGAAGAACTTTATGCTACGCATGATTTGGAGTTAGCTGCGGTGGTCTTAGCCTTAAAGATGTGGAGACATTACTTGGTGGGGAGAAACTTTGTGCTTAAAAGTGACCACCAAAGTTTGCAATATTTATTCACCCAGAGAGACTTAAATGCAAGACAAAGACGATGGAGTGAACTCCTACGCGAATACGATTTTGCAATTTCCTATATAAAAGGAAAGGAAAATGTGGTAGCAGATGCCTTAAGTAGAAGACCCCGAATATTCTCCCTCGTACCTATCAAGGTGAACTTGAGAAATCAAGTGCTTGAACATCTGGTAAGAGACAGTTGGTATTTAAAGGTAAGGTCAGGGCTCGAAAGCGACCACTCGAAGGAACCTAAGTTCGATGGGTATGATTTAGAAGAGGATGGAATTCTACGATTTCACGGAAGGATGTATATACCAGATAGTGGGGATCTCCGAAACACCATCTTGAAGGAAGCACACCAAGCAGTATATTGTGCACATCCTGGGGTAAAGAAGATGTATGCGGACACCAAGAGACTTTTCTTCTGGTCAGGCATGAAAAGTGACATTGTCCAATTTGTTGCTAGATGCCTTGAGTGTCAACAGGTAAAAGCTGATCATCGCCACCCAACAGGTCTCTTACAATCTCATGACATCCCTATGACTAAGTGGGAGATAATTTCTATGGATTTCATCGTTGGGCTGCCACTTACGCAACAAAAGCATAATGCCATTCTGGTTGTTGTAGATAGATTAACAAAAAGCGCCCATTTCATCCCAGTAAGAGATACTTATGAGGTAGCGGATGTAGCTAGGGTATTCATAAATGAAATCATCAGATTTCATGGAGTACCTAAGAAAATTATATTCGACAGAGATCCTCGATTCACATCAAGGTTCTGGAATTGTATGCAGTCAGCCTTGGGAACTCAGTTAAATTTGAGTACTGCCTATCATCCGGAGACCGATGGATAGACAGAAAGGGTAAATCAAGTACTCGAGGATATGCTAAGGATGTATGTGATGGACCAACAGTCACGTTGGGAAAAGTACTTACCCTTGGTGGAATTTGCTTACAACAATAGCTACCATAGTTCGATCGGGATGCCGCCATTTGAAGCATTATACGGAAGACCTTGCAGAACGCCGTTAAGTTGGGATAGGTTAGAAGATCGAATAATCGTCGGGCCAGACTTGATCCAAGAGATGGAGGATCAGGTAAAACTGATTCGACAACGGTTAAAAGAGGCTCAGGATAGACAGAAAAGTTATGCGGACACTCACAGGACAGATAGAAGTTATGTGGTAGGAGATCAGGTTTTCATTCGCATCAGACCTAATAAGAGTACCATTCGGTTTGGGAAGGGGACAAAATTATCCCCCCGGTTTATTGGACCGTTTGAAGTCCTGGAAAAAGTTGGACCAGTCGCTTATCGTCTTGCACTGCCACCCCACCTGCACAAAATTCATAATGTATTTCATGTATCTGCCTTGCGACATTATATTGTTGATAAATCTCATGACCTTCAATGGAAGGAACTGCAGGTATCGGACGAGGGAACCCTAACGGTCGAACCATTACGTATTCTGGAACGTAGGGTTCGACAGCTCAGGAACCGCCGGATAGACCAAGTAAAAGTCCAGTGGGACAAGTATAGTCCTGAATCAGCGACTTGGGAGGATGCTGAGACTTTTTGCCACGATTACCCCAGCTTATGCTAAATTTTGAAAACTGAAAACTTTTTATGTATATGACTGCTCTATTTTGACACTTGAAATTTTGAAATACTATGTAAAAGATGAGTTTTACTTTACTGGTACATGGATACCCATAAAGCTAGAATGCTACTTCACTTTACTGATACAAGATATATGTTGTTAGTTTAGAATTTACTGGTGCGTGGACACCGATGTGCAAGATGTCATTTAAATTAACATTTGCAAGAATATGAAAAGTGAAATATATTGATATATAGATTGACAGGGGTAAAGCAATGCATCATAAATAGAACATGTGTGAACTAAACAAAAGCAGTGTCTGAAATGAGAAATTTTATGGGACATATTGATACCTATGTAAACGAATTTTCTTTTTATAAGTTCTAGGATAAATATCATAGATATCAAAGTATTTTGAATATATAAAGGTTGTTATATGGGCAACAATTGGTTATGAACAATATAGATGCATATGCTGTAATATGTGTACAAGTGTTTACATTGCAGATTATGTACCAGCGATTGCTTCGCAGAACACAGATTATCGAAACAATAGACGTGATGACAAAATCCCAGAACGTTGAAACTCCATGTGATTCCATGATAGGGTGTTGACCCTGGTTCTATTGGGAGGGGTGGGGGTGTTACCCACTGTTTATCCACCCGGAGTCATGGGAGGACTGTGCGAGTCACGCTCCCCTAGACGTGTGATGATGACTGCCGGATGTTTGCTGGGCAGCATCGTGCCTATGAGACCACGCCGAGAGTCCTTGTTGTCTATGAATGGATCACAAGAAAAATCGATGCCATGTCATTCTGTGGAGAGGACAGATAGGGAAGCTGAATGGAAGAGATTAGGAAGGACAGATGATTTAGGGAATAGTCTCGTAGGCTGCTGGAGATGTGAAGTAACAAATAAATGTTTAAAAGAACATGCTATACAAACAAATCTAATCTTAAAAATATAAACCTTGAGAAGCCCCAACTTCGAGACGGTTAAGGAGGAAGTATAATGACCCATACCCTAGTGACTAGGATAACCATACAATTATATTTGGTTAAAACAATCAAATAATAAAATAAGTTAAAGAATTAAGGAAAATGAATGAATATTATAAACAAACAAAAGTCATCACACCACCTCATTTTAAAAATGTACACTTAATCAATTTATTCAACATTAATGTACCCTATTGGAAGATGATAAGGTCGCCTTAAATGGTGGCAGACCCTCTTAAATGTAATAAAAGATCTTCGGGAGTGAAAGGCGGTGGGGAGATAGATATAAGGGGGAGGATGTGCGGGAATGAAGGGGCGGTTAGAGGAAGAAGAAAAATCTGATATTCTGGAGCATTTGGATTGAAGGATACGCAAAGTTTTCAAAGAGAGAGTTTCACCGTTCTGGGATTTTGGGCACGGGGGCAGAAGAGTAATCTTCTGGGTCTAGGATTGTTCCTAGATCGGCTGGGAGGATTGTTTTATAATCTGTCCATACTCACCATCGCATCTCACCTACTACATCTCGTGTACTTCCTTTATAGCATAAATTAACTTTATTTCGAATCTGCAAGAAATCGTACTTTTTTATTTTGATTTCTGTAGTATATGCTTGAATATAGGTAAGAAAAATGATCTTTAATTGTAATGTAAAGGAAAATTACTGAATTGCAATCAAGCGTTCGAATTAGATTACAAATCCAATAATTTAAACAAATAAGAATTCTAAAATGATTTAAAGCAAACTCTCAAACTGTCTGAAATTAATTGAAGAATTGAGAAGAATTTGAAAACCAATGTTCAGTTATTACACTTAAGAAGATATTAGAAATGCTTCTTAATGATGATTGGTGGGTCGATTGTAGATATGTTCTCTTCACGCCCAATTATAGAGTTTGACGGGGTGTCGATTCGTATTCTCACTTGGAGAAATATATGAATGTATTGATACCATGGTGGGAAAGGTAAAACACATCATTCATCAAAGAAACCCTTCTTTGGAGTTTTTCCATGAAATCCACAAGTTTGTAGAGAAAAGATGGCTTAAACTCAATACCTCCCTTCACATGGCTGCATATGCCCTTAATCCAAAGTGGTATATGGAAAGACCAAACAGAATTCTTCCAATTGATGATGAAGAGGTAAAGCAAGGGTTTCTTGATGCTATAACTAAGATGTATACTTGTGATGAAGCAAGTGTGATACGAGAGCAATTTATTGATTTTGGTACATTAAGTCCTCCTGCAATCAGCCAAGATGCAAAGAAGGACATCAAGCATTATGCTCAGAAGAAACCCCTTGGATGGTGGAGAATGTATGGGGGTCAGATTCCAGAGCTCCGAAATCTTGCTTCACGTTTGCTATCTCAGGTTGCTAGTTCTTCAGCTGCTGAAAGGAATTGGTCAACTTATAGTTTCATACACTCTGTTAAGAGGAATAGACTTACCTCTAAGAGAGCAGAGAAGCTTGTTTATGTGCATAGTAGCCTTCGACTTTGTTCAAGGAAGCAACCCGAATATTTAGAAGGACCTGCTGCACGATGGGATGTGAACGCTGAAGATGCTACCCAAATTGACGATGATGATGACAATCCTTTACCAAATGCAGGATTGGTTGGCATACCTTTGGATGACATTGTTGCATCTGATGATGATGATGATGATGGCATTGATCCAGTACCCAGTGAGGCTCAAGCTTATATGGATCTCCTTGATGCTGAAGATCGTACTATTTGATCATAAGCTTTGCATTTTTGTTGCTATGTTTTGGCTATTTGGCATTTTGAATTATGTACTACTTTAGGCTTTGGCCTTTTTATGTCTTTTTCTAGTACGAACATCAATATGATTTGGGTGACTTTTAGTTTTGGTTTTAACTTTATGTGGTTGTCTCTTGAGGCTTGAATGATGAATCATTTAAAATTTCAATTTGGTAGGTACATTAAAAGTTAAAACTTTAACCTTTACACTATTTAAAAAAAATCATATATATTAAATTTGATTTTTTAATATATTATATTATTGCCGCTCCCAACTTTGACGTTTCCTGTAAATTTGGGCAAGCTTCTAGCCGTACCAGATACTCGTTCCCACGTGCAGGAAATTGCCCACGTGAGCTGGGTAACTTGTAGTCATATAGTAAGACCAGTAAGAACATCCTCCCGGGGATGTCACGGGTAGCATACCAGATAGATCAGAATGGACCAGTTGCAAAATATCAGATGTCTTTGTGACACTTGAGGGGAAAGGTCCCCTTGTATGCTTTCCTTCGGCACAACCCTTACATACACCTTCATGATTATTTCCAAAATCGGGCATCCCTGTCACCACCTTCCTTGCTTCGGAAAGGGCCTTGTAATGAAGGTGTCCAAACCTTCGGTGCCATAGTTCAGTTTGTCGGATAGTATCACATGTCATAAGCTCCCAGTGGACTTCCTTCAACCTGGTAGAGTGTTCCAACTCTAAAACCAATCACGATAGCTTCCTTGAGATTCTTTTTCCACATGCGCATCTTTCCATCAATGAATGCCACATTGAAACCTTTGTCTTCCATGGCTGATATAGACACAAGGTTCTTCTTCAATTTTGGTACATAGAGTACATCCTGCAAATGTAGAACTTGTCCTTGAGACAAGTGGAGGGTCATAGTCCCTGTCCCTTTCACGGGATATGTGGCATTATCTCCAAGGATAATTTCTAGATTAGTATCCTTCTCAACCATGTCAGAGAGTGCTTCCTTGAACCCAGTGATGTGTCTTGAGGCACAACTATCTATCAGCCAGACATCCATAGTGTCGGGCGGCGATGCAGCGGAGAGGGCAGATACAAAAATGTATTCATTTCTTTTATCAACAACATTTGACTCCTCATACCTGGAGTTTTTAGACCTTTTGAAAGGTTGATTGTTTCCGCCAGAGGGAGCCTTCCTCTTTCCTTTGGACTTGTTGTTTCTTTGATTTCCATTCCTCCGGTTGTTGTTGTTGTCATCACTATCGGGAGAATCCTTCTTGAAAGGAAATTCTCTAGCATGATGACCTGGCCTATGACAAGTGAAACACTTGCCCTTCTTTCCTTGGGCCCCTGCTCTTCCTTTGTTCTTTGGACCACCAGAGTTCTTCTTTCTAGAATGAGCAACGTAGGCAGCATTTCTGTCATTTTCGTATTCCTTCATTCTTGTCTCTTCTTGCATGCATCTTGACAGTAGCTCGTCAAAGTTAGGAATTGTATTATTATTGAGAATGGTAGAGTTGAATACTTGCCATTCATATGGGAGCCCTCCAAGTGCGGTGAGTACATCTCACGATCAGCTATTGTCTCCCCAATAGCCAGCAAATTGTTCCTGATCTCAATCAGTTTCAGAAAGTATGTTTGAACAGATTCATCCCTGCCTTTCTTTAGATTCTTCAATTGATTCTTGAATAATAGCACCTGGTTTGCATTGTTTACTTTGAACATTTGTATCAGCTTATCATACATCTCTTTGGATGTGCCTAGCTCATATATGTAGGCAACCAGACTTTTATGTATGGATTCCCTGATCATTATCTTTTCTTTGATCTCCCCCTTCTTATACTTGGTTTTAGTAGCAGCAATCGCAGTGGATGGAGGTTCTTGTATCTTACCCAGTACATAGTCCATGAGATCATGGTCTTCTAATATGAGATCTAATATCATCTTCCAAGCATGGAAGTCATCCCTTCCAGTTAGCTTGTCATCCTCCTTGAAGCCATAACTTGTGGAACTCATTTTTCTCTTTTGGTGATTGCTATAAGTTAGCGCTTGTCTTCACCTCAGCTCTAATACCATGTAAATTTTTGTAGATGTTCTATGCTTGATGCAACTTTAATTTTATATCAGCAATCACGTAAACAGTTAAGTAAAACTGCTGATAGAACATACCAGTGGATCTATAGAAAACAAACCAGAAACAGGAGAATGTGTTGGTGCGTTACGGCGGTCAGCAAGATGCTTCAACCAGCAAAGTCTTCTTGGTCGGCCAACTCAAAATGTGTCACAATAGTCCTCAAATCAATCATCCAGTCAACTCAAATTCAACCCCAGAAAAGTATACGCAGTCCAGAATAAGTCAACGTAGGGCAGCAACAATAAAGTCAACGCAACTCCAACTTCGGTCAACCTTTTGACCTCGATTTTTGTGCCAATGAGTACGGCCTTCAAAAATCGAACTCCACAAAATTTCAGCTCAAACGGACCATGCGTTGACCAAAGTCAACGCTGGTCAAAATTCCCAGAAACCCTAACTGCAGAAAATTTTGCTGCGGTAAATTTTGTCCTTTTGCTGCAGTAGATTTTGTCCTTCTTCTCACATGGGAGATGAAACTGCTTCTCAGATGCTTGTAGATAATCAGAGGAGAAGATGTGTGATGTTGAGTGAGTGAAATGCTCTCCAATGTTGATTGTATTTATATCCATCATTGAGGTGTGTGACACCTCTGTTGGGGGCGTAAAACCTTAAGGCCGACCTGCACTTAAATTTATTATAAATAATAAATTCAGAATAAATGTTCTGCTCATCAGATTAAAATCAATTTTATATCGATTTTACACTTCTCCGAAAGAGGAATCCAATACAAATATTGGAATCTTCATCTGAGCATCACAAGATGGAGATTGGACCTAGTTGTCCAAATTTAACAAGTGTAGATTCAGAAATTTTCACAAAAATAAATTATGAGTTTTACCTGACACAATCACTGGAAAATCCAGTTGATCCGGACACTGGAAAGACTGCCTCTGGAGGTCTCTGTGCAGCCTCTACATAGTCACTATGTAGGCACTACGTCACCTCCTCTAAGGACTGCATCACCCCAACAACGGATAGATCTGACTCCCGGAATCACAGATCTGGCCTCCCAGTCTCACACCCTGGCTTTCGGCTTCTAGATCTAATTCGACAGCTGAATCTCAGAAACCCTCTGTACCTCTGTGCAACCCTGAGTGGCTCTACATCACCCTAAGTGGCTCTGCGCTAGCTCCGTTGGACGTCTTCCTTCGTCTCTTTCCTGATGATTCTCCGACTGAGAAAATCTCTCTGTGAAAGCTACTCTGCCCCTCACTGCACTAAATAATTTAAATGTAATCTTCGTCTGAGCACTGCTCCATCAAAATGATCCGATCTCAAGATTCACTCCGTGTGTCTTTCCAAATGACCCTCAAGCCTTCCTTTATAGTCTTCCCGTTGAGAAATCAACAACTGAGATTAGATCTCTAATCAACGACTAAGATTATAACATGACTTGATCTCCACCTTTTCTAGATTATTCTCACTCTGTTTTATTAATGTCCTTTAATTATTTAATTTCCCTAAGTTTAGACTTACGGTCTCCATTAAAATAATTAATTATTTTAATCAAACATCAACCGAGTGGAATTTTCACAAACGGTTTACGGGTTCTTTGGAATACCCGTGTCTAAGCCTCTCCAACAAATTTTGGGCTTAGAGCACTTTCCGATGCTACAAAAATTAACAAGAATGAGACATCTACACCATGGACCACTCAAAATGCTCAAGGAAACAGTAACAGGGGTTCCAGAACTTGGTACGGAACACGATGATGTATGCGGACGAAGCATACTTGGGAAGTATGCTAACGTAACGTTCCCAAGAAATGACAATAGCGCAGATGGCGTGTTAGGACTTATACATTCAGATATTTGTGGCCCAATATCCACTAGAGCTCTCAGTGGTGTTGAATACTTCGTCACCTTTATTAATGACCATTCCAGGAAAACCTGGATCTACTTATTGAAGACCAAAGATGAGATCTTCGATCATTTTAGAGAGTTTAAGGCCTTCGTGGAGAATGTGACAGGAAGAAGATCAAGGTGCTTCACTCAGATAATGGTGGAGAATATATTGATAAAGACTTCACAATTTTTTTGTGCGAAGGAAGGCATCGGAAGAGAAAGGACAACTCCCTATAATCCACAGCAGAATGGGGTAGCGGAGCGGAAAAACGGAAATTAGAACCATAGTTGGGGTTGTAAAAGCAATGTTATATGGCCAGGATTTTCCTAGGTTTCTATGGGTATAGGCATGTAACACAACAGTGTATATTTAGAACAAGACTCCTCGTAGAGCATTGGGGAAGAAAATGCCGAAAGGGGTTTTCACAGGGAAGAAGCCAAAAGATAGTCACTTCAGGATCTTTGGTAGCATTGCTTATTGCCACATGCCAGATGAAAAACGCACCAAATTGGATCAGACTGCAGAGAAGGGGTTTCTCATTGGGTATACCAAGACCTCCAAGCCATACATAATCTACATTCCTGGCAATAGGAAGATGGTGGTTGGACGGCTTGTTACCGAGCCGGCCGAACCGGTACAAAAACCGGCCGGCTCTTTAACAAACCGGCCAACCTAGCTGGTTTTGTACCTGGTCAGACCGGCCAGCCTAATGGCTCGGTCGACCAGGCCTGGTCGGAGTTGAACCGGCCGTTTTTTAAGACAGAGGACGGGACATAAAGCTCATGGAAGATCGAGCTTTCAAGAGATCTCGCGAGATGTGTGCATGTGATCAGAATCAACCAACTGAAGCTCCATTGGTCCAGCAACAGAGGCATCCATAGGGGCAGCCAGTGGGACAATCACAGGGATCTAGTAAAGTAACCAGTACTGGCACTTCCTCAGGAGCAAGGAATCCAATGAGATCTTGGGAAACGGAGCAACAGGGGCAGGATGAGGAGTTGGTAGAACCTCCCACTACTAGTGGTCGAGCCAGCAAAGAGATTCGTCAAACATTGAGAGATGCAGAGGAGTTTGTTGGAGCTCCTAGGAAGAACAAGAGAGAGCACAAGCAGCCTGACAGATATCAAGCATTGGTAGCTCAAGTTGCACAACCTTCCAGTTTCACAAAGTTGCACAATATCGAGTGTGGGTAGATGCCATGGTAGAAGAATACAACTCTATCATGTCGATTGATGTTAGGGAGGTGTTGCCAAGGCATGAGGATAGGTCGGTTGTAGGTTCTCGGTGTATCTACAAGATCATGTATGCTGCAGATGGCAGCGTTGAGAAGTACAAGGCTAGGTTCATGGCAAAGGGGTATGCACAGAAATAAGGGATAAATTATGAGGAGATCTTTGCCGTAGTTTCCAGATACACTTCTATTCGGTCAGTTATATCCCTAGTAGCTCAGATTGGATGGAAGATTCACCAGATGGACGTCAAGACAACATTCTTGAACAGGGTGATAGAGGAAGAGGTGTACATTCAACAAACAGAGGGCTTGGAGACTCATGAAAGGCGCACTCATGTGTGCAGATTGAAGAAAGCTCTATATGGGCTCAAACAGGCTCCCATGGCATGGTATGGTCGGATTGACAACTACTTGCAGCAGATGGGATTCGTCTAGAATGACGCAGATCCCAACTTTTATTATTTGATGCTAGAAGGTGAGCCACTCATCCTAGTGGTGTATGTGGAAGATCTCTTTTTGACAGGATCATAAAGGCTCATAGAAGATTGCAAGAGGAACCTGGAAGCAGAGTTTGATATGAAGGATTTGTGGTTGGTGCACTATTTCCTAGGATTCAAAGTGTGGCAGAAGGATGAGGAGATATTCCTAGGGCAAGGAAGATATGCTATAGATATTCTGAACTGGTTTAGAATGCAAGATGGTAGACACATGTCTACGTCCATGATCACCAACTGGAAAAAAATAGTGGCATCAGATGACAAAGATGTCGCCCCCACCTTGTATAGACAATTGATCAATTCTCTCATGTGTCTGGTCAACACTAGGCCAAATATTTCCTTCATAGTCAATACCCTCAGTCAGTTTATGTTAGAATTGAAGAGAATACACTAGAAATGATTGTGTACAGTGTGCAGCAGTCCAGCTTCAGTATGTTCCCACAAAAGAGCAGGTTGCAGACATACTCATGAAAGCTCTAGGGAGAGCTAAGCTCATCTATTTCAAAGAACAGATGGGTATGGTGGAGAACCCATTTCAGTAGCAGGGACAAATTATTTCGAAGGCTTCTCAATCGCAGTTGTTATAGTTGCAACAACAACAAATGAGAGGGAGTTGTAGTGCAGCTGCAGTGTTGGCAGCAGTATAGCAGGGTCAACAGCAGCACAGATGCAACATCAAAGTTGTGCAGTGGTTTGTGGGCAGTGGCAGGTAGTCACAGTGACCAGACATCAGCAGCGTGACAGAGGATGATACACAGACAAAGTGCTTTGGCAGGGTGTGCAATACTAGAACACAATCCTCGCTAAGAGGGAGGTTAGTTTTTGTAGCATCGGATGTGCTCTAGCCACAAAATTTGGTGGAGAGGCTAAAATACATGAGATCTCTAAAACCCAGAAATCGTTTCTTGAAATTCCACCTCGAAACGACTTAATTAGATTTTTAGCCAACTTTTAAATATTTCATAAGTCTAAACTTCGGGAATATGGTTAATTAATCAGAATTAAATAAGTCAATGTGAGAATAGTCAAAAAGCTCACACAGATTGACTTCAAGATTATCCTAGCCCTTGATTAAGATTTAATCTTGGTCGTTGGAGTCCCAACAGAGGATTATAAGAAGAAATCGATGGGAACTTGGAGAAAACACACCAGGGCAAATACTCAGTGATCTAAACAGTTCAATTTTCCAAGGCAGGTGATTCAGCAGGAGAAATCGAGTTAGAGGTTGAGTTGTAGGTGGCATAGGGGCAGAGAAGCAGATTTCCGGAAGAGATTTACAGTGCCGGAAGAGTAAGATGAGAGAAGGACGAGTTTTCCTCAAGGAGATGTGCAAGAAATGCGAAAATGGTTTCTAAGACGAGTTTGATTTAGCCAGGGGAGGAATTCATTCAGTTGTTGGAGGCTGAGATAAATTCCACGAAACCTAGCAAGTCACTACCCCAGGCAGAAACAGGAAGAGCAACAGGATTCAGTGAGTTACAGAGGTAGAGCAGAAAGAGTTTGCACAAGCATAGTGGAAGGGCTCACGCAGGGGCAATTTGTACAGCTCAGTTTGGCCAGATTTCGGAGCAAAATTGGTTGTGCTGTTGAGGCATTTGCCTCACAGATATTTTGCCAGTACTTCTCTCAAATTGGATTGCCAGTTTGGCATCCAAATTATTATACTCAAATTTGCTGCTGAAGAATAATAATAAAACCCTCATCTACTGCACCGGTTTTCCCACATTGGGTTTTTCCGAGGACAATTATCCAAAAATAATGGTGTCACAATTCTTGTATGTGTGCTAAAATTTCTCAGTTTCCAGTATTTTTATTTTTCGTAGTATTTTTATGGTGAAAATTGCAGTTGTGATTTTATTCATTGTTTGCGTAGCAAATAGACTGCATAGTTAAAATTACAGTTAGGAGAATAATTTTGAGTTACTGAAATAGATGAAATTTTCACAGACAACCACCATATCATATCACAAGCAGCAAGGAGCATGTCATCACCATTGATCAACACCAAGGAATATAGCATCATGAAGAAAGCAACCAACCACAATCTACTGAATCAACATTTCATGCAACAGCATGCAATATCCATAATCATCACTATCTCAAGATGCATCAAGAAGAAATAAAAGATATACATCTCAAGCTCATCATTGTCCCTACAAAACCTGTCATGTGATAAAAATTACAAATTACCACTCATCATTCATGTGAATATGAGGAGTAACACTCCGCAAACATAGACCGTTCTTTCTGGTTTTAATTATCTGATATTGTTTATCGAATATAATAAATATATCATTAACTTCTAGAAATTATACTTTGGACAAGTTATTACCATTAAAATTGTGTATGTTATATTCTTTTCATTAAACCATTCTATCATAAGTTGTGAGAGCTTCATGAAAAGTTTCTAGCTATGCTGGAGTTCAGCTAATAACTTGCCTCTTCAGATGGTCAATAGAATTCAACACAATAAATCATAAACTGCCAAGCTTGACAAAACTTTTCTGTATAATGCAATAAAGCCCAATTATTGAGCAAAGTAGAATAGCTTCGAAAATATGTTTCTAAGTTTGCCATGTAAACATGGGAAAAACTTTTCTATTTGCAGCCCAACCATGGAATTATCTGTGGCACATGTTGCCAAGATTTATAGAGACAAACATTTAAAGTAACATTGCATACATTTCTTAACAGATATGTGGAGGGGACAGTAAAGACTTCACAAATAAATTATTAGAAAACTAAAAAGTTATTTTTCATTCACAAGTTAGATGTTGGATTGCCTTACCCATTCCATTAAGGAACCATCCCTAGAAACTTTTGGCGGAAAAAGCTTGGGTTCTGCATCCTTAAGTTTTGAAATTAAATCATCACTTGTACTTCCCAATACCTGAACAGAAAAGCATCAATATTACTTAGCATTCAAGCATATAAGCATGCAGCTTGTAATTAACTTATTTGAACTACAATGATAACGCAGTTGAAAACTTAATAATCAAGGACAAAATCATCTTGATGCTAACATCAACTTGTTTTGGGGAATGGCAAAACTGGAAATACTGGTTACATAATTTGAACATGATACTTATGCAGAATATATCCAGGGAAATACTGTAAAGGGCAGGGGCATACCTGAGCTGCAGAAATAGTTGCTAAAAATACTTCTCTGATGATTGCCATGTCCATTGTAGTTGCAAAGCTTACACTAGCTTTCTGACCATCTGGAGCAATAAATTGATGCTCTGGAGAAGTTGCAGGATTTGTCACAAGGATACCTTTAGTATCCTCCAGTAACCAGTCCAATAGAAACGCAGCACAGCTTTTCAGCAATGGGTATGCCTTACTCTCTAAAAAACCCTACAGTGACAACACAAAAGATTAGCATTCCTATGATTGCAAGTATGCAACTATCGAAATCAGGCTTACTTTGGCCAACACATGAATTGAACTTCAGAAATTACTATAAGAGGACCCCTATGACCCACATACAATATAAGACACAAAATCATGAGATTTTGAACGAAACAAGTTCGTGATATTTTTATATGTGCACATTCACACTTCATCATCAGATGCAGCATATATAGAAAGATGCTAATGGCAGTGAATCCAGCATATGTTGATATTGATATAGATGAATTGTGGGGATTGACCTTAGAACATATAAATGTGGTTCATGCATATATTAGAAGAGTTAGGCAAGTAGACTTCAAGAATTGTCAATTAGGTCTAGCTCGAGTGATTAGGAACAAGAAATATTATCCTCCCTACCCAGTTTCAAATCCCACTCATGCCATGTTTCACTCTTTGTTACTCAATTGTTGCTGAGGTCATGAACCATGAGAAACAGCTGATTCTCACTCAAGGGAGGGATGGAGTTTGGGGTGAGTAGTTAAATTTTAGGGAAAAAAATAGACTTCAGGAATCAAATGATTATTTGACTTCTTTCTCAAGTATAAATATAAATCCCTTACAGCCTTTCCAAAAGGTGTATGAATAACCCAGAATCAGCTACAGCCATGGAGGTGCTATTAGTATTTTCTCCTTTCTCAATTTTCTTAAAAACTTCACTATCAATTACCTTCTACAGCACATTTTGTGTCATTGTAATACTAGTTCTGTGCTCCTATTAGAAACTCCAAACCATTTCTCAAAATATTTTGTTCTTCTCGTAAAGATTTTCCAAAGCATGACTCTGTGTTCATCACCATTAAAAATAGTTCAACAATCAACTAACAGAATCACAACATGATAGTAACGCAACTAATTAAATACAAGATGTCTTATGGATGAGGACTAAAAATACTCTTTGTCCATTTTTATAAGATCTTATCACGCCAAGCTATTCCTACCGCTCCTCACCTAATGAAAGTTGGCATTCTTAAGTAGTCCACTCTAAAGATAATTTTAAAAGAAAAAGATACAGATCTAATTTGTTTTCATCTCCACTGTCCAGTTTTGTCAAAAATATGTATACCCACCCAACCTTTTCTCTTGCACATAAGCTTAATAGAAGATGGGTCATACATAATCATGAAGCTGTCACAATTTGCAATCTGTAAAGGTGCAATGACATACTGATATTAATCACTATGTACATGTAATTATGGCTAAGGCCACTCTTTACCTCAATCATAGTATACCAAGCATATTGTTAAGGTTGACTTAGTCAAACCTGATATGTAGGCCCAATAATTATTTTGCGGAGGGTGCTCTTGTTATACGGGTTCATAATCCCATCCTGGAAAGACACCTCACTTGAGTTGTGTATAAATACACAACTCAAATCTCATTTGTATGATCTCATGTCATGATCTTCATTCTAACAATGGTGAATCGGTAACTCGTTGAAGTAATCTCATGTTATGATCCTATTAATCTTATAAAGTGTCAAGGGAACCTAAATCTTTGGTATGCCTGTATGCCTGGAATTTCCTTCTTTTATGTGTACTCATGCATTTCTTGTGTCAGACACTTGTACTTGGGCATGTTCTTCTTTCTTGCTCTAGTGCATTTTTTATTCAGTTGCTGCAAAATTTCAGTTTGTTTTTTATTGAGTTGCTACAGAATTTAGGTCCGGCCAACTTAGCCCCATGATACATTCCTTGATCCGTCTCCCCTATTGTGTAGTTCCTAGCAGGTTCCTAGGGACATCAAGGAGAGTTGCATGACTAAGAAAGCTTTGAAAGAAAATTCACTGAGCATGATAGTTGACATCTCCATATTCGTGATAGAAAGAAAGATCAAGAGGTGTGGGCGTGACTACCCTATTCCCTCCTCTTTTTCCTCATCCATGACCTCTTTCCATGATGCATGGTTGTCTTATTTTCCCACCTCCCAGTATGTTCCTTACTGTACCAATCTTGCAAAGGGGTGGAGAGGGGGTGGTATTTTGTTGCCCTGCCTCATTGTCACTCATAAGGGAAAGTGCTATTTCATTGATCTCATGATATGTTTGCTACATCGCTTATATCACTATACCTAACATTCACATTTTATGGATGGTAGTGTAGGTGCGTTGCATTCAAAGTGCATATAGCTGATATCTTTTTATTTTTGGTAGCATCGGAAGTGCTCTATGACTCAAAATTTGTGGAGACTCTTAAGCGATAGTATTCCAAAGAACCCAGAAACTGTTTGTGAAAATTCCACTCAAAATATGTTTTATGTAAAAATTAATTATTTTAATAGGGACCTTAAGCAATAGTATTCCAAAGAACCCAGAAACCGTTTGTGAAAATTCCACTCAAAATATGTTTTATGTAAAAATTAATATTAAAAAATTAAATGGTTTTCATAAAACAAAGTGAAAATGATCTAGAAAAAGTGAAGATCCAATCAAGTTATAATCTTAGCCGTTGATTAGAGATCTAATCTCGATTGTTGATGTCTCAACAAGAAGACTATAAATGAAGGCTTGAGGGTCATTTGGAAAGACACACTGAGTGAATCTAGAGATCAAATTCTTCTAACAGAGCAGTGCTCGGACGAAGATCAGATCTAAGTGATTCCAGCACAGAGAGGGGCAGAGATAGCTTCTGGAGAGAGTGATATTCTCAGTTGGAGAATCATCAGTAGAGAGAGGTAGAGAGACATCCAGCATAGCCAGCACAGATCCACGCAGGGTTACGTAGAGGTTGCGCAATGGCTAAGAGGGTTTCCAAGATTTTGTTGTCGGATCAGTTCCACAAGACGGGAGACGGGGTGTGAGACCGAGAGGCTAAGATCTGTGATTCCGAGTGTCAGATCGATCCATATTGTTGATTTCTATAGCATCGGAAAGTGTTCTAAGTCTCATTTTTGGTAGAGAGGCTTAGACATTAGTAAGCCAGAGAACCCAGAAATCGTTAGTGGAAATTCCACTCCGATATGACTTTATTAAAATAATTAATTATTTTAATGCAGACCCTAAGTATAAACTTAGGGAAATTAAATAATTAAAGGGTGTTAATAAAGCAGAGTGTGAATCTTCTAGAAGACGAAGATCAAGTCATCTTTTAATCTGAGCCATTGATTAAAGATATAATCTTGGTCGTTGATTCATCAGCGAGAAGACTATCAGAAGAGACTTGAGGGCCATTTGGAAATCAAACCGAGGACACTCTCAATACCTGAATGAAATCGATTCTGAAGCACGGGAAATTGATTTCAGTGGGTGATTTTGTAGAGGCTAGGTTGCAGAAGCAGAAGGAGGAGGGAGAAGTCATCTATCGGGAAGCATATCTCAGGAGGGCGAAGGGAAGGGTGAGTTGATCTGCAGCAATAACCCCTCCACGCAGAATCATGCAGTCCAGAGAGGGACTGCGCAGAGCATCCACGCTGGATGACGCAGAGGGTGAAGGAGGTCACCCCGAGGGTCAGAAAATTGTCTAGGAGGGTCAGAAAATTGTCTGGGAGGTCTAGAAAATTCAGCCAGGTGTTTACTAATTTTTTTTCTCTGTTCATCGGACTCCTGTAAATGTACTTTCCATTTCTAAAGATAAATATAAAACCCTCATCTACTACACCGGTTTTCCCACATTGGGTTTTCCCGGTGACAATTGTCCAAAAACATCTGTGTTCACATGGTTATTTCTATTATGCTATTGGTGTAAATTATCTTTCTGTTCTTATGCTCTTAACGATAGTGAAGATCTGCAAATGTGTTTATTTCAGAATTTACTGAAGCATCTATAAATAACTTATCTCATAAGTAGGAGAAATAAACCAAGTATTGCAAAAATATTTTCCTCTTGAAAATTTCACACGGTATCAGAGCAAAGGGCTAAAAACAGGAAGGGAGGATCTGCTATGGACAAAAGGAAGGGTTCATGCAGTCCTCCAGCGCACGCAGAAATGCAGAGAGAACATGACATGAAGGTGTTGGCATCGAGACTAGAGGAGGATCTTGCCTGTGTATCAAGCACAGCTCCTCTAGGTGTTTGGTATATTGACAGTGGAGCATCTACTCATATGACGGGGGTTCGAGAATGTTTTTCAAGCTATCAAGAAGAGCAGATGAATTTCCAAATAACTATGAGAGATAAGGAAAAATGTAGCCCCCATTGGGAGAGGTACCGTAACATTTCAGATAGAGAATGGCAACAAGATTCGAGCCACGAATGTTCTGCATGTACCAAAGTTGGGGATGAATTTACTCTTGGTGTCTCAACTTCAAAACAAAGGCTATGATGTATACTTTATTCAAGATAAGGTGTATGTCAGGCACCCTAACTAAAGCAAAAAGGCACAAATCAGAGTAAGGAGTGTAACAAACTGTATAAGCTCTAGCTTGAATCTCCAATGGCGCTGATCGACAGCACAGACGACAAAGATCTGAATGAGTTATGGCATAGAAGGATGGGACATCTACATCATGGAGCCTTGGGAATTCTCAAAAATACTGTCATAGGGGCTCTTGAACTCAGCACAAAGAAAGATGAAGTTTGCAAGGGATGCGTACTAGGGAAGTACGCTAAGGCAGCATTTCCAAGAAGCAACAACAGAGCCAAAGGTGCATTAGAGTTAATACACTGACATTTGCGATCCAATGTCCACAACAACTCTCAGTGGGGCAAAGTATTTTGCCACCTTCATTGATGATTATTCCAAGAAATCTTGGATCTATTTTCTTAAGACCAAAGATGAAGACTTTAATCAGTATAAACATTTCAAAGCATTGGTAGAGAACTCTACAGAAAAGAAGATCAAGAAGTTGAGGCCAGATAACGGTGGAGAATATATCGATAAAGACTTCACAAATTTATGTGCACAGGAAGGCATCAAGAGAGAGTGGACAGCTCCCTACAATCCAGAACAAAATGGAGTTGCAGAACGGAAGAA
This sequence comes from Pinus albicaulis, assembly GCA_034641835.2. Classification (NCBI taxonomy): domain Eukaryota; kingdom Viridiplantae; phylum Streptophyta; class Pinopsida; order Pinales; family Pinaceae; genus Pinus; species Pinus albicaulis. The sequence goes on from CM076581.1 coordinate 901,350,651, forward strand.
TCGGACCATAATAGAAGCTGCAAGGGCAATGTTGTACAACCAAGAGATGCCCAAATTCTTATGGGCAGAGCCCTGCAACACAGCAGTTTATATTCAGAACAGAGTTCCCAATAGAGCTTTGGGGAAGGTTACTCCCAAAAGTGTGTTAACAGGTAGCAAGCCAGAAGTGAGCCATGTCAGGATATTCGGCAGCATTGCATACTGCCACCTTCCAGAAGAAAAGAGGAAGAAGCTGGATCAAACTGCAGAAAAGGGTTTTCTGATGGGCTACAGTGAGAATGCAAAGGCATACCATGTCTATATTCCAGAGAGTAAGAAAGTTGTGGTAAGAAGGTTTGTAAAATTCCTGGAGGAGAAAGCCTTTAGGAAATCTCAAGATATGGCCACATATACGCAGATTAAGGAAGATCCAATGGTACAGCCTCAACAACCAATGGAGGAGAGGTCCAGTGCCTCTCCAAGGCACAATCCTTCTAAGGGAAGCTCCTCTGATGAAGAACAAGAGGAAGAGCAAGTGAGACCACCCACCACTGATGGGAGACTGAGCAGAGAACTCCAATAGATTCTTAGAGATGCAGAAGGATTTTTTGGAGCACCTTGAGAAGGGAAGAGGATAAGGAAACAACCTGGCAGATATCAGGCGCTGATAGCTCAGGTTTGAGAGCCTTCTACCTTTTGGGAAGCAGCTCAACATCAAGTATGGGTAGATGCCATGGTGGAGGAGTATAGCTCGATCATGACAAATGATGTCTGGGAAGTAGTCCCTAGACCACAGGACAGATCTATTGTAGGATCCAGATGGATCTACGTGATCAAATATGCTGCAGATGGCAGCATAGAGAAATTCAAAGCAAGATTTGTAGCAAAGGGGTATGCCCAGAAGGAAGGCATTGACTATGAAGAAACCTTTGCTCCAGTAGCACGATACACTTCTATCAGATCCATCATCTCTCTGGCAGCGCAGATGGGATGGGAGATTCCCCAGATGGATGTCAAGACTGCGTTCTTGAACGGTGTGATAGAGGAGGAAGTGTACATAGAGCATCCAGAGGGCTTCGAGACACATGAGTAGAAAACTCATGTTTGCAAACTAAAGAAAGCCTTATATGGCTTGAAACAAGCCTCCAAGGCATGGTATGGTCGGATTGATGGCTACTTGCAGAAAATGGGGTCTGTCAAGGGTGATGCAGATCCCAACTTATACTACCTAAGAGTAGGAGATGAGCCGCTTATTCTTGTTCTCTATGTGGATGACTTGTTTTTGACAGGGTCATCCAAGCTCATCAAAGACTGCAAGGAGAATCTGGCAACAGAATTCGACATGAAGGACCTGGGGTGGATGCACTATTTTCTTGGTGTAGAGGTTTGGCAGCAGGAAGGGGAAATCTTCCTAGGACCAAGAAGATACACGACAGAGATTCTGAAAAGATTTCAGATGGAAGACTGTAGACCCATGGCCACGCCAATGATTACTAACTAGAAGAAGATAGACACATCAGAGGATGATGAGGTTGATCCTACATTGTACAAACAGCTCATCGGGTCATTGATGTATCTGGTCAACACTAGACCAGACATCTGTTATGCAGTGAATACTCTTAGTCAGTTCATGGTGGAACCAAGGAGGGCTCACTAGGCAGCAGCCAAAAATATTCTCAGATACTTGAGAGGGGCAACAAAGGAAATGAGATCCAGTTAAGTGGGTTCATAGATGCAGACTGGGTTGGAAGCACAATAGATCGGAAAAGTACCAGTGGGTACTGTTTGAGTCTCGGATCAGGAATGACCTCTTGGTGCAGCAGGAAATAGAAGTCCATAGCACTGAGCTCAGCCGAAGCAGAGTACATGGCAGCAAGCACAACTTCGTGCAAGGCCATATGGCTCCGCAAATTGCTCTTTAACTACTCAAGAAGCAGATAGAACCGACCGAAATTATGTATGATAATCAAAGTTGCATCAAGCTCTCTGAAAATACTGTGTTTCATGACCGGTCGAAGCACATTGACATTCGATGTCACTTTATCAGGGACTATGTCCAAAAGGGAGCAGGACAGTTGCAATACACTCCTACAGGTGAACAAGTGGCAGATATCCTCAGAAAGGCTATAAGTAAGATCAAGTTCACTTACTTCAGAGCAATGTTTTGAAAATCGTGACTGGGATTAAATCGGCGAGGGGAAAAAATCGGAAAAAATCGTAAAAATCGGGTAAAAATCGGCACATACAAAAATATTCATTTTTTTTCAATTTTTTTAATATCTAAAGCATCCACAACATAAAATAAATGCATTGACACATAAATATGAAAAAAAAACTAATATATAAGACATGTAATATCATGTCTAGTGCTACATCACACATAATAGTGAATCATGTCTTGAATACTAAGTCCTAAGTCTCAACTCAACCTCAAAATATCAACAAAAAATATAATAATGTATCTCATATCATGAGTCATAATGTTATATACAAAGGAATGCACCAAATAACCTATACCACTGATTTCCTCTACCCCTCTTGCGAGAAAATGTAACAGCTTTCCCTCTAGACGAAGAAGCTGGCGGGGCTGGCAATGGACTCTGTTGTGCTCCAGATCCTGAAGCACCAGGAGCTAAAGGAGGCAGACCACGTCCTCTACCGGTAGCAGGGGTAGGTGGTGTCACCTCCTCCTCTCGTTGTTGCTCCTCCTCCTCCTCCTCCTCCTCCTCATGAAACTCATCATTGATTCATCGCTACTAGAAATGGGATCATCAACAAGAGGTACATAAACATCATCTAGCTCAAAGTCTTCAGACTTGGATTGCTCAACCTTATAACATGATAGAAATTGAAAAAGCTTAACATGCCTAACCAATGATTTTGGTTTGAGTGAAGGGTTCATCTCCTCAACCTTAAAACGCGGTAGAAAAAGATTAACATGCCTAACCAGTTGTTTTCCTTTGAGTGAAGGGTACATTCTTGTTAAGGCCATGGTAGGGGAGTTCAACAATCAATACCACCAACATCAACAAAGTTCAAAAATCAATGCCACCAACATCAAGGTTCTTAAAGGACTTCATACTCTTGATCAAATGCCAATCTCATACCCTTACACATAATAGAATCAAATGGAAACAATGCAAATCCCTAAACCATGAAACCCTGAAAACCATTAAGTCTGTTGAATTTTGAGTGAAATATAAAATTCTAGTTTCTTCATATGAAATCCAATGAGGTCGAAACCACTCTTAAACATCCTGACTCATTTCATGGTAATGTTAAAAATTTAAGTAAAAGGTATCATTTTTACTTTAAGAATTTAACATTACCATTAACTGCCAACAAGGTGTGTCAGCAAAAATGACAAAAACAAAGTCGATTTTTGAACTTATAGGGTTGTTGTTTTAGGGGCCCGCGATTTTTTGGAAGAAATCGCGATTTTTTCCCGATTAGCGATTTTTTCAAAAAATCGTGCAAAACATCGTCGATTTAATCGTTTTGCTGAAAAAAATCGCGATTTAATCGTGATGTTCAAAACCATGCTTTAGAGAGAAGATGGGGATGGTTGAGAACCCTTTCCACTAAGGGAAAGGGTGGTCTTGAAAAGAAGAGGGAGCTGCAGTACGAATGTTGCAATGACAGGGCAGCAGTACGAGAAGCAGCAGTGCAGAGATGAGGGGCAGGAGCCAGGACACCATCAGCGCAGCAGATGATGTAGAGTCAGAGCAGTACAGTGGTATCTTGTGTAAACACTTTCTTCGCTAAGAGGGAGTGTTGATTTCTATAGCATCGGAAAGTGTTCTAAGTCTCATTTTTGGTAGAGAGGCCTAGACATCAGTGATCTAGAGAACCCAAAAATCGTTTGTGGAAATTCCACTCGGATATGACTTTATTAAAATAATTAATTATTTTAATGCAAACCCTAAGTATAAACTTAGGGAAATTAAATAATTAAAGGGTATTAATAAAGCAGAGTGTGAATCTTCTAGAAGACGAAGATCAAGTCATCTTTTAATCTGAGCCATTGATTAAAGATATAATCTTGGTCGTTGATTCATCAGCGAGAAGACTATAAGAAGAGACTTGAGGGCCATTTGGAAATCAAGCCAGGGACACTCTCAGTACCCAGAGGAAATCGATTCTGAAGCAAGGGAAATCGATTTCAGCGGGTGAGTTTGTAGAGGCTGGGTTGCAAAAGCAGGAGGAGGGAGAAGTCAGTTATCCAGAAGCATATCTCCGGAGGGTGAAGGGAAGGGTGAGCTAATCTGCAGCAATAACCCCTCCACGCAGAATCACGCAGTCCAGAGAGGGACTTCACAGAGCATCCACGTTGGATGACGCAGAGGGTGATGGAGGTCACCCCGAGGGTCACAAAATTGTCTGGGAGGTCTAGAAAATTCAGCCAGGTGTTTGCTAATTTTTTTTCTCTGTTCATCAAACTCCTGTAAATGTACTTTCCATTTCTAAAGATAAATATAAAACCCTCATTTGCTGCACCAGTTTTCCCACATTGGATTTTTTCGGGGACAATTGTCCAAAAACATATGTGTTCATATGGTTATTTCTATTGTGCGATTGGTGTAAATTATCTTTCTATTCTTATGCTCTTAACGATATTAAAGATTTGCAAATGTGTTTATTTCAGAATTTACTGAAGCATCTGTAAATAACTTATCTCATAAGTAGGAGAAATAAACCAAGTATTGCAAAAATATTTTCCTCTTGAAAATTTCACACATAGCTGGGGTAATGCAGTGCCAAGAGGAGGTGACGCAGTGCCTACGTAGTCATTGCACAGAGGCAGTGCAGGGACCTTCAGGGGCATCTCTTCCAGTGTCTGGATCAGTCGGATTATCCAGTGATTGAGTGAGGTAAAACTCACACTATTTCTGACAGTATTTCTCTCTCTGTAACTGAATAACCCTTGAGGTATTCAACGATGTATTCAGAAATCGCTACCACTTAATACTACAAACCCTCAGATCTGTTGCACCGATTTTCCCGCATTAGGTTTTTCCGAGGACTTTCATCCAAAATAAAGGTGTCCTATGTGAATATTTTTTCTTTGCTCAATTTTCTTGTTTCATAATCATATTTAATGAAGTGTAGGCTCCTTCAATAATTTACTTCAATATTTCCAGAAGTAATTTGAAAATAACTGTGTAATGTAATTTACAATTAGATGAAGTAGATTCAGCTGGTTGTAGTAAGATTCCTAAGATTGTTAGATCTAGGAATTTTCACTTGGTATCAAAGCATTTGATATGAAACAGGAAGATCAAATCTAGCACTGAACTGACGGCTGAATTGTTGTAACAACAGCAAATAGAATCCCAAGAGAGATTGCACAGTTCTAGCCAGGAGGGTTGAAATTTTGAGGTGGTCTCTCTCTGAGTGAGTCGACAGAGAGGTAAGACTTTCAGATCAAGATCTTGCCGACGCAGAGGGAGCAGCGGAGAGCCTTCATGTAGAGCTAGAGGGACATAGTATTTCTGCAAGCAGTTGTTGGGCAGAGAAGCGTCAAACGAAGAAGAAGAGCACATAGTGGGGAATTCTTCCTCAGTGAGCTCCTTGCCGAGGAATTCAACATGTCTCATTTCTTGTGCAGACGACCAGCAAACTTACCAACCCCATCAGGGAGTGCGTAAGCTAGCCTACAAGTTACGCAATAAGGAGAAAGAGGGAGCAATTCGACAGTTTTTTCAGCTGAGATGGCAACTCACAGTCTTAGAGATCGAGATCAGTTGGAGGGATCCTCCAACTACATGATCTAGAAGGAAAGGATCAAATTCCTTCTAGACGAATATGATCTCAAGACGTTCGTGGACAACGTGGTTGTTGTAACTGTTAGGAATCTGTAATCAGCGAGATTGGCAAAATCCGATCACAGAAACAAGATAGTTTCAACCAACTTTGGGATTCTAGGATCTAGCCCTCCTGAATCCAGAGAGGGATCTCTCCAATAAGTGCAAAGATGGATTTGTCTTTGGAATTTGGGGTAATAATATTAGGCTAGTTATGAGGGCCAAGGGTTTGTTTTGTTTTTGGATGGTTGAGCATGAATATTGTTTGAGGTGGAAAATCCTAAGTGCAAAGAGTTTCAAAGGTGAGAAGTTGCAAGTGAATAGAACAGTTAGGCTAAAAAGATAGATATAACGCTGGTTTTTAGTCCATTGGGCTATGGAGTCATAACAGGGCTTTAATTGAGCAACAACATCAAGAGTGATCCAAGGGGCAAGTCATCTACATCACTAGATTATTGAGATTAAAATGATAGATTGGGAACAATAAAGTGTTGGAGAGGTGGAAACTGATAATAATTACACAAAGGATTTATAGTCAGTCCAAACAAGAAAAGCCTCTTAAGTAACTGTTTAAAACCAACCAAGGGCAGGGCTAACCATTGACTTCTTGGGCAGGTTTGTATTAAAGCAGCTTAATTGACAAACAATCCAGTAATCCACATAATTACCTTCAAAAAGTATGAAAACATATAAGAGAAGACAAAATGTAACTTAAGATCAGATAAAGTACTTTTAAACCTAGTCTACTTTCAGTCAACACCAAGGGAAACTTTCAGAATCTGCCTTTGGAGAATAGAAGCTAGAAAGAGGGCAAACCATCACTTTTCTAGTCTAACTTTAATAAGCAAATAAGGAAAATATCTTTCAGGAACAATGTTTAAAGCAAACAGTAGGACGAGGGAACTCTAGCATTCCTAACTGCTTAAACTGTATTAAATCATTCTTAAACAAACAAATTGGAGGAAAACATTGAGATAAAGCTTTTCAATCAGAGAAGGTTACTGATATACAATAGGTTCTAACTCTATAAATGTTGTTCTTTATCAGAGAATAGTGAACAATATGACATACATAGAAGGAAAACAATAACAAAGAAAGGGGCACTTCACCAGGGATATAGACCAGGATCCCAAAAAACTGCTTGTTATTGATGTCAAACCAGTTACAGTACTCAGGTCCAATGTTTCAGTTCAGCAATCATCTTCACTATCCAGCCTAACTAATCTAGCACAAACAGAGCTTCAAGGGCCAGTGAACACTATTTACAAATAGAAGTCTCAAGCTCAATTACATTACAATGTTCAGCAACCTAATCAACCAACCCCTCACTCATCTTCTGTAGAAATATATATAGAAGAATGAGGAGATGAGATCTGATAAAAGATCTCCAATTACAATTAATACAAACTTAATGGTTTCTTGGCCTTTGAGGGGCTCAATGAATAAATTTACATAGTAGTCCTCTGTATTAAATGATTTACATAAAGATTTCAGCTCGGTGGGAGCTCTTTTTGACCTTTGAGTCTCTGTGTGATGTCAAAGTAACTCTGCAAATGTTTGTCATTAAGTTCTTTGACAGAATTTACTCTTGGGCTGCGTTCGAGACAAATATCTAATGTTGTTCAATAAATTCGGCCTCGAATATGAATGCTTTGAGGCACAGGTGGCATCGTGATAGCTAGAGGGATCAATTTTCCTCAGCTGTGGCAGTGGAGGCTTTCCTGTTGATAAAACCTTATAATTTTCTTCAAACTGTGTTATTAATCAGGGATTAGGCTTTTGATAATCATTCTTAGCCGTAATCCCCACAAAACCTGTCTTTGATCTTCTGTCCTGGTACATTTTGTCTTTCGGCACTAGTACTCTCTGACTGTGCTCGATTCATGGTTTTTTGCCGATGTGCAGGGCTACGCAGGGGTCGAATAGCATCAATGCCTTATCCATGATTGATGAAAACGTGGATTTAACACCTGTGAATGATTTCCCCCGGGGAATCGAAGGCAAGAGGATCGTCACCCTCTACTTTCGAATTTTCTTCAGACATAGCGGAAAAATCACTTGAAAACCTGCATATTACAAAAAACGTTCTAAAATCCATGCATATATAGGTTTATTGCTACGGAGGACGTGTGGGGGAAGCGTGGCCGTTGGATGGCATCATCCAACGGTCGAGATTAATCGAGAGAAGTCATAGGGAAGGCAGAAGGATCGTTTTCGGGAGCGGAAATGGAAAGTCAAAGCGGAAAACGTTTGACCAAGCGATGAATCAAGGCGATGAAATATGGGTCGTCGATCTGTAGATTAGATCGACGGCGGAGATCTGTTGAATGCTGCGTCGTAGCCCGGTTAACCGTCGGGCATCTTCGGTGAGCGATAGCCGTCGGATGGCCCGCCCCAGATCGAACGGTGTACAGCGATATCGCGCCGGGTTTGCTGCCGAACTTTAATGCGCGATGGGGGGGCGGTTTTCAAATAGTGCATGGGACACGCGTCGGCCAGCTTATGGAATCGCTATCGATCGGGAAAAAACCACCCCTGCCCGAAAGGCGGTGCGATGAATACCACGCGGTTTTGAAATCGGTGAGTGGACGGCGAGGACCACCGGGATGATGGACTCCGCACCATCGATCTGCAGATCAGATCGACGGTGGAGATTGATTTGAATTTTGGACCGTCAGAAAAATTATGATATAGTAAAAATCAGAAAATTAACATAACCAAAGGTTTATATTAATTTACAATGCGGCTTGGCGCCCAACTGCAGGGCCGATGGTTATATGAAGGGTAATCTGACCGGGGGCTTAAATACAAAGGCTAATCGCATCGGAACTTTCGGAACATGGCAAAAGACTTGCGCACTTGAATCTTTCCGATGCGATAAGCGCCAAACAGGGTTAGCGCTTGGTTCCAGGGTGTGGGCATGGAAGGGAGGGGTTAAAGACTTAGCCCAAGGGGGCTTAAGTCTACAATGCATAAAAACATGATTTTCATGGATTTTTAATGATTTTCAAAGGTTTAGAGGGGTTCCGATAAGGCAAAGAAGGAGTCTTTTAACCTTGTCAAGGGATTTTGAAAAAGAGGAAATGGGAAAAACATGAAAATGAAGGTTTTTTCATGGGAAATGAAGGGGTTGAAAATGAGGTTAGTGTTGGAAGAGGGGAGAGGGGGAATGTGGTGTTTGCAGCAGATTCTGGCTTGGAAATCGCCAGGATTTCTAAGTGTAGAACAAAGCGTAGAGAAGATTAGGATGTGAGGCATGAGGCCTTCAAGAGTCTTCAAGAGCCAACACTTTTTAGTCATAAAATTTGTTCCTTGAAGGCTCCAAAAAAATTTTAGCCAGCAGTTGGTATAACAAATTTTATAGCTGGCTAACAGTGGCTCCACTTGGGGATGATGCCTTCTTGAATGCATCAAGAACTTCAGACTTGCATTCTCTGAGAGGCTGATCAGTTGCCTCATCCATTAGGCTGCCTTTCTTTCTGTGGATGATCTTGCTCTGAAAACATATTAGCAGCCATACAAACAATGGAACTTTATCAATACAAGTTTCTACCTACCCAATCCTACTGATCTAAAATTTTATCTTCATTAGAGTGCACTTGGATTGGAAAACTCTTTTTATAACATTTTATTCTTTTAAATGCATAAAAATAATCTAATTCTACTCCTTATTTCTCCCTGAACTCAGATTAAACAGTTGAGTTCAGATGCTTCTCTACCTATTCTACTATCTATTGGGATTAAACTCGTCTACCGCATTTTTACTCTAAATTCTAGAAATCGTAAATTTAAAAAAGCATACAAGTCGAAGCTTAAAATGTGGCCTAACTTGATGCCGTCTATGGCATAAAAAACAAGCCGCACATAGATATTATTTTTTGCGTAAAATTAAATAACAAATGGAAGGCTTAAGCATCCGAAAGTTTCTCATCATGGCTCTCTTTTCTTTACATCTCTATTTTGAATTCGCGTTTGAGCTGTTTCTTCTCGCCTTCCGGTTCGCATTTTGAGCTAATTAGAACCGTATTTACATCTTTTTTGACTCAAGAAAATAGGAGATATTTGAGTCATTTTTCTTTGGAAACTTCTTAGGTTCGCCTCTTGATTCTTGTTCGAATCCCTTTAATTTCTATCTTAAACTATCTACCGATAAGCCAAGATTAAAATGTTTCTTTGGCAAATCGAATTCACTATCCTAATGCTATAATATTTAAAGCTAATTAGTCAAGATTAGACAGTTTGACTAACTCGAAGTGTGTTATTCAGGAATGTCATTTGAGATTGCACACCTTCATATTTGTTTCTCTTTTTTGGTATGGGGCTATACCTTTCTTGTTTTCACAATCTTCCCTCTTTCCTTTCTTTCATTGTTTTTGTATTTTGATCTTTCTAACTTTGAATGCAATGGTGGATGAGATATTTATAATGAAAAAGATAAAAAGGCTTCAAAACATAGCATGGATTAAGAGAATTAATGTTTGAGCATCCTGCCATTGACAGGACCTCCAAACAATTCTGCTCCATTCAACTCCTGCAAGAAAAATGCATTGTTACCAGCAGTTGAATGAATAGAGTAAGGGCCAAGCCATAAGTTGTCAAATTTCCCATGCTTGCCCTTGTCTTCCCTCCTTGAGTCCCACTTTAATACCTTGTCACCAAATTTGAAATTTCTGGCCTTTGTTCTTCTGTCAAAAAGATTTTTGATACTGTCTTGTTTCTGCAATGCTTTGTTATAAACTTCCTCTCTAGTTTGCTGAAGATGAATTGTCTGATTTATTCTTCTGAGTATGTCATTATCTTCAGTTTGTAATTCTTGAATCAACTTCATTACTGGTACACCAATACTGTTTGGAAAAATTTCATCAGTACCATACACAAGCTAGAAGGGTGACATTCCCATAGATTTCTTCAAAGTCAATCTGTCAGCCCAAAGTGCATGAACTAGCTTTGTATGCCAAGAATTTTTATTGTCTTCCAACAGTTTCTTGATTATGTTCACTAAACTTTTTTTTGAGGATTCGGCAAGTCCATTACCCTGGGGGTAATAAGCCGTGGAATGCCCCAATGTTATCTGATATCTATGACAGAACTCAACCATCTTCTTTGATCTAAATGATGCTGCATTATCCGTGATAATCTTAGTAGGACAGCCAAATCTAGAGAGAATGTTAGTCTCCATAAATTTTATAATAACTAAATCATTGGCCTGCGTACAAGGTATGGCTTCTATCCACTTAGTGAAATAGTCTGTGGCAGTGAGAATCCATCTATGCTGGGTAGAATATGGTGGATGGATTTCTCCTATGAAGTCAAGTCCCCACAATTGAAATGGGGCTTCAACAATGATTGGATGCAGAGGTAGGGGTAGCAATTTTCTTTTGCCTTCAAAAAGTTGACATTTATGACAGGCAATGATCATTTTATGCACATCATGAAAAAGAATAGGCCAGTAAAAACCATCCCTCAAAATTTTGTTGGTTGTTGTCTTACAGTATAAATGACCTCCACACTCTCCTTCATGGAAGTCGTACTTAACCTTCTCTGTATCCAACTCAGACAGACATTTAAGCAATAGAAAACTTGCATTTTTCCAATAAAGACATTTATCTATAATGCAATAGTTTACAGATTTTAACTTTAAGAATCTTGCCTTTGTTTTTGTCAAACTAGGAGGTGTATTTAAATTAAGCAAAACATAAATAATATCATCATACCAAGGAGAATTCATAAAATGATCTTCAACTATAGGAGTTGAGAATCCTTCTTGGTCATCCAAAGCATCAATCATATTAATACCAAGAACTTCAAAATTTGATTCAGCCATTAATCTAGCTAGACATTGGCCTTTGATGAGTTTAGTGGGTTTTATCTCTAAATCATACTCAAGGATAACAACAATCCACTTACCTCTCTTACCATCTGGGTCCTGTGTTATAATGTCTTTAACAACTGAGTTTGGGACGAAGGCAATGATGTGTGAGTGAAGGATGTATACCTTGAAGTCTTTCAATGCTTTGACCAAAGAAAAAGCTTGCTTCTCCATAATGTTATACTTCAAAGGAGCATCCCTCAATGCCTTGCTAAAGAATGAAATAGGCTGCTCTTGTCCTTGTGGATTTTTATGTAGAAGGACAGCAGCTATGGTATGTTCTGATGCAAATGAAAAAATATAAAAATCCTTTCAAAAATCAGGACTTATAAGAACTGGTGTTTTGGTTAACGCTTGTTTCACCAATTCAAAGGATGTCTTTGCTTCCAAGGTCCATTTTATCCCTTTCTCCTTCTTTAACATTTTGTGATATTCCTAAGGAGCTCAGCCAAGTTGGGGATGAACCTTCTCAAAAAGTTAATCTTTCCGATGAAAGACTGCAACTCTTTCATGTTTCGAGGATGAGAGATTTGTAATATGGCCTCAATCCTCTTTGGATCTATCTTTATACCCTCTTCAGAAATAATGTGCCCAAGAAGTTTACCTTCTTGGAGACCAAATAGTGTCTTCTTAGGGTTTGAAGATATACCAAACTTTCTGCATTTCTCGAAAACCTTTCTTAAATGTTCTAAGTGCTCTTCATCTGTTTTTGAAAACACAGTAACATCATCAAGATAGATAATTATGAAGAAGCCCAGTTCCTCCGAGAATGCGATGTCCATGGCTCTTTGAAAAGTTGCTCCAACATTCATTAGACCGAAAGGCATTTTCACATACATGAAAGTGCCCCATGGTGTAGTAAAGGTTGTCTTTAATTGATCAACAGGGTGGACTAAAATCTGATTGTACCCTGAATAGCCATCAAGCAAAGAAATTATTTTAGACCCTACCACCCTTTGTAAAATATGATCCATCTTGGGTAAAGGGTAATTGTCTTTTAATGAAGCTTTTTTAAGTCTCTAAAGTCTATACAAACCCTGATCTCTTTAGTTTTCTTCCTACCAGACACCAGATTAGATACCCATTTAGAATATCTAATAGGGGCAATAATACCAGCATCATACATTTTCATGATTTCCTTCTGAACCAATGGTAACTGAACAGGGTTTATTCTGCGCAGTTTTTGTTTGAACGGTTTTTGGTTTTCTTTGAGAGGAATTTTGTGCTGTATTATTTCAGTGTCATAGGATTTAAGATCTTCGTAACTCCATGAAAAAACATCAGAAAATTCCTTAAACAACTCTATGTATTTGAGTTTAATGCGAGTTGGTAAATTCTTAGACAGTTTAATCATCATAGGTTTAAGTTCGCTGCCAATATTGCACTCTTCCACTTCAGTCTCTACAGGTTCCAGTTTTGGTTTATTCGCCACATCGTTGAAATCAAACAACTTTTCTAAAGGGGCCAGACCCTTTGGCAAAATTTCATCTTTAGAGTGTAGAGTTTCAAACTCCTCTGTTTCAAACTCGGCATTCATTTCTGCTTTGTTTTCAAGTTCGCTAGAAAGAAGGTTAATATTGGCAAGTTCAGGAAAAAACTCTTCTTTTACAAGAAAATTTTCTTCACCGCAGTCTGTTTCATAATCTGAGTCCGAACTGCATAGTTCGAATTCATTTCTGAATTGCATGAAGTCTTATATTTGCTCGTCTCCGTCAAACACCTGCCAATACTTTTCATTATCAGGCACGGCTGGTCTAAATTTTATCTGATTTGTGCAGTCCTTCGTTTCATATGGCGTGAAGCATGTTCTAGCTGCAAAGGCTAAATTATGGGCTGCAATATTTCTTTTTCTTGGGACAAAAATCAATTTGGACTCCTCGAAAGTCTTTAAAAGGTCCATGGCATCGTTTCGGTAGGCCCTAAGCCTAGGATGATTTGCGTTATACTCCCCATTGACCTACCTAATGACTAACTCTGAATCCCTGTGAACTTTAATTCTTTTGGCTCCTATCTTTTTCAACAAACGTAAGCCTAGGAGAAGGGATTCATATTCTGCTATGTTATTGGAACACTGAAAGTTTAGTTTGCAGGAAATGTTTTCTATGTGGTTGTTTTCAATGTTAGTAATCCAGACACCTACACCAGCATTGTTCTTATTGCAGGATCCATCAAAATACATACTCCATAGAGGACTATTCTTAGTTTCATCCTGGTTACTGTCCTCTTCAACTAACGTGCTCAAGGGTTGTTGTGGAAACTCAGCACTTAGTTGTATTTTTTTTTATTCCCCAAGATTTGTGTTCATTTGAGGGTCGTTTCTTTATTGAAAATGTTTAAAAGCAATGGACACCTAACGTGTAGCTCAAGACCTTTGTTTAGTTTGCTAATGTCTTCAAATGCAGCAAACTGTTTTGACACTTCTGCGTTGTGTTCCTCTTCCTCCCTATCGGCCATTAATCATGTTAAGGTGACTTTTTCACCAAGTGTTTCATCATTAAACATAATAAAAGAATCAAGGCCGGTATTTACATAATACAGGGGAGATTTTTGTGGTCTGTCTTGACTTGTAACTATAAATTTCATATGGGACTCCCTGTAAAGTCTTCTATTCTGATTGAAAACAACGATAGTCGCATAGGTCATGTCCATTTGCATAGTCCCTTGTAACTTAGCCCCCCAAGATCTTGATAATAACATTCCACAATTTGGGGGCACATCAGCCACAACAATATCCATGACTAAAAATTTGGCTGGAATTTGGGCTAAGTTAACACAGAGGTCTTTGATTAATCCTAAACATTTTACTCTGCTAGAATCAAAGGAGTAAAGGTCTTTGCAAGGTCTAGTGATTTCTAGACCCAGGCTCGCTCCCCAGAAGCCATCCTCAGCGGTCCCATGGACTTCTCGAAGAAGAGCCCTCACCACCGGCATACGGAGGGAATGTCTGTCTACCTTTGCCACCTCATACCGCATCTCTCACACATGGTGATCGAGCCCCAGAGTTCTTTGCAAATGAAAGCAAAGTCCCTTCCTCCTCGACTCATTTCTGTTATTTCGGCCAGAAGCGAGGCAGGTCGCTCCTCCCTCGTCCAAGCTGTCTCTGAGAAACTCGTGTTACGCTCCGCTAGCCCGCGGGCCGCAGCTCATTAGCCGCAGGCGAGACCAACCGCTTTCTCCTCCAAATGCTCAGCAACCTAGTCTGCAACTTCCGGCAAATGGTCTCAGGGCCTCTCATACATGATGACAAGATGGACTGCATGTGTGCTATGACAGTATCAGGATGATGTTTCCTAACGCTAAAGAAGCATCGGAACATCTGCAAAATCAAGTCATCACACTCCAAGTCAAACATGATCTCTTGAGTCCGGGTCATGGCCATGACTTCTAAAACCTTAAGCTTCCTCCTAAGTGTAGAGCCTGCATAGTTGTCCAAATCCTGAAGGGTTCCTACTATCAATCTGCAAATTCTTCTCATAATATCATCATTGTAGGGAAGGTAGGGGGCTGTTAACCTCAAGATATCGCTGAAACAAGAGGCAACTATCAGTTGGACTCTCTCACTTGGATGTTCTAAAAATCTGGCTTGTATTAATACAAGCATAGCTGGCTTCAAAGCCCAATTCAAACACCAATCAGATCGTTGTACCTTCGAAAGACAGGATTCCAGTTCCTCTAACACGGGAAAGTCATTTTCTAACTTCCCACTCTTCAATTGCATCCCCTGTACATACAGCCAGTTCCCCACTTCTTCTTCCTTTTGTTTATTCCTCGGATGCTCTTGCTGGAGCAATTTATGTACCTTCTTGGAGAAGGGTCTGCTGTTCTGATTGGTTCTCTGGTTTTCTGCTTTTATTTTCATCCATCTGTTTAGAAGTTCCTCCATGGTTCAGCCAATGGAAAGACCACTGTTTTTCTGAGTTCAATGCACTTTTCTGAGTTTGCTATATAATTTCCAGTGAAGTGTTTTGTCGCTTAATGGTTTTCTTGCATGATATTGTATGTGCAATTAAGGTGTCTCAACTCAGCATTGCACTAACTCAGTTCTATAGCTGTAATGAAGCATACAGAGACTGAGAGTCCCTGTCTATAAGAATGCTTCTAATGGCAATGTTTCAGATGACATGAAATAAATTTCTAATCACTATAATATGATGCTACAGCCATCAGACCAATTGTATCTTTGATAAGCAACCCAAAAAAAAATATATGCTTCATATATGCAGTCTCATACAACCAATTAAAACTTAATTGCACCAAACAGAGTACCTCTTCTTTCATCAGAACCATTCTTTTTCCGATGTTGCAGTTGTTGAACAAGAGTTACAAGTCGATCTGTTCCATCCGAACCAAGACCACATCTGGAGTAGCTATAGTGTGACTGATATAAAATTTCTCCTAATGCAGAAAGCTGCTCATCCGTTGAAGCTGCTGTTAACAGCACTGCAAATGCATTGACATGGAAATTTTCATATATTGGATGTGCTGTTGGAGCTTTCAATGCATAGGTGTGCTTGGGATTAATTGTTGTCACAGGGATCACCATACATATCCAAAAATGTCTGTCCACTTGCCAAGCAGATACAGCTTCCTGTAAAAACAAAAGAAATATTTTAACTAAAAATGTCGATCACGACCTGTCCCAGATATCTTATGGATATATATATATCTTGGGGATTCCGCCCAAAATTGCAGCACGCAGCAACTTATGTGACGCCCAACAATTTGTAATTATAATACGGAACTCAGATCCTGAGATCATGCGATCATGATGTTTGTAGTCCAGGATCGGAATGGCGGCTTCATAATGTGGCTCCAAATTCTGGAAAATTTAATTGCGTTCTTCTCAGCCTCAATTCGGTACATGGCTGCGAAACGGAACTGCATTGGCTTTGTTGTACGCCGCGTGGTAGGCCGATCTGTCGAGTTGGATTCCACGATGGTCAAATGCCGTTCTTGGTGCTAGACCAATCCACCCACACTTGCTAGCACCAAATCGTGCGACACAACGTTCAAACTAATCGCACATTCCTTTGATCCTCAGGTGCCGGCTCTGCCAATGTCAATTTGGTCACTTGCCCTCCGCTGCTCGATTACACAGTTCCCTGGTGGCTTCAAATGTCTTCACGAATTGGTTCCTCTTCAAGATGACCGGTCGCGATCAATTTAAATTTGAGAGGTGCTACAGTCTTTGAAACAGCAATTAGTTCCTTGCGGTGATGATTTTGCCGTCCAATCAACCGAGCGACTAGACCCCTCACATGAGTTGATCTTGCCTTTCCACGGTGCTCTCCCAATCGAACGTTTTTGGTTTTAAGGAAATGACTTCACCTATCCTGCGGGAAAGAAAGGCATTCAGCCTCTCAACTGAAATAGGCGCACAGCAATCTCGGCCTTTTAATTCTCTGAGCAATTAGACACTCGATCCACGGCTTCATAATGTATGGAAATCTCGTGCAGGTGCCGATTCGACCAAAACTACAGCAAACCCACCTCAGACCCCCATAATATTTAACACCTCAGCATACGATTTCACTATCTTTCCGTCTATTTGAGTTGGCGGCTGCCTGCAAAGTCTTCGACGACTTTCAAAAGACGAAGAAATACATGCGTCTCCTCATAATACTGTGCCACGGCTTTTATAAATTCAGGATTCCTTCTTCAAAATGACCTGCCACGTTAAAAATAATTTTGGCTCATACAATTTGAGATGTGCTACGTTCCTCTTGTAATTCACCTCCGTAGAAGAATAACAACCATTTTGTCAATATCCTATTGAGGATGTGACAATTTTGGACTTTTCCGGAAAAATATAATTTTGGCACCTTCGAAACCCTCGAACAACCTCAATCGAAACTGGAATCTCGCAGGATAAGCCAAGTTCGATGCTCCAATATAAACCCTCGAACTGGGCTTTTCATAATAAACCCTCAATTAACTGTAAACCCACAGGCTGAGCCAAGAGCAACAGCTCCGATACCACTGTAATATCCCGGATGGGATATTTTAACTAAAAATGCCAAAAAATACTGAATACCACAATTTTCCGTAAAATAAACATTTATTCAACAGAAGATTGCCATGTAAAATAAAGAGACAGGAAACATTGCAATCCAATACCATATGGAACGGAAGAAAAATCTCAGCTTTTATTATAGAGATCGAAAGAGGGTTTACATATAGATGCGACGAGATAATGCGAGATAAGCGGCACGAGGTAAGGCTGGCCCCCGAGCGTGGCGGCAGCCGAGCCCGCGCTGTTGCACTCTCCCTCAGCGACGGTGAGCGAACCCAGGCACGGTAGGCCAAGTTGAAGATGTGTGATCCTCACACCAAACTGCGAAGCTGCGCGGAAACTCCTAAGTGGAGCCTCCTCAAGAGGACGGGTTTTCGTCTGACTTTTCCACAAACCACCCAGGGGTTTCGAGTCACAGGGCTACGGAGGAAATGAAATCACGTTCTGTCTGACCTCACCATACACAAGCAAATGATCTACTCCCAAAAGATATCTCCCAATGGCCTCCTCCCTTTCTTTTATAGATCCCTTGGAGCCTTCTAGAGCATTATTTTATTATTATTTTATTTATGGAGCACTTTTCCCTTTTATTAAAATATTATAAAATATTCCTTTTAATGCAGAAAAGGGTATATCGGCTACCACGCCTCCTCCGGTCACTGAAATCTCTGTCTAACTGTCCCATCGCGTAGGTCTCCTCGTCCCGGTTCCGATGAGCTATTACACTAAGGTGTTCCATCGTATATTCCTCCCGGAATGCCACCTTGAAGCATAATGCGGTGAGTTAAGCCCATAAATAACTCAAAATTAAGAGGATTATCGGAATACATCGGGCAAGCCTTGCACTCGGATGATGGAGTATATCAAGCGAATGCCTCCAAACACCATGAAAACTCCTCAAAACTCCTCTGAAAAGCTCCTGAGCCCACTGATAGCACCAATCTGTACATGTGACCTGTCTGCTCCTAACTCTGGAAGTCCCTCCTAGCCCTGTCACGGATGATACCAAAAATGGGAATATTACATCTGCACTCTGTTTTTCATTGTTTTGAGTGCCTTTCTCTTTACCATTATCAGAATTTACAGCCACTGTTTTAAACTTTTGTTTGACAACTTTAGGCTTGTTTGCAGTGCTGTTTTGTGAAGATTTATTAGAGGTTTTGGTGTTGGGAGTTTGTTGACGGGTTTTTCTTCTAAGGTCATATTCTTTTTGAGATTCTATGATGACATTTTCCATGTCTTGATAATAATTTTTCATCATCATCTCTTCGTCATCATAAAGTGTGTATAGACCTTGTTTTCTATCATAATGAATCTCAAAGTCATCATTGTCTATCCCCAGACATGTTGATATCATCCTCCTCCAGCTATTTCATCTTGTTTCCTCAACCTCACTTACATAATTTTGATGAAAGGGCTGAGTGATCCGACGATCATCTTCCCTGGGTTTGTTTGGAGGTTGATTCCTTCTAAAATTCTGGTTTTGGTTCTGGTTTCTATTTTGAGGAGCGGTTTGGTTTTGATTGGCTTGTGCTCTCTTGATTATGCTCATCTCTTTCATCATCTCCTCCATCATTTTCTCCATCTTTGAGTTGGAAGTAGAAGGTGTGTTTTCCTCTCTAAAAGACACTCTCTTTTCATTTTTTCATTCTTGCTCTCTTCTCCATTAAGTTGACTTCCACGAAAATAGCACCCTTTTGCATATCTTCAAGAGTTGCAAAATCTCTCTCTCACGTGATAGGCCATCTCGTGGGTCAAACCCTTCGGGAAATTTGTTCAAAGTTGAGTCTCGTGGAGGTTTTAGTTCTAGGGAAAGTGCATTATACACACTATTGAATCTAGTGCAATAAGCTTGCACACTTTCCCCGATGTTTCTATGGAGGTTCTTGTAATCGGCGAGGACTTGAAGAGGGTTTTTTCTTTACTTCCCATTTGTTTAAGAATGTTTGATGAAAGGGCTTGGAGATCATTAATACTATGGGGGGCTAGGCCTCTCGAACCATTTTCTTGCTTCTCCCCCTAAGCTCAGAGCAAATAACCTAAGCTGAGCAGAATCATCATCAATTTCATTTCCGTCAAAGTAGTCATTCATCTTGTCCACATGTTGTGATGCGAGTTGTAGCATTGCTAGCCTCATATAATGGAATTTTTGGACTGATAGTCTGTGGAAGATTGACTAATGGTACAGGGAAGGACTAACTGGAGCATACCATCTTTGCCATGATATGTGGTGGGGGTGGATTCACAAGGAGTGGATTAACAACAAGAAAAGTGGGCTAAGGTGTAGTGGTTTGAACAGGTGGATGTAGGGTGAGCGAGGGAAGTGGATGGACCGAGGAATAGACTGTCGAGTCGATCTTGGATGAGAGACACCTAGGTTGTGAAGGAAATGTAAATCGAGGGAGGTGTTGTGTCTCCGCTACCAAGAGGTTCACTTGTTTTAGGAGAAGAAAGCGAAGACTCGGAATCTAAGTCGATCTAAATCACCAAGAGAACTAGTTCTAAATGGATTTGCTAAGTCGACTTGTGATTGTTGTAGAGCTGAGAGATGTTCGAGGGACCTGAATTAGCTCTCAAGGGTGATTTGAAAACAGTTGACAATTTAATCCTAGGAGACTTCCTAAGGATACCTTCGGGTTATCAAGTACTTCGGGTGGATCGGGAGTCGGGATGGGCTCTAGTGTGAATCTTTCTAGGAGCCACTATGTTGTGTTTTCCGGACCCAAATAAACGGGAAAAGTGCAACCGGATATGACAATCTTTAAGAGGTTAACTAGTTCTGTTTTACAAATTCAATCCTACGAGTCTTCTAGCGAGTTTGAATGATATTTAATACGATGAGGGTTCTTCCCAGATGGAGTCTTAAGGTGCGTTCGATGGATGCGGGAGTCGCCAAGTGGAAGTTTTTAGCTCTTTTCGGAGGTAAAAGGTTTTATGGTCCACCACCATGTTTATTGGATACCAATCTTAAATATTTTTACGTTTTTCTGAGTTCTTTTTCGGTTGTGTGGTTTTTAAGAATATCCTAACTCTGTTTCAAAACTTAGCTATGGTTATGAGACAAACACAGTCTAATCTTATGGCTAAGCTAGCTGATCTTTCAAGGTTAGATAAAGTCTTAAGAGAATCCTAGGGTTTACCTAGCTTGTCACCGATTCAAACAAGTTTTAACATGATTACCTTTCTTTGGTAGTGCTTGAAAAGTTTGCTTTTTTACTCACAAGTTTTATTTATTTTAAGGGAAGTGCTTCCCACGTAGTCGCCGAAAATGTTAGGAATCAGTATCGGCAAGATTGACAAAGTCCGATCACGAAACAACATCGTTTCAACCAACTTTGGGATTCTAGGATCTAGCCCTCCGAATCCGAGAGGAATCTCTCCAATAAGTGCAAAGATGGATTTGTCTTTGGAATTTGGGGTAATAATATTAGGCTAGTTATGAGCGCCAAGGGTTTGTCTTGTTTTCGGATGGTTGAGCATGAATATTGTTTGAGGTGGAAAATCCTAAGTGCAAAGAGTTTCAAAGGTGAGAAGTTGCAAGTGAATAGAACAAGTTAGGCTAAAAAGATAGATATAATGCTTGGGTTTTTAGTCCATTGGGCTATGGAGTCATAACGAGGGCTTTAATTGAGCAACAACATCAAGAGTGATCCAAGGGGCATGTCATCTACATCACAAGATTATTGAGATTAAAATGATAGAATGGGAACAATAAAGTGTTGGAGAGGTGGAAGCGATAATAATTTCACAAAGCATTTATAGTCAGTCAAACAAGAAAAGCCTCTTAAGTAACCGTTTAAAACCAACCAAGGGCGGAGGGCTAACCATTGACTTCTTGGGCGAGTTTGTATTAAAGCAACTTAATTGACAAACAATCCAATAATCCAGATAATTACCTTCGTAAAGTATGAAAACACATAAGAGAAGACAAAATGTAACTTAAGATCGGATAAAGTACTTTTAAACCTAGTACGCTTTTAGTCAACACCAAGGGAAACTTTGGAATCTCGCCTTTGGAGAATAGAAGCTAGAAACAGAGGCAAACCATCACTTTTCTAGTCTAACTTTAATAAGCAAATTAGGAAAATATCTTTCAAGAACAATGTTTAAAGCAAACGATAGGGGAACTCCGCATTCCTAACTCGCTTAAAAGCGTATTAAATCATTCTTAAACAAACAAATTGGAGGAAAACATTGAGATAAAGCTTTTCGATCGAGAGAAGGTTCTCGATATACGATAGAGTTCTAACTCTATAAATGTTGTTCTTTATCGAAGAATAGTGAACAATATGACATACATAGAAGGAAAACAATAACAAAGAAAGGGGCACTTCACCGAGTGATATAGACCAGGGATCCCAAGAAACTGACTTGTTATTGATGTCAAACCCGATTCTGATGACTCGGGTCCAATGTTTCGGTTCAGCAATCATCTTCACTATCCGACCTAACTAATCTAGCACAAACAGAGCTTCAAGGGCCAATGAACACTATTTACGGATAGAAGTCTCAAGCTCAATTACATTACAATGTTCAACAACCTAATCAACCAACCCCTCACTCATCCTCTGTGAAGTATATATAGAAGAATGAGGAGGTGAGATCCGATAAAAGATCTCCAATTACAATTAATACGAGACTTAATGGTTTCTTGGCCTTTGAGGGGCTCAATGAATAAATTTAAATAGTAGTCCTCCGTATTAAATGATTTACATAAAGATTTCATCTCGGTGGGAGCTCTTTTTGACCTTTGAGGCTCTGTGTGATGTCAAAGTAACTCTGCAAATGTTTGTCATTAAGTTCTTTTGATGAATTTACTCTTGAGGCAGCGTTTGAGACAAATATCGATCTGTTCAATAAATTCGGCCTCGGATATGAATGCTTTGAGGCACAGTGGCATCGTGGTAACTAGAGGGATCAATTTTCCTCAGTTTGTGGCGATGGAGGCTTTCCGTTGATAAAACACTTAAGATTTTCTTCAAATTGTGTTATTAATCGGGGATTAGGCTTTTGATAATCATTCTTAGCCGTAATCCCCACAAAATTTGTCTTTGATCTTATGTCCTGCGTACATTTTATCTTTCGACACTTGATACTCTCACATTGTGCTCGATTCATGGTTTTTCATTTGATGTGCAATGCTACGTGGGTTTCGAATAGCATCAATGCCTTATCCATGATTGATGAAAACGTGGATTTAACACCTGTGAATGATTTCCCCAGGGGGAATCGAAGGCGGGAGGATCGTCACCCTCTACTTTTCGAATTTTCTTCGAGACATAGCGGAAAAATCACTTGAAAACACGCATAATACAAAAAACGTTATAAACTCCACATACATAGGTTTATTGTTGCGGAGGACGTGTGGGGAAGCGTGGCCATTGGATGGCATCATCCAACGGTCGGGATTAATCGAGAGAAGTCATAGGGAAAGCGGAAGGATCGTTTAAATCGTAGACGTCGATCGCGCATATATCGCACGGTCGAGAGCGGAAATGGAAAGTCAAAGAGAAAACGTTTGATCGGGCGATGAATCAAGGCGATGAAATATCGATCGTCGATCTACGAGATCGGATCGACCGCGGAGATCTGTTGAATGCTACGCCGTAGCTCGGTTAACCGTCGGGCATCTTCGGTGAGCGATAGCCGTCAGATGGCCCGCCCCCGGATCGAACGGTGTACTGGCGATATCGCGCCGGGTTCTTTCGTCGAACTTTAATGCGCGATGGGGGGCGGGGCTTTTCAAATAGTGCACGGGACACGCGTCAACCAGTGTATGGAATCGTCGCCGATCGGGAAAAAACCACCCCTGCCCCAAAGGCGGTGCGATGAATACCGCGCGGTTTTGAAATCGGTGTGTGTGTACGGCGGACACCACCAGGGATGATGGACTCCGCACCGATCGATCCGCAAATCGGATCGATGGTGGAGATTGATTTGAATTTCGGACCGGCGGAAAAATTATGATATAGTAAAAAATCGGAAAATTAACATAACCAAAGGTTTATATTAATTTACAATGCGGCTTGGCACCCGACTACGGGGGCCGAGGGTTATATGAAGGGTAATCGACCCGAGGGCTTAAATACAAAGGCTAATCGCATCGAAACTTTCAGAACATGGCAAAAGACTTGCGCACTTGAATCTTTTCAGATACGATAAGCGCCAAACAGAGGGTTAGCGCTTGGTTCTAGGGTGTGGGCATGGAAGGGAGGGTAAAAGACTTAGTCCAAGGGGGCTTAAGTCTACAATGCATAAAAAACATGATTTTCATGGACTTTTAATGATTTTCAAAGGTTTAGAGGGGTTCGATAAGGCAAAGAAGGAGTCTTTAACCTTGTCAAGGGGATTTTGAAGAAGGGAAAATGGGAAAAAACATGAAAATGAAGGTTTTTTTCATGGGAAATGAAGGGGTTGAAAATGAGGTTAGTGTTGAAAGAGGGGAGAGGGGGAATGTGGTGTTTGCGAGTGATTCTTCTTTGGAAATCGGCTTGATTTCGACTGTGGCGAACGATAGCAAATGAGAGAAGATTAGGGACGGAGGCATGAGGCCTTCAAGAGTCTTCAAGAGCCAACACTTTTTAGTCATAAAATTTGTTCCTTGAAGGCTCCAAAGGAGTTTTTAGCTAGACATTTGGTATAACAAATTTTATAGTCGGCTAACGATGACTACAGATCCGGGATCAAAACAAAAAGTACACGTCCCAGATATGGCAAAGGCCTAGAGACTTATCCTTGATGGTGTGAAATATCATATATCTCTCTCATATGGTGGCAATAACACAGACCCAGGGCACATATGGGAGGCCTTATCCTTGCTATATTAAGGAACTTCCGAGCAGTGGGACCGTGTACTTGAAAGCGAAGCTCTAGATGATCCGGAGGAAGAAGGGGGAGCGCATTAATCCATTCTTAACGAGACTTTAGGAAATTTGTGATCGGTGGTAGCCGTGGGATCGACTCCAATGCTACGCAACTATCGTGAGGTTGGCCCTTAACGCAGTCACTAAGGAGGGGCAAGTTTTTGTCCAAAGTATCCCTGGGCAAGTTAACACTTCCTCTTTGGGAGGAGATGTGGGACGGCTCTTCGAGAGAAGGAGGCGAGAAGAGATCTCGTCAAGTGCAAACTTACGGTAGCGAGAGGGAGCGAATCGAAGAAGCCAAAGGAGGAGGAGAATGTGGCCCTCGCATCAAAGGGACGAGCAAAGGGAAATAGAGACAAAAGAGAGATGTTTTGAAGGTGAAATGTTTCGGATGTGGCCACACGAGCCACTTTGCATCCCAATTTCCTTTTAAGAAAAAGGACAAGGATGAGAAGCATGATTCAAAGGTTGCAACCGCGAAGATGGAGCATTATGAGTTTGCCATGAGTGCCCACGCATCTCCAAGAGGGAAATGGGGTGATATTGAGCTGTAAGTTTGCAAGAACTTCGATTGGGCAAGATCCTTGAGGAGCCCACCTGCAGGGATCACAACCTTGCTACGAGTGCCCATGATCAGCGGTAGCAAGATGGAGGAGTTTTCGGTGGGAGTCGAGTGATAGAGCAAGAGTTGTAGTGGGTAGTAGCGACTCCGGGGGCATCTCTTCCGGTGTTTGGATCGGTCGAATTATCCGGTGATTTTTGTGAGGTAAAACTCACATTCTTTCTACCAATGTTTCTCTCATCTGTATCGAATAACCCTTGAGGTATTCGACGATGTATTTAGAAATTTCTACTACTTAATAATACAAACCCTCAAATTTGTTGCATCAATTTTCAAGCATTGGGTTTTTTCGGGGGACTTTTCGTCCAAAATAAAGGTGTCCCTATGTGTGTATTTTTTTCTTTGCCGGTTTCCTTGTTTTGGAATTCATATTTAAGTAAGTGTAGGTTGCTTTAGTAATTTACTTCAATATTTCCAAGAGTAATCCGAAAATAAGCGTGTAATGTAATTTACAAAGTACATTAAATAGATTCAAATTTGGTTAAAGTAGGATCCCCTGAGATTGTTAGATCTAGGAATTTTCACAATATCATCATATCATGTTCTCATGCAGATTAGTATCCATGTAGATTAGATCGCACTTAGCACAAATTTACTTTCGTATGGATTATTATCTTTCATGAAAAAATATGGAGGATACCCTACACCCAATGCACATGCTCCCAAACGGTTGTATTGCAATGTGGAAGTTATAGGTATGTGATCCCAAGAGATTTTTGGAGTCCTCATGGACTCCCCATTGAAAGTACATGGAACATGCACTTTACGGTGAGCTCATGTCCCAGTTAGAGCTGGATGTTACCCACCAAAAGTGGGTGATGTGAAATTTGCACGATTGCAATTACTAGATATTACACTCTCCTAAATTGTGCGGTTTATTTGTCTTTTGTAAATTAATATTATGGCAAATAGTGAATAATTCACAATTGCAATATTCATAAATAGAACTCTGCTGAATATAAAATACGGATACGAGAAAATATGCACCCAAAAAAATCGAAAACCATTATTTTTGGACAATTGTCGCTGGAAAAAACCCCCAAAAGGGAAAAACAAGTTACAACTCAGACGAGATAAGGATTTTATTATTATTCAAAAATTTAGGGAGAGATTACAATTGGTCGCCCTTCATCGGCAAAGCCTCGGCAAACAACGATCTACACTCGGAAAAATAATCCCGGAGAACCAACTATCTTCCTCGGCTACTCGATTTGCCCCTCTCCTGGCAACTCGCACTCTCCCAGGCTCTTCGCACTGACTCTGAGAAGTGTGCACTGTTATCTCCAAAAATTCAATCAGGCACTAGAACTTCCTTCCAACAAGTCGTCCTGCCTCCCTCTGCTTCTGGAACCTACTCGCTTTACCTCTAAAAAATAGATCCATCCTCTAGCAACTAAAACATGGACTCCTCCAGCAACTTGCACTGGGAAATCTACCTACTCTGTAATATTCCAAATTACCAGTCAGCTAATTGGAATATTAATTTTGTTAATTTTGGCCTTTTCTAATGTTTAGCAAGAAATAAAATGGGAAGGAGGGACCCACTAAGAAACCATAGAATTAATTTACTTTCCTAAAGTCACTTAGACAAATATTAGAGTTGAAGTGGGGCCCATGAGGCCAACCACTCAAATAGGACAGCATCCTAAATAGCAGCACAGTAGACTGTGTAGTGGCAGCGCAGGGACAGGCTAGCAGAGGGGCATTTAATAACTTACCTCCAAGCATAAGCTTGGTTGACAGAGAATAGGATAACCTTTCTCACCTAGCTTGAAGAGCCCAGCACCTATCTAGTGGTTAACACAATGACCTTACAATCGTCAGAGCCACAGTCTCTACAACGCCAAAGGCACCGAGTGGTTAGTACCTAAGGGGAAGTATCGTTAATCAAGGCTCTGTTTGTTTCCCCTTGGCCTCTTTTTCACAACCTACTCTAGAGACTAGCTTCAAAATAGTTAAGAGGAAGGATACACCTAAAATAGGCATTCAATTAAAAATAACCAACATCGTTGCATCACACCTATGTCTTAGGATTTGAATAACATATAGGATAGTTAAGCATTCAAGCAGTGGTTGTTCATTTGGTTACTTGGTCTTCAATTGATATAAACCAAGAAATTGACTCCATAAAGCACTAGTCTCACATCAAAATCTAATCTAATCTATAAATCTTGCTAAATCAACCAAGTGGCTTGGCCATTCAATCGTGTCTCCTTGACTTGTTGTTTGCCAATAAGTCTTCCATTTCTATCTTTCATAGGGGCTACCCCCCATAGCCTACTATTGGGAGACAACTAGAAAGGAGTGGGTTGGGATCAGAGTGAGAACCCCCGCCCTGAGCCGTTGTCGCACTGTACCTGTACAATTTGAGCGACAACAATGTCGATCCTTGGTGGCCCATGTGCCCAATACATCAATGGGAGAACATCATCTCCATACAATGCCTGGTCCGTTGGCCTGTTGATGCCTCCTCCCCCGACAAACTCCTGCCAGAGTATACTAATGATCATGTGACTCCATGATTGACCAACATGTCAGGACAACTCACAATGTCTACCCACTATCTTGTCAATCCATCTTGTCACTAGTATTGCTCGAGAATTTGATCAAGACCCTAGAAGCGCGGGTGTGATCAGTCTTTGGATCCACCACCCTGCTAACACCATCACTAACCAATTTCATGATGTGATGGGGAATTCCACATGGATCCCAGCAACAGTCTGGCCCTATAGCCCCTATGGTAATCCACAGCCTCTACTGAATTGTGGTCATGGATGTATCCAACCTCCTAGCCTACCCCATCGGGTACCATCTCAGTACCTCTCAACAGTTGATCATGTGAGAGGGACCAGAAGCAAGAACACATGTACACCTAGTAACTCCATCATGCGAATGTTGCACCCTACGCAACTCATGTTGCCTCGTCCAACGGTCCTAATCAATGCATAAAATCCATCTAGGTAACCCTACCTCCCTCTCTCCAATGTGCAAAGGTAACGTAACAGTGTTGTAAACCCCATATATAGAAGCTTGAAGAGAGCCACTATTAGGAAGTACTACAGCCCTGTTAGCTTCCCGCGCATTTATCAACTCCCCGTCAATGGCAAGCCCAAAATATGACTAAGCATCTTCCTCTACCATGGACTCAGTACGAGTCACTAACTATCCCTCCATAGATAGCTCATTGTGCATAACATTCTCATCAGGCTCACGCTGCTCTCCATGTTGTTGTAGGTGGTTTCCATCTGTAAACTCTGTCACAGCTCTGGGTACCTTTATGCCTACTAGTGCCTCGACAATGGATCGCCCTACAAGAGTATGCTCTACCCTCTCTACAACTGTTTGAACCTGAGTCATCAATGGGCTCTCCAACAGTGGTGACTCCTGAGTTACACTAGGCCGACATAAGTCCTCCTCACAACTAACGACATTCTCTATTCCACGTGCCATTCCCTCCTCATGCTCAATGTCAAGAATCACTTCCATGAAGTGGGCCTTGCCCTTATTGTACCAACGCGGGCGTGCCCTGGCATCCATGGCTCCTAATCCGTAAAGCCAAAGTTCCTCCTTCCGAGGTCTCTCCAGATCTCATTCTCTGACTGTCCCCCTCTATATGAATATCAAGCTCCTGATATATGCTTCTCCTTCAAATGAAAAAACTCCCCAAGTGATAGAGCCCTCCTGACCCTGGGGTCCAATGCATCATACTTGTCAATCACCTCTGTGAAAGAACTTATCAAGTCTGCAAAGGTGTCTCGCTTTCTCTTCCTCTCAAGTTCATCTAAGAAATGAGGCATGGTAGGACAGCTATATTGGCCATATGGATGGATGTTGTTTTGTTGGGTTGTGGGTGCATGGCCATGGCTTCCCTGCTGATTATGTATCATTTGTTGCATCCTCTCTAGAATTTGTTGGTTTTGCTTCACCGATTGTTGGTTATGCCTCATCAACTCCTCCATGATCCCCTGTGAACTCTGTTGAGATTTTGTGTATTTGGGGTAGCATCAGTTGTGCTCTAGCTCCCAAGCTTTGTGGAAGGACTAGAGTTCACCTGATCTACAAGACCCAAAAATTGATTTGGGAAATTTCATCTGGTTTAGGAGATACTAAATTAATTAATTATTTTAAGTGTATTTCCTAAGTTAAAACTTAAGGAACTTAAATAATTAAAGTGAATTTAATTAAACATCTGATGAAATTGTCTTAAGTCACAGCAATCAAGCTTTCTTTTAATCTTAGCCATTGATTCAAGATTTGATCATGGTCATTGATTTGTCAACGAGAAAAGTATAAAGGAAAGGCTTTGGGTCATTTGTAAAGACACACAAAGGCAGAGCATTGAAGCTAAGTTGAGATTCTAGGGCAGGGTTTGCTAAGAATACTCATAAGTGTTTCAGTTGCAGAGAAGGAAATTTAGACCAAGGGGATGATCTGATCCCAAGGTCTAGAATACACAAGAGGCAGAGAAGAGATAATCTCAAGGACAGCGCACACGAAGGTAATAACAGCAGTAGCAGCAAGGACAGTGTAATTTTCAGGTAACACTTCAGGGGTGACGCAGAGACCCTTAGGGGCAGTGTAGTGACTGCGTCACCCATTCTGGGATAATGCAGTCCCTTCCGGAGCAGCGTTGAGGATTTGGAGGCCATCCAACGCTGACGCAGAGGCTTTCAAGGGCTTCAGAGGCTGACGTAGTGCAGTTCAGGGACAGCACTGAGGTTTCTAGGCCCTAATCTTGGCTGAGTTCTGTAAATCCCGTTTGAGGGTGTGGATCAGTCATTATTTTGGCCCTAGATCAGCCAGAGAGTTGTAGATCTAGTGTTTTCTCTGTAAGGTTTTCCAGATCTAGAACCCAGATTTTTGTATTTAGAAATATTCTTAATAATAGAACCCTCCAACAACCAGAGACCAGTTTTCCCACATTGGGTTTTTCCGTGGACTATTTGTCCAGAAATAACTGTGTCACTTTGTCAATGTGTGCATGTGCTTATTCTAGATCTGAATTGGTAGAGATCTGTTATGTGTTTTGCTTCGATGTTAACTTGAATTTATTCAGTTAATAACTTATCTAAGTAGGAGGAGCTTAACCAGATTAACAATAATAATTTCAACATGAGATATAAGATTCAGAAATTTCTACATGGTATCAGAGCAATTGCAGATCTACAAGGGTCACTAGCAAGAGAATCTGAAGGATCTAGCCGCAGAAAGCAGCTGGAAAAGCAGCAGAGAAGCAGGTCTAAAGGGACAGTGCTTTTTTCAGGAGCAGATTCACACAGAGGAAACGGTGACGTTGTCCAGCGCTGTGTCCTAGCAAGCTCACGCAATTACTGCGCAGACGCAGCTCAAAAACAGCGCTGGTTGGGTCTGAAGCTAGCCATAGTGATTCAGATTTGAATCTGTCAGATCCAGAAAAGACTGCAGAAATTCAGAAGAGCTGGTGGGGTTAAATTTCTGAAGTTTTCAGATTTTTAGCCTTAGCACAAGTGACAAAGATTGGGAGGAGAACAGCTTCTCAGAGAGTTTCTTGCCAAAGGAAAGTTGCAGTTTGATCAGAGGATCAAAGAAGAAGCTGAATCATAATTAATTTGGTAGATTTCCAAGGAGGAAAATCAAGTGTCAGAGGGAGTAGAGGGTGCCTAGTTCGTAAAGGACCCTAGATCCAGATCTCTAGTATAGAGAGGAGGAGCTCCGACACATTCTGAGAAGATGGCTCCTCATGGACTGCGTGATCAGGATAGGCTAGAGGGCCTCTCAAACTTTTCGGTTTCGAAAGCAAGGGTTCTAATTGTCCTTGAGGCATATAATCGAAGAGCCAATGCAGAGCAGACTCCAGCCACACCGACGAATGCGGATCTCCTACAGAAGCATAGGGAAGCTGTTGGGCATGCCAAGCAGTTGATTATGGATAGTATCAAGGACCATATTGTACCACACATAGCTGAGAAGAAGACAGCGAATGAGATGTGGAAGGCCTTGACTTCCTTGTATGAGGGAAAGTCTGTACAAAGGAAAATGTTGTTGGAGACCCAAATGAGGTCATTCATGATGACCAAAGGAGAAGACATGGAACACTTCCTCTTCAGACTGCAGGCAATCTGGGATCAACTGACTGCAACGGGTGCAACCGTAGATGATGCAGTGATAGTCAAGACTACCCTCAATGCAATCACGGATGAGTGGAAAACCTTTGTCCAAAGTATCTTGCGCAAAGCGAACCTCCCAGATTGGGACGATGTAATATCCCCAAGGGAAATAACGTGTCATGATACTGGAACGGATATAGAAAATACGATCTTGAACCGGATCATGGAACAATTACACATAGAATGCCGAGCCGAGCCATTTTATTAATGCGAAAAGTACATAGAGAGGAGTACAAAAAAATCATGAAAGCCGGAGCACCTATCCTTGCTCAAGAACGGGCGAAAAGATCCTCTCGGAAAATAGGAAATGGCTACTACCGAGCGCATCCCGGTGGGAAAGCTGATAGCTGCTGCTTCTTTGGAGTCGAGCGGGCGGTGATCCCCTTGCCGGAATGAGCTAAAAATCTACGGATCACCTATACTCGCTGCTCCGGACAAAACCCAGAAACCGTGAAGCAAATGGACCACCTCCGAAAATCGCCCCCAGAAACCCTCCTCCTACAAAAACGCTGTGCCTTCAGGAACAGCTCAGAAGCTCAAGAAATATGCTGGCAAAAGGGCCGGATCTACCCACAAATCCTCCAGATGAGATGACCAACTCCTCAAGGCTGAAAACACTGAAAAATGCTGCCAGAACCCCACATAAAGACCCTACTCATCAGATCTGCGTCCTCCCTGACTGGATCTGCGTCCTCTCTGCCCAGATCTGCTGGATCTGAGTCATACAAGGCTGGATCTGCTACTATCTCTCCAGATCTGCGTCCCACAAGGCTAGATCTGCTGCTAGCTCTTCGGATCTATGCTAGATCTGCCAATATCTCCTCAGATCTGCAACCTCAAAGGCTGGATCTGATGTTATCTCTTCAGATCTAGGCTGGATCTGCCAATATCTCCTCAGATCTGCAATCTCCCAAGCTGGATCTAGTGCTACCCCTCCAGATCTGCAACCTACAGAACCAGATCTGCAAATATCTGCTCGGATCTACAATCTCCAAGGCTGGATCTATCACTGTGCCTTCAGATCTGCGTCCTTCCTCTTCCTACTGGAACAGCGTCCTCACTCCAAACTGATCTGCGTCCGTCCTGCTGCTGAAACTGCGTTTTTCCTGCTAGATCTGCGCAGCCACTAGAGGACTTCTTCCTCTCCGACTCTCCACCTGAAACTGCTACTGAAACTGAAAGATAGAACTCAGAAATTAACCTTACTAGGGCGGGCACTCGAAGTCCCCCGAAGCTAAGGGTGAAACCAGAAATAACCTTACCAGGGCAGGCACTCGAAGTTCCCCGAGGCTAAGGGTGAGATCTCCGACCGGAGACACTCGTGCACTAAACAGTGCTGCAGACCGACTAAACAACCGGCGTGCTGAAGCAGACAAAAGTCTAGTTCTCAATATCAATATCAAAATATGCATGATCCAAATGAGGTGAGAACCTCTCCTTTTATAATGCCAAACTCCCTCCAAAACTTAACTCTCCTTTGACCTGCGCAGTTTACTTTGGGTCAGCCTGATGCCTCCCCCATCATACTCATGTGGACCCCCAAGGCCCCTCTCTTAAGTTACAACGTCAATCTACTAGGAAAAGAACACTTTATTATAAAGTGAGGTGACTAAAGTGAGGTGACCCCTCTTATTTCTCACTTTATTTATTGTGTCTAGCTAAAGCGGCAAAATAAAGCAAAAATGAAATATTCCAATTAGCAAGGCTAATTGGGAATATTACGAGGAACGACTTGTGGTCAATCTTGAGGCAAGAACAACTACGCGATTGCAGAAGCGGCACGGCCACAGGTTGAGCAAAAGTAAGAAGGAAGAAGAGGAAGAATTGACCTTCAGCATGAAGGCATCAAAAAGAAGAAGGATCTTTCAAAGATCAAGTGCTTCCAATGTGGCGAAATGGGACATTTTGCCAGCCATTGTCCAGAGAAGAAAAAGGACAAGGAAGCATCTTCTTCCATGGCAGTTGTGGTAGATGATGGGTCAGGAGACGATGTAGCCATGAGTGCTCATGAACCACAGAGGTGGGGAGACAAGGACATGTAGAGGAGCTACATGGAGTTAGGCGAGATACTTGAGCAGCTCATCTCTTGGATCAACAAGCGAGCTACGGCAGCCTTAAGACAGTAGCGAGACAAGTGGAGCAGTGGGTGCATAGATCACGGATGAGACAGAAGCAGAGGCAAATCTGAAGGTTGGGAGGACCAGCGCAGAACATAGCAACAACAACGTAGAAGCAGTTGCAGCATAGAGGCTGATGTGACTTCGGCAGCACAGTGCAGAGCTGCAGCGGCACAGAAAGCTTCAGAGGGATAGTGCAACGCAGCACCAGCGTGATAGATTTCAGCACAAGGAGTTGATGTGACTTCGGTAGTGCGAGAGGGGAGTCGACTACACGAGCGGAGGCATGGGCGCGCATCGTTCTTTAGATGCCAGCACAGATCTATAGCCTATGGAGCTTCAATGATGAGGATGCAACTCATTTGACTTGTTTGTCAAAGATTGGGCAGGAGATTCAGTTGTTTCTCTCAACAACTGAAGTTGCAGTGCAGCAGATCAACAGTGGCAGTGCTATGAGCAGCACAGATGCAGCATATTGAGAGGAAGCTGCAGTACAGTGGTTGCAGTGGCGATGGCGGTCATGAGCATCGGTCTGAGAATGGCGACGGCGATCTGGGGCAGGTAGCGAGAGCCCAGCTTCGAGCGTACAGAGCCAGTGCCAAAATCATGTAATGCATAAGTGTGATGTATTGCTAGAGCACACCCTTGATGCTAAGAGGGAGTGTTGAGATTTTGTGTATTTGGGGTAGCATTAGTTGTGCTCTAGCTCCCAAAATTTGTGGAGGGACTAGAGTTCACCTGATCTACAAGACCCAGAAATGGATTTGGGAAATTTCATCTGGTTTAGGAGATATTAAATTAATTAATTATTTTAAGTGTATTTCCTAAGTTAAAACTTAGGGAACTTAAATAATTAAAGTGAATTTAATTAAACATGTGATGAAATTATCTTAAGTCACACCGATCAAGCTTTCTTTTAATCTTAGCCATTGATTCAAGATTTGATCATGGTCATTGATTTGTCAACGAGAAAAATATAAAAGAAAGGCTTGGGATCACTTGTAAAGACACACAAAGGCAGAGCACTGAAGCTAAGCTGAGATTCTAGGGCAGGATTTGCCCTAAAATCTCAGAAGTGTTTCAATTGCAGAGAGGGGAATTTTGACCAAGGCGATGATCTGATCCCAGGGTCTAGAATACACAAGAGGTAGAGAAGAGATCAGCTCAAGGACAGCGCAGAGAAAGGCAGCAGCAGAAGCAGCAAGGACAGCATAATTTTCCGGTAACACTTCAGGGGTTACGCAGAGACCCTTAGGGGCAGCGTAGTGACTACGTCACCCATTCTGGGGTAACGTAGTCCATTCCGAAGTAGCGCTGAGGGTTTGGAGGCCATCCAAGGCTGACGCGGAGGCTTTCAGGGGCTTCAGAGGTTGACGCAGTGCAGTTCAGGGACAGCGCTGGGGTTTCTAGGCCCTAATCTTGGCTGAGTTCTATAAATCCTGTTTGAGAGTGTGGATCAGTCATTATTTTGGCCCTAGATCAACTAGAGAGTTGTAGATCTAGTGTTTTCTCTGTTGGGTTTTCCAGATCTGGAAGCCAAATTTGTGTATTCAGAGATATTCTTAATAATAGAACCCAACAGCAGCCAAAGACCGGTTTTTCCGGGGATTATTTGTCCAGATATAACTGTGTCACTTTGTCAATGTGTGCATGTGTTTATTCTAGATCTGAATTGGTAGAGATCTGTTATGTGTTTTGTTTCGATATTAACTTGAATTTATTCAGTTAATAACTTATCTAAGTTGGAGGAGCTTAACCGGATTAACAGTAATAATTTTTGCATAAGATATAAGATTCAGAAATTTCTACAAACTCCACACTTTTTGCGTCATTGGAGTGTTCCATAAATTCACCAATCACTGTGCATGCATGTCTAACACCTCCATAATCTTACAAGCTTCCCCACAGCTGGCCAAGATCAAGCTCTGATACCACTGTAATATTCCCAACTAGAATTTCCCAAATTGTACTTAAAATTTCTGAGTTTTAACCGAGTCTCGATGATTCTTTGGGTGAGGTTTTTTGTCAAACACATGATGACAAATTGCTGTAAGTGTATTTGAACAATTTTTAATTCCCCAAACAGTGTTTCACCATTGGTTAAGCGACCCCAAATGTTGATTCCAAACTACAATATATAATAAAAAGTGACTCAGAGAGATGAAAAAGAATGTTGAACCACTTCAGGAAATCATCCTATACCAATTCTGCCCCATAAATGGTGAATTCGGCCCACTGTTACTGACTCCTGAGCTGATAATATTCGCTTTGAACCCTTGATTGTTCGTCCCCAGGCAAGTGACTCTAGTAGCTGGAAAGTTCTCTGGAATTGGGTAGCTATAACAACAGAAATCCGGGCCTCCTATATAGATTAATGTTTAGCTTCAAGGAGACATCTATAAATTCATAATCGACCTCTCCCTTCAAATTATACAAAATCTGGAATCACCTCTGGGAATCTGCCTTTAAGCTGAGCGAATAGCTAAGGGAGGGCACTATTTGTTGCATCCTCTCTAGAATCTGTTGGTTCTGCTTCACCAATTGTTGCTTATGCCTCATCAACTCCTCCATGATCCCCTGTGTACTCCACCCTTTTTGCGTCATTGGAGTGTCCATAAATTCACCAATCACTGTGCATGCATGTCTGACACCTCCATAATCTTGCAAGCTTCCCCACAGCTGGCCAAGATCAAGCTCTGATACCACTGTAATGTTCCCAACTGGAATAATCCCAAATTGCACTTAAAATTTCTGAGTTTTAACTGAGTCTCGATAAGCCTTTGGGTGAGGTGTTTTGTCAAACACATGATGACATATTTCTGTAAGTGTATTTGAACAATTTTAATTCCCCAAACGGTGTTTCACAATTGGTTAAGCGACCCAAATGTTGATTCCAAACTACAATATATAATAAAAAGTAACTCGAAGGGATGAAAAACACAGAACAGAGTATAAAATGCACTTTCTTCTCTTTAATATCAGTCCATGTTTACATAGAAGAAGTTCTTTAACATTCAGCCCTTTATTAAATATATATAGCAGAATTAAAACTCTGAAAATTAGCACCTAGTGGAACCTGGAATGGAAGATAAGCTGAACAGTCCTCTGAATGAGCCCAAAATCTCTGAGTTTATCAACAGTGAAGACTCCAACATCATTATCTTTGTAGCAGCAGTCATACCAGCTTCAAATAACGCTGGAATAAGCTCCACTAATAAGAGGGCAACAATTTCTAATAATTTGTCGACATTACAATGTTTGCTTCAGCTTACAACTTCAGCCTCTAATAGAAATTATGCTTTAGCACTTGGCTGGACTGATATACCAAAATATTGTTGAACCACTTCCGGAAGTCATCCTCTACCAAGTCTGCCCCATAAA
Source organism: Pinus albicaulis (assembly GCA_034641835.2). Taxonomy (NCBI): domain Eukaryota; kingdom Viridiplantae; phylum Streptophyta; class Pinopsida; order Pinales; family Pinaceae; genus Pinus; species Pinus albicaulis. The sequence continues at coordinate 901,387,445 of CM076581.1, forward strand.
TGGTGAATTCAGCCCACTGTTACTGACTCCTGAGCTGATAGTATTAGCTTTGAACCCTTGATTGTTCGTCCCCAGGCAAGTGACTCTAGTAGCTGGAAAGTTCTCTGAAAATGCGTAGCTATAACAACAGAAATCCAGGCCTCCTATATAGATTAATGTTTAGCTTCAAGGAGACATCAATAAATTCATAATCGACCTCTCCCTTCAAATTATATGAAATCTGGAATCACCTCTGGAAATCTGCCTTTAAGCTGAGCGAATAGCTAAGGGAGGGCACTATTTCTCTTGGTATAAATTGACCTTTCGGAACTAAATAAACTGGACCCATTTCCTGATTGAAAATCTGGAATGTCTTTGCTTATTTGACTGAGCAAACTATCACAGGAACAGCCAACTCGTCTTCTATAATTTAATTATCTCCCCTGGTATAATTTGTCCTTGGCACTTGGAGAAATACTCAACCCCTTATAAGAATGAACTTTGCCCCTGTATTGACTGGTGATTCAGTCCCTTTCCTACAATTGTTCCTACAATACACACAAACGGAAGACCTAGAGTGATCTTCCCCAAGAGCTAACTAGGGTGGCACTCGAAGTCCACCAAAATTAGCTTTGAGTTTCGCTTAAATCTCTTGAAAGTTGAAACTCGCTTGAGCTTCTTCTCAATGTCAATTAGAAATGATAGGAATAGAATAATTTTCAATTCAGTTCCCCCTCCTTTTATAATTTTTCATGGAGCCTCCTCCTAGCTTCTAGAGACTCGTTTTTTTCTATTATTTTATTGGTGGGGCTCAATTTCCACTAAGAGACAATTTTTGCCGCCATTTTGATTAAAATAATAACTTTTTCTCCTTTCTCACAAAAATATTATTTTGCCGCCATTCTCCAATAAAATAATCATTTTCTTCCATTCTCCAATAAATTATTACTTGCCATCATTCTAAATTAAAATAATAATTTCCACTTTTCTCCCTCAATTTTTTTTCCCCTTCTTATTTAATATCACCAGAAATCGGTAAAACCCCTTTGTGAATTTTGCACTCAAAAAAATTGGGAGCATTACATATGCTAGGGTGACATTAGGCGTATTTTTAATAGTGCTTACCGTGTAGCAGTCTTGGGTTAACCTTGCCAACACTGCTAAATAGAGAAGTAACAGGTAGCAAGAAACGGTCTTTCCTATGCCAATTCAATGGATGGTTTCCCACTAAAGTGGCCCCACAGTTCCTGTTTCTGTTAACTGAGCTCAGAGTAATTCCAATTTCAAGTTATATACATCTATAGGCTGACAAGTGGCATATTAGAACATTATTTCTGCCAAATAGGGACCAAATTGCTGATTTTTGGCGGCATCGGAAGTACTCTAAGTCTCAAAATTTGTGGAGAGGCTTAGGAACATGTATTCCAAAAAACCCATAAATCGTTTGTGAAAATTCCACTTGGAATGTGTTTTATTAAAATAATTAATTATTTTAATGAAACCCTAACTTAGGAAAATTAATAATTAAAGGGTATTAATAAAACAGAGTGAATTTTCTAGAGAACATGGATCATGTCAAGTTATAATCTTAGTCATTGATTGGAGATCTAATCTCGGCCGTTGAAGTCTCAACGAGAAGGCTATAAAGGAAGGCTTGAGGGTCATTTGAAAAGACACCGAGTGAGTCTAAGTGAGCAATGCTCGTAGGTGAATGATCTAAATGATTCCAGCGCAGTGAGGGGCAGGGATAGCTTCTCGAGAGAGATTTTCTCAGTCGGAGAATCATCAACAGAGAGAGGCAAAGAGTGATCCAGCATCTCTCACATAGAGGATGACATAGGGCCATGCAGAGTGTGAGAAAGAGTCCGAGATTTTGCAGAAGAATCAGTTTCAGAAGCCAAAAAACCACGGAGTGAGACCAGGAGACTGAGAGCAATGATTCTGGGCTACAGATCGATCACCTAGCTGGGTGACATAGTGCCTAGAGAGGCTAATACAACAACTGCGTAGGCACTGCGCAGAGGCAGCGCAGGGCCTGCCAGGGGTACCTCATCCAGTGACAGGATCATCTGGGATTTTTTTCAGTGATTGAGTGAGGTAAAATTCACAATCTTTCTGCCAGTATTTCTCTCTCTGTAACTGAATAACCTTTGTGGTATTTAGAGATGTGTTCAGAATTTGCTACTGCTTAATAAAATCAAACCCTTACATCTATTGAACCGGTTTTCCCGCATTGGGTTTTTCCGGGGACTTTCGTCCAAAATTAACGGTGTCCTATGTGTATATTTATCTTTACTCAGTTTCCATGTTTCAGAATCATAAGTAATTAAGTGTAGGTTGTTTCAATAATTTCCATCAATATTTCATGAAGAAATCTAGAATAATTCTATAATGTAATTTACAAATAGGAGAATTAAATTCACTTGGTTGCAGTAGGATTCTAGAGATCATTTAAATCTACGAATTTTCACATGGTATCAGAGCGTGTATTGTGAAACAGGAAGAGCGGATCCAGCCCTAAGTCGGAGGTCGAAGAGCTGTAGAAAGCAATCATTCGAATCCCCAAAGGGATTCCGCAGTCCAAGCCAGGAGGGTTGAAATTTCCGAGAAGGTCTCTCTCCGAGTGAGTCGACTAAGAGGTAAGACTTCCAAATTGAAATTTTACCAAGGCAGAGGGAGCAACGCAAATCTAGTGGGATGCAGTTTCTACACGCAGATCTTGATTTTGCCGGGCGAAAAGTGTCAAAATAAGAAGCAGCAGCACAGTGAGGGAATTTTCTCTCTCAGGAAGTTCCTTAACAGGGAATTTCATTTTTTCCAAGATCTAAGCAGCAGTTCCAGGCAACAGATCTACGAGCTCCACAAGGAGTGCGTAAGCTTGTCTAGTGTTGCGCAGAGGGGGAAGAAGAGGAGCAGATTCAACATTTTTGACGACCATGGCAGCTCAAAAAATTAGAGATCATGATCGTTCGGAGACATCCTCCAACTACATGGTCTGGAAGGAAAGAATCAGATTCCTTCTAGAAGAATACGATCTCAAGGTGTTCGTAGACAACGTGGTTGTTGTGCGGCGTGCCTACAGATTTGGATCAGAATAAAAAGTACAAGTCTGATACGGCAAAGGCCGAGAGACTTGTCCTTAATGGTGTCAAGGATCATATAGTCTCTCCTATAGCTGGAAAGAAAACAACCAGAGAAATACGGGAGGCCTTGTCCTGCTATACGAAGGAACTTCCGTGCAGCGGAAGACGTACTTGGAGCAGAAGCTCCAAATGATCCAGATGCAGAAGGGGGAGCACATTGTTCCATTCCTAACGAGTCTTCAGGAAATCCGTGATCAGTTGGTGGTCGTGGGATCTACCCCATCTGCTACAACTATGGTAAGACTGGCCCTTAACATAGTCATTGAGGAGTGTCACGTTTTTGTCCAAAGTATCTTGGGCAAGGCAACACTACCATGTTCGGAGGCGATGCTGGAAGCTCTTCAGGAGGAGCTGAGAAGAGATTTTGTCAAGTGTAAACTTCACGGTAGCAACAGGAGCAAATCGAAGAATCCAGAGGAGGAGAATGCAACCCTCGCATCGAAGGGGCAGCAAGGGCAACCGAGACGCAAGAAGGATGTCTCCAAGGTGAAGTGTTTAAGATATGGCGAGATGGGCCACTATGCATCATAGTGTCCTTTGAAGAAAAAGGACAAGGATGAGAGGCAACATCCAGAGGTTACAACCGCAAAGATCGAGGAGGATGAGTATGCCATGAGTGCCCACTGCCAACACATCTCCAGGAGGGAGATGGGGTGACATGGAACTATAGTTCACCTTGAACTTCAGTTGGGAAAGATCCTTGATGAACCCACGTCATGGATCATCACCTTGCTACGAAAGCCCATGATTAGTAGTAGTCGGATGGGGGAGTTTTCAGTCATAGCCAACGAGTGATGGAGCGACAGATGTAATGGTTAGAAGCACCAGAATCTGAGCAGCGCAAAGCAGAGAGGCAGCAATGCATAGAGGCACAGTGCAGTAGCTTCAATAGTGCAGTGGCTTCAGAGGACAGTGTGGGACTAGCAGCAGTCAGATCTTCAACACTGAGGTGCATCCATTGAACGCTTATTCAGTTTTTCGGTGGTTTCAATTGCTTCTCTCAGTAATTGAGTTGCAATGCACATGTAGTGTTAGCAGTGGCAGTGCTAGCAACGTAGTATATGAAACACTTCAGGGAGCTGCAGTACGGATGTAGCATTAACAATGGCAGTGTCAAGGGCAGCAGTATAGTTGTAGCAATAGCATAGTGATTGGTGGACAGCTTGTCATACAACAACAGTGCAGAGGGTTCAAGGTCAGAGCAATGTGCAAGTAGCATGTTGTTAGAGCACTTTCCTCGCTAAGAGAGAGTGTTGATTTTTGCTAGCATCGGAAGTGCTCTAAGTCTCAAAATTTGTGGAGAGACTTAAGCACATGTATTACAAAGAACCCAGAAATCATTTGTGAAAATTCCACTCGGAATATGTTTTATTAAAATTATTAATTATTTTAATGAGACCCTAAGTCTAAACTTAGGAAAATTAAATAATTAAAGGGTATTAATAAAATAGAGTGTAAATCTTCTAGAGAACATGGATTAAGTCAAGTTATAATCTTAGTCGTTGATGAAAGATCTAAACTTGGTCATTGAAGTCTCAATAAGAAGGATATAAAGGAAGGCTTGAGGGTCATTTGGAAAGACACACCGAGTGAATCTAAGTAATCAATTCTCTGAAATGAGCAGTGCTCAGAGGAGAATTTGATCTAAATGATTTCAGCGCAGTTAGGGGCAGGGATAGCTTTCGGAGAAAGATTTTCTCAGTCGGAGAATCATCAGGAGAGAGAGGCAGAGAGTGTTCCAGCAGCTCTCACGCAGACGCTGACGCAGGGCCACGCAGAGGCAGTGCATAGGGGGAGAAAGAGTCCAATATTTTGCAGAAGAATCAGTTTTAGAAGCCGGGAACCAGGGTGTGAGACCGGGAGGCAGAGAGCAGTGATTCCGGGCTGCAGATCGATCACCTAGCTAAGCGACGCATGTTGAGATTTTGTATAGTTGGTGTAGCATCGGGTGTGCTCTAACCCTGAAATTTTGTGGAGGGGCTAAGCAGACTTGAACTCCAAAACCCAAAAAGTGTTTTGTGAAATTTCAGCTAGTGTTCAATTTATTCAAATAATAAATTATTTTAATGAATTTCCTAAGTCTAAACTTAGGAAAATTAAATAATTACAGTGAATTAATTAACACGTGCTGAAATGTTCTAAAAGACACGGATCAAACAGTCTTTTAATCTCAATCGTTGATGAATGTTTTGATCTCGGTCGTTGATGAGATGAATGAAAAAGTATAAGCGAAAAGCTCAAGGGTCAGTTGGAGACACACACAGAGGCAGAGCTGAGAGAAAGAAGCATCGGAGCTACAGTGGGGACAGCAGGAAATTCTGGGAAGAGATTTTACTGCGGCGGTAGTATTGGGCGAGGGGATGATCTAATCCCGAAGCCAAGAGCTAGCAAGGCGGAGGATAACAAACAAGAGACCGGCGCGTGAGGAGGACGAAACGATAACGGCAACTACGCGGCGGATGCATAGCTACGCGGGACAACGGTGCAACTCAGAGGGTTTCAAAATTCTGAGAGGGTCTCTATGACGGTGTAAGGCTTGCATCTGCCTATATGGGGTTACGCGGTCCCTCTGCGGGCATCGCGATGCTTTACAAAGCTATGGGCGCGTTGGGGCCGAGCGTGACCCCAGGGTTTCTAGGGCCGGATGAGTGAATCTTTTAAATCTTGTTTGAGGGTGTGGATCAATAGAGATATTTGGTCTTGGAACAACGGGTTAGGCTCTTGGTTATGAAGTTGGCTGAGAAGATGGATACATTCATCCATCACATGCAGGTTAGTTTTCAGATCGGTAAGGGATCAGGCACTACCCACCATTTGCCGGGGCATGATGCCACTCAGCATATGGCATCACATACACCCACACGTCCTACCATGCCCACATTCTTGCCAGAGGACACAGGGACAGGAGTGTGGAGAGGTGCACCGAGAGAGTGGAGTCGAGCTCAATGGGCAGCCGTTTTTGCAGAATGGCAGTCCATGGGAGAAAACTTCAAAACAGCTTGTCCTTTCGAAAGTTACGTCGAGCTCAGACTGGATGGAGTAATAAGGCACAGCGGTAACAGTGGATTTTCTACCACGCAGAGTTCAAAGTGGCAGCAGACCACTGGGAGGACACCTTTTCCCATGCATGAGGGACCCACTAATCCCTATGAGTCAAAGCCCAAAAAGATTGGAACGGTGAAAAGGAAGATTTCATCCCTTTCCGGATTCAGGGGAAACTCATCCACCGTAGAGGAAGTCAGGAAGATTGAAGAGAAAGAAGAAGTACCATGCGCTTCCGATTCTCATCAAGAAGAGATCACATCACCTCGTGAGGAGGCTTGTGATAATGTTGTCACATTCATGGAGGAGCAGCCACACGCGTTGACAGTTGGGGCAGCCAACACTTTTGAGGACAGGACTCTGGTAGACCAAGGGTCAAATATCATTGCTACTATAGAGCAGCCTGGTTGCACTGTGTTGTGCAAGGTGGAAACACACGAGGAGGAATCAAACCATCATTCTCATGAGCCATTGTTGGACTGTACATCACATTGGAGGTTGGGGTTTGAAGCCTTGAAGATGGACGGTAGACATCTTGGAGTAAGGAATCTTTTTACCCTTCAAGATGACACTTTCTCAATGAGCTCCTCTCAGCTCAAAGAGAAACTTCTACTTTCCGATCCGAGACCTCATTGGTTTTGGAAGACTATGGGCGAAAGGAAGGTCTCAAGGAGAGATCTCACTGGAGATGCACTTCGACACACCATGGGGTGCAATGACTTTCTTCCCTTCTCACAAGAGCAGATAGAAGATGGGGCACATCTTCGGATGGATAACATCTCTCATGCTTGTGTTGGACATCCCTTGAGCCATACACATCATGATGGGAGGTTTTTGCCTACCACCTATTTGATTCTTGATAGGGTCTCATTGATCCTTGAGAAGTTTATATTTCAAGATCCCATGGAGTGCAAAGTCAGAAACTTGCTTTGGGAGGATGGTAGCCCTCATGGGAGGAATACCAGGATGAGGAGAAGAAGAAGGCACCCACAAGTGACTGAGTGGACGTGGTTGATGAGCAAGGAGCTAGGGGGCTACTTGCAGACCTATGACACAAGGCAGCAGGAGGCGTGGCTGCGCTGGTTACTCTTGAAAGAGTTTGGCCATCACTTGGCAAACACTCTTCCTAAGAGTAGGAGGTTGGGGAAGAGATGGATGGATACTTGCATCTTTGAGCAGCGTAGAGTATGGATGCATGGTGTTGATGTGTTACTCCTATCATTCATTGTGTCTTCATCACATGAGTTGTATGATGGAGGTATGGGGAGGCAACACAATGTCTTGTTGCTTGGTTTGTTCCTAGAAGAGCAAGGGCAAATTTGCTCTCACACTTTGTATGATGTTGCAGGAAGAGGGGATGGCACTATCTCTTTGATCCTTGATGATGGCTTGGAAGCACTTCCATCTTGGGAAGTATTCCGCACTTGTTGTAGCATTATTGGAGGAGTCTTTGACAAGGAGCATGTCAAAGAACAGAGTCTTGTATCGACAGGAGCTTATTTGCATGAGTTCACAGCGTTGTCACCTTGGAGCAGAACATTATGGATGAAGTGTGCGCAGCAGAGATATGGTGGATCTATAACCCATAGGTCCCAGGATCACTTCATAATTGTTGCACTTACAAGAAGTAATGATGATAGAGACATCTATGGCATACTCTTCTTGACTTGGGTTTCCAAGCGTAAGGAGGATTATCTTCTTACAGCACATGGTTCAGTCTTCTTCATAACCGGTCTACACTTTATGGAGGACTCATTCATGGACCCATGTACCATCTTACTTCCAGCGTATGGTGAGGGATTTGTTTATACATTCATTGATTTGCACACTCTTACCATTCTTATGCAATGCATTGCTTCACAAGAGGGCAAGGTCGTCACATTGCTCCATGAGTTGTATTGGGCCAATCTACATGATGGAGGCAGCCATCTCTTTTGTGGCCTTGGGCAAATGTTTAATCATCACATGTATGTTCATTTGCAGCACTATACCATGTATCATATGGAGACATGCATGGGTAACATAAACATTTTGCCTTGTACTCTTATCAAGCAGCAACTTGTAAAACTGCGATGTACTTGTTGGGGAAGCTGTTGGTACCTCTTTTCATCACATGTAACCTTCAGCGTTTCCTTCATTTTGCTGCTGATCATGTCTTCATTTGCTGATATATGTCAGATTTGTATGGGAGGCTTGATTATGAGGAAGACACGTGAGCTGGATGTGTCCGTGAGGGGGAAAAATTCTCTCAATTTCTGCACTACATGTTCTAATGGGAGCACGGGAGGAGGCATGGCCACCACTACTATGTATGCGTTCTCTTTTGACGTGGGCCATGAGATTGATATTTATCCATTGTACTGCCATGGGCAAGTGGTTGGACCTATGTTGTTGTCATATTCAGCCATTTACTATCCATTAGTAGATGTGATGGATCTTGTACATTGCTTGCCATGTGGTTTTCTGAGGTCACAGTGGATGAAACTACGTTGTATCCTTGTGAGAGATTGTTTGCAGTATGTATCCTCAGGTAGAACCTTCAGCAAACATCTCATTAGGGTGATCCATGATGACCATGTCATATTCTTCATGGATGGTTTGTTTTGGGCCAGCTTGTTCTTCATTGATAGAAGGACCCTCTATGGTGGATTGTTTTTCACTTTGCCATTGGAGGGCAATGATTTTGCAGCACAGGATCAGCATAGACTCTACACTGGTCATGAGTGGAGAGAGGGACAGCGTGGGGTAAGCTATGATGCTTGCCAAGTTCATATTTCCAGACCACCTTCATTACCAGAGCTTGAGGTGGGAGGAGATTTTCAGGAGTTGCCTTGTTGGGGGGTGGCTCATTTTGTCTGGATGATTGCTTGGAGATGGGGGATCCACAGGAGGGAGATATTCCTCATTATATTTTCGACTCCATGCCTTGATTGGAGAGAGGTGACGAGTTGGTTCACAGTTGATGGTCCAGCTTACACAGTCATAGGTGCAGAGCAGCAGCGGTCATGGTCTTCAGTCATAGCCAGAGGCAGTGAGCAGTCCGAGCCATGGGACTTGTGCGATTATTGGCCACAGTGGCGATGGGATCTGGGAGGACTATTGATTGGCTGGTACCATGAGAGGCCAGTTTGGGATCCTGGCATTGAGATATCCCTTCATGTCAGGGTGATGCAGGAGACAGAGAGGTTTCAGTGGGACCCAGGCACATTTTGCAGTATCGGCAGGGAGCATCAGCTAGAGAGTAGGCTTGTTCAAGCATTGCTTGAGAACAAGCAATTTTTGCCGAATGAGGATGCCACTTGGGAGAGCGAGCAGACTTTACAGCATCCATCACTTCAGTTGCTTGAGGACAAGCAACGTTTTGCCGGGGGAGACTGTAATATTCCCAATTAGCTTTGCTAATTGGAATATTTTATTTTTGTCTAATTTTGCCGCTTTAGCTAGAAATAATAAATAAAGTGAGAAATAAGAGGGGTCACCTCACTTTAGTCACCTCACTTTATAAAATAAAGTGTCTTCCTAGTTGATTAACGTTATAACTTAAAGAGGGGGCCTTGGGGGTCCACACTTATATGAGGGGAGGCCTCACGCTGACCCAAGGGTAACTGCAAGGTGAAGGACGCAGTTAAGGTTTTGGAGGGAGTTTAGCATTATAAAAGGAGGGGTTTCCACTTCATTTGGTATGCATATTTTGATATTGATATTGAGAGCTAGACTTCCGTCTGCTTCAGCACGCCGGTTGTTTAGTCGGTCTGCAGCACTGTTTAGTGCACGAGTGTCTCCGGTCGGAGATCTCACCCTTAGCCTCGGGGGACTTCGAGTGCCTGCCCTGGTAAGGTTATTTCTGGTTTCACCCCTAGCTTCGGGGGACTTCGAGTGCCCGCCCTAGTAAGGTTAATTTCTGAGTTCTATCTTTCAGTTTCAGTAGCAGTTTCAGGTGGAGAGTCGGAGAGGAAGAAGCCCTCTAGTGGCTGCGCAGATCTAGCAGGAAAAACGCAGTTTCAGCAACAGGAAGGACGCAGATCAGTTTGGAGTGAGGACGTTGTTCCAGTAGGAAGAGGAAGGACGCAGATCTGAAGGCACAGTGATAGATCCAGCCTTGGAGATTGTAGATCCGAGCAGATATTTGCAGATCTGGTTCTGTAGGTTGCAGATCTGGAGGGGTAGCACTAGATCCAGCTTGGGAGATTGCAGATCTGAGGAGATATTGGCAGATCCAGCCTAGATCTGAAGAGATAACATCAGATCCAGCCTTTGAGGTTGCGTATCCGAGGAGATATCACATCTAGCATAGGACCGAAGAGCGACAACAGACATCTAGCCTCGTGGGGACGCAGATCCGGAGAGAGACAGTAGCGCATCCGCCCTTGTAGATTCACATCCAGCAGTATCCGCAGAGGACCGTGCGAGATCCGGGCCGGTGAGGAGCCGCATCTGATGAGCAGGGTCTTTATGTGGGGTTCTGGCAGCATTTTTCAGTGTTTTCAGCCTTGAGGAGTTGGTCATCTCATCTGGAGGATTTGTGGGTAGATCCAGCCCTTTTGCCAGCATATTTCTTGAGCTTCTGAGCTGTTCCTGAAGGCACAGCGTTTTTGTAGGAGGAGGGTTTCTGGGGGCGATTTTCGGAGGTGGTCCATTTGCTTCACGGTTTCCGGGTTTTGTCCGGAGCAGCGAGTATAGGTGATCTGTAGATTTTTAGCTCATTCCTAAGAAGGGGATTCCACCCCTAGTCAGCTTTCACCTGCCAGCAGCAATGCTGCCAGCTTCTTCCGTTGTACTCGGGATGCAGTTTCTGTAGTAGCCATTTCCTTTTTTCTGGAGAGGATTCTTCACTTGCCTTGAGCAAGGATAGGTGCCCTCATTCTGATTTTCTTGTACTCCTCTCTGTGTACTTTCAGATTAATAAAATGGCTCAGTTTTCTGGCATTCTATGTGTAATTGTTCCATGATCGTTTGGCCATTGTATCTATATGCATGCGGCATATTTATTTGTGCCAGTTATTTCCCTTTGGGGGATATTACAATGTGGGAAAATCGGTGTAGCAAATGCGAGGTTTCTTTATTATGCAGAAATTTTGAGTACAAATGTGTGATTGTAAATGTCAATCAATCACCGGAAAATTACGATGAGAAAAGGTGAGTGAGACAATTCTCACATCACACAAAGTTAGACAAACCTGCACCCACACTAGCGGCTCTGCGTGATTTTTTTGCGCGATGGTAACGTCCTCCTTATTATCAACTTGTGTCAACGATGATGGCCCTTGTCGTGGTTGCTTCTTTGCTTGTTGTTGTGAGAGACTAGAGTGTTCCTTCCTTCCAGAATTATTCTCCTGAAACCAGATGAACCCTCAGCTTCCCCTCCAACAGAAATTGAAGCTCCCTCTACTTATCTACGCTGGCCCAGCGTAACTATTGCTAGGGTAACACTACACTAATGCTTTGGCTCCTCTCTCACTCCTCTTCATGCACACTCTATGCTTCGGAAATTCTCCCTCATGGATATTTCAGCTTCCCCTCTCTGCAAAATGAGAATCACTTCGATTCTTCCTTTCACTGAAGAAATCAAACTCTTGATTCTTTCTCTGTCTGATGTGTTTTTCCATAGGCCCCTCACCCTCCTTATATTCTTATGTTAAACCTTCAATGGCCAAGATTAAAACATAATCAAGGGCTAAAATTAACTTGGAGGTGATCCATGACTTTTTCTAGAAGATTCACATTAAGTTTAATTAATACCCTTTAATTAATCAGTTTCTCTAAGTTTACACTTAGGACAACATTAAAAAAAAACAATTAATTATTTTAATTAAACCATCTCTAAGTGGAATCTTCCGAAATCCTTTCTAGGTATTATGGAATACATGTGTCTTAATCCATATACAAAATTACAAGGCTAGAGCACATCTGATGCTACCATAAATCAACACTCCCCTCTTAGATGGTGAAAGTGCTCAGCAAAACACCTCAATGTGTCGTTGATCTGACTTTCCGGAACATCTCTCGCTATGCCGTGATGCCGCTTCACCAACACCGGTGACAAAAATGCCGCAATTGTACCGTCGTCGACTATGCACATCGGTGACATCACCAACCTGCCACCGTACCGCAACTCCCTCTAAATTCTACAACCATGTCACAGTATCACAGAGCACCGGCTGGCATTATGTGAGCACCACCTCGCACTGCGCCGCCTTCCGTGCATTGCGTTGCCGCCGCCATCTCTCGTTACTTTTGCTAATCGCAATAGCAAAACATCCGAAATTGGACAAGTAGATTCCAACCGAAAAATAAGACCGACCGGGTGTTAGTTTTTGCACTAACTCTCTAAAATACTACGCCGCGTCGCTTCCGCATCGCGTGAGCACCGCTTCCGCACTGCGCCGTTGCTGTTGCTCCCTCTCGCGCTCGATTAGGCTCTAGTACTACTAGCCACCGCATCATCTCATCATCTTCTCGCTACAACCGTCCATCCCCGCTACCGTCTTTAGGCCGCCGTAGCTCACATGTGATCCAAGAGTCTTCAAATACTCAAGGATCCCGCCTCCTTGTAGATTCTGGATCTACAAACTTTGGCAAAATCAACCCACTTTTCTCCTTTTGGAATATGAGCTAACATAGCACAATCTTCTTTGCCTCAATCTTGCGCCTCCTCGCACGTGATCTTCCTTCTCCTCTTTATCCTTTTTCGAGAGGACATCAGGTGGCATAATGCTCCATTTCCCACCAGAAGCACTGATCGTAGAAAGATCTTTCTTTCTTCTCGCTTTGGTTGCCCTTTCGATGCAAGGGCAATGTTGTCTTCTTCCTCCTTCTTGACCTTGAATCAAGCATCGCCATCCACCAAGTGGATTTTCCTTTTCAGAGATCTCTCCTCAACTCCTCTTGCCGTAATGTCGCTCTACATCGTCTCCCATCCCGGAAGCTTCTTTCTCTCTTCAATATACTTTGGGACAAAGATTGCTGAATTCCTTCCGAAACAGAGTTTAGTGTGAGCCTTACTAGCTCTCTAGGTCTTTAGGAGCTATATCTTGTCGGCAGCATGCTTGATCCTTGCCAACTCGAACCGAGACAAGGAGTCAAAACTCGCCCTTTCTTCATCCGATATTCCGCATCTTCTCTTTTCAAGGTACATCTTCCAATCGCTCTAAGATCCTCGTACAACTTTACAGTACTTCCACATTTTCTGAAGCAGCGGTTTTGGTCGTTATATGAGGTACGATATGATCTCATCGTCTCTAGGATCAATCGTTTGGTTCGTTTCTCGTGTTCTTCGAATCCGCTCTTTGTGTGTGCCGCATCAAGAGGTTCGAGAATCAAGCATTGCATAGAGGGCTTTCGTATCGTGTTCATCAAGGAGAAATCGTATCCTTGATTTCCGTATAACGTAGCTTCGGAGGCACCCCTCCAATCTATCTTGGTCACGCAAATTCGCGTCGGCCATCTCCTCAACTCGTCAATACCTTGCTCTAACCCTCTCGCTTAGCCGACTTATGTGCTCCTTGTGGAGTAAGTCACTTCTTTTTCATCGTCAAAGACGGAAAAAACCGAGTTTCTTTGAGTAAGAAACCCTTCCGAGGCTTCAAGAAATCCTAGCTATGTTTTCCGCACTTTGATGCTTGTGCACTGGGTCAAGCCATCGTGTCAAAGAATCGTGTCCTTCTGGCCTACATTGCTTTGCTACGCCGCTTCTTCCAACTAAAAAAGCTTACCTCTATCAACTTCTTAGAGGGAGCTCTTTCGCATCGAATGCCCTCGCTCCGGACAACGTAATTTTCTCTCGACTCGTTCGTCGTTACTTACGCATCCTGCATCATAGCGCTCGATCTCGCCGTTTCTTCGTTTCTCCTACACTTTAGCTTAAATAAGCTCGATACCATGTGAAAAAAATCCTAGATCCGGATTCCTACCGCAACAAATTTGAATTACTTCTCCTATTATTTGATAATTATTTCATTACATTGAAATACCAAAGTAATTACCGAAGGTACCACACAAATAATGTCATGAATAAATTCATGTCAAACAATCTCGAACAAAATACAAATGAAAACAACCATGTTGACACAATTATTTTTGGACTAAGTCCTGTAAAAACCCAACTTGGGAAAACTGCTGCAGTTGGTATCCGAGGGTTTGTATTATTAAGCAACAGTAATCTTTGATACAAATAAGGAAAGCAACATCCGCAAACCTTTAGAGAAATCTAGACAACAAATGACCGTGAGATATACCTCACTCAACAAGTCTCCCACGATAAAAAATAACATGAAGCCCTCACCGCTTCTCGGCGTGATTGCCACGCCGGATCCGCGTGCTCGCGTAGGCAAGCTGCAGGGACCGCTGGCCACCCTTCCCCGTAGGCCGATCTCGGGGCCGGATATTGGCCTCCGGCTCCCGAACCCCAAATTATCTTTTCTCCAGATCGACTCCAAGAGACACCGCATCGGCTTTGCATGATTTTCTCGCAAATACTATGTCACCCCCGCGTAAATTGCGCCTGCTCTCTCTCCTACGTTGATGTCGCCTAAAATTTATTCTTGGCCTCCCGACCACCCTCGCTTCTCGCCCTCTCTCGATCCGATCACTATATCAAATCACTTAGCAAACCCAACCCTAGTGATTTGTTCTTGATCAAAAGCTGTGTCTCCTCACACAAATTCTAAAATGCTCAATGGCTCAAGTGTCAAGTTTATTTTCCATAGGCCCCTCACCCTCCTTCTTATGATCTTCCATCACTTCTTTAATGGTTCGTATTAAAACATAATCATGGCCAAGATTAACTTGAAGGTGATCCATGACTTTATCTAGAAGATTCACATTGATTTAATTAATACAGACTTAATTAATCAAATTCCTTAAGTTTAGACTTAGGAAAATATTAAAAAATGATTAATTAATTTAATTAAATTATCTCTAAGTGGAATTTTCCAAAACCTTACTGTTTTCCGGAATACAGGTCTTAGCTTATATACAAAATTACAAGGCTAGAGCACATCCAATGCTACCATAAATCAACACGCAACGTAGTGTCCTCTCAAGAGAAAGGACAAGGACGAGAAGCATGATTTGGGTTGGCTGCGTCTGCAAAGATCAAAGAAGATGAGAAAGCAGAGGACTACAGTACTCGTGAGGGAGATGGGGCGATATTGAACTCGTAAGTTCAATAAGAACTTCACGCAAGGTGATCCTGAGTAGGTCACCTTCTTGATCAATGCACTGCTACGAGAGCCCAAGATCGCAGTAGTAGGTTAGGGGAGTTTTACGCAGGCAAGGAGTGTTGAAGCGACATATGCGTAGTTAATGCGCTAAGCTGATACAGAAAGGGATAGTTGGGAGCAAAGGTAAAGAGGGCAATAATGCAAAGAAGAAAGAATAACGCGGTGGGTTCGTAGGGGAAAAGAGAATGGATTAGCAACAAGAAGAGCTTAACATCGAGATGCATCCATATCGAACACTTGTTCACATTTGGGATGTTTTTTCGGGGCTACTTTCCACACCCAGAAAGGTGGGAAGGCAGAAGAGCCGTGGGCAAAGGTTAAAGAACACATATGCAACACTTGAGAGGAGTCGAGGCACGGATGTGCTGCTGAGTCTTGGATGTGCTGGCAATCGGTCAAAGAACAACACAGTCAAAGAATGCGGCAATAGTTGGTGGATCGGATGTCCGACATCACAGCGCAAAGGGAGATGCTTCGCAGTCGCAGCAATATGCACATGGTGTATTGCTAGAGCACATCTCCGCTAAGAGGGAGTGTCGTATTTGGGGTAGTACTGATGTTCTCTAAGTCTCAAATTTTGTGGAGAGGCTTAATACACAGTATTCGAGATAACCCAAAAATCGTTTGGGGAAATTCCATCTTGAGACAAATAGTTAACAAATTAATTATTTTTAATCGCATTCCTAAGTCTAAACTGTTTTCTGGGAATTTAAAATAATTAATGGGTATTAATCTAAATCGTGGGTGTAACTTCTAGAAGAAGACGAGGATCAAGCCAAAATGATCTAGCAATTGATTACCTCTAACTGGGCCATTGAAGGTCAACGAAAAGATTATTTAAGGAAGGCTTGAGGGCCATTTGGAAACACACTCGAGAGCTGATCAATCGTATCGAATTGCCGAAGCTAGAGCACGTTAAAGGATTTCGTAGAGAGGGGAAGAGACAGCTTTTGGTTGGAGGATCTTCTCCAGAGCCAAGAACACACAAGAGAGGTAGAGAGACACGCAGAGACAACGCAAGGCTCAAAGAGGGTGATGCAGCCGGCGCGCACAGAAAGGGGCCACAGTTCTTTCAAAGGGTAAGAGGTCCGAGTTCTAGCTAGGAGATCTAAATTGAAAACAGGGGCCGGGAATCGGTTTCTCCCGAGAGCCGAATCGTACGGATAGAGGAGGTGATTTACCCTGCAGAAAGGTGACGCAGCCCACGCAAGGATTGCGAGGGGAAGCAAGAGGGTGCCTGGACGCGAAAGTTTTAGCTACCGGATTGGCCGGACTCTGCGTTGCAGAGTGACGTAATCTTACTAATTTCTTCCTCGCTAAGTGATATTCTTCAGACCGGAAGCCAACAAGGCATCCAAAGATTGCATTTAGAATAACTTCTATTTAATAATAAAATCCTCGGGGACCGGCCGCACCTAAGCCCCGCATTGGGTTTTTCTTGGGGACGTTTTTCCGAAACAACTATGTCCTATGTGATGTTTTTCTTTTGCACAGTTTCTTGTTTCTAAGATATTTAATTAATTAAGTGAAGGTTGCGTAGTAATTTGCTTCGCATTTACAAGAATACTCAGAATAACTTGTTCGTTTAATAACAAGTAAGTGAAGTAATTTCAATCGTCGCGTAGGATTCCGGACTTGAATTTTCACTCTTTCCCCGTTGGTGTTTCTACATCAATCCCACCATGTAGTTCAGACTCATGGGAAGTAATTTCCTATCCGGCCAATGAGTTGGAAAATGAGGACAGAGACCATAACACTACCGATGGACGCATCGTGTATTTTCGTACTCTCTATGCTAGGATGCTTGTGTTTATCTACATTTGATCTCTGGGATCAATTGAGGTTCTACCTTCCGAACGACTTCTTTGTCAAAGGAGTGCAAGGTCTTCGTGACTCACCCTCGATCAATTCTTCTTTATTATTCGATACTCGTTGTTCCGGCATAGTAGAGCAGTAACAGAGAAGACAAAGATGGCTAATGATGACAGATGGCATGATGATATATGGCAACAAACATGGATTATGGTGTGGAATTCTCCCTAGTTGAGAGGAGTGTTAAAATTGGCAACTAGGGCCAAATTTTGTTCTACTCGGTTGATGGAGATAATAATTCCATTGAATTCTCTTTCAAGAGGACTAAAATCGACATAAAGATTGTCTAATTTGGATAAAGAAAATATTTATTTATTCAAAGAAATGTTATAAGACATGATTTGATTTATGTGGGAAAAATTGAAAATGACCTTGAATTTGCCTCCAAAAATTATGGCCAATCATCATGTCTAAATTATATATAAAGGAACTCTTCTCATCCCATTTGATACATCGATCCTAAGTTGGGAAATATATCTTTGAGGCAGGCAGCTAAAGGAGGACAAATCTATGCATGGCTGGGTTAGTTTTGGGTGATTATCTTTGTCTCTACAAGTCCGTGTTGAGGAGCAAAGTTTGCGCTATGTATATGGGTTGATATATGTGGCCGCTATTAATTTAATGTGGTATCTTTCTCCGTCAGATGCCAAAGTTTTCTTACAAAGAAGGCCATAGGCCTAGAACCACCTCGCTTAGGGGATCGAGATGAGTAGGCCACATACCCTAATGATAGAGAATTGGTGTCTATTGAAGGTGGACTGGAGACCTAGGAAGAGGCCAAAACAATTGTGAATAAGGGAACTTTTGTTTGTAGAGAAGGCCAATACTATTTAAGGGTCTGAACATGAAGAAGGGCAAGATGTTTTAAGCCTTTTAATCCACTGAAGACTATTGCTTCAGATGGGTCTTAGAGATAAAGTGATCAAGGGACCTAATTTGGTCACGCATCAACTCAGAGTCAAAGAAAAGGCAACACATTGTTTGCCTTAAGAATCATAGTTGAATAAAGATATTTAAATAAGACAACTGTGAAAAGTAACACTTTATCTCCACTTTCAGAGTCTACTTAAATACAATTTTGGGTTCATCCATTTATCGTCAAATTGGCAAGTCAACTCGACTTTTATTGTACTCTCTCTCTCCGCCGAACATTTGAAATTGATACTAAGAAGAATTGATCATGCTCTTCTTCCATCTTGGGCTTTTCCTCGGCTTGTGTCACATCCTTTTGTGTTCTCTTGTCTTAGCTTGTTCTAATCATTCATACTCCTTTCTTCAAAGAATCGTTATATGATGATGATTAATATGGTTGCTAATGGATTAATGGGCAAATGGTTTAATGAAGTATCCGACCTGCTGTGATCATGTTATCCTAAATTTAACAGACACTTTGGAAACGTGATGGATGCATCGTATGCCGACAAGCACCGAAAATGTTGTTGACAAAAAAGCACATGTGGGTGTCGCCGTAGCTTGGGGGTCTCGCCATGATTGGATGATTTGGAAACAAAAGTCTATTAACTGAAAAGATTGAGGCAAGAGCAAATAATTGCTAGCATGGCTAGTTGCGAGGCAGTTGTGATTGAGAAAGCCTTCAGAGAACTATACTGGAGCTTGTGTTGATAGGAGTATGATATACCGCAAAGGATTCGACTTAGAGAATTTCCGTGATTTGGGTGCAAGAGGGAGCAAGAGGTTCGACATTGAATTGTTGTGGAATTGAAGCAAGTGAGGCTTCAACAAATGAGCAGATTGTTCTTACCAAGCCTTTGGCAAAGGGAATTTCTTGTCTTCGCAGAACAACTTGGACTGAGGAGCAACTTCCGAGAAAGGGTCATGGCCGTTTGAGGACACTCAGCTATGCTCTTCCCCCGTTCGAGCTCATAGGGAGAGGAATTGAGCCGAAGCTCCTAGGTTGAGGGAACTATGGACAATAGGATAGGGTGTGATCCCCACGTTGTTGCAAAAATCGCGATTTAATCACGCGAGGTTTTCCTTGAACGATTAAATTGACTATTTTTTCATTTTGAAAAAATTGCGATTTTTTCCCATATATCGTTTTTTTTGTATTTTTTATTTTTTTATAATTTTTATTTATTTTTTGTATATTTTTAACTTTGCCGATTTATTCCGATGTTTACGTTTTTTTCTTTTTTTCGAACCCCTGATTTAATCCCGATTACATTATTTCCAACATTGATCCTTATCCCTTGTGGTGGGCGGGATTCGTTGATTGTCACTATAGGGCGTGTGTGTGATCCTTGTCATTTATGACAAGTGGGTATCTCCCCCTACCATGACAAGTGGGTATCTCCCTACCATCAAGTCTGGGATGCTCCTACACCCTTTTACTAGGATCCACCGGAAGGACACTCCAACGTCCTGCAAGCTCCAACTTGCCTTTTGCACCACCCTACCACCCTGAAGTGTTTTTAGGCTCCAACCCGAGGGTGACTTCAACCACTCCGCCTAGCACCATCTAACCACCCTTGGAAAAAGATTATAGATTAGACTAACTATTGTGGGCTCCCGTATCAGGGACAATGATCCACTACATCAACAATGAAATCCCAAATAATGAAACCCTTACTATAAAACCTCCTGACAAATCCTTACTGCAAGTTTCAACTGCTGACTAGGCATTTCTTTCTGCCAAGCTACTGTAGACAAGAATGATGACTGCTTTGACCTTACTGCCAATTATGACACTGTTGTAAGAAGAAAAGACATCTTTCCAAACTTCTGCAGCAAAAATTCTTACTGTAGTACGATGAAGACCTTTAATACTATTGACGCCAATCTGAAGCTGCTCCTTATACTTACCTACAGTGTAAATCCTTTACTAGAAACCTAATTGCAATCTACTGCATGATGACCAAAATGCTCTGCAAATGCCAAACTTACGATTTAGAAGTGATCAAACTCAGGTTATGTGATGCTAACTTCTACCTTCGTCTCAAAATCTTCACTGTGGAAAATTCAGGATGATCATGCAATATACAGAAGCCCAGGGTCGGCTCCACTTCCTTTTGAAAAGCAACGGAGCAGGTGTATATATATATATATGAATTATGGATGCCCAAAACACATAAAAATCTGCAAGATGACAATCAAGTCTTTTTGTGATCTATGGCAATCAACTTTGCATATGAATTCAAATCACCTCCATAAATCTGCAGATGTTGGAAGTCTTCAACAAGTCACAAGGGTTGTAAAGGGGAATTCTGGACTTAATTAGGGCCACAGATCTGGAAGTGACATCAACTGTTCATGGGCTTCTTGATGCAATGTCCTCAGAGCCGAAGCCCAAAGAATACCTTAGAAAACAATCCACACTTGTAACTCCTTGACAACCTTCAGATAAGCTACAAACCCTTCTTATAGATGACACACTCACCAGTGACCGAGCCCTGAGATTAACACAGAGGTATAGGACGCAATAAATTTCTGAGACAGATCTTGGTTCTTTTTATGAAAACACCTTGTTGTAACCCTTCATGCACAATAATAAAGCCCTAATGAGGGCCGAAACCTCCAATTTAGTTTGCAGGAAGAATGTGTCACAGAGGTTAGGGCACGTTCTGGTCAAATCATACTTTAATACCCATCAATTGATCTGCTTCTCAAAGCCAAATGCCAAAGAGAGGTATAATTCCCAACCGAGATTTTATGCCACAGAATCGAAAAAGTTTCAGAGGAATGCTTCTCATCAAATTGATGCTTGATATTACAGAGATAAGGCTTTCAAGCCTTGATCTAATGTGGTTTTTAAAGCTCAGATTTATTCGCTGGTTCCTTTATACAAATTTCAGAGGTAACACGATTTTTGCTCTTTTGTAGTCCTTTGCTGGTCCTGTGTAAGATCTAAACCCTTTATCCAAGATTTAAAACAAAAACCTTTGCATTCAGAATTCTTGAAGGATCAACCGCTCAGTGATGTGCTTCAGGGAGCTTTTAGGCTTTAATTTGGATGGATCCTGCCACAAAATACTTTCATGAGCCTCAACCTATGATCCATACTAGAATGCCTTAAACATTAAATGAAAACACTTAACCTTCATCAGATGAGTGAGCTAGATCAATGAGTTTACAGATTGGAGAATTGGTTAGAAGCATCTGAGGTTGGTCATCTGTGGATCATGGTAGGGACTGCTGGTTGGCAAGTTGCATCATAGAAGAACAAATTTTCTCCTAGGGGTTACCCATGTATGTAGATGGGTAACAAGCCTTATGAGAACTAGCCAAACGTGAGAGGAGAATTGTACTAAATTGATTGTGGTACTTCTCCCAGGCTTACCTCTGCTGCTGTGCATTTGTGGATTAGGGATTTTTCCACTTAAATGCAAGTTGAAGTGGTAACACTCTACAAGAAGTTATTCCTCACATCAAGAATTTTAATTTGATAAATTTCAACACTTTACCCTCGAAGATTCTAATATTCAGAAGTGCCCCTTGCTAGAGAATCTGGGTTTGCTTCAGTTTTGATACCATATTAAGCTACAAGAGAGGGATAACAACAAACACAAGAAGCCTGCACAAGTTTTACTATGGAAAACCTCACTCGTAAAAAAACTAATCTCAAAAAACATCTTCTTTAACCCAAGTCACATGACATGAGGACATGGGACACGAATGACACGTAAATACGAGTATTCGACACGAGACACAACGATCTCAGAAACAAGACACGAGGGACACGTTATATATATATATATTAAAAATACTGGAATATAGTGCTTGATCCATATTTTTTAGAATTTAGAGCATCTATAGATATGAATCAGATGATATCAATTTAGTAATTTACTAATTTAGTATGTACATTTTTACAATTTACTACAGCAATGATGTTCACAGTTCATTGTTCATTCTTCATGTTATTAACAATTGTTCAGTAATATAGAAACTAGAAATTAGATATTATGATTGATAAAATAAACTAGAAATTTAGAAGTAAAACTTAGATATTAAAACCATACCTTGCAGTTTTTTCATTAAATCATCAAAATAAAATGTATTACATAGATATCGAGGGAATGCCACCGGAAAATACAAAATAGAGTAGATACAAAATAGGTAGGAATATCATAGCTCACAAGGGTAATTCTGTCATGACTCACTAGTCATGACTCTATCAATAGTCCAGGTCCTCATTGTCATAATCACCATCACTACCACGGCCATCTGACTTTGCTCCATCCTCCTCTATGCCCAATCCAAAATCTCTTGCTGCATTTGTTGGTGTGGAGGATGACCTCTCAAGAGATTCATCATCAAAAGTGACAAGTTCTAGCACTAGGTCATTAAGCTCCATGTTGGCTACCACCTCACAAACATACATGAAATTGACAAAAAAATGAAAAAAAATCAAGATGCAATGCTTTTTACTTTGGGATTTGGGTGGGACACAGTGGGGTCCTAAAATTAGGACATGTTAGGTCACTTGTCCAACACGGTCCAAACACATGACCTGATTTTAGGACACATTGAAAATGTCTTGGACACGTTTTATGGGTCGTGGTTGCGTCTAACATGTGAAATACGTAATTAATGACCCCTAAGGATGTGTCCTGTGACTTAGTCTTTAGCCTTGGTGTAATTTCTGCTCATGTTCTACGCTCATTTCGCATTAAGGCACAACACCGAAAGATAGAACATACTAATAGATCGATAGAAGACAAGCCAAAACCAGAGATGATAGATGGTGGCATTACGGCGATCAGCAGGATGCTTCTACCAGCAAAGTCTCCAATAGGTCATTCAGCCAAGCGTGTCACACATAACCCCAGAACAATCCAAACAAAAAATACGCAGCTCCAACGCCATCAAGAGAGAGAGAATTCCTCCACCCCAATATGTGTCAAATGAACTCCAAGTCTCTCCAATATATAGGAATCTTTGGGGGTGTGTGACACGTCCTTTAAGACATTTAAGTCAATATTTTATTCCAGGCCGACCCAGCACATAAGTGGAATAAATTCAAAGTACATGTTCTGCTCATCCGATCGAGATGATCTTTAGATCAATATTACACCTCTCCGAAAGAGGAATCCAATAGAAATATTGCGATCGTCATCTGAGCAGCACAACCGGAGTTTGGACCTAGTTGTCCAATTTTAACACTCCCTCTCAACTAGGGAGAACTCCGTCCACTAGTGCAATCCAAAACAAGGGCTAATGCCACTGTAACTGGTTTTGCCGGCCTCTTTATTTCGCAATGGTATGGCCGCCAGCCTACAAAGAGGCGACTAAGGCTCAAAGTCGACGTATCTGTACCCTTAAGAGGTCCCAACCTCTACTCGACGACAGACCCCCCAACCAACCCGAAGTTGGTTCATCCGACCCGAGTCGCGCAGGTCCCGCACCTCACTAAACTTGATCCCATCAGCGGAAGGAACGGCTATCCGAGATAGAGTACGGCACCGATGCGTCCATCGCATTTGCCACGTCTCTGCCTTCTTTCCATCCGTCACTGAGAGGTAATTCCCATGAGCCCTGAACTCAATGGGTAGGATGCATACGGGGCACAGATAAATGAGAGGCGAACCAACTCAATAATCACAACGGTGGGGCAGAAGCACCATAAGTGCTTATAGCTCCGAGAAGCTATCCCCAAAAACCCCCCTTTGAGCTCCCAGAGCTCATCGTCCAACAGGACCCTCAGAATAGGGTCGTTCCATGATTCCAAGATTCTCACGGAAGGTTAGGAACATGACCTTCCCCAAGGACATTGTGAGAATATCCGCGACCTACTCATCAGTTCCTATATGATCGAGCCTTACGGCGCCTCGCTGTACCATATCCCAGATAAAGTGGTACCAGCCATCAACATGCTTGGATCAATCGTGGAACACAGGATTCTCAGTCATACGAATCCCACTCTGGTTATCACAGAGTATCACAGTGGTATCTAGCACATGTCCAATCAGCTCACTAAAGAGCTTTCGCAACCAAACTGCTTCACAACAGGCCATACTTGCTGCAATGTATTCGGCCTCAGCGGTGCTCAAAGCCACCGACTTCTGCTTCCTGCTCATCCATGAGATCGAAGCAGAACCAAGATTGAAGCAGCATCCCGATGTGCTCTTATGATCCACCACACTGCCAGCCCAATCGGCATCAGTATATCCACGGAGTGTCATACTCCCGGCAGTGCATCTCAGCCCATGCTCTATCGTGCCTCAGAGATATCTCAAGAGTTTCTTGGCACCAACCTAGTGAATGTTATGATCAACCATGTGTTGCCTCAAAGTGTTCACTGCACAGCATATGTTCGAACAAGTGTTCATTAAGAACATCAGGGTCCCTATGAGTTAACAATACTCAGTAGGACAGGCCCAGCAACACTGCTACTCAACTTTTTTAAAGTTGAGTTCCATGGACTTACAGTCCATCATACCAGAAAATTCATAATGTATTTTCCTTGAGAAAGGAAAATCTCGCCAGGTCTCTGCTAGACCTTCAGGCCTAGACATCAGTCCTAGGTCCTTCATCTCGAACTCAGCAGCGAGCTCCCTCTTGCACTGATGAATGAGAGGGTCAGCACCTGTTAGGAAGAGGTCATCCACATACAGCTCCAGAGTGAGAGGTTTTCCCTTGACAACTTGAAGTAAGGGTTCGGATCAGCATTACTTCGAGTGAAGCCCAGCTTCATCAAGTAGCTATCTATCCTCTTGTACCAATCTCAGGGTGCTTGTTTCAGCTCATAGAGGGCTTTCTTCAACCTGCAGACATGGGTGTCCCGATCCTGGACTTCCAACCCTAAAGGTTGCTCCACATATATCTCTTCCTTTATCACACCATGCAGAACAAGCGGTCTTCGCATTATCTGATGAAGACTCCATCCTTGCATAGCAGCAAGGGCTATAATAGATTGAATGGTGGTAAATCGGGCCACAGGTGCAAATATGTCATCATAGTCTATACCTTCCTCACAGGCAACGAATCTTGCCTTGAACTTTTCAGCACTTCTATCAGATCCATGCTTGATTTTGAAGAGCCATTTCGAGGTGACAACTGCTTTGTCCTAAGGTCTTGGAACCACATCTAGACGTCATTCTTCATAATGGACTCATAGCATCTTTCCAGACTTGATGCTTTATGACTTCCTTAAAGGATTCAAAGTCAGATGTACAATAGTACTCATGGCTGCTAGATGTCCTGGAATTTATATGGCTTCTTGGTTTTCCTTCAGAATTTCCCCCTCTGAAGCCATATGTCCCTGAGCCATGAGGATCTTCTTTCGTTGAACAAAAGTATCCACTCAGGAGCATATACAGATATATCTCCCTCTTAATGTCAGCTTCTCTCTCGAGAGAAGACATTTATTTTAAATGAGGGCATCACATTTATTTTAAATGAGGGCATCCCAGACACCAACTAGGAAAGGGACTTGATCTCCCACAGTCAAAACCATCCAACAGACTTTGCTGATCATGATTTCAAGATTCCAACCATGTGACCAAAAGCTGCATAAACTTCTCAGTTTACCATAACGCTCCATTGTAAGACTGATACAGTCACATGCTTGCTGCTACATAGGTGTCCATCTATGTCATTGTCATACAAGGGGAACATATCAACAAGCCTCAGCTTGTTTTAGAAGTCCTTTCAGCCACTACCTCTTATTCTGTGAGTAGCTTCTTCAAACAGCCTTCTAAGACTGCAGCTTACAAAACTAGGGATCCAATCTACCTTGGTTTATCCTGCACTTGAGGCATTTCACCTTGATTTGCTTCCAGATCTGCCCATTTCTGGTTATTTCAGCAGACTGCTGTCAAAATTTGCCTAGCTCAATGACTTACATCTATGCCCATTTCGTCAACAATTTAACCACTACATAGAATTTCCCCAAGGACTTCTGCAGTCAACCCTTAAAACTTCCAGCTTCAAACATGGGTGACTGTCTATGTCACTATCATAATGACAGTGACATAGAATCACAGATTTAGAATTATCACATTCATCACGGCTTGCTGAATATGAACTTCACTTGAAAATCAGTCTATGCCATATGCACAAATCTGGGAATTATTACCATTGGTCTGCATCCAATTTTAGCTTGAATCAGTGGCTGCCTCAGATCACATGGTCAAAATACTCATGTGATAACCACCTGCAATCTCAATGTTGTCCTATTCCTGTTAGCATTCTGTGTAATTTCACCAGAAACCGCTTCTCAAGGTGGACCCAGTTTGTAAACGGTTATCAATTTTCCAATGATCCCGCTTGGAAACATATAGCTTATCTAATTGCCACATTTCTTACTTTTGACAACAGATATCATAAGTTGACCTTTTAACGGCCTATAACTGCAGAATTTGAACTTGAAAGCCATGAAGCAACGGAGCAGAGGCCTCGGTCCAGCAAAGTTCGACAATGCACAAAGTTCAAAGAAGCCGCATTTGTAAAAAATACCCCGAGAATGTTATTCTGAAGGTCTGCATCTTTATCGCTGCTTTTCGAGATCATCAAATCGGACCGGTTGTCCACAAAAAAAACTCTGAGTCCAACGCCTCTGCGACCTCGAATGACAAACCTTCCGATATGTTCCCGCTCTGCTCGTCGCTTTTCCAGCTTGTACCTCCGCTTCAAGCTATCGATCCGTAGTTCTCTTTCCCTCTCAATATAATGGATATTAGAACTATAGAGATGTTCACCACCCCGATTCCAAAGAAGAGCGACGGGGTTGACAAATAAATGTTCTATCTAGTTTCCGATAAGTCGAATTATTTCGAACTGCAGAGATCTATCATTGAAAGGCTAGCTCGAAGACATCACTACGAAACGCTATTAAATTTTGACGCCAAATTTGAAGACGAATGCTCAATCATAAATGTTACAGATTCCGCTGCCAATTTTAAAAAAAGCACTGCTAAATTACTTAGAGGAGTTTCGAACCCTCGCACTGTAAGATCACATATTAGACAATTTCTTCCCAGTCTTCCCGTCACGCGAAGAAGTGAAAGGTTTTAAGTCATCTGTGATGTCCCTTCCCGATCGCTTGATTTTGATGGGCAAATAAACCAATCTTTCTGATTTCGAATGTACCTGCGGTGACAGCCGAGTCGATTGGTGTTGGTGGCCACTACGTCTTGTTCCAGAGCAGAGCAGGCCTTTCTTCAATTCAACAGACGAGCGGAAATCTGGTGGGGGCCGGAACAGAGATCAAATCTTTTGTCTTCTGGTCCTGCCCGGATTTTCACGGCATCAAAAAAAAATTTATGAGATCATCCCGCCTTTACTTGGCCGGACTCTGTAATATATACCCAGGTCTCTTCCGGCTTCTCACCATTTCCGATTTTGAACATGCGGTAGCATCGTGTGCACCGCGACTTGTTCCTGAGCTTCCTTGCACGGCTGGCCTTGAATTTTCGTTTTGCAATATCCTGAGGGGACTCGAAAAACCTCCGGCACTTGCACTCAGAAATGACGCCCCTGTCCATGACAGCCTTTCTGAATCTTCTGACTACTGCATCGGCCGGCTCGTCCTCCCCCACAAAGACTTGGGCATTGTAATGTTTGCCCTTGAACCGTATTACATTTGCATATTCAGAGGAACGATTCATCACCAATTCTTTCACCCCAACTACCGCCTTCTGCCGCCCAGCTGTATTGGACAGAAGACTTATTCAGTTGCCATTCTCACGTTGTGGTATTGGCACTACACATCGAAAGGATTTTGTGATCGTATTTTCTTGCATGGTGTGATCTACATTCCTGCCTCTGCTTTGAATCCTGCTCTGCTACAGGGCCCGCATTTACGTCAGGGTCTCGGGCCTGTCTATGCTTTAGTCCACTAAACAGACTTGAATAATGCTTTGTGTTTGCTTCAAGGTCTCGGATCTGCTACAGAAATCCACGAAGTTAACTCAGGAGGCTAAATTGGACCCATCCGAACCTTTGTCACAGAACTTCTTCAGACTTCGGACTGCATACAGAGTGTGGTAAATTCCACTCCACTTCACTGAATTAGAACTTTGGTTGGCCTGGGGTCACTCGTCTGCCTCAAACACAAAGTCTCTTTTTGCCCAGAACAGCTTAGAATATGTCTGTCCCAAAAGCATGTCTTCAAACCCGCTCTGATACCATGTAAATTTCTGCTCATGTTCTATGCCATTTCAGATTAGGGCACAACACTGAAGAAGATAGAACATACTAATAGATCGATAGAAGACAAGCCAAGACAGAGATAAGAAATGGTGGCGTTACGGCGATCAGTAGGATGCTTCTACCAGCAAAGTCTCCAATAGGTCATTCAGCCAAGCGTGTCACACATAACCCCAGAACAACCCAAACAAAGAATACGCAGCTCCAATGACATCAAGAGAGAGAGAATTCCTCCACACCAATGTGTGTCAAATGAACTCCAAGTCTCTCCAATATATAGGAATCTTTGGGGGTGTGTGACACGTCCTTTAAGACATTTAAGTCAATATTTTATTCCAGGCCGACCCAGCATATAAGTGGAATAAATTCAAAGTACATGTTCTGCTCATCCGATCGAGATGATCTTTAGATCAATCTTACACCTCTCCGAGAGAGGAATCCAATAAAAATATTGCGATCGTCATCTGAGCAGCACAACCCGGAGTTTGGACCTAGTTGTCCAATTTTAACACTTGGCCAATTCAGCCAATGTTGACCAATTGAGGTGTTGTACAATGAGATACACTAAGCCTTCAGTTTGATTTCATTACATGAATACAATGGGCTAATACCATGTGCTAGAAACCTTGCAAACAAATAGGTGGACAAATTAGCCAAGTAACCACGCAACTAAATCTAAGTCAATTCAAAGTATTCTTAAATGGGACAACTTAACCAAGCTACCTATAATCTGATAAGGGAAATAAACGTTTGATTTGGTTAGGACTATGCTTTTTGCTAACCATAATTTTGGTTTAATTTCCAGCCTTTCAAATTGGAGGGAAAATAATAGGATTAACTTCATCTATGTTAATCTCACAAAAGTGATAAGATGTGATGTCTTGTGAATGTTATGGGCCTTCATAATCAAGCTTCAGAATTGAAATGCCTAGCTTGATTTGGAAGGAAGGTCATAATAATAAACACGGAGCAGGGAAATTAACATAGCCGTAGAAAGGGGCCTGATAAAAACTTGATCAAAGCAATTTAGGAAAGGGAAAGATAGAATGATGATATCTCTACAAGAACTCGTTGATTATATCATAGTGAGGGAATAATGGCTAAGCCTAAGAGCTCTTCACAAATGGGGGGAGATTTGGTTGAGGAGACAGAGGATTGTAAGGTTTCTAGATAAAGATAGGATAGTATTATTAATGTCTATAAGTGACAGAAATAGGTGAATGGGACTATAGAGTACAACAAGCCAAAATAATGATGTGGGAGTACCGAGGTTACTCCTACATGCCAAAATAAATACATATAAAATTAGTGAGTAAAATGGATAGACCTATACAAAAACTAAACATGAATACATCATTATGCAAATGGGAAATGATAAAAGGTGGGTTGGGGGACAATATTCCACACTATAGGCATATGTAGAGATGGAGGAGCTATATATGTCATCATCAATCACTGTGAAAGTACCAGTGCAAAGTTTGATGATATCCTCTGCAGAATGATAGAGGCTGAGAGAACCTCGTTGGGTAATCATGGGGGAGCCCAGGTCCAACGAACTGAATCTCTCATGACATTTGAGGTTGAAGAGAAAAATCTTGTAATGGATTCCTGATTGCTTGATCTATGCTAGGGGGCATTCTCATGCCAAGACCATATGGAGTGGGTATGTGGTTGTGGCTTTGTGTAGGTAGGTTGTTGTTTTCTAACAAAATAGGAGAATGTGCATTTTGGTCCTTTCTCTTTCCTTTTTCAAGGTTTAGGGTTTGGTCTTTACTTCTTATTTTTGTGTAAGGGGCCAGCAAACAAGATGATAGGATGCTAATATCTTTAGTGCTATGCTGTATTTTTGGTATTATGGTCTCTATGTTTCAAATAGTTATCTCCGAAGCTGCATTTTTTCTTATTTTGAAGTTGATATGATGTAGGGTATGGATGACTGGGTCAATCTGCTGTTAGAATATATTAGATGGCATCATGCACTC
Organism: Pinus albicaulis; assembly: GCA_034641835.2. Taxonomy (NCBI): domain Eukaryota; kingdom Viridiplantae; phylum Streptophyta; class Pinopsida; order Pinales; family Pinaceae; genus Pinus; species Pinus albicaulis. The sequence continues at coordinate 901,417,793 of CM076581.1, forward strand.
GTTTTGAAATTTTATCCATATATTAATGTAAACCTTCTTTTCTCTTCCAAAACAATAAGGCATTGAATATTGAAATGGCTATAAAATTTAGATCCCTATGCTACTCTGGAAGATGCCTGAAAGATTATGTGCCAAATTCACTAGTTTCTTGCCAGTTTAGGACAATAATGAGATTGGTCATACTTTCAATCTTGTATATTGTTGTGTGAGTACCAAAAGATAAAAATATTAGGTGAATCTCCAGCTTAAGGCATCTTACTATTCCTTAATTGTAGATAACATGCAAAGCAGGAGATAAATTGAGTCCTATATCTAAAGAAAATAGATGAGAAGCGGACTGTGGTATCTGTATGCTTCTTGTGGAATTGGCAGACTCTGATTTTTCCACTGTCCACTTCTCTTGTAACTAGAATTAAGGACAAGATCGTGGAAAACACTAATAATGTCCAAATATTGACATGATGGTGAATAATAAATGTAAAGCACCATGGCCAATAAATAGTGAATTAAAAACTCATGGTCAGTAATCATTAACAAATAGATGGCTTCAAGAATGTATTTAACAGTTGCTAACCATATCCAGATTATAAACGTCTCAAGAATTTCTATTTCCTTAGTATCATATGGTGTTTCTTGTTTCGATGAAAATTTGAAGCAACATATCACCAAGTACTTGCACATTGCACATTGAACATGTTGGACATTGGGTTCAGCACTGTTCGTGTTTTTCGCAACAATGGACTAACTGCCTCTCGTGGATCCTGTTGAGATTTTGTGTATTTGGGGTAGCATCAGTTGTGCTCTAGGTCCCAAATTTTGAGGAAGGACTAGAGTACACTTGATCTACAAGACCCAGAAATGGATTTGGGAAATTTCATCTGGTTTAGGAGATATTAAATTAATTAATTATTTTAAGTGTATTTCCTAAGTTAAAACTTAGGGAAGTTAAATAATTAAAGTGAATTTAATTAAACATGTGATGAAATTGTCTTAAGTTACACAGATCAAGCTTTCTTTTAATCTTAGCCATTGGTTAAAGATTTAATCTTGGCCGTTGATTTGTCAACGAGAAAAGTATAAAGGAAAGGCTTGGGGTCATTTGTAAAGACACACAGAGACACAGCACTGAAGCTAAGCTGAGATTCTAGGGCAGGGTTTCAGTTGCAGAGAGGGGAATTTAGGCCAAGGGGATGATATGATCCCGCAGTCTACAATACATAAGAGGAAGAGATCAGCTCAAGGACAACGCAAAAGAAGGCAACAGCAGTAGTAGCAAGGACAACGCAGTCCCTCCAAGGACATCGTGATTTTCAGCAGGAAGCTCTCAAGGGTTACGCAGAGACCCTTCAAGGGCAGCGTAGTGACTGCGTCACCCAGTCTGGGGTAACGCAGTCCCTTTCGGAGCAACGTTGAGGGTTTGGAGGACTTCAGAGGCTGACGCAGAGGCTTTCAAGGGCAGCATTGGGGTTTCTAGGCCCTAATCTTGGCTGAGTTCTGTAAATCTCGTTTGAGGGTGTGGATCAGTCATCATTTTGGCCCTAGATCAGCCAGTGAGCTGCAGATCTAGTGTTTTCTCTGTCGGGTTTTCTAGATCTGGAACCTAGATTTGTGTATTCAGAAATATTCTTAATAATAGAAACCTCCAGCAGCCAGAGACCGATTTTCCCAGATTGGGTTTTTTCCGGGGACTATTTGTCCAGAAATAACTGTGTCACTTTGTCAATGTGTGCATGTGCTTATTCTAGATCTGGATTGGTAGAGATCTGTTATGTGTTTTGCTTCGATTTTAACTTGAATTTATTCAGTTAATAACTTGCATAAGTAGGAGGAGCATAACCGGATTAACAGTAATAATTTCTGCATAAAGTATAAGATTAAAAAATTTCTACATGGTATCAGAGCAATTGCAGATCTAGGAGGGCCACCAGCAGGAGAATCTGAAGGATCTAGCTGCAAAAAGCAGCAGAAATGCATATCAGAAGGGACAACACAGTTTTTAGGAGCAGATTCACGCAGAGGGAAGGGTGGCGTTGTCCAGCGCTATGTCCTAGCAAGCCCACGCAATTAATGCGCAGAGGCAACTCAGAAACAACGCTGGTTTAGTCTGAAGCCAGCCAGTGTGATTCAGATCTGAATCTGTCAGATCCAGAAAAGACTGCAGAAAAACTGCAGAAATTCAGAAGAGCTGGTGGGGTTAAAATTCTGAAGTCTTCAGATTTTTAGCCTTAGCACAAGTGACAAAGAGTGGGAGGAGATCAGCTTCTCAGAAAGTTTCTTGCCAAAGGAAACTTACAATTTGGTCAGAGGATCAAAGAAGAAGCTGAATCATAGTTGATTTGGTAGATTTCCAAGAAGGGAAATCAAGTGTCAGAGGGCGCAGAAGGCACCTGTTTCACGAAGGGCCTTAGATCCATTTCTCTAGCAAAGAGAAAAGGAAGTTTCGACACATTCTGAGTAGATGGCTCCTCATGGACTGTGTGATCAGGATAAGGCTGGATGGCCTCTCCAACTTTTCAGTTTGGAAGGAAAGGATCCTGATTGTCCTTGAGGCATATAATCTAAGAGACCATGTAGAGCAGACTCTGGCCACACCGACAGATGCGGATCTCCTTCGGAAGCATAAGGAAGCTATTGGGCATGCCAAGCGACTGATTATGGATAGTATTAAAGACCATATTGTACCACACATAGCAGAGAAAAAGACAGCTAATGAGATGTGGAAGGCCTTGACTTCCCTGTATGAGGGAAAGTCTGTCCAAAGAAAACTGTTGTTGGAGACCCAAATGAGGTCATTCATGATGACCAAGGGAGAATACATGGAGCACTTCCTCTTCAGTCTGCAGTCAATCAGAGATCAGCTAACTGCAACAGGTGCAATGGTGGATGATGCTGTGATAGTCACGACTGCCCTCAATGCAGTCACGGATGAGTGGGAAACCTTTGTCCAAGGTATCTTGGGCAGAGCGAACCTCCCAGATTGGGACAAATTGTGGTCAATTCTGCGTCAAGAAGAACTCCGCAGATTCACCAAGAGGCATCATAGCCCAAGATTGAGCAAAGTGAAGAAGGAAGATGAGGAAGATGTAACCTTGACATCGAAGAAGCAACCAAAGAAGAAGAAAGATCTTTCAAATATTGAGTGCTTCCTGTAGAAATTCTGAATCTTAATTCTTATGCAGAAATTATTTCTGTTAATCCGGTTAAGCTTCTCCTACTTATACAAGTTATCAACTGAATAAATTCAACTTAACATCAAAGCAAAACACATAACAGATCTCTACCAATTCAGATCTAGAATAAGCACATGCAGACATAGACAAAGTGACACAATTATTTCTGGACAAACTGTTCTCAGAAAAACCCAATGTGGGAAAACTGGTCTCTGGCTGCTGGAGGGCTCTATTATTAAGAATATTTATGAATACACAACTCTGGGTTCCAGATCTGGAAAACCCTACAGAGAAAACTCTAGATTTGTAGCACCTGGCTGATCTAAGACCAAAAATACTGACTGATCCACACCCTCAAATGGGATTTATAGAACTCAACCAGATCTAGGCCTAGAAACCCCAGCGCTGCCCCTGAAAGACACTGCTGCTGTTGTTGCTGTTGCTGCTGCTGCTACTGCTGCTTTTCTCTGCGCTGTCCTTGCTGATCTCTTCTTTGCTTCTTGTGTATTCTAGACCTCGGGATCAGATCATCCCCTTGGTCTAAATTCCCCTCTCTGCAACTGAAACACTTGAGAATTCTTAGTAACCCCGCCCTAGAATCTCAGTTTAGCTTCAGTGCTCTGCCTCTGTGTGTCTTACAAATAACCCCAAGCCTTTCCTTTATACTTTTATCGTTGATAGATCAACGACCAAGATTAAATCTTTAATCAATGGCTAAGATTAAATGAAAGCTTGATTTGTGTGACTTGAGACAATTTCATCACATGTTTAATTAAATTCACTTTAATTATTTTATTTTTCTAAGTTTTAACTTAGGAAATACATTAAAATAATTAATTAATTTAATATCTCTTAAACCAGATGAAATTTCCCAAATCCATTTCTGGGTCTTGTAGATCAGGTGAACTCTAGTCCTTCCTCAAAATTTTTGACCTAGAGCACAACTGATGCTACCCCAAATACACAAAATCTCAACACTTCCTCTTAGCATCAAGGGTGTGCTCTAGCAATACATCACACTTATGCATTACATGATTTTGGGCACTGGTTCTGTGCTGTTGAAGCTTGGCCTCCTGCCACTCAACTCTGCACTGCTGCTGCCATTCTGTACTGCTGCCCATGACACTGCCACTGCCACTGCAACCACTATACTGTAGCTCCCTCTCAATATGCTGCATCTGTGTTGGTCATAGCACTGCCACTGCTGATCTGCTGCATTGCAACTTCAATTGTTGAGAGAAACAACTGAATCTCCTGCCCAATCTTTGATAAACAAGTCAGATGGGCCGCATCCTCATCACTGAAGCTCCATAGGCTACAGATCTGTGCTGGCATCTAAAGAACGATGCACAACTATAGCTCTGCCTGCGTAATCAGACTCCCTCTGTACTACTGAAGTCACATCAGTTCCTTGTGCTAAAATCTATCACGCTGCTGCTGCACTGCGCTGCCCCTCTGAAGCTCTTTGCATTGCTGCAGCTCTGCACTGCGGTGCTACTGCTTCTACGCTGCTGCTGCTATGCTCTGCGCTGCTCCTCCCACCCTCCAGATCTGCCTCTACCTCTGCCTCATCTTTGATCTATGCACCCACTGCTCCACTTGTCCCGCTACTATCTTAAGGCTGCCATAGCTCGCTTGTGATCCAAGAGATAAGTTGCTCAAGGATCCCGCCTTACTTCCATGTAGCTCCTCTACATGTCCATGTCACCCCACCTCCGTGGTTCATGAGCATTCATAGCTACATCATCTCCTGACCCATCATCTGCCACCGCTGCTTTGGAAGAAGATGCGTCCTTGTCCTTCTTCTTTTCTGGACAATGGGTGGCAAAATGTCCCATTTCGCCGCACTGGAAGCACTTGATCTTAGAAGGATCCTTCTTCTTCTTCGACTGCTTCTTCAATGCCAAGGCTGCATCTTCCTCCTATTCCTTCTTAACCTTACTCAACGCAGGGCTGTGCTGCTTCTTGGTGAACCTTCGTAGTTCTTCTTGCCGTAGGATCGACCACAAGCTGTCCCAATCTGGGAGGTCCGCTCTGCCTAGGATACTTTGGACAAAGGTTTCCCACTCATCCGTGACTACATTGAGGGCAGTCCTGACTATCACTGCATCATCTACGATTGCAGCCGTTGCAGTCTGCTGATCCCTGATTGACTGCAATCTGAAGAGGAAATGCTCGATGTCTTCTCCCTTGGTCATCATGAATGACCTCATTTGGGCCTCCAACAACATCTTTCTTTGGACTGATTTTCCCTCATATAGGGAAGTCAAGGCCTTCCACATCTCATTAGCTGTCCTCTTCTCAACTATGTGTGGCACAATATGATCATTGATACTGTCCATTATCAGCCGCTTGGCATGCCCAACAGCTTCTCTATGCTTCCTTAGGAGATCCGCATCTGTTGGCGTGGCCAGGGTCTGCTCTGCATGATCTCTTAGACCATATGCCTCTAGGACAATCAGGATCGTAGCTTTCCATGCCGAAAAGTTTGAGAGGCCCTCTAGCCTATTCTGATCACGCAGTCCATGAGGAGCCATCTGCTCATAATGTGTTGGAGCTCCTCTTCTCTATGATATAGATCTTGGATCTAGGGTCCTTTTCGAACTGGGAACCCTCTGCTTCCTCTGACACTTGATTTCCCTCCTTGGAAATCTACCAAATCAACTATGATATAGCTTCTTCTTTGATCTTCTGACCAAACTACAAGTTTCCTTTGGCAAGAAACTCTCTGAGAAGCTGATCTCTTCTCAAAATTTGTCACTTGTGCTAAGGTTAAAAATCTGAAAACTTAAGAAGTTTAACCCCACCAGTTCTTCTGAATTTCTGCAGACTTTTTTTGGATCTGACAGATTCAGATCTGAATCACACTGGCTGGCTTTAGACTTAACCAGCGCTGTTTCTGAGCTGCCTTTGCACAGTAATTGCGTGGGCTTGCTAGGACACAGCGCTGGACAACGTCACCCTTCCCTCTGCGTGAATCTCCTCCTAAAAATTGCACTTTCTCTTCAGATCTGCTTTTCTGCTGCCTTTTAGCTGCTTTCTGCAGCTAGATCCTTCAGATGCTTCAGCTAATGACCCTTCTAGATCTGCAATTACTCTGATACCATGTGGAAATTTCTGAATCTTAATTCTTATGCAGAAATTATTTCTGTTAATTCGGTTAAGCTTCTCCTACTTATACAAGTTATCAACTGAATAAATTCAAGCTAACATCAAAGCAAAACACATAACAGATCTCTGCCAATTCAGATCTAGAATAAGCACATGCACACATAGACAAAGTGACACAGTTATTTCTGGACAAATTGTCCTCGGAAAAACCCAAAGTGGGAAATCCGGTCTCTGGGTATTGAAGGGCTCTATTATTAAGAATATTTCTGAATACACAATTCTGGGTTCCAGATCTAGAAAACCCTACAGAGAAAACTGTAGATCTGCAACTCCTGGCTGATCTAAGACAAAAAATACTGACTGATCCACACTGTCAAATGGGATTTACAGAACTCACCCAGATCTAGGCCTAGAAACCCCAGCGCTGCCCCTAAAAGACACTGCTGCTGCTCCTGCTGCCTTTCTCTGCACTGTCCTTGCTAATCTCTTCTCTGCTTCTTGTGTATTCTAGACCTCGGGATCAGATCATCCCCTTGGTCTAAATTCCCCTCTCTGCAACTGAAACACTTGAGAATTCTTAGCAACTCCGCCCTAGAATCTCAGCTTAGCTTCAGTGCTCTGCCTCTGTGTGTCTTACAAATGACCTCAAGCCTTTCCTTTATAATTTTCTCGTTGACAGATCAATGGCCAAGATTAAATCTTTAATCAATGGCTAAGATTAAAAGAAAGCTTGATCCGTGTGACTTAAGACAATTTCATTACATGTGTAATTAAATTCACTTTAATTATTTTATTTTCTTAAGTTTTAATTTAGGAAATACATTAAAATAATTAATTAATTTAATCCTAAACCGGATGAAATTTCCCAAATCCATTTCTGGGTCTTGTAGATCAAGTGAGCTCTGGTCCTTCGTCAAAATTTGGGACCTAGAGCCCAACTGATGCTACCCGAAATACACAAATCTCAACACTTCCAGTGTGGTGAAATGGGACATTTTGCCAGCCATTGTCCTCAGAAGAAGAAGGACAAGGAAGCATCTTCTTCCAAAGCAGTTGTGGCAGATGATGGGTCAGAAGTTGATGCAGCCATGAGTGCTCATGAACCACGGAGGTGGGGTGACATGGTCATGTAGAGGAGCTACATGGAAGATAGGCGGGATCCTTAAGTAGCTCATCTCTTGGATCACAAGCGAGCTATGACAGCCTTAAGACAGTAGCGGGACAAGTGGAGCAGTGGGTGCATAGATCAGAGATGAGGTAGAAGCAGAGGCAGATCCGAAGGCTGGGAGGAGCAACGCAGAGCAAAGCAACAATAGTGTAGGAGCAGTAGCAGCGCAGAGGCTGATGTGACTTCAGCAGCGCAGTGCATAGCTGCAGCAGCGTAGAAGGTTTCAGAGGGACAACGCAGTGCAGCAACTACGTGATAGATTTCAGCACAAGGGGTTGATGTGACTTCAATAGTGCAGAGGGAGTCTGAGTACGTAGGTAGAGCTGTAGCTGTGCATCGTTCTTTAGATGCCAGCACAAATTTGTCGCCTATGGAGCTTCAGTGATGAGGATGCAGCCCATCTGACTTGTTTGTCAAAGATTGGGCAGGAGATTCAGTTGTTTCTCTCAACAACTGAAGTTGCAATGCAACAGATCAGCAGTGGAAGTGGTATGAGCAACACAGATGCAACATATTGAGAGGAAGCTGCAGTACAAAAGTTGCAGTGGCTGTGGCAGAGTCATGGGTAGCAGTACAGAATGGCAGCAACGGTGCAGAGTTGAGTGGCAGCAGGCGAAGCTTCAGAAGCACAGAACCAGTACCCAAAATCATGTAATGCATAGTGTGATGTATTGCTAGAGCACACACTTGATGCTAAGAGGGAGTGTTGAGATTTTGTGTATTTGGGGTAGCATCAATTGTGCTCTAGGTCCCAAATTTTGAGGAAGGACTAGAGTACACTTGATCTACAAGACCCAGAAATGGATTTGGGAAATTTCATCTGGTTTAGGAGATATTAAATTAATTAATTATTTTAATGTATTTCCTAAGTTAAAACTTAGGGAACTTAAATAATTGAAGTGAATTTAATTAAACATGTGATGAAATTGTCTTAAGTCACACGGATCAAGCTTTCTTTTAATCTTAGCCATTAATTAAAGATTTAATCTTGGTCGTTGATTTGTAAACGAGAAAAGTATAAAGAAAAGGCTTGGGGTCATTTGTAAAGACACACAAAGGCAGAGCACTGAAGCTAAGCTGAGATTCTAGGGTAGGGTTTGTTAAGAATACTTAGAAGTGTTTCAACTGCAGAGGGGAATTTAGGCCAAGGGGATGATCTGATCTCGGGCTCTAGAATACATAAGAGGCAAAGATTAGCTCAAGGACTGCGTAGAAGAAGGCAGCAGCAGTAGCAGCAAGGATAGCGGAGTCCCTCCAAGGACAACGTGATTTTCAGCAGGAAACCCTCAGGGGTTACGCAGAGACCCTTCAGGGGCAGCGTAGTGACTGCGTCACCCAGTCTGGGGTAACGCAGTCCCTTTCGGAGTAGCGCTGAGGGTTTGGAAGACTTCAGAGGCTGACGCAGAGGCTTTCAGGGGCAACGTTGGGGTTTCTAGGCCTTAATCTTGGCTGAGTTCTGTAAATCTCGTTTGAGAGTGTGAATCAGTCATCATTTTGGCCCTAGATCAGCCAGTGAGCTGCAGATCTAGTGTTTTCTCTGTTGGGTTTTCCAGATCTGGAACCCGAATTTGTGTATTCAGAAATATTCTTAATAATAGAACCCTCCAGTAGTCAGAGACCAGTTTTCCCACATTGCGTTTTTCCGGGGACTATTTCTCTAGATGTAATATTCCCAATTAGCTTTGCTAATTGGAATATTTCATTTTTGCTTTATTTTGCCGCTTTAGCTAGAAATAATAAATAAAGTGAGAAATAAGAGGGGTCACCTCACTTTAGTCACCTCACTTATAAATAAAGTGTTCTTTTCCTAGTTGATTGACGTTATAACTTAGAGAGGGGGCCTTGGGGGTCCACATGAGTATGATGGGGAGGCATCAGGCTAACCCAAGGTGAACTGCGCAGGTCAAAGGAGAGTAAGGACGCAGTTAAGTTTTGGAGGGAGTTTGGCATTATAAAAGGAGGGGTTCTCACCTCATTTGGTCATGCATTATTCTATATTGATATTGAGAGCTAGACTTTTGTCTGCTTAGCACGCCGGTTGTTTAGTCGGTCTGCAACACTGTTTAGTGCAACCGAGTGTCTCCGGTCGGAGGTCTCACCCTTAGCCTCGGGGGACTTCGAGTGCCTGCCCTGGTAAGGTTATTTCTGGTTTCACCCTTAGCTTCGGGGGACTTCGAGTGCCCGCCCTAGTAAGGTTATTTTCTGAGTAACACCTTTCAGTTTCAGTGGCAAGTGGTAGCAGTTTCTGGTGCAGGATTGGAAAGGAAGAAGCCCTTCTTGTGGCTGCGCAGTTCTGAGGAGAAGGGACGTTGTTCCAAGGGAAAGAGGACGCAGATTCAGCCTTAGAAGGAGGACGCTGTTCCAGGGAGGACGCAGTCCAGTTCAGAGCAAGGAAAACGCTGTTCCAGGAGGAGGAAGGATGCAGATCAGCCTGAGAGTGAGGACGCTGTTCCAGCAGGAAGAGAAGGACGCAGATCTGAAGGCACACTGATAGATCCAACCTTGGAGATTGTAGATCTGAGCAGATATTTGCAGATCTGGTTCTGTAGGTGGCAGATCTGGAGAGATAGCATTAGATCCAGCTTGGGAGATTGCAGATCTGAGGAGATATTGGCAGATCCAGCCTAGATCTGAAGAGATAACATCAGATCCAGCCTTTGAGGTTGCAGATCTGAGGAGATATTGGCAGATCTAGCATAGATCTGAGGAGATAGCAGTAGATCGGATATAGGAGGACGCAGATCTGGAGGACGGACGGATCTGGTGCAGGCTTCGAATCCGGTCGAGCATATGGGAGCGGCGATCCATTTGGGAGGGCCAGTCTGATGACCGAGGTTGTGAGCGAGGAGCTTGTGACGTTTTTGGCCTTGAGGTGAGCTTATCATACGGAGGTTGGTGACCGGCACCACATACGTTCAGTATTTGTCACTAGCGAGACGGCGTTTTCGTGGTGAGGTTTGATATCGAGTTTCGCTCATAGTTCCGGTGCAGACGACCGATTGATAGTCTTCGACGGCTAGGGCATTTGTCCTTGTTGCAGCCATTATTTGTCTGAGAGGGCCTCCACTTGCCTTGGGCAAGGATAGGTGCACTTATTCTGATTTTCTTGTACTCCTCTCTATGTACTTTCAGATTAATAAAATGGCTCAATTTTCTGGTATTCTATGTGTATTGGTTCCATGATCTGGTTCGGCATTGTATTTTCTATATCTGTCTGGCATATTTCCGTTTATTACTGGCTATTTCCCTTTGGGGATATTACACTAGAATAACTGTGTCACTTTGTCAATGTGTGCATGTGCTTATTCTAGATCTGGATTGGTAGAGATTTGTTATGTGTTTTGCTTCAATTTTAACTTGAATTTATTCAGTTAATAACTTGCATAAGTAGGAGGAGCATAACCGGATTAACAGTAATAATTTTTGCATAAAGTATAAGATTCAGAAATTTCTACAGATCCCAACTCTGGTGATTGTAGCGGAGACTAATGTTTGCGGGTTTTGGTCTAACGACAATCGTGATTCCAACAAGTGGTATCAGAGTGACAGGTCTCGAGTTCAAAACTCACCCGACTCGCGTTGGGGGGGGGCAAATTGGTTGACATTGGGTTCAACACTCCTTGTGTGTTTCGCGACATGGACTAACCGCCTCTCGCTGATCCTAACTTAGGTGATTGTAGCGAAGACTAATGCCTGCGGGTTTTGGTCTAACGACAATCATGATTCCAACAGAACAAATTTTCTTGGACATGGCTGCACACCATTTCTTAGTGCCCCTGTTATTTTTCTATCTTTGTTTGAATCAACATTGGTATGGTCATTAACAAGAGATTAACCATGTGTTGGAAAAACGATTTCAACTTTGGTAATTAGCCCAATAAATAGGCTTGCTTTACCCTTTTTACCAAGGAAAACCTTTCCTGGAAACCAACCCTAAGGATGCTTCCCCACACTCATGGATGGCATTCCTAGTAAACCTGTTTGCAACTTTGCGTAGACCAATGTGCCTCATCTGTAAGATTCCATACACAGAAATTTAATTTAAAACCAATATTAATCTAAGTATATATTCAGCAGTAAGGTATTTCAATGAAAATCAGCAGTGAAATTTAATTGAGAAACAAGTCTATACATAAAAGAAATACCTGAAACACAGTTGATGATTTTAATGGTGGCTCTCCTCCTGTGATGCTGTGGACAGTTGAACAGTTCACCGAAACAATAGTCCTCCCAGCCAATCCGGGAACAATCCCAGACCCAGAGGATGTCTCCTCTGCCCCCGTGCCCAGATTTCCAAGAAGAACAGAGACTCCTCCTCAGTACAAATTCTTTCCTCTCATCATATCATTTGGTAATCAGCCCCAAGTTCACCCCCTGCCTCCTTCGAATCAGCTTCCTTATATAAATTTTTCCCACCGCCATTCAACCTACCCCACCGCCTCTTCTCCATCAAGATAAGGTCTTCTTAAAGGATGGTACGATTGTTTTTTTTAAGAGATGTCAGTGGCATTAAAGAGGAGGTGTGATCTTTATGGTTATCCAATCTGTTTAGGAGTATACGGCTTGACTTTTTAGAGTATATTTATGATTAAGGCTTATGTTATAATATTTAACTCAACTTTGTGTATATATATATATATTTTAATTAATTAAAATTTTCTTTTCTTTTCATTAATCCTTTTTATATACTTTATACTAAATCAATATGAATTTTAATCTGAAACCTTAACATTAATTTCTAACTTAGGTAAGCTTGATATTAGTAGTTAGGTGTACTAGTGCGATGTGTGCGAGATAGGCAGGTGTAGCTATCAAATGTTTATACCGTACACACGCTAATATCATTGTGTATAACTCGGGAACGGGTTGTTACATACTTCCTCCCTTCAAAAAAACTTCGTCCCGAAGTTCAGGGTTTCATATACTCATATCAATATTGTTTTTTTAAGATTTGCATTTCTGTTTGAATAAGTATGTATTGGTAATTTAATTGTTACTTCCCATCTCATCCGAATCTCCAAACTATTCTAAAATCATCCTATCCTTCCTAATCTCTTCCACTCCCATCCTATCCGTCCTCTACAAGAATATGCCATGGCATCAGTTTTACTGATCCATTCATAGACCTCAAATGATATCAGTGTCGATTACATTGACCTGACATGTTTGTAGGCATCCGACAGTCATCAGCACACGTCTAGGGGAGCGTGACTTGCATAGTCCTCCCATGACTCCAGGTATTGGAGGATAAACAGTGGGCAACACTTCCACTCCTCGCACTAGGACCAGGGTCAACACCCTATCGTGGGATCTCGGGGAGTCTCAACTGTTCTTGGAAATCTGTCGTCACGTAGATTGCTTCGGTAATTTGTTTTTCTGCATGATACTCACTGGTACATAATCTGCAATGTAAACACTCGTACACATATTACAGCATATGCATCTATATTGTTCATAACTAATTGTTACCCATATAACAACCTCTACATATTCAAATTACTTTGATATGTATGATATCAATCTTAGAACTTATATATATAAAAAGAAAATTTGTTCACATAGGTATCCATATGTTCAATAAAATTTCTCATTTCAGATGCTGCTTATGTTTAGTTCATTCATGTTCTATTTATGATGCATTGCTTTAACCATTTTCAATCTGTATATCCATATGTTTCACTTTTCATATTCAAAATGTAGTTACTCTTTTATTTCCTTTCCTTGAATCATATTTGAAATGCAATGAAATAAATTGATAGATATTTTCATCTATAATGTCTAATCTATGATTTCACATTCTTGCAATGTTAATTTAAATGACATATTGCATATCGGTGTCCATGCACCAGTAAATTTTAAACAAACAGCATATATCCTGTATCAGTAGAGTGAAGTAGCATTCTAGCGTTATGGGTATCCATGTACCAGCAAAGTAAAAACTCATCTTTACATAGTGTTTCAAAATGTCAAGTATCAAAATAGAGCAGTCATATACATAAAAGTTTTCAGTTCTCAAAATTTAGCATAAGCTGGGGTAATTCTGGCAAAAAGTCTCAGCATCCTCCCAAGTCGCTGATCCAGGACTATACTTGTCCCACTGGACTTTCACTTGGTCTATCCAGCGATTCCTGAGCTGTCGAACCCTACGTTCTAGAATACGTAATGGTTCGACCGTTAGGGTTCCCTCGTCCGATACCTGCAGTTCCTTCCATTGAAGGTCATGAGATTTATCAGCAATATAATGTCGTAAGGCAGATACATGAAATACATTATGAATTTTATGCAGGTGGGGTGGCAGTGCAAGACGATAAGCGACTTGTCCAACTTTTTCCAGGACTTCAAACGGTCCAATAAACCGGGGGGATAATTTTGTCCCCCTCACAAACCGAATGGTGCTCTTATTTGATCAGATTCGGATGAAAACCTGATCTCCTACTACATAACTTCCATCTGTCCTGTGAGTGTCCGCATAACTTTTATGTCTGTCCTGAGCCTCTTTTAACCGTTGTCTAATCAGTTTTACCTGATCCTCCATCTCTTGAATCAAGTCTGGTCCGATGATTATTCGATCTTCTAACCTGTCCCAAGTTCCAACTCAACGGCGTTCTGCAAGGTCTTCCGTATAATGCTTCAAATGGCGACATCCCGATTGAGCTGTGATAGCTATTGTTGTAAGCAAATTCTACCAAGGGTAAGTACTTTTCCCAGCGTGACTGTTGGTCCATAACATACATCCTTAGCATATCCTCGAGTACTTGATTTACCCTTTCTGTCTGTCCATCGATCTCAGGATGATAGGCAGTACTCAAATTTAACTGAGTTCCCAAGACCGACTGCATACAATTCCAGAATCTTGATGTGAATCGAGGATCTGTGTCGGATATAATTTTCTTAGGTACTCCATGAAGTCTGATGATTTCATTTATGAATACCCGAGCTACATCAGCTACTTCATAAGTATCTCTTACTGGGATGAAATGGGCACTTTTTGTTAATCTATCCACCACAACCAGAATGGCATTATGCTTTTGTTGCGTAAGAGGCAGCCCAACGATAAAATCCATAGAAATTATCTCCCATTTGGTCATAGGGATGTTGTGAGGTTGTAAGAGACCTGCTGGGTGACGATGATCAGCTTTTACTTGTTGATATTCAAGACACCTAGCGACAAATTTGACGATGTCGTTTTTCATGCCTGACCAGAAGAAGAGTCTCTTAGTGTCAGCATACATCTTCTTTACCCCAGGATGTGCACAATATACTTCCCGATGTGCTTCCTTGAAGATGGTGTTTCGGAGATCCCCACTATCTGGTATATACATCTTTCCGTGAAATCGTAGAATTCCGTCCTCTTCCAAATCATAACCCTCGAACTTAGGTTCCTTCAAATGGTTGCTTTCGAGCCTCGACCTTACTTTTAAGTATCAACTATCTCTTACAAGATGTTCAAGCACTTGATTTCTCAAGTTCACCTTGATAGGTACGAGGGAGAATATTCGGGGTCTTCTACTTAAGGCATCTGCTACAACATTCTCCTTCCCTTTGATATATGAAATCGCAAAATCATATTCGTTTAGGAGTTCACTTCATCGTCTTTGTCTTGCATTCAAGTCTCTCTGGGCGAATAAATACTGCAAACTTTGGTGGTCACTTTTAAGCACAACGTTTCTCCCCACCCAGTAATGTCTCCACATCTTTAAAGCTAAGACCACCGCGGCTAACTCCAAATCATGCGTAGCATAAAGTTCTTCATGGGTTTTTAATTTTCTTGAAGCGTATGCTATTATGCCTCCTTCCTGCATTAATACGACGCCTAACCCTTGCTTAGATGCGTCGGTACATACAGTAAAGTCTTTATCCATATCTGGTACTCGCAAAATCGGTGCACTAGTCAATAATCGCTTAAGTTCAGAAAAAACTTTATCACATTCCTCAGTCCATTCATACTTAACACCCTTGCGCTGAAGGTTTGCGATTGGTTTTGCAATTTTGGAGAATCCCTCCACAAATCTTCGATAGTAACCTGCTAAACCCATAAAAATACGCACTTCATGTGCATTCTTAGGTATCAGCCACTCCCTGATTGTATTGACCTTTTCAGGATCTATAGAGATTCCTTCGCCTGATATGATATGACCTAGTAATGGATTTCCTTCTGAAAGAAAGCGCATTTGGACAATTTTCCATATAACTTGTGCTCTCTAAGACAAGATAACACTATCCGAAGATGCTCTTCATGCTCCTTCTCATTCTTAGAGTAAATGAGAATATCGTCCAGGAAAACTTGTACAAATTTGTCGAGATATTTGTGGAGAACGCTATTCATAAGGTTCATGAAGACTGCAGGTGCATTGGCCAACCCAAATGGCACCACAATGAATTCATAATGCCCGAACGAGTTCGGAATGCAGTCTTAGAAACATCGCTCTCGCTAATCTTGAGTTGATGATAACCTGATCGCAGATCGATCTTTGAAAATACTGTAGCTCCTTTCATTTGATCAAAAAGGTCGTCAATGCGAGGCATTGGATACCTATTCTTTACCGTGGCCCGGTTCAAATCTCGATAGTCCACACACAGTCGTAATGAACCATCTTTCTTCTTGACAAAGATTATAGGAGCACCCCATGGTGAAACACTGGGTCGAATGTGCCCTACATCTAACAGTTCTTTTAGCTGTATTTGCAACTCTTGAAGTTCCGGGGTAGTTATTCGGTAAGGAATTTTAGATATAGGTTCCGTACCAGGTTTCAATTCAATGGTGAGGTCTAGCTCTCTCCGAGGAGGCAGTCCAGGTAATTCTTTTGGAAAAATATCCGGAAATTCTGATAAAGTCGGATACTGATCTAAAGAAGGCCCTTTTTCTTTGCTTACCTCTTGAACTGCATACACCTGACAACCTTTCCTTAAACACCGTTTCATTTGCATCGCTGAGATGAAACGCAAGGATACTTTTCTCTTAATACCTTGAATTTGAATTGTCTCACCCATATCATTTACGCAAAGTATTGTTTTCCCGGAACAATCTACCCATGCTCGATGAGACTCTAACCAATCCATTCCTATCACCAGGTCGTAAGTACCTAGGGCTGTGACATATACTTTTAGTTTGGTCAAACAGACTCCTAGATCAACTTTGCAATCTTCCACACACAATTCTACCGATTGAAGGTCTCCTGAAGCCATTTCTACCTGTCTAAAATCGTCTTGTTTGCAGGTTGCCAACCCACATTTATTCAATGCATAAGATGAAATAAAACTATCAGTAGCTCCAGTGTCAAACAAGATTTTGAGTTTTATTCCATTGATTGTACCTGAAGATTCCACTACCGTGGATTGATGCGCTGCTTGGTTGTTGTTGACGACAGCATGGATTCTGTGATTGCTTTGAGCATCTGATGACGGTTCTTTTCCTGTTCGCCGAGAGTTCTCCGGACAATCTCGTCGAAGATGGGGTCCTCCACATCCCCAATAGTCCACTCGGGTTGGTCCTTTTGCTTTTGACTGAGCAATCCCCGACCAAGAGCTCTGTCCCCTGGTGCTGCTTCCTCTCCCATTCCTTCCCCGATTACCAGTCCCTCGAGACCTCCAAGTACTGATGTTTGAGGACCCGGAAGCTATTGCATTTATGGTATTGGGAGCTCCTGCCCCCGCTCCTCTTAGGGTAAACCTGTTACCATAAGGAGGTGGTCTCGAGTTATTTCCTCGGAAGAAATTTCGGGGAGTCTTTCCTGTAAATGCCTGCGGTATTGGTTCAGCTGGCCTGAAATCCCTTTTTATCCCCAGGTGTTCTTCTGCATAACGAGCACATTCAACTGCCTCTGCCACCGTCGGTGGCTTCCACATTCTTACCATGGCTCTGATCCGAGGATTTAACCCAAATACGAAACGCTCGGCCTGGCGTTTATCCGTGTCTTGATAAGGAACATATTTCACAAGTTCCATGAACTTTATCTCGTATTCTTCCACGGTTTTACCCCCTTGGGTTAGGGTATGGAAGGCTCCGGCTTGCTGCTCTTGAAAGAAAGGCGGTAAGTATTTCGCACGGAATCGTTCCACAAACAACTCCCAAGGAATGGTATCTGAGGTGAGATGCAACTGTTTTTCTATATTCCCCCACCAAATCAGACCACTCCCCCTGAGTTGGAATACAATGATCTTTGTTTTAGAAGTTGAAGAATATTCTCTTAATGCGAAGCATCTGATCATCCCTTCCAACCATGCTTCGGCATGTTCTCCAGCTCGTCCTCCAGAGAATTCCGAGAGTTTAATCTTTTGCAGTTCCCGTGAAATATCTTCTCTGTGAGGTTTGTCGTCAAAATCCTTCGGCCTTTCTGAATGTCTTTCCTCTGAATGACGTCGCTCCTCCTTGTTCCTGGTCGACTGCGACTCTTTCAAGGTTTCCATAATGGCTTTTAATGAGCTCATCACAGTAGTGATATCGGGCGGAGCAACAGGTGCTGACGGTGATCTTGATGGTGGTGAAGGCGATGGTGAAGGTGGAGGTGGCGGCGCTGCATTTCGTTGGCGCTGCTGCCTTTGGTATGTGTTAAACATGGTAATTTTTCCTGAAATACATAATAATAAATTCATGAGAAGAGGGTAAATTTTCAGACTGACAAAATATAATTTTCGTAAGATTTGAGCTGGCATACGCGTATAGTTCTTTTGCTATTTTACCTGTAGGCAGGTCTTACTGGTACCGAGGCCAAGGAGGGTGGCAACGCAACCTCCTTGTCCTATGCAGGGTATTTATGCGTACTAACTCTAGAGTGAAATGCAGGGGTTTTCATAGATCATAGTGTTGGTTCGAAAATTGTCTAGAATGTTCTGTCCTCGATGCAGTTATAGGAGTTAGAAAGGTTTACTAACTTTCTATTATTTATGACTATAAACATTACCTGGATTCTAACCAGTTTAAATTCTCGTGTTGCTGATGTGTTATTATGCCATTTTTACTTTGTAAAACACAACCTTATAAACCTGAATCATCCTTCAATTAAACGAACGTTTGACTATCTTTTATATGATATGCCTTATCATAAGTGTTGCTCGAATTTAGATATCTACTCTAATGCCTTTTCACTAATTATACTAAAATTATTATTATTATTATTATTATTATTTTTTTAAGCTTATGTTCACAATAATCCGTATCAAACTGAGAAAGATAAAAGAAATACTCGCAATACAAATATGTGTACATTTATTAAGTAGTTTCAATATATCTAAGACTTTTCGTTTAGATATGGCTTTAATGATAACGAGACAAGTGTCTGCTCCAGGATTTTAGTCAATGAAAGGAGCTGCTAGATGAGTTAAACCATGAGTATCATAAATATAACTTCTTTTATAACCAAAGGTATCGTATCGCTTAAGCATTTGCCTACGTTTGAGCGTTTAGAATTGAAATTTAAATAATAAAATATCGATGCCATACTTAAGGTACCAAAATATATTTATTTTGACTTTTAAAAACTAAATTTCCTCACAATCAATAATTTGACCATGAATAATTGAGATTAGATATTTATCACATTAATGAATTAACAAAACTCATAATAAATCATTTGACTGGACATAATTGGGGTTCGATTTTAACACATACATGTATTAGCAAAACTCATCCCTGGATCAAGGTAGTGAGCGCTTTAATGCGTGTTTAATTTTGAGACATAACGTGCTTGGAATGATACGATACCACACATTATCTCAAATCCACACGGTTTAATTTCCTATATTATTCCCTCGCGTGACACATTATCCCAAACTTTTGACATAATTTTTCACTAGCTGGTCTACTTCTGTCACTGGCTAGTCCGACTTGTGAGACAGAGGTCTGGGGTTCAAACCCGACCCCGCCCATCCCATGTCTGCGCTGTGAAGGCATTGGTACAAAACTTTTGGATGGGTCGGTGGGTCGAAACCCCCGCCCAACCTTACGTTCCGATGTGTGTCAAATATAAATCAATTACAAATTAAATATCAACCCAGCTTAAACATGTTCAACCCGAAGGTGTATTGGTTAGTCTGTAGCTGAGCTCGATGGTGTATTGCTTTGGTTCATGGTTCAAATCTGGTTTGCAACACATGTTTTTATTCCCCCGCGGCATGGTTTAATTTTAAACTATACCACATGTTTTTTTTTTATTCCCCCGCGACATGTTTTAATTTCATACAAATTTATTATTTCAGCGGCACCGTTTAAAACTATACCACATGTTTTATTCCCGCGGTATGGTTTTAAAATCATACAAATTTATTATTTCAGTGGCACCGTTTAAAACTATACCACATGTTTTATTCCTGCGGCATGGTTTTAAAATCATACAAATTTATTATTTCAGCGGCACCGTTTAAAACTATACCCCATGCAATATGTAATATTAATATCCCCACTGGCATGGTTTGATTAAGTTTAGCGTATACATATATATATATATATATATTAATACATTTTAATAGGCGGTGACGAATCGGTGGCTTCACCAGCTATACACACTTACACACCGAATTTAATTATTTTGACAGCGAATCGAACAGGGGACCCGATGGCAATCTGCTGCCCCTTCGATTTCTTTTAAATTTCCTCCCGCCGGCACCGCTAAGTTAGGTCCGTGATGAGAATCCTGATGCTGAGACGGATGCATCTGAGTCGGGTGACTTTAAATTGTCATTGCTGCAAGATATATCTGTGGGTTCAAGAGCAATGGCTGCTCTTTCTCTTTCTGAATTGCCAGGAAATGCTGCAGATTGGATTTTAGCTATGGGAGGTCTTGACAACAAAGTTCATCTCTATGTTGGTGATAGGAATCGGAAGTTCCAGCATGTTTGTGAACTGAAAGGCCATCAGGATTGGATACGTGGTCTAGATTTTTCAATTCCTACCGCAGGCAAGGAAGGGAAGCAGATTTTTTTGCAAGATCTTCTAAAGATAGAGCCATTAGGATCTGGAAAATATCAAGTCGTAGTGCTTTATGTGATAACAGAGAAGAGGTGAAGGGCGTGCAAAGTATTAGCTTGAAGGCCTTTACAGAAGGGCCCCAGTTTAAGTCTGGTACAGCCATACGGCAAGTGTCCAAGGAGTCACTTCTTGTTGGACAAGAAGATTGGGTTTATTCGATAAAATGGTAGCCTCCCTAGAAGATATCTATAGATGACAATAGAGAGCATTGGGTGCAACCACAGAGCCTTTTATCAACATCAATGGACAAGACGATGATGATTTGGCGGCGTGAAAGCAAGTATATCATTAAGGTCATCTGAAAGCAGTTCATACCATGCCGGCTAGAGTTACAGCCCTGGAAGGGCACCGTCCCTAAATCTATGTTACCTTCATCCCTGGTGCTTAGATTCCCGAGCAGAGTCTTAATGGGATTAACATCAATGTCCTTCTCTGGAGCCTGATCATTAGGACCACTGTCATCGTTTTCTGTTAGCCGAGGTAGTCCTATCGTTCCCCTTCATGCTCTCACAGCATATCTTTTCACAGCTATCAACATCTTGTTTAACAACTACATAAGTCAGCGCTGATATGATATCCTCAATGGTGGCTTTATCTCCAAACTTTTGCAAATTCATACAGTAATCAGCTTCTTGGAAATTTTTATCTTCTCATTAAATTAGTTGTTGGTTCAAATCTAGCCATTGGCCTAAATAGCATAACAGATTCTATGACTGAGTGAATTTCAATTTTCTATTAAGCCAAGCAGGCGAGTGTTCTTGCTTATGATGAGCGCCTTTGTCTTTTCTCACTCATGATGGTTCTTGCATCTGCAGCAAGGGTTGAGGCAGTACACTGCACCTCTGATGGAACAGGGGATAGTTCTGGAGTGTAAAAAGGTCATTAAATGATTGCTCATTCAAGAACTGCTCACCAACAGAAGATAACCTAAAGCATCAGCTGCTATAACATATAATTATTCATGCTATAGACTGGAATTTTACAGAAATTGCAGGGCTTATTAGGTCGAAAAGGGTTTGAAACTACCCTCTGATACCATATGTAAGATTCCATACACAGAAATTTAATTTAAAACCAATATTAATCTAAGTATATATTCAGCAGTAAGGTATTTCAATGAAAATCAGCAGTGAAATTTAATTGAGAAACAATTCTATACATAAAAGAAATACCTGAAACACAGTTGATGATTTTAATGGTGGCTCTCCTCCTGTGATGCGGTGGACAGTTGAACAGTTCACCGAAACAATAGAACTCCCAGCCAATCCGGGAACAATCCCAGACCCAGAGGATGTCTCCTCTGCCCCCGTGCCCAGATTTCCAGGAAGAACAGAGACTCCTCCTCAGTACAAATTCTTTCCTCTCATCATATCATTTAGTAATCAGCCCCAAGTTCACCCCCTGCCTCCTTCGAATCAGCTTCCTTATATAAATTTTTCCCACCGCCATTCAACCTACCCCACCGCCTCTTCTCCATCAAGATAAGGTCTTCTTAAAGGATGGTACGATTGTTTTTTTTAAGGAGATGTCAGTGGCATTAAAGAGGAGGTGTGATCTTTGTGGTTATCCAATCTGTTTAGGAGTATACGGCTTGACTTTTTAGAGTATATTTATGATTAAGGTTTATGTTATAATATTTAACTCAACTTTGTGTATATATATATATATATATATTTTAATTAATTAAAATTTTCTTTTCTTTTCATTAATCCTTTTTATATACTTTATACTAAATCAATATGAATTTTAATCTGAAACCTTAACATTAATTTCTAACTTAGGTAAGCTTGATATTAGTAGTTAGGTGTACTAGTGCGATGTGTGCGAGATAGGCAGGTGTAGCTATCAAATGTCTATACCGTACACACGCTAATATCATTGTGTATAACTCGGGAACGGGTTGTTACATCATCCAAGGGATTCAAACCATGCACCTACTGTTATGGAACTAACCAAATGCCCAGCAACATTGCTAACAACCAGTTGAGCTAACCCCTCTGGATAAAATACACTTGCCTACCTGACCAACGTGATCTTCATTTAAATTCCACAAGAATGTTCAAATTTCCCTATAATACTGTTACACTTCTTTACCTAGGTGGTAGCAGAGGAGTCCTGGTGCAAATTTTCATTTCATTCATTATACTGCAATCATGTCCTATATTTTTTTCACAGGTTGGTTTATTGCTTTCGATTAATGCTTTTTATAACTTGGAGGTGCAATTATGTCAGTCAAGTGTGTAATGCACAAACTGCTGATCACAAGCTTTGAACTGAGTCTAAAATTTAAACATACATTTAATTTGCCATCTGAAATTAGTCTCTTTTGTTTTTCTTCATTCTTGCAGGGGCTCTTCTGTCATACTTTTTGATAGAACCAGTTTATTTATCCTCAATAACAGTTGCTTGTTTATCCAAAAGCTTGGCTATTGTACCTTCTAATGTGGAAGAAATATCTTTGGATGACCCAGTGAAGAGAGCATTATATGATCGAGTGGTTCCATTGTCAGACATGTTACCTGATCCATTCAGAGTAAATAATGTAGGCTTGTAAGAAGGTTTTATCAATCTCATTGTACAAAAACCTGAAACTTGCATTTTAAGGTAAGCTTTGATGTGCTTTATGCAGCCAATTTTTTGGAGGGCTCCAGTACCACCAGTGGAATTCCAACAATCTCCTGATGACTTGTCATGCTTGACATGCGGGTATTTTATGTTCCTTGTTTAGATAAGAGTTACAACTGCAACAATTAGCAATGCTTTATTTTTTCTGTACTCCATAACAATGGTAAATACAATTTAATAGCAAAAAAACACTAACATTAATATTATGTCATTTTTCAGTTTGAAATTAGCCATATATTGCAATTCTGAAAGCTTTAGTCTCTGAGTCTCATACACTTTTTTTCGTGGGGATAATAAATGTTTTATTTATGTTCTCAACTGTAGTGGTGATATTCAATACAGTCCAGAAACCCAGGATTTATCAACTATCCCAAGTATAGATATCATTCAAATAAAAAGGACGCTGATAATCCTTGTTTAAAGTTTAAACCACACTTCAAAACTACTTGCAGAGTTTAATCATTCTGTCCAGATTTGCCAGAAACCAAAAAGGACGTGTACATATTGACTACCAGCCTTCCGGGACATAAAGCCATGAACACAAAGAGATAATCTGAAAGACTAAGTGACCCGTGGCAGATTGATTTGTATTCTTATTTGGGAGTCGACAGTTCACTTGTTTGGTAAAGATTGTCCAAGATATTTTCTTGGAGTTGAGAGCAGAGAGGAATCTTCAAGAAAGGACTCCAGGAGTGGTTTCACCTAGCCTGGAAACATTGGCCTTTAGATTGTCCAGGTTGCTATATTAGTATGCCCCAAAATATTACATAAAGGCACATGCTCACAAGAATGTTTAATGTACCTTACGCATCAACCTCTTAGGGCAAATTTCCTGACTTAGACATGAGGATATAAGGTGCTAGTCCTAATGACCAATGACAATCACCCAAAGAATGGATGTGGATAATAAAGGAAATATGAAATGTGGTAAGTATAGAGTACCTTGGCACACTACTTCAATCAATGCCTCCTATTAGTGCCCCTCTTGATGGAAGGACCACACTGGACAAAGGGCAAAGGATAACTTCCTAAGTGAAACATGGGAACAAGGGTACTGTTGCCACAAAATCTAGCAGGTCTTGTGAGGGGAGGTCTGAAGGCAAGGGCTAGACCAAGTGACAACACTATGAGGTGTGGCCCACTTTCACCACAACCATTACCCCTGCTCTTTAGTGGATTTTCCCCACAAGGGAGGCTTCCCTATGTAGGTCACGCAATGGATGTGTCAAGTCTAAGGCTTGGAGGTGACAAGGATAGGCTTAGGATAGGTACCCAACTCAAGGACAAGGCTCAAAGTGACTTAGACAAGGCAAAGTGTGGCCTTTGGTAGGGCACAATATGACCAAGGGTTTGTGAATAATCAAGGTCAATAGGCTTACCTAGGTACACAAGACCAAGAAAATGCTTGAATAGATGAGTATGATCAACTTTAGGAACAACAAGCCTTCAACAAGCCCCAAGTTAAAGCCTAGGGCTAGATTAGGGTTTTCCTAAGGAGAGAATTTCCTAATGCATATGACATCGGCCCTAAAATGGAAGAATTTTCCATGGGGAAAGGATGCTTTTGAGGCATTGTCTTATCAACCACGTCTTGAATCCTTTGACAAGCCAACACATGCACTATAATTGAATTTTAGCCCTAAACCTAGCCTAGTGGCTTTCCTTGAGACGGCGAAAATCAGAAAATAATAGAAAAATTTAATTTATGGGTGATTTATGGTGTGATCAACAATGTGGAAAAGGCCAGTGCTTGACCTTGGGTGATGGAGTCTAATGGGAGATCAAATTAGGGGAAAACTAAACCGTAGAATGGAGTAAGAGAAAAATGAAAACCCTAGTTCCATACCCTAGCTATCATTTTATTAGGGAACAAAGTCATTGAGGAGAGCTTAACATGAAGGATCACTCAAGGGATTGTCACACAAAATCTTAAAAGGGTAATGCACACGATACCATTGTTAAGATTTCATAGAAAGATTTTCAATAAAAAAACTAGCACATAGAAACCCTAACAATATCCATTCCATGCAATATCCATAAAGATATTCAAATACATAGAATACTTACAAGAAAAATGCATGAACCAATCTTTTATTGTTCCAAAATGACGTCGCCAAAGCAAGAGAATAGCTTCATAAGCAAAAACTCCATAAAAGATCACATCTCCACAAGATACAAGGCTAATTTCAGCTAGGTCGAAATCTCTAAGAGGGCTGAATTGATCCACAAGTGATGATTCAAATAAAAGTGAGGTGACCTCTATTTATATGAGGTCTACCTTAAGTAATTTTAGCCTAATGAAGCCCCTGCAACAAGTTTGACATAAAATGAACTTGGGTTACAAGCCAACCCACTAGCTAAATGAAAAATTAGACCATAAATGCCCATATGTGTCAGCCGCAGCCTCTCATAATGTTGATGTCATGCCCTTTTGGGGATCCAATTTGTTGATTTTTCTATGCTAAAGACAATAGAAATCAATTTTCTAATCTAATAATTACTTTTCATGATCTTCAATTAATTAATCCTGTGCCACATATACCATTAGGCAATTATACACAAAAAATATCAACATTAAAGCAGCAAAAATAGTAGAAACAAATAATATCATAAAGATACAACCATGCAAAATAGAGACAACAAATTTTCCTCGGGGAACCCAAACTTGGGAGAAAATTCAACAATTCTTCTTCTAGTAGAAATTCTTCTTCAATAAGGTTTACGATAAAATACCTAGAAATCTGTGCCAAAAACTAAGTCCAAACTTTAGCCATTTCATCCTTTTTTTTCTCCTACAAGTGTCTTCTATATAAGAGAGATGATGAGTGAGTGTGACAAATGAAGTGTCACATCATGTGTGTGTGTGTGTATATCTATGTTGCAGGAAACGTCCTCCCCACCCTAGTTTCTGGCAAAAAATGAAACAAAAACGCAGAAATGCATACCGTACGGCCTGGAAACGTGTTTTCGACCGTACTGGCACGTTTCCCGTACTAGAAAGTAAAAGTGACCGTACTGGCACGTTTCTCGTACTAGAAAGTAAAAGTGACATTCTCCTTGATCTTCATTTTCATACTTTTACTTAAATTTTTAACATTACTATGAAATGACTCAAGATGTTTGAGAGTGGTTCTGACCTCATTGGATTTCATATGGAGAAAGTAGAATTTTAGATCTCATTCAAAATCCAGCAGAGTTATCAGTTTTTCAGGATTTCAGGATTGGGTGATTGCAATGTTTCCATCGTATTTTGTCATGTATTAGGGTATGGAACTCGTATTTAATCAAGAGCACCAATCCGATATTCCGATATTGCTATTTTCATTGTCTGTTATCATTCATGAGTAAATGTGTTGTAACTTGTAATAGTTTATGCTTTGAATTTATCATGTATCATGTATGTTTTAAACTTTTATGATTTCACATAACATTTCTTAAATGTCCTAAATTCTAATATAATATATATATATATATATATATATATATATATATATACCACGTTTCGCTGTTTCCAAAATATGGGGAGGTCGCGTTTCGCTTTGCTTCCTGTTTCGGAAACTTGTTTCCGTTTTCCCGTTTCATGCAACTTAGGTCTATATATATATATATATATATATTGAAGTCGAATGGGTGTGTTTAACCCCAAGGGACACACACTTTCATGGTGGGGCCGACTTGTCCCTTTTGACCCTACATGAAACCCAAAAATAAAATTTATTTTATTTTAATTTCCATAAGTTTTCTAGGTCGACTTAGGAGGCCTCATGGCATGTAGGAATACCTCCTGATGCTACACAAAAAATCAACACTCCCTCTTAGCGAGGGAGGTATTCTCCTTGGCTACAACAAATTCTCCTCTAGCTGAAATTTCTCCTTAAGAAGAGTTTATGAGCTTGCCATATTGATGCATATCTATAGATAACTCCATCCTTGAGTGGGCAATATAACTCCTCATATATCCAGGGTTGGCCAAAGTCCTTTATGGCTCCTTAGGAAAATGTATCAATCTCCTCTTGTCATGACCTAGTCAAGGCATACAAATTCTTTTAGAGAGAATTTTCTTTTGAACCATTTACCTTTTTTGGCCAAAGTCCTTTATCACCTAGCCAAGTCCTTCTGGATTTAAAGGTGAATTACATCTATCTCCTTCGGTTGACGTAGCCAAGTCCTTCTGGCTTCTACGAAGAAGATCTATCCAATCCTATAATTTTCCCGAGACATTCAACTCTAGTGGACTTGGCCAAGTCGTTTTGGCTTCAAAGGTGAATGTATCCTATAATTTCCCTTTTATTTGCCTTGGGTCATTCATCTTTCTAGTCAAAGTCCTTTATGACTTGGCCAAGTCATTTAGGCTGCCATGTCCTTCTGGTTTACAGGTGAATATTTCCATCTCCCTTGGTCAAATTCCTTTATGACCTAACTAAAATCCTTTATGGCTTTAGGAGAAGGTCAACCCAATCTTGCAAAGACCTCATTATTCCCTTCCAATGAGGGAGGCATTCAACATCATACTAAGCTCATCTTTGAAGCATGTCCACAATCTACTCATCTGTGGATATGTACTGGAGCTCTCTTGTTCCTCTCTGTACCATAGCAATCTTGCTCCTCTCTGTACCATGTCTCAGATGAAGTGGCCCAACCATGTCCTTATGGCTTTCTAAAGTAGGTCTTCTCGTGGTAGTCCCGACTTCTCCCTCTATCACGTGAGCAAGTCTTTCTGCCACTACTGCTCCATCTATCATGTAAGCAGTTCTTTCTGCTATTGCTGCTCCCTCTTACTGGGAGAACTCTCTTGTCACAAGCCTTGCTTGGTTCTTCTTGATGCTGCCATCTGTTGCCATAATCATTGCTTTGGAAACCTTCACGATGTACCTACAAACCTCATTCAGGAGGTCATGGAAGAAACAATTATAACCATGCAAAAGATACAAAGACAAGAGGCTCACCAAAAATAACAATAATGAAGGGTGAAAAATATGAAGTACTTATCTCTTGATTAAGCAAGAAATTACAGAGGGTTGTAGGAAACTGTCAATTCCTTCTTGATCCTTGCCGCCTTAATGAAATCCATCTATAATCTCATAAAGCTTGGATGTTGAGTTTTCTTGAGTGATGGGGTAACATCGATTGTGCTCTAGCTCCCAAAATTTGTGGAGGGACTAGAATACATGAGATCTCCAAGACCCAGAAAGGGATTTGGGAAATTTCATCCGGTTTGGGAGATAATTAATTAATTAATAGTTTTAATTATGGATCCTAAGTCTAACTTAGGAAAATTAAATTATTAAAGGTAATTAATTAAAACATGTGATGAAATTGTCTTAAGTCACACGGATCAAGCTTTCCTTTAATCTTAGCCATTGATTCAAGATCTGATCATGGCCATTGGTTTCCCAACGAGAAAAGTATAAAGGAAAGACTTGGGGTCATTTGGAGAAGACACAGAGGCAGAGCACTGAAGCTAAACTAGAATTGTAGGGTGTGGTTTGCTAAGAATTTCTAGAAGTGTTTCAGCTGTAGAGAGGGGTATTTTAGGCAAAGGGGATGGTCTGATCCCAGTGCCTAGAATCAACAAGAGGCAAAGAGTAGCTTCCAGAGGCAGCGCAGAGAAGCAGAGGCAGCAACAGCAGAGAG
This sequence comes from Pinus albicaulis, assembly GCA_034641835.2. Lineage (NCBI taxonomy): Eukaryota > Viridiplantae > Streptophyta > Pinopsida > Pinales > Pinaceae > Pinus > Pinus albicaulis. The sequence continues at coordinate 901,446,465 of CM076581.1, forward strand.
GACAACAACTGCGCTGCGCAAAGGCAGCTTCAGCTAAGCAGGTGCTAAGCAGTCCCTCCTAGGGCAGCGTTGGCAGCAGGAGACCCATCTGGGTTATGCAGAGACCCTCAGGGGCAGCGTAGGGTCTGTGTCACCCATTCTGGGGTTACGCTGCCCTCTTCAAGCCAGCGCAGAGGCACGCAGAGGTTGAAGAGATTGACGCAGGTGCTTCAGGGGAAGTGCTGGGGTTTCTAGAGCCAAGATTTGGCTGAGTCTTGTAAATCCCATTTGAGAGTGTGGATCAGTCAACGTTTTGGCTTCAAAACAGTAGGTTTGTTGCAAATCTATATTTTTCTTTGTCGGGTTAACCAATGTGGTGCCTAGATTTGCTGTATTCAGAAAACTACTTAATAATAAACACGCTCCAGCAGCTAGAAGACCAGTTTTCCCGCATTGGGTTTTTCCAGGGACTATTGTCCAGAAAATCTTGTGTCACTTTGTCTGTGTGCATGTACTTTTTCTGTTTTAGATCTGAATCAATGAAAGTCTTTTATGTGTTTACTTCGATGTTAATCTGAAGATTTCAGCATTAATAACTTGCTTGAGTAGGAGAAGTATAACTAGATCAAACAGTAGATTTCTGCATAAGTAACATTCAAAATTTTTCACATGGTATTAGAGCGATTGCAGACCTAGCAGGATCACCAGCAGAAGACTGAAGAATCTTGCTGCAGAATGCAGCAGAGAGAGCAGCAGCAATAGCAGAAAGCCAGATCTGAAGGGACAACGCAATTTTAGAGGGAGCAGAGCCATGCAAAGGTCAGGGTGACGCAGTCCTATGCTGTCTCCACGCAGACCCACGTACTTATTGCACAGAGGCAGTGCTGGGACTGTCAACTCACGCAGAGGCCAGCTAGGGTGACGCAGATCTGAAACTGTCTGATTCAGAAGTGCCAGAAGCAGAGCTGCAGAACTTTAGAAGGTGCTGGTGGGGTTAAATTTCTGAAGATTCAGAATTTAGCCTAAACACTAGTGACAAAGAGCAGGAGGAGATCAACTTCTCAGAGGGTTTCTAGCCAAAGAAATCTGCAGATCGATCAGTGGATCAAAGAGAGCTGTTTCGTTGTTGATTTGGCAGATTTCCAAGAGAGGAAATCAGTTGTCAGAGGGAGCAGAGGGTGCCTGTTTCGCCAAGGACCCTAGATCTAGATCTCTAGCATAGAGAGGAGTTCCGACAGATTTGCTGAGCAGATGGCACCTCACAGAATACGTGATCAGGATAGGTTGGACGACGTGTCCAATTGTGCAGTTTGGAAGGCCAGAATCTTGGTAGTCATGGAGGCATACGGTCTAAGGGACCATGCAGAAAAAGTCCTGGCCACGCCAACTGATGTTGTTCTCTTGGCGAGGCACGATGAGGCTGCGACACATGTCAAGTGCTTCATAATAGATGGTGTTAAGGATCCTATTGTTCCACACATAGCTGAAAAGAAGACAACTCATGAGATGTGGAAAGCCTTGACAACCCTTTATGAAGGGAAGTTCGTCCAGAGGAAAATGATTCTGGAGAATCAGCTGCAGTCATTTATGATGACCAAGGGAGAAAAAATAGAGCCCTTCCTCTTCAGATTACAGACGATCAGAGATCAGTTGTCTGCCATGGGAGCGAAGGTGGAGGATGATGTGATGCGAAGGACTGCACTCAATGCGGTCACAGAAGAGTGGGAAACCTTTGTCCAAAGTGTCTTGGGCAGAGCGGACCTTCTCGACTGGGACAACTTGTGGGCAATCTTACGTCAAGAAGAACTCCGCAGATTCACCAAGAAGCAATACAACACGAGATCCAGTAAGGTGAAGAAGAAAGATGAAGATGATGCAGCCTTGGCATCAAAGAGGCAGCAAGGGAAGAAGAAGCGTGATCTTTCCAAGATCAAATGTTTCCAGTGCGGCGAACTAGGACATTTCGCCAACAATTGTCCACAGAAGAAGAAGGACAAGGAAGCTTCTACTTCCAAGGCTATTATGGCAGACGATGGGTCAAAAGACGATGCAGCCATGAACGCTCATGAACCACGAAAGTGGGGCGACATGGATCTGTAGAGCAGCTACAGAGTGGGGCAGGATCCTTGAGAAACTCATCTCTTGGATCACATCCGAGCTACGGGAACCTTAAGACAGTAGCGGGACAAGTGGAGCAGTTGGTGCAGAGAATCATGGACGAAGCAGAGGCGGATCTGAAGACTAAAGGGAGCAGCGCAGTGCAGATGCAACAACAGCATAGGTGTTGATGTGACTTCAACAGCACAAAGCAGAGCTGCAGTAGCGTGGGGGCTTCAGGAGGACAACGCAGCGCAACAACAACATGAGGGATTTCAGCACAAGGGGCTGATGTGATTTCAGCAGTACAGAGAAAGTTTGCTTACGCAGTGCAGAGCTGTAGCTGTGCATCATCCTCCAGATGACAGCACAGATCAACAACCGATGGAGCTTCAGTGATGAGGATGCAGCCCAACTGAATTGTTTGTCAAAGATTGGGCAGGAGATTCAGTTGTTTCCCTCAACAACTGAAGATGCAGTGCAGCAGATGGCAACACAGATGCAACAGATTGAGAGGGTGCTGCAGTACAGATGTGGCAGTGACAGTGGCAGCGTCATGGGCAGCAATACAGAATGGCAGCAACAGCGCAGTGATGAAGGGCAACAGGTCTATCATCATTGCAGAGACCCACACCAGAGATCAGTACAGAGCTACGGGGTGAAGCAGAGTTTGTTCTAGAGCACATTCCTCGCTAAGAGGTGTGAAATTTCTACTGCAATATATTGGTTTATTTCCTCCTAGTTGATTTAATTTATACAAGTTAATTTCAGAAATTAGATTAAGAAAATACCGAAAATAAACACTACTACAACCTACACATGTAGATCATTTACTGGATAATTCACTCATGCAATAAAGTGACACATGGATTTTTGGACATAAGTCCTTGGAAAAACCCAAAGCGAGAAAATCGGTTTAGCAGAAATGAGGGTTTTATTATTAAGTAGTTATGAGTACAACAAATCTGGGTTCCAACCTTGGAAAACCCGACAGAGGATAAAAAATATAAAATCTGCAGCTGACCTGAAGATCTAGTGCCAAATATCCTACTGATCCAAACGGGATTTACAGGACTCGGCCCGGATGTGACCCTAGAAATCCTCAACGCTGCTTCTGAAGCCCTAGCGTTGCCCTGGAGGGACTGCGTAAGCCTCTGCGTGGCTCTAGGAGGGCCTGCGCTACCTCTGCTTGGCCAGCGTCAGCCCAACGTGGCCCTAGCTGCCTCTGCGCGGTCCCTACTGCTCTGCGTGGCTCTGAAGCCTCTCTGCACTGTCCTTGTGGCTGCTCCTCTTGCTGTCTCTTGGCCCCGAAATCAGAACATTCCCTTGGCCAATACTACCCTCACTGCAGGAAATTCCACTGGAATTCTTAGCAAACCCACCCTAGAATTCCAGATCTATTCCTCAATTCTGCAAAAATTGTGTGTATCCTCAACTGACCCTCAAGCCTTTCTCTTATACTTTTTCGTTGAACCATTCAACGACTGAGATTAAATCATCCATCAACGACTGAGATTAAAAGACTGCTTGATCCATATGACTTAAGACAATTTCAGCACATGTGTCAATTAATTCACTTCAATTATTTTATTTTCCTAAGTTAGACTTAGGAAATCCATTAAAAATAATTAATTATTTGAATAACTTGAACACAACTTGAAATTTCTCAAATCTATTTCTGGGTCTTGTAGATCAAGTGTACTCTAGTCCCTCCACAAAATTTGGGAGCTAGAGCACCATTGATGCTACCCCAAATACAAAAAATCTCAACACTCCCTCTTAGCATCAGAAGTGTGCTCTAGCAATACATCAAACCATGCATTACAAGATCTTGAGTACTTGGGTTTGTGCTGCCCTCCATCTACTGCATTGCTACTCTCTGTACTGCTGCACATGCCATTGCCACTGACACTGCCACATCTGTACTGCAACTCCCTCTCAAATTGCTGCATCATGCTGCCCATAGCACTGCCACTGCTAACTGCTACACTGCAACTCAGTTGCTGAGAAGTTAGCAACTGAAAGACTTTGCCCAACTGTTTGACAGACAAGTCAAGTTGCCCTTTGCCACTGAAGCTCCCTAGATACTGAATCACGCTGTCCCCTTGGAGACACTGTCATGCTGCAACACTGTACTGCATGAGCCCAACTTCTCTGCGCTGCTGAAGTCCCATCTTATGTTTGCATTACATTACTAACATCGTTATGTCTAGCTATCTTGAATCATAGAGATTCTTATCTAGGGAGATTCATCTCTCGATAAATCTACCCCTATCTACATTCTTCATTGATTTTATAGAACCCTAGACAGGTTCTCTGGAAAACTCTAACCTAAGGGTATGCTGACAATTTGTGAAACGCTAGCCTGCTTAGTGTTATTGTGAAATATTGTTTGAAGTTCTTGATGATGATTGGGATTTTGGTATGATCATGAAATCTTAACTTCTTAGGGTTGAATGATGTTTGTTTGAAATCCCGAACCTTTGAAATTTTGGAATAGTAGGGTTTGCTTCGCTATGTTATGAAACCCTAGATCTTTAGTGTTTGGTTGGGTTTATAAGAAAAACCCTTGTTATGTATTTAGAGTCCTAGGAATGAAACCCTAGGCTTGTGTCCATTGGTTGAAATCCTAGCTTGGTCTAGGTTGGTATATGTCTAACTTTTTAATATTGCCTGACATATGATGTGCTTATGATATGTTGATGATAATCTCCTAGATATATGTGTTGACCAAATTACTAATGGTTATAAGTCCTAGGGTTGGGAAACAAGCTCTAGTCAAAGTTTTGAAGTTCTAGGATGATGATGGAAATTTAGGGTTTACATCAAACCCTAGTATAGACTTGCCATGATGTTAGTTAAGCTGTAATTGGTTTTGATTGTTGAAGCTCATGTATAAAATCTAAGATATGTATGAAATCTTAGTGAGGAGTCTAACATATGAATTCTAAAAGTTGTTAGATTCATTGATTTGATTTGTTTCTAGGGTTTGCTATATGAAAGAACTTGTCATTGAAAGAATATTGGAACCCTAGAATAATGAGTTTGAAATCTTGATGAGCTATGAATGTGATTTAGGGTTACTAACTAACTCTAGGCAAAAAGTTGAAGTATTGACGCCTAGTCTCTTGCTGTTTATGTTTAGTCTAAATGCTTCCGTTGTTATAAAATTATGATATGGCTAACTTCATGCTTCTATAATTTTGGTTGTACTTGCTATCTAAGTTGTGCAGGTACATCATCTGCAAGATTGGTAAAGATGATCATAAAGTAAAGTTGATATGATAAGTATGATATATGAATGGCTCTGATAAGAAGGATGGAAGCCATGAAAGATTCTTCAATGTTGTAAAGAAGAAGTAGAGCTCCCTAAGTTAAGAGGGAGTCTGAATAAAATATCCCTAGGTTAAGAGGGAGCTTGATTGAAAGGGATCTCCCTAGGATAAGAGGACATACAATAATGATTAGATCCTCTCTTTTTAAGAGGGAGTGACAGATATGATTCTCTACTTCATGTGTCATGCACTAGACCACGACAAACAACTGTAATTTTTAGTGAAGGCCATGAGTGAGAGAAGGAAATTGGAGAATGTATTTTGAGGTGTTGCAGAAAGAAGGAAAGCAGGATCCGATTGAAGAATATGTTGCTGCATATGAAGTAGGAAAGGAAAATGAGGAATCTGCTCTCAAAGATTCGGTTGATAGTCCTACTATGGAAAGTCGAGAAGCAACATCAATTTGTTTGGAAGACCTCGTAGGTTTGTATTTGATTATGTACATGTGAAAGTATATTATTGATTGGGGTTGTGTTTGTACAGGTAAATCTCTCGAAGGTTTTGATAGCATGCTGGTTATCGATCAATTTGATCGGGAGAGATTTGTTGTTCTTGATCTGCCAGATCAAGGAGTGTTGACGCTTTGTGAGTGAAGCATTGCGTGGGAGGACATCCAGCCAAAACTTTGTGGTGATGTCTAGGTCTCGAAGTTGGAAAGGTGGCGTTGGTCATTGAGCTCTAACACACACTTGGATCTCTGGGTTGATGGCTAGCAAGTAAGCTTGATCGTACCTAGAGAGGCTGAAAGCTTGAGTCCATCTTAGTCCCACCTGGATAGATTTCCCTGGTCAGGAATATAGTGCGTGGCATTGCAGTGCCTAAATTGTTGAGAGACCAATGGATAGATTGCCCTGGTCAGGAATCTAGTCCATGGCATTGCGGTGCCTAAACTTCTTCATAGATGATGTGTTGAGATCTTCCATGTACCTCTGTGATTATATATGAATACCTGCCTAGTTAAGAGGGAGTGTTGGAAAATGTAGCTAGGTTTGGTCTTTATTATTGTACTTGAATCAAATGTAATATATTTGTCAAAAGAAAGTGAAAATAATTTTATTTATTAATTTGATTTGACTTATTAAAGCATGGGTTTCTTGCTTGGGTCAAATGTATAGGTCAAGCCTCCATTGTAGGCTTTAGGTTATTGTTAAAATAAATTTGTAAAGACTCCTCCATCCATCGAAGTCTCCTTGCTGTTGAAAGGATCTCCATCAACTCGAATTCCATAAGAAGATCACATGTCGGCCTACACGAATGAATGAATATGCATGTCAGCTCATAATAATGACACAATGGTTCACACACTCATGTCGACTTATTTTCATATGGCAACCACTATATATACTCGTGTGAGGACCTTGCATAAATCACAGAAACAAGTTTGGATTATCTTTGAAATTCGTTGATCACAGTTCGAATTACAGTTCAGATATCTAAGGATGCAGTGCTACAGTGAGGTCTTGGTGCTACAATATAGTCTCGGTTATGTCTCAGTTAGTTTCAATTAATATTCATGTTACCACAGTCTTGGTGCTGCTATAAGGACTCAGTGTTATCACTATGATGAGGTCTCGGTGCTCCTACAAGTGATAAGTACAGTGAGGAAGATCTCAGTACAGTGATAAGGTTTTGGGGCTCCTACAAGTGAAGTGTTATCTCGATCCAGTGATAAGGTCTCGGTGATCTTACAGTGATGGTGTCTCGGTGGTAACACAATGACATGAATTCAGTGCTAACACAGTGACATCGATCTTGGTATGCAATCATAGTGAAGGGAAGAACAAGCAAGGATGACTTGATGGATGGAGGTAGTTTTGAGTCTAATTTGTAAGGGTCTTGGTCGTCTCATCTTGAATCTACTGAAGAAAGAATTTTGACTGGGATTTCCCCAAAGAGTGGGTTTTTGCCCTGGAAGCGTGCCTACATCTTGTGTACTCTTCTATTTGTCGTTTGGCATTAATGTTGATGATGAGAAAAGATAAATCGAAAGATCTAATAACAATAATGAAAAACATCACAAGTTAATGTCATAATAAGGGAAATTGATTAACTGCCAACTCCTATGATTTCCCAACACGAGGGGGGGGGAGTCGCTCCCCCGCAACCCTGATGTGATCCTTACCGTTGGTAAGTTGGGCACTCACTCAAGCTTGAATTATGATGCAGGTGTTCTACCACATGACTTTTGAGGGTCATTGTTGGGAAGATTCGTAGTCAATAGGATTGATGTAATCCTTGTTGAGATTTTGAGTGTTGGGGTAGCATCGGGAGTGCTCTAGCCGTGAAATTTTGTGGAGGGGCTAAGACACACAAGACCTCCAAAACCCAGAAAGCGTTTGGAGAAATTTCATTTGGTGTGTGAAATATTAAAATAATTAATTTTTTTAATGAGGATCCTAAGTCTAACTTGGGAATTAGAAAAATTAAAGTGAATTAATTAAACCCATGTGATGAAATGTTCTAAGTGACGCGGATCAAGCAGTCTTTTAATCTCAGCCGTTGATAAGAGATTAAATCATGGCAGTTGATGTGTCAACGAAAAAGTATAAGAGAAAGGCTTGGGGTCAGTTGGAGACACACACACGGAGACAGAGCACTGACACTGAGCTGGAATTCTAGGGCAGGTTTGCTCAGAATTTCCAGAAGTGTTTCAGCTGCTGCGAGGGGTAGTATTGGCTAAAGGGATGATTTGATCTCCGAACCAAGAGGTAAGAAGAGGTAGAGAAGCAACAACCAGGAGCAGTGCAAAGGAAGCAGAGGCTACGCAGCAGCTGCGCAACGCAAAGGGTTTCAGCCGCTACGTAGGCCCAGAAAGGGCAGTGCTGAGGCAGTAGGAGGCCATCAGGGTTACGCAGAGGCCATCCAGGGTAGCGTAAGGACTGCATCACCCAGTCTAGGGTTACGCAGTCCTATTCTGAACCAATCCAGTTTTCAGTCCAGAACAGTAGGTATTGCTGCAGACCTTATTTTTTCTCTGTTGGGTTAACCAGTAAGGTGACCAGATTCGCTGTACTCAGATTCTACTTAATAATAATAAACCCTCATATCTGTTGCGCCGGTTTTCCCGCATTGGGTTTTTCCGGGGACATTTGTCTGAAAAATCTGTGTCACTTTGTCGAATGAGCATAATATTCAGTAAATGATCTATATGTGTGTAGGCTGCTAGTTGTGTTTACTTTGGTATTTTCTGAAAATAAATTGTATAATTAAATCAAAAGTAGGAGAAGTAATTCAAGATACTGCAGTAGGCTTTCTGTATTATTCTATTCAGAAATTTTCACATGGTATCAGAGTGATTGCAGATCAAGCTGAATCTTTAGAAAATCAGTTGAAGACATATTTTTTGTAGGGTAGCAGCTGAAGTAGCAGAGATCCAGAGAGGGCAACTCAGCAGCAGGAAGACGCAGTCCCAGCAAAGGCTACGTAGGGGCTGACGCAGTCCCATCTGGGTGACGTAGAGATAACGCAGTGCCTTCCAGAGGGACGCAGGAGTAGCCTGCGTTGTGCAGAGGCTGTGTTGGGCCAGTCTGCTCAAGCAGAGGCCAACCAGAGGGACGCAATCCAATTTTCTTTTCTATTGCTGTTAAGTATCGCTGAGATCCGGAAGCAGTGCTTCAGATCTTCAGCAGTTGCTGGTGTGGTGGAGATTCTGCTGGTGCAGAATTGTGCCTAGCTAAGTTGACAAAGAGCGAGAGGAAGGAAGTTACTCAACAGATTTGCGCCAAACAGATCTGAGATTTGATCAGGAGGGTGATCGTAGAGAATTGTTCGATTGTTTTTGGATGAAGATTTCCAGGAGGGAAATCAATTGATGGAGGGAGCAGCTACTATAGACGGTTTCTAATTGCCAAGAAACCCATATCCAACATTTATGTTGAGTATTTTAGCAGAAAGAGGGAGAAGAGTATCCGTTCTGACAGATTTGAGCTAGATGGCTTCTCATGGACTGAGAGATTAGGACAAGTTGGACGACGTGTCCAACTTTGTCATCTAGAGGGCTAGGATACTGATAGTCTTGGATGAGGAAGACATCAAGAACCATGCAACGAATGTCCTAGCTGTGCCTACCGATCTAGATCCTCCGAAGAAATTCAATGAAAATCAAGTGCGAGCTAAGCGTCTGATCATTGATGGAGTTAAAGATCACGTCGTGCACCATATTGCCGGGAAGAACACGACAAATGAGATGTGGACTGCTTTGGAGATGATGTATCAGGGAAGCTCCGTTCAAAGGAAAATGCTTCTAGAGAATCAGATGAGGTTGTTCTAGATGTAGAAGGGTGAGGAGATAGATCTCTTCCTTTTTCGACTTCAGACTTTTTTGCCATGGGTGCGACTCTCGATGAAGGGCTCTTGGTAAGGACTGCCCTGAATGCAGTCACCGAGGAGTGGGAAACGTTTTTCCAGAGCATATTTGGTAGGGCAGCGTTACCATCCTGGGTGGGCATGTGGGCAATCCTTCGTTAGGAGGAAATTAGGAGATTCACCAAGAGGCAAAACAACAATGCAAAGAGGCAGTGCTTACATAGTGCAGAGCTGTAACAACGCAACAACTTCAGGAGGACAGCGTAGAGCAGTAGCCAAGGAAGCTTCAGTGATGAGATGCAGCCCGACTTGTCTGTCAACAATTGGGCATGGGTCCTTCAGTTGCTTACTTCTCAGCAACTGAGTTGTAGTGCAATAGTTAGCAGTGGCAGTGCTATGGGTAGCATGATGCAACAATTTGAGAGGCAGCTGCAGTACAAATGTAGCAATGCCGTATGGGTAGCATGATGCAACAATTTGAGAGGCAGCTGCAGTACAAATGTAGCAATGTCAGTGGCAGTGACATGGGCAACAGTACAGAAATCAATAGCATAGTGGATGGAGGGCAGCAGGCCAAGCATCAGCAGCACAGAGACCGATGCCAAGATCTTGTAATACATAATGTGGATGTATTACTAGAGCTCACTCTGTGCTAATAGGGAGTGTTGAGATTTTGAGTGTTGGGGTAGCATCGGGTGTGCTGTAGCCCTGGAATTTTGTGGAGGGGCTAAGACACACAAGACCTCCAAAACCCAGAAAGCATTTGGAGAAATTTCATTTGGTGTGTGAAATATTAAAATAATTAATTTTTTTAATGAGGACCCTAAGTCTAACTTAGGGAATTAGAAAAATTAAAGTGAATTAATTAAACACATGTGATGAAATGTTCTAAGTGACGCGGATCAAGTAGTCTTTTAATCTCAGTCGTCGATAGGAGATTAAATCATGACCGTTGATGTGTCAACGAAAAAGTATAAGAGAAAGGCTTGGGGTCAGTTGGAGACACACACACGGAGGCAGAGCACTGAGATTGAGCTGGAATTCTAGGGCGGGTTTGCTAAGGATTTCCAGAAGTGTTTAAGCTACAGCGAGGGGTAGTATTGGCTAAGGGGATGATCTGATCCCGGAGCCAAGAGTCAGCAAGAGGTAGAGAAGCAGCAACCAGGAGTAGCGCAGAGGGTTTCAGCCGCTACACAGGCCCAGAAAGGGCAGTGCTGAGGCAACAGGAGGCCATCAAGGTTACGTAAAGGCCATCCAGGGTAGCATAAGGATTGTGTCACCCAAACTGGGGTTACGCAGTCCTCTTCTGAGCAGTGCAGGGGCACACAGAGGCTAGCAAGGCTGATGCAGGCAACTTTAGAGCAACGTTGGGGTTTCTACAGGATGAAAGGGGTTGAGTTCTTTAAATCCCCTTTGAGGGTGTGAATTAGTCCAATTTTCAGTCTCCAGAACAACAGGTATTGCTGCAGATCTTATTTTTTCTTTGTCAGGTTAACCAGTAAGGTGCCCAGATTTGCTCTACTTAGATTCTACTTAATAATAATAAACCCTCATATCTACTGCACCAGTTTTCCCGCATTGGGTTTTTCTGGGGACATTTTTCAAAAAAATCTGTGTCACTTTGTCGAATGAGCGTAATATTCAGTAAATGATCTGTTTGTGTGTAGGCTGCTAGTTGTGTTTACTTTGTATTTTCTGAATATTTTCTGAAAATAACTTTTATAATTAAATCACAAGTAGGAGAAGTAAACCAAGATACTACAGTAGGATATCTGTATTATTCTATTAAGAAATTTTCACAATCCTTACCCCTTATATAGCAAGTGGCATCTCACCCATTGATTGCACAATGGGATGGTTGGTATCCTTGTTTGTTAAGTTGTATCTTGCCTATTGCTCGATATGGGGTGGAAGCCGTACGCTCCCCTATGAGATGGCTTGGGGTGAGAGTGTTCCATAGGACCTTCCCCACTGTTATAGACATGAGGTGAGAGTGTCCCATAGGACCTTCCTCATTGTCCCGAGAGGGTGGTAGCTGTAGCTCCCCGATGATTCTTCTTCTTTAGATTCAAGAATGCTTCATCAAATAGAGTTGAACAAATATGGGACATGATTTGATGACAAGATACTTGTGATGATAACATGATGCAGTTGGAATTTCTCCCTAGTTGAGAGGGAGTGTTAATTTGGCAGCTCAATGACAAATTTCCAATCATTTGACTAAATTCCTCTTTCTAAGAGGACCAAATTTGACCTTTGAAGCTTTGGATTCAGACAAGGGAAAATATATTTTTGAAGTGAAGCCCATAATGTCACATTTGATGAGTTTGGCCTAGAGGCAAATTAAGCCCTCCTCCAGGCTTTATAAATAAAGGTCACCTTGAGCTCATTTTGGACATCACATCACTCAAGCATCTCTTCTTCATTTGGTTCGATACTTATGAAAATTGTAGGTCATCTATTCACCCGTGCGAGCAAGAGGAGGGAGAATTTGCAAGGAGGACGAATTCTGATTTTGACCAACACTTTGAATTGGGGTGACTTTTGGAGATTAGGCATGTTTTGACTCATTTTGACTTGGGTTCTTGGACTGTTTTGGAGGGCCGAATTTCTGGGCACACAAACCAAGATTTTATGGGCATGTTGACTATGGTTGACTTTAGATCTGCAACTAGGGTTTCTGCAACCTTTAACTTTGACTTTGATCGAGATTGGAAGTGAATTTTGGGACTGTTTTTGGAGCACATTGACTAGATGATCAGGCCACATTTTTTGATTACTAACCAAGTTCATTTGGTGGACTGTTGACCGTTGACCATTTGATGCTGCTACTGTTGTTGACTTTGACTAGTGTTGAATTTGACCAAATTTGACTATTGGCTCATATTTTGGATTTTGGTTGGATATACTTTTGGATAAGTCAAACTTTGACTTGGATTATTATTTGTGGATTTGGGCTCATTGTACTCTCTATCGAACATTTGAAGATAATTTAATAGAAGAAGAATTTCAAATGGTTTTCCCCCTTGTCAGGTTTTTCCTTGGTCTTTGGCCAAATCAATGTCTCTTGTTGATGTGTTGATTGTCTCCTATTTTCATTGCATTTATTGACCTATCTTCAGTTACTATTGTTTATGGAAGAATTGATTATTATTGAAAAGATTGCTAATTAAAAAATTGAATTGGGCTAAAGTAATTGATATAGAATAGAGTAGTGGAAAAATTAACAGTTTGGAAAGTTGTGAAGCAAGTGTAAGCTACTTGTAGGATTGTTTAATCTGGTGTAGGAGACAATCGTGATGACATGCCAAAGCACATTAAGTACCACTATATCTGGGATATGATACATAAGGAAGTAGTGAGGCTCCAATGCATTTTTCTATAGATGAGCAAGATGCCGACATTATCACAAAGCCTTTGTCCCAAGGTGAAGTTTGTATACTTCAGGTACAAGCTTAGATTTGTTGAGAATGCTTCCTTGAGTCAGAGGAAGTGTTGATGTTGTATCATCAAGCGTCAGACATTCTCCCTAGGTCAAGATATTGATAGGTCAAGGTATTGACCAGGGGCCATGTAATGGGGTAGGGAGGATGCCCTAGAGTGCTCCTCAAGTGGGTTGAGTGAGTGTCTTTAACATCGGGCAAGTGATTTGCAATTCAATAGCATGTGATGACATGTGGGAATGATAAATGGGTCCAAGGTTTCACCATGTCTCAGGAAGTGCCTAATTCCAAGTGACGACTTTGTGGATTGGTGAAACAAGGACTAATCTTGAACCGAGAAGGCCAAAAGGTTTTTGGCCAGCGAGACCCCATAAAGCCTTTGGCTAGTGGGTGACTAGATCCATTTGCAAAGGGGATATATCTAGTGGGTGACTAGATTCCTGTGCATGATGCTGATGCAGGGTGCTTTCCACATGTAGTGGATGGATTTATCAACATAACTGAGTTCATTCAACGTTTTCTTGTGATAGAGAATTTTTCATTCCACAAGAGAACATCTTGGAAAGTCGTTATTAATACCTCCCTAGCTAAGAGGGAGTGTTAATTTTATTGTAGCTTCGGTCCGTATTCAAGTCTACCCAAAAGAAAGAAATTTAAATTTTGAATTTTCACCCCCAAAAGTACAAGTTAGCCAACCCCAAAAGACACACCTATTCGGGCTCATTAAGATCACTATTTAAAGGCCATTGGTCCTCCTCCTCTAGGCATAATTTTGGATCACAAGATATCATTTGAGGTAGGAAGAAGGACAAATTTGAGGCAAAAAGAAGCTCAAGTTTGACTCTCGTTGACTTCGAATGTGTGGGAATCTTCTGTGATTTTTCTAGGCAGTAGTCTCAATTCTGCTGAAGGTATAGGAGGCCGGAATTTTAGGAGGCTGAAATTTCTCAGTTTTTCAAGAGGTCGCCAAGTTTGACCTGGGTATGTTTCTAGTTAGTTTGACTTTGTTTTTGATTGGAAGATCAGGTTGTATCTCTTGTTGAATTGGACAAATTTATCTTAGAAAAGGTTGTTGGGTTTTTCCCTAGAAGAGGGTTTTCCTAGGGTAAATATTTGTGTCTCTTGTTTGGATGTGTCTTTACGATTCTTCTGTCTTTATTGTTTGTACTGTTGAGATTTTCTATGTGCAACTGCTCAGTGATGAATGTGACATAAGACAAATTATTGAAGTAATCATTGGAAGTAATTATCAGTATCGAAAATCATGAAAACTCAACAAAATCTTTGTGTTAGTGTGTTTGTTTTCCATAATATCTTTTTTGTTTTATTAAGAATATGTTTGCAACAATTAATTTGATAAGGTTAAAACCTGAAATATGTGTTTTACTAATTGTTACAACCTTTTATATAGCTTATCTGGTTGTCTTTTTATTTTGAAATTTTCTAGTTCACACAATTCGATAGCTTCTCATTTGCATTATTTGATAAATTTTTTTTGCATTTACTGGATCTAGAATCGGCTTTTTCCAGACAATCCACAATAAATTTACATTCTTTCTAGTCTGACAAGTTCAGTTGTTTTGTTGTTGTTGATTGTCTACCCATCATATTGGCTGATGGTATTCTTCTCTGTCTTGAAGATGTCTTTCTATCTAGAGCACATTTTGGAGTTGTGTGATGGCATGATCGTTCACCCCTAATATACACACAGACATTGGATGCACTCACTCAAGATCCCTTGAGGGCAACTTTGGTTCAACTCTGTTAATTTTGGGCAACTAGGTGCAAACTCCATGTTGCATTACTCATATGATGGAGATGATATTTTTGTTGGATTCCTCTTTCAGAGAGGTGCAAGATTAATCTAAAGATCATCTTGTTTGGATGAGCAGAACTTATATTTTGAATTTATTTTCCACACATGTGCAAATTGTCAAGGTCGGCTCACAAGCCCCAAAAGATGTGTCACTCATCCCCAGTCATGGATATAAGTTGGAGAGACATGATGCTCATTTCATGACCGCAGATTTTAACTGTTGATTTGACAATTTTGTGGATTGGTTTTTGGGGTGAGCTTGACTTTGAAGGAAGGCCGAGTTTGACCCTGTTTGATTGAACCTGATTGGAGGTTGAAAGGGTTGGTTTGACCAGCGAAGTCTTTGCTAGCTAGGGCATCCTATTGACTGATGTAAAACACATTTCTCTCTATCTTTGCTGAATAAGAAGAATTACAAATTCTTGTATCTTGTATTGGCTTGTCTTTTGTCGATTTAATTTTATGTTCTATCAACATTTACTTTCTATGGTTATGTTATTGCAAATCTGAATTGGGCTAATAAGAAATATTGAAATAAACTGCACTAAGCATAGAACATACCATGGTTATCAAAAATTACCATGGTATCAGAGCTAAGGTGAAGACAAAGCCCAAGAAAGAGTGAAAAGCAATCACCAAAGAAGTTGAATAATCAAGAACCGAGATCAATGGCCTCCTCATCATACAAGGGTTTCAAATCTGATGATAAGCTGACTGATAAATCTGATTATCATGCTTGGAAAATGTCCTTGGATCTGACATTGGAAGATCAAGATGTTATGGATTATGTGCAGGGAAAGATCAATGAGCCTCCTTCAAATGCACCGGCTGCCACTAAGACAAAGTACAAGAAAGGGGAAGTCAAGTCGAAGAAGATCATCAGGGATTCTATTCATAACCACTTAGTTGTGTGAAATTTTTTGAATACATTAATGCAAAAATCCTACTGTAGTATCTTGGTTTACTTCTCCTACTTGTGATTAATTTATACAAGTTATTTCTAGAAAATATTCAGAAAATACCAAAGTAAACACAACTAAAATCCTCCACATATACAAATCATTTACTGAATAATACGCTCATTCAAACAAAGTGACACACAGATTTTTCGGACAATAGTCCTCGGAAAAACCCAATGCGGGAAAACCAGTGCAGTAGATATGAGGGTTTATTATTATTATGTAGAATTTGAGTACAACAAATCTGCGCACCCATCTGGTTAACCCGACAGAGAAAATAATAGATCTGCAGCAATACCTGCTGTTCTGAGACCAAAAGCTAACTGATCCACACCCTCAAACGAGATTTACAAGAATCAACTATTTTCTGGCCCTAGAAACCCCAGCGCTGCCCTTGAAGCCCCAGCGTCAACCCTGCTAGGCTTTGCATGCCTCTACATTGCTCAGAAGGGGACTACGTAACCCTAGACTGGGTGACGCAGTCCTTACGCTGCCTCTGGAGGCCTCTGCGTAACTCTGGAAGCCCTCTGAAGCTGCAACGCTGCCCCTCTTGGGCCTGCATAGCACCTGAAGCCTCTGCGCTGCGCAACTGTTGCTGCTGCCCTTGCTCCTCTGCGTTGACCTTGATTGATGCTCCTCCGCCTCTTGCTAACTCTTGGCTCCGAGATCAGATCATCCCCTCAGCCAATACTACCCCTCACTGCAGAAAACTCTTTCGAAAATTCTTAACAAACCCTGCCCTAGAATTCCAGATCAGTTCCTCAGCTCTGCCTGTGTGTGTGTGTCTCCAACTGACCCTCAAGCCTTTCTCTTATACTTTTTCGTTGAACACATCAACGACCATGATTAAATCTCTTATCAATGGTTGAGATTAAAAGACTGCTTGATCCGCGTCACTTAGAACATTTCAGCATACGTGTTTAATTAATTCACTTTAATTTTTCTAATTTCCTAAGTTTAGACTTAGGGTCCTCGTTAAAAAAATTAATTATTTTGAATAACTTCAACACCAGATGAAATTTCTCCAAACGCTTTCTGGGTTTTGGAGTTGATGTGTTTCTTAGCCCCTCCACCAAGTTTCAGGGCTAGAGCACACTTGATGCTACCCCAAATACACAAAATCTCAATAGGTTGCTTATATCTTCGAGCTGGGCACATCCAAGGAGATGTATGATAAGTCGGTTAGCATGTTCAGGGCTGGCAATGCTAATCAAATTCTATTTTTGAAGAACAAGTTGAAGGAGATCAAGAATGGAAAAGGAGAATCCATCCAATCATATTTAATGACGCTCACCGAAATCAAGAATGATCTCTTAGCTATTGGAGAAGCCATAGCTGACCGAGAGCTCACTTTCATTGCTCTTGGAGGACTCCCTCGGGAATGGTATGTATTCAATACTACTATTCTTAATAATAATGTGATTCCTGATTTTGATGAATTGTTGACGAGATGCACTCAAGAGGAGACAAGCATGATGGAGAGAGACCATCCCTGTAATGGGAATGGAAGTGACCCTACTACCTTCACTGCTCATGCAAAGAAGAGGAACAATGCTGGTCCAAGAAATCAAAATCATGGAAGAGCGGGTCCCAAAGGAAGAAAAGGAAGATGTTACGCTTGTAACAAGTTTGGTCACTATGCAAGAGAGTGCCCTAATAGAAGGGACTCTTCTGGAGATGATGACAACAACAACTTCAGGGGAATGGAAATCAAAGGAACAACGGGTTCAAAGGAAAGAGGAAGGCTCCCTCTGATCAAAGTGGAAATAGTCAACCTTTCAAGAGGTCAAGGAATTCCAGGTATGATGAATCTAATGTTGTTGATAGGAAAAATGAATATATTCTTATATTTGCCCTCTCTACTGCATCTCCTTTCGACACCCTAGACAATTGGTTGATTGATAGTGGTGCCTCAAGGCACTTCACTAGATATAAGTAAGTGCTCCCTAATTTGATTGAAAAGGATCTAATTTGGAAATTATCCTTGGAGACAATGCCACCTATCCCGTGAAAGGGACATGGACTGTGACCCTTCATCTAAATCAAGGTCAAGTCCTCCGCTTGCAAGATGTGTTGTACGTACTTGATTTGAAGAAGAATCTAGTGTCTATCTCGGCAATGGAAGACAAAGGATTCAAGGTGGCATTCATCAATGGAAAGGTACGCATTTGGAAGAGAAACTTCAAAGAAGCATTCACTCTCGGTTTTAGGGTTGATACACTCTATCAGGTTGGAGGAAGTCCGCTAGGGGCCTAGACATGTGACACAACTCTTCAATCCGAGCTATGGCACTGGAGGTTTGCACACCTTCATTACAAAGCCCTTCCCGAAGCAAGGGAGGTGGTGACAGAGATGCCCGATTTCAAAGATGATCATGAAGGTGTATGTCAGGGTTGTGCCGAAGGAAAGCATACAAGGGGGCCTTTCCCCTCAAGTGTCACGAAGACATCTGATATTTTGCAATTGATACATTCTGATCTATCTGGTATGCTGCCCGTAACATTCTTGGGAGGATGCCTATATTATATCACATTTATAGATGACTTCTCTCGCAAGACTTGGATATCTTTTTTGAAGAAGAAGGACGAAGCATTTAAGTGGTTCCGTACCTTCAAGGCCTTGGTTGAAAATCAAACAGGAAAAAAGATCAAAATTTTGAGGATCAATAATGGAATCGAGTATGAGTTGAATGAATTCAATGACAATTGCAGGGAAACTGGCATTAAGAGGGAGACCACCACTGTGTATACTCCCGAACAAAATGGTGTTGCTGAAAGGAAGAATAGAACCATTTTGAAAGCTGCCCGTGCCATGCTTTATGACCAAGGTCTTCCGAAGTTTCTATGGGGAGAAGCTGCCAACACCGTTGTGTATGTTCAAAATAGATGCCCATGTTCTGCATTGGACTCCAAAACTCCCGAAGAAGTCTTCTGTGGTAAGAAGCCCGATGTCTCTCATTTTAGAGTTTTTGGAAGTCCCGTTTATTTTCATGTGCCGAAAGAAAAGAGAAGCAAGTTGCATGCTTCTGTAAAGAAGGGAATGTTTGTGGGCTACAATGAAACCTCGAAGGCATATAGAATCTATGGGCCTGATCAAAGAGAAGTGGAGATATACCATGATGTCACCTTCAATGAAGATGCTGCCCTCAGGAAAGTCAAGGATCTTCCTATCACAAAGGAAGACGAAGAAGAAGAAGATGGAAGGTAGGAAGAACCGAAGGATGAACTGATGCCCAATGTTGAAGGACCGATGGATCCTATAGATCCACCTTCTTCAAATAAAAGAAGACCTTCATGGCTTAGAGACACTCTCGAAGATGTTGAGGGACATATTGCTCCAAAGGGAGCATTCCGTGAAAGTAAGAAGCTGAATAGGTACCAAGGGTACCTAATAGCCAGAAGTACTATTGTACAATCTGAGCCTGGAACTTTTGAAGAAGCCGTAAAGCATCAAGTTTGGAAGCATGCTATGCACGAGGAATATGTGTCAATCATGAAGAATGATGTCTGGGATGTGGTCCCTAGATCAAAGGACAAATCTGTTGTCACCTCGAAATGGCTCTACAAGATCAAGCATGGAGCCGATGGAAGTGCTGAAAAGTACAAGGCAAGATTTGTTGCTCGAGGCTCCTCTCAAAAGAAAGGCATAGATTATGATGATATATTTGCACCTATTGCCCGCTACACCACCATCCGATTGATCATTGCCCTTGCTGCATCGCAAGGATGGAGTCTCCATTAGATGGATGTGAAGACTTCCTTTTGACATGGTTCAATCAAGGATGAGGTCTATGTGGAACAACCTCTGGGGTTCGAAGTCCGAGATAGAGACACATATGTATGCAGGTTGAAGAAAGCCCTCTATGGGTTGAAGCAAGCCCCCAAGGCTTGGTATGAGAGGATCGATAGCTACTTGATGAAGCTAGGCTTCACTCAAAGTGATGCTGATCCAAACCTTTATTTTAAGGTTGATAATGACAAGCCTCTCATTCTGGTTCTCTATGTGGACAATCTCTTCCTGACAGGTGCTGACCCTCTCATTCATCAATGTAAGAGGGAGCTAGCTTCCGAGTTCGAGATGAAGGACCTAGGACTGATGCACTATTTCCTAGGCTTGGAGGTCTGGCAAAAGCCAGGTGAGATTTTCCTTTCTCAAGGAAAATATGTTGTGAAGCTGCTGGAGAGATTTGGGATGATGGACTGCAAGTCTGTGACTACTTCGATGGAACTCAACTTTAAGAAGTTGTGTGGAAGTGCTGCTGGGCCCGAGTTGGGAAATCCCACTGAGTATCGTCAACTCGTGGAGGCCTTGATGTTCTTAGTGAACACACATCCGGACATATGTTTTGCAGTGAACATGTTGAGTCGATACATGGTCGAGCCTCATCACTTTCACTGGATTGGTGCCAAGAATCTCTTGAGATATCTTTGGGGCACAATCAATCATGGGCTGAGATACACTACCGGGAGTATGAGGCTCCATGGATATAGCGATGCTGATTGGGTAGGTAGTGTGGTGGATTGTAAGAGCAGATCTGGATGTTGCTTCACTCTAGGTTCTGCTTCGATATCTTGGATGAGCAGGAAGCAAAAATCAGTTGCTTTGAGCACCGCCGAGGCCGAATACATTGCAGCAAGTATGGCCTGTTGTGAAGCTGTTTGGTTGAGAAAGCTCTTCAATGAGTTATTTGGACATGTGCTGGATACCACCGTTATCCTTTGCGATAACCAAAGTGGGATTCGTCTTTCTGAGAATCCCCTGTTCCATGACCGATCCAAGCACATTGATATTAGGTACCACTTTGTTCAGGACATGGTACAACGAGGCGCCATAAGGCTCCATCACATTGGGACTGATGAGCAGGTCGTAGATATTCTCACGAAGTCCTTGGGGAATGTCAAATTCTTAACCTTCCGTGAGAAGCTTGGTATCGTGGACAAACCCTATTCTGAGGGTCCCGCTTGAGTTGAACTATGAGCTCTAGGAGCTCTAGGGGGCTTGGGGATAGCTACTTGGAGCTATAAACCAATGTTGTGAACATCAGCATTGGGTTAAAATCGGCAAGGCTCCGGAAAACCAAAAAATCGTAAAAATCAGGAAAATATCGGTAAAAATCGGCAAACATCGGCAAAATTAAGATACCATAAAAATATCTTTAAAAATCGGCAAACATCGGCTAGGCCAAAAAATCGTGATTTCGAGATAAAATCGGGATGTTATCGAGATGTTCGCAACACTGCTATAAACAACCACAGGGCGAGGTTCGCCTTACCTTATTGGTGTGCTTCTTCCCCACCGTTATGATATTGAGCTGGTTCTCCCTCTCTTTGATCTATGCCCCACATGCATCCTACCCATGTAGTTCGGGACTCATGGGAAGTACCTCTCATCTGGCCAATGAGTTGGGAAATGAGGATAGAGACTGATAGCATGACCAATGGACGCATCGGGGATTACCGTACTGTCTATGTCTAGGATGGGATGTGTCCAACAACTTGATCTGGGATCAAGTCTAGATGAGGTTCTTACCTCTAAACTGACTTCAGATCAGTATGTGACTCACTCTTGAGTGTGAAAATTTCAATCCAGAAATATATTTCTGCAGTGATAGATTTATTTCTCCTACTTATTACTTCGACAATTTATTTACAAAAATATTTCAGTAAATTTTGAAATAAATACTACTGCAACATTCACTAATGTATATGCAGAGAAAGAAACAGTAAGAAACACACGCATACGAAACAATCACATGTACACACTTATTTTTGGACAATTGTCCCCGGAAAACCCAATGTGGGAAAACCAGTGCAGCAGATGAGGGTTTATATATTATTCTTTAGCAAATGAATTCTTTACAAGGAATAGACTGGCAGATTCTTTTAGAAAACACCTGAGACAAATTCCTTGGTTCCTTCCGAAGATTTTCTGACACCTGAAAGACCCACTGTCTCCCTCTGGATCACTCTGCGTGATTCTCTGCGTAGTCCCTGCGTTGGACTGCGTCACTCTGCATGGGTACACTGTGCTGCAGCTCTGTGCTGCCTTCTGTGGCCCTCTGTGTCCCTCTCTCCTCCCTCTCATTCACTGCTGACTACCTCTTCTCCTTCTGCTTCTGTAAATCTCTCCCTGAAATCGAATTCTATTCCTTCATAATCGATCTCCTTCGGGTTACTGAGTGTGTGCCCGGCTTGCTTTCCAAATGACCCTCAAGTCTTCTTTTATAATCCTCTCCTTAATGAATCAACGACCAAGATTATAAGTCTAATCAATGGCTAAGATTAAAACTTGACTTGATCTTCGTTCTCTAGAAGATTCATACTATGTCTTATTAATATCCATTAATTATTTAATTTCCCTAAGTTTAGACATAGGGTCTCCATTAAAATAATTAATTATTTTAATAAAACATGAACCGAGTGGAATTTCCACAAACAGTTTCTAGGTTATTTGGAATACTGATGTCCAAGCCACCTCACAAATTTTGAGACTTGGAACACTTTCCGATGCTACAAAAATCAACATTGAGTTTGGTTGAGGTTTTTACCTCTAGACTGACTTCGGGTTAGTGGAAAGTGATGCCTTTGTGACTCACTTTCGTTTGTCTTATTTATTCTATAGCAGAGAAGAGCCAACAAAGCAGTTACAACAGGATGACACAAGATTGCATGATGATATATGATAGTACATGATGGTATTGGATGACAGGATTGCACAGGTGGACAGATGGAATTCTCCCTATAGTTGAGAGGGAGTGTTAATTTTGGGCAACTAGTTCCAAACTCCATGTTGCATTGCTCATATGATGGAGATGATATTTTTGTTGGATTCCTTTTTCAGAGAGGTGCAAGATTGATCTAAAGATCATCTTGTTTGGATGAGCAGAACTTATATTTTGAATTTATTTTCCACACGTGCAAATTATCAAGGTCGGCCCAAAATTGTAATGTAGGCTCACAAGCCCCAAAAGATGTGTCACTCACCCCCAGTCATGGATACAAATTGGAGAGACATAGTGCTCTTTACATGACCACAGATTTTGACTGCTGATTTGACAGTTTTGTGGACTAGTTTTTGGGTGAGTTTGACTTTGAAGGAAGGCCGAGTTTGACCATGTTTGACTGAATCTGATTGGAGGTTGAAAGGGCTGGTTTGACCACAAAACCTTTGCTGGCTAGGGCATTGCGTTGACTGCTGTAAAACACATTTCTCTCTATCTTTGTTGAATAAGAAGAATTACAAATTCTTGTATCTTGTATTGGCTTGTCTTCTGTCGATTTAATTTTATGTTCTATCAACATTTACTTTCAATGGTTATGTGATTGCAAATCTGAATTGGGCTAATAAGAAATATTGAAATAAATGGCACTAAGCATAGAACATACCATGGTTATCTAAAATTAACAAACTCCCATCAATCTTGGATAGGGACATATCACCATATACCATGATTTGATAGGATATTCCATGTGTGCCACCTTTAGGAGCCAAAGACAAATATGCACCTCATTTTTCTGTGTACCCTATACTATGAGATCAGAGGACACTAACACTGCCTCTATAGGGACTTGGGAGGCTCTCTCTCTACTTTCCTCGGTTATTAGGATCAAAGATGCTTAACCCTCTTCATTAGGGAGATTGTCAGCCATAGATCTCAATTCCTGCATGCCATGCCTTGTCCTAGGATGACTGGGCCAATTAACTCATACTTTCCTATTGATCCATCAGATTAGATCAACAAACGATAGACAAAGTTCCAGAGTGCACCAGATCGCAAGATGGTGAGACCTCGAGTTTCTCCTCAACCTACCCCTTTGAGAGACCACCCAATATTATTGAGATTGGTTCAGAGTGTTAGAATGTCCATTAGGGCACACGTTCTTGGAGCATTAAAGAGATCAACTCTAGATAGATCTAGAGTAGAGCATGCCCTACCCATCAGAGTCCAGAGTATCTCCTAGATCCAGAGGAGCGACAAGAGATATGTTCGAATTTTCAAGCAACAAGAGATATGTTTGAAGTTTTGAGCAACAAGAGATATGTTCAAAGTTTCATTCTTTCAACCTTGGATGTCAGGAGTAGGCAGTGAGGTTTGTTGATGGTTCCAGAAGACTCCGAGAATGAATCGGTGCCTAGTTCGCCCCTCGCCCTTTGCCATTATACTCAAGAGACCTTGACATCATTGGGTCCATTGTTTGATCCCTTCTCTCACTTGCTCACTCTCCCTCTCTCTTCACAAGTTCTTGTGTTGGGTTGTTGCCCTTTCAAGTCTTAGACAAAACCTTTGTCCGAGTTTTATACATATATGTCGGTTTCTTGTATTATTTTTTGGCACTCCCACATAGTATTCATATTGGTTGTGCTCTTCGGCCTCGTTGACCTACTTTTGTGGTCATTTATTGAACATTATTAAGATTATTTTATCTTATCTTATCTGTACTACATTTTTTTGTTTTGTTTTTCACTTAACTCATTTTTGGATACACCAAACTACAAAGTTCACCCCCCCAACGGCTTTCCTGCTTTTTTATTTGTTTTTTGGTTGGTACTTACTGCTGACAAGCTTCATGTGTATGCGTGTTCAAGTTTCAAAATATTCCTGTCAACATAGTAGCTTTCAGCTACATGCCAATGTTTCCATTGTTTTTCCCATAAATGGTTTTTATATTACAATGGTAGACAGCAGAAATACATTTTATAGGACATCAGTGGGCTAAGCTCTCATGTTGACCACCTCAGTCAACATATGCAAGAAGAGTTGACATGTCAACCTTGGCACCAATCTCTAGTGAATCTATATCTGAACTGAAAATATATAATATAGCAGGCACCTGGTCTGCTAATTCAGCCTTCAAACCTGCAATTTCTTCTACATTAAGATTGGAAGAGTCACTATCAAGTTATCAACTCTACATATCTACATATTCATTTCCATAAAAACAAAAGACTTGCATGAATTGCTTATGCACATGTTGAAGGATTCTGGTGGATGATTTCTCAATTTTGTGGGTTTGAATTCATCAAAAGGAAACTTTCTGATGCCTGTTACATGGTAGCTTTTCTCACTTGCCCTATGCGAAAGACATTTTAGACATCCGAGATTCATGATTAACATCATCATCAATTTATTGGAGGAAGAGAATCATTGTCCTAATTGTCATTCTTATGATTTAGTTTGGTTTAGCTTGGTATTGAAGCAGCTAACAGTGACAAGATGTAAAATGCAGGTTGTTATAGTGCAAAAAGCCTAAAGGGAATACGATTTGCTCTTATTGTTAAAAGAAGAAAACAACATAAAATGGATCTTCATGTGTGCCTAGTTTTGTCACTTCTTGCATAGTTGATTTCGCTGAAATGAAATTTACGACCTTTTCATGTGTTTGCATTATTTTTCATGCTAACATAATTGACCAACCAAAGGATTCTGATGTATATTGCAAGGCACTGCTTACTCATCTTTCTCCTTAAATCACTTTTTTTATGTATTTATTAAAATGAAAATGGATGGAGAAAACTGTTAATACAGAAATAAATTGGATGGAAAGAGAAAGTGTTAATGAGTCGTATTCCTTTTAATCTTACTTTATTTTGTGACTCTTTTTTGTGCAAGGTATTCTATTTGCTGGAATGCTTTGGGTTTACATGAAGTAGTCTTAGGAACAACTGGAAGAAAGCAAGGAACATCGGCAAAAGGAGCTCTATCTAAAGCTACGATGTCATCTTTATGCAAGTATGTTATTGTGACCCTGTTTTAGACTTACAGTAAAGATTCTGTACTTGTTCTTTGAGAAATATATCTTATAGTGTTTCTTTGGCTAACCTGCCATGCTATAAGGGGTCATCTCAGTCATCAAAGTCACCCAGGACTTGCACCTGGTCTCATCTGCACCCACTCAGGGGGATTGAACCTGGGTCTCCACATTAATACAAGCCCGATTACCTTGCTTCTTGTTGCTAGATCACATTCCTTTGGGAAAAGATTCTGTATTTAAAAGGCTTATGAAGTTAAAATTCAGTTGCTAAAGGTAAACTAGTCAGATCAAGAGAAAGAAAGAAATCATTGCAATGGTTCTCTGTATTTGTGGCTACATCCATAGTTAAAACTGTCAAAAATTAATGCATAAAGCATTTTAGGTCTTTTCTAATCCAAAGCATACAGAATATCATTGGACATTCAAGTCATGATATGACAGCCTGTCAGAAAGCAATGCTTACTGTAAAAACATCCAGGGTTGGACTTCAAAGCTAATTTCCTTGTCTGGTTCTAAGGACTGCTGGTTACCTGTACAACTAAGTCACCAGATTCGCTACCCCCCTACATGTCACGAATCCATTGCGTCGGACACAATTCTCAAGGGACACATCTCCAATTCGAACCTGGAGCGTGTCACAAAATCAGGATTTGTGCCTTACAGGAGTCCGATTTGTGCCCACAAAGAATCACGATTTTCGGATATGTGTCCACCAAAAAGTGACGCATGGGCTTGATAAAAGCTGGAATTGGGCCACTTTTGCTCAATTGCAATTGTGGGATTGTGGGAGTGACCAACATGTTGAAAAATGTAACTAGGTTCGGTCTTCATAAAAATATTTGAGTCATTATGTAATGTACTTGTCAAGACTTATTAAAGCATGGGTTTCATGCTTGGGTCATCTTTTATTAGTCAAAGTCCCCATTGTGGATTCCTAGGATTAATATTGAGTCATTAGAGTCATTGTACATTTTATGAGACACTTCTTGGTCTTTTGATGTGAAAATTCTACTGCAGTGTATTGGTTTATTTCCTCCTACTTGGTTTAATTTATACAAGTTATTTCCATAAATTAGATTCAGAAAATACCGAAAATGAACACAACTACAGACTATACATGTAGATTATTTACTGAATAATTCACTCATGCAACAAAGTGACACATGAATTTTTGGACATAAGTCCCTGGAAAAACCCAAAGCGGGAAAACCGGTTCAACAGATATGAGGGTTTTATTATTAAGTAGTTCTAAGTACAACAAATCTAGGTTCCAACCTTGGAAAACCCGACAGAGAATAAAATATATAAAATCTGCAGTGAACCTGAAGATCTAGTGCCAGATATCTGACTGATCCACACCCTCAAATGGGATTTACAGGACTCAGCCCGGATTTGACCCTAGAAAGTAGCAGAAGAAGGCTAAAAGGAGTGGGAGTTTGGCAAAGAAGGAAGAGAAGAAGAAAATCGAAATTTTGGGCTATCTCTCTCTCTCTCGTGTGGGCTGCTCTAGGGGATCGAAGTCTTTTGTCAAATCAAAGCTACTGCTACTGCCAATTGATGCCTGGTCATGCCAAATCGAAGTTGCTAGGTCGAAGTGCTGTAGCTGCTACAAGGTCGAAGTTCTGGATCGAAAACAGGGCTGACTTCGTGTGGAGGAGGTCTGTGTCTAGGTTGAAGAGTCTGAGGAAAAATTATTGAAGGAAGATATTTTGACCGAGTTTTCCCCTAGAGAGGGTTTTTTCCTTGGTAGAGTGCCTACATCTTGTGTCTTTTGTTTTTGTGACCTTCATACACACATAATTTGGTAATTGCTTGAAAAAAGATAATATAATAAAGAAGCAAAAGAAGCCAACATAATTCACAAGTAATTATCAAGAAAGAAGAAATCAAACGCTAATATACTATCGTTGATTTCTCAACATATATCTTATAGTGTCTCTTTGTCTAACCTGGCATGCTATAAAATGTAGAAATTTGATACCCAACCCCGGTTTTCAGTTTCTCCTTATTTCTCCCATAAAGTTAAATGCCCATTCCCATAGCCATACATTCAACAAGCTGGAAAAATAAATATTCTCTGAAAACACTAATTCTGGAAATTTCACAATGTTGAAATGCATAAATAAAAACTCAGAAAATTAAATCAGCCACACACAGAATTTTGACATGCTGATTTTTGGTCAATGTGACCTTGGAAAAACCCCCTACAACTCTTGGGGAAAACCAGTTCGAAAGCTTCTTCTTATTTCTGGAAAATGCTTTTACAGAGAAAGGAAATATACAGGAAAAATTCCAGCAAACAATGTACAGACTTATGTAAATTTATGTAGGTGTTCTATGCTTGATGCAACTTTAATTTTCACTACAACAATCACATAAACAATCAAGTAAAATTTTGATAGAACATACCAGAGGATCTACAGAAGACAAACTAGAAACAGAAAAAAGTGGTGGTGCGTTACGGCGGTCAACAGGATGCTTCAACCAGCAAAGTCACCTTGGTCAGCCAACTCAGCATGTGTCACAACAGCCCTCAAAACAGCCACACGGTCAACTCAAAGTCAACCCCAGAAAAGTCAATGCAGGACAATAGCAAGAAAGTCAACGCAGCTTGGTCTTCGGTCAACCTTTTGACCTCGGTTCTTGTGCCAATGTGTACGGCCTCCCAAAATCGAAGTCTCCACCAATTTTCAACCTCTTTGCACCATGCGTTGACCAAAGTCAACGCTGGTCAAACTTGCGTGGAAACCCTAGCTGCAGTAAATTCGTCCTTCTTCCTGGCTGCAGTAATTCGTCCTTCTTCCCACGTGTGAACTGAAATTTCCTCCAAGGAGCTCGTACTAAATCAGAACAGGAGAAGATGTGTGATGAGATGAGTGAAATGATCTCCAATGTTGACTGTAATATCCTCAAATGGGATATTTTACTGAATTTGCATAAATTTATTTAAACCCCAAATTATACCGAAAAATCAACATTTATTCAATAGAAGATTGCCATGTAAATTTAACACATAAATACTGCAATCGAATACCATATAGAACAGAAGAATCTCAGCTTTATTATAACTAATAAGAGGGGTTTACATATAGATCTGACCCAGAAAGTGCTGAGATAGAAAACTGGCCAACAATACAATCTGCTGCACGGCTACACCGTGATGGCCTCCCAAAACTGAACTGTTGCACTCTCCCTCCGGCAACAGCTGTCATTGAACTCACTGAAGATGATGAAGCCCAAGTTGAAGATCTGAATGATCCTCACACCAATTTCTGAAGCTCTGTGAAACTTCTAAGTGAAGTCTCCTCAAGAGTATTGGGTTTCCGTCCTGGGGCTACGGCTGAAGTAGAGAACCATGTCCTCAAACCTCTCATACACAAGCAAATGATCTACTCCCAAAGATATCTCCCAATGGCCTCCTCCCTTTCTTTTATAGATCTCTTGGAGCCTTCTAGAGCATTATTTTATTCATGGAGCACTTTTCCCTTTTATTAAAATATTCCTTTTTAATGTAGAAAAGGGTAAATCGGCTACCACGCCTCCTCCGGTCATTGGAATCCGTGTCTAACTGTCCCACCATGTAGGTATCCTCGTCCTGGTTCCAATGAGCTATTACACTAAGGTGTTCCATCATGTATTCCTCCCGGAATGCCACCTTGAGTGTAATTAGCTGAGTTAAGCCTAGAAATAACTCAAATTTCCGAAAGTTATTGGAATGCACCGGAACGAAAGCCAAACCGCTCGAATGATGGAGTATATCAAGCGAATGCCTCCGGAAACCATGAAAACTCCTCAAAACTCCTCCAAAAAGCCCCTGAGCCCGCTGATAGCACTAATCTGTACCTGTGACCTTTCTGCTCCTAACTCTAGAAGACCAACCTGGCCCTGTCGTAGGTGACACCAAAAATGGGAATATTACAGACCTTCCGCCCCAAGATTGCTTGCCCTTAAGGAATCGAAATATGTGGGCCACTCTGTTGGCCCATCGCAACTTAGACCCAATGCCTGGATCCCATACAAACCTCTGGGTGCTGCTATGCACCTGTGTCAAACCACTCGGAACGGACCCCTCAATGTCGGGATCCCAAACTGATCTCTCTCTGTACCAGTCAACACACAATCCTCCCGGATCCCAACGCCACCATGGCCAATCATCGCCCAAGTCCCACGGCTCAGGCCGCGCACTGCCTCTGGCTATAGTTGATGCTCTAAGAGGTGAAGACCACCACCAAGCATCAATGCTCCCGGGCTCCTGCTGTGCTGTACCTGTAACTGCATATGCTGCCCCACCAACTGCATACCAACTCATCACCTCTCTCCAATCCAAGTCCTGACACGATCCCATGTTGATCCTGCTCTCCTGAAATCGGGAAGGAGTGCTGAAGTAACGACGACCTGTGCCCCCCTACCAGCTGGAATCTGTAACATCTGCTATGTCTAAGGGCCCTTGCTCCGCTGTGCTCCCTACGAAGAATACCGTACCATCAAGAGGGTACCAACTCATGATCTCCCGCCAGTCCATCCTGGAAGAAGAATCCAATGTAGCAACAACTACATATGGAACACGCCTAGAGTGTTGCCGCCAGCCCGTAATCAACTCCCACTGCTCTGCCCTGTTTGCCAATGAAAGCTGCCTGTAGAAGGAAGCCCCTCTCTCTATAATGGGCCAAAGTGGGCAAGATATGCTGCAAGCCCCATCGATGTACTCCTGGAGAGTGCTACTCACTGGAAACACTGCAGTTCTGCTGACTGCATGTACATCTGTTTGCGCCTCATCCCTGTGTCGACTCACAGATGGATGCTCCACCATATCCAACAACTCCTCCCACTCCTGATCAGGAATGTCATGCTCCCGCTGTCTACTGGTCCCCTGTAGAACAATCCCATCAACCTCCAACACCTCCAGAGGATATGGATCTGCAACTGCTGTCACCGTACTCAAGGTCAGTGCATCTGACTGCCCCACCTCAATGGCTGACCCCAATGTTAGCCGCATATCCCTCATCGGCTCAATGTGGGCATCCATCTGGCTCTCCCCAAAGGAATATCATGCTTGATGTGAATAGTATCCTCCTCTGCTAACTCAGGCTCCATCATATGCTGCTTTGGCTGAATCGTCACAAGGGACTCGTCACCCAGAGTATCTCCTATACAGTCCCCTGACTGCTCACCCTGCACACTAGAACACAGCTCTGGTCTACTGTCATCATCTCTGCATGGCTGCTCTCGCTCCCCAGAAGCATCCTCATAGGATCCCATGGACTCATTTGAAGAAGAGTCCTCATCCTGGCATACAGAAGGAATGTCCTCCTATTCTGCCTCTGCCACATCATCTGCATCACTCAAACACGAGTGGTTAGGCCCCCAAGGTTCTTTGCAAATGAAGCAAAGTCCCTTCCTCCTTAGCTCATTTCTGCTGCCTGACCCACCAAACTGGAGCAGCTCCTCCTTGGTCAACTGTCTCCTGAATAGCCCAATATTCTGCTCAACCAGCCCTTGGGCTAACTCATAAGCAGCAGGTGAGACCAACTGCTCTCTCCTCCAAATGCTTAACAACCGGGTCTGCAACTCTCGGCCAATGGTCCCATGGTCTCTCATACATGACGACAAAATGGACTGCATGTGTGCTATGACAGTATCAAGATGATGTCTCCTAATGTTGAAGAAGCATTGGAACATCTGCAGGATCAAGTCATCACACTCAAGGTCAAACATGATGACATAAGTCTTGAATGTGGCCATACCCCATAAAATCTCAAGCTTCTTCCCGAAAGTAGAGCCTGCGCTGTTGTCCAAATCCTAAAAAGTCTCTACAATCAACCTCATAATCCTCCTCATAATATCATCATTATATGGGGCTATAGGTGCGGTCAATTTCATGATGTTACTGAGGCAAGATGCAACTGGAAGTGTGACCCCTTCACAAGGTTCCTCCAAGAATTTGGGCTGTATAAAAGTAAGCATAGCAGGCTTTAGAGCCCAAATCAGTTTCTTCCCTTCTGCTTGGTCTATTGTAGACATGAGTTCATTAAACTCTTCTAGTTTGGACAAAACTATCCATGATATCTTCATGTGTTTGAGATCTGTCCCAAGTGTAGAAATTTTGTGACCAATTTCCAATTCTTCCTGCAGATCTTTTGGCTGCCCTTTTTGAAGGATGGCATAAATTCCTCTTGAAAAGGATTTGCTGTTTGGCTTTGTTTTCTGGTCTTCTGATGCATGGTGGTTTAAGGAACCAACTTCTATTTTTATTTTCATCAATCTGTTTAGGAATCCCTCCATGGTTCAACCAATGATGTGGTCACAGTTTTTTCTGAGTTATTAATTTTCAGAGGAATAATGGTACACAATGATGCATTTAGTCATTTCTCAATCAGAAATATATTATGCTCATTACTCCCATAACCAAGCACACCACCCTTATGCACGTTATAACAACCAATATCAATATCTTTGTTTGCTGGAAATAGCCCCCCAAATGCACCTTAAATTTCTAACTTGATAAACATAAATATATAATGCAAGGAGAGATGGAACCTGGTATGTAAGCAGCAAGATGATCTTCCCAATGTGACTTCAGCAGTGCCATTTCTAGTTATGGTGGCCACCCCTTTTGTGCAATAACTAGTTGGGTTTCAAGCTGCTAGGGCCTTCAATAAGATGCCTAGATCCCATATACTTCAACAAAGGTGCTTTCAAGCAGCAATCTCATCATTTCTTCGTTGTATGTACTCCTGGGTACTTTAAACAGGTCCAAAGCAAACAATAATCTGCCCTTCTTGTTAAACACACGCTCGGCCCCTCAGAAAGAATTTTCTATGTGAATTTTACAGTGGCACAATCTGATATTTGCTTGTGAAAAAAAAGACTGCCCTGGAAACAATGCATAGGTTAGACACTTGTGGTAGTTGAAATTTTGGGTGATATTAAACTGCAAATTGATGTAGAACAGCTTCCACGTATTTCACGAGACTGAGCCTCCAATCTGATGTATGCTCCTATCCCTATGGAATTTGAGACAGTAGTGACGGTTGTCGATGGTTGTCCCAAACGCATGCCCGACACAAGGAAATTCGCCTACTGTTAGAGGTCTGGACCTTTCCCGACCAGAATTGGCACTCGCTGTGGCTCGGTCCATCGTCAAAGATGGCGGCTGGGTAATGTTACCGTAAGCGATATTTTGGATAACAACGTTTGCCTTGATGTAATAATGTGGCCCTCCCAACCACTTTCTTGTCATGACGCTCAAGCTCGGACCACTTAATTGGACTTCTTTTGGATTGGATCGATCACTTTTTAACCTTAGCAACCAGTCAATCCCATATTTTTCACCATGCACAGGGTGCTTCTGACTTCTGAGGCTCTCGCTATCCAAGGCATCACCTCGTTGAATTGCCTCTATGACAGGGTCACAGAGCGGCTGAAATGCTACCCGTTCTCGGCTCAAATCGAGTTGTAGCTAGTCGCCCTCCATTTTCCGACTTTGAATTTCAAATCATGGCAAACACTATTTTTACGGCAGCCCTTTCAAGTGTTTAACGATCCCACGACCAACAGTAAAACTCGTCTAGCAGTCAGGAAAAGGGACATTCGTACTCTGTTTTGCACCCAAAAAAAAATTGTCCCTCCTTTAGAAAACTCAGATTTCGTTTTAACGTTTTGATTTTTCCCTTTGCGAAATACCGCAGCTTTCGAGTGTCGATTCTCCTTCAGAAAGATGCATTTTGTCGTCCAAATAATGTTCTGCTTAAAACATCCAAACCTTTGCTTGAGAAATATGTGCAGAGAGCATCGGTAACCCATGGCCTTGTGGCATAATAACAGTGACCCCACGACACTTTGAACCTCAATATAGCCTCAAAATAATTACTCGGCTCTTTGCTCCACGACTTTTAATAACACTTGCTCTGTATGGAAATAATCTCTTTCGGTACTCGTAATATAAACACTTGGACAATTCTATAGTTGAAACTGAAACCTTGCAGGCTGAGCCAAGTTTGACACTCTGATACCACTGTAATATCCCCAAATGGGATATTTTACTGAATTTGCATAAATTTATTTAAACCCCAAATTATACCGAAAAATCAACATTTATTCAACAGAAGATTGCCATGTAAAATTAAACACATAAATACTGCAATCGAATACCATATAGAACAGAAGAATCTCAGCTTTATTATAACTAATAAGAGGGGTTTACATATAGATCTAACCCAGAAAGTGTTGAGATAGAAAATTGGCCAACAATACAATCTGCTGCACGGCTACACGGTGATGGCCTTCCAAAATTGAATTGCTGCACTCTCCCTCTGACAACAACTGTCACTGAACTCACTGAAGATGAGGAAGCCCAAGTAGAAGATCTGAATGATCCTCACACCAATCTCTGAAGCTCTGTGAAACTTCTAAGTAAAGTATCCTCAAGAGTATTGGGTTTCCGTCCAATACTCACAAATCACTCGAGGGTTTCCGTCCTAGGGCTGCGGCTGAAGTAGAGAACCACGTCCTCAAACCTCTCATACACATGCAAATGATCTACTCCCAAAGATATCTCCCAATGGCCTCCTCCCTTTCTTTTATAGATCTCTTGGAGCCTTCTAGAGCATTATTTTATTATTATTTTATTCATGGAGCACTTTCCCTTTTATTAAAATATTCCTTTTTAATGCAGAAAAGGGTAAATCGGCTACCACGCCTCCTCCGGTCACTAGAATCTGTGTCTAACTGTCCCACCATGTAGGTATCCTCATCCCGGTTCCAATGAGCTATTACACTAAGGTGTTCCATCATGTATTCCTCCCGGAATGCCACCTTGAGTGTAATTAGCTGAGTTAAGCCCAGAAATAACTCAAATTTCTGAAAGATATCAGAATGCACCGGAACGAAAGCCAAACCGCTCGGATGATGGAGTATATCAAGCGAATGCCTCCGGAAACCATGAAAACTCCTCGAAACTCCTCCAAAAAGCCCCTGAGCCCGCTGATAGCACCAATCTGTACCTATGACGTGTTTGCTCCAAACTCTGGAAGACCAACCTGGCCCTGTCGTAGGTGACACCAAAAATGGGAATATTACAACTGTATATATATCCATCATTGAGGTGTGTGACACATCTGCTAGGGGTGTAAAACCTTAAGGCCGACTTGCACATATTTGAAATTATTAAAAATAAATTCAAAATAAATGTTCTGCTCATCGGATTAAGATCAATTTTATATCAATCTTACACCTTTACGAAAGAGGAACCCAATAAAAATATTGGTATCTTCATCTGAGCATCACAACATGGAGTTTGGACCTAGTTGTCCAATTTTAACACTCCCTCTCAACTAGGGACAACTCCATCCACCTATGCAATCAAACATCGTGCGTCACCCGCCATAACATGCTTCGCTGGCCTCTTTATTTCAGAACAGAAGTGGGTCAGTCACAAAGACATCATTCCCCGGCTGACAGATTCAGCCCAAAGGTCTGAAACCTCTATCAGACTCACAAAGAGTCTCATACCAACTCGAAGTTGGTTTACCTGACCCGAAGTCAGTTGGAGGTCCGAAACCTCACTATACTTGATCCTAGATCAAGTGGTTGGACCGCGCCATCCTAGATAGAGAGTACGACAATCTTTGATGCGTCCATCAGTCTTTGTTACTAGTCTCTGCTTTGTCCACCTCATTGGCCAAATGAGAGGTACTTCCCATGAGCCTTGAACTCAATGGGTAGGATGCATATGGGGCACAGACAATGAGAGGTGAACCAACTCAAAATCACAACGGTGGGGCCCAAACACACCAACAAGGTTTGGCAAGCCTAGCCTTGTGGTTGCTTATAGCTCCGAGAAGCTATCTCTAAAGCCCCCAGAGCTCCCAGAGCTCATCGTCCAACAAGACCCGCATCATAGGGTCGTTGCACGATACCAAGACTCTCACAGAAG
Source organism: Pinus albicaulis (assembly GCA_034641835.2). Lineage (NCBI taxonomy): Eukaryota > Viridiplantae > Streptophyta > Pinopsida > Pinales > Pinaceae > Pinus > Pinus albicaulis. The sequence continues at coordinate 901,482,085 of CM076581.1, forward strand.
GTTAGGAACTTGACCTTCCCCAGGGGCTTTGTGAGAATATCCGCGACCTGCTCATTAGTTCCTATATGATCGAGCCTTACGGTGCCTCGCTGTACCATATCTCGGATAAAGTGGTACCTGATATCGATATGCTTGGATCGATCATGGAACACTGGATTCTTGGACAAGCGAATCCCACTTTGGTTATCACAGAGTATCACAGTGGTATCTAGCACATGTTCGAATAGCTCACTGAAGAGCTTTCGCAACCAAACTGCTTCACAACAGGCGATACTCGCTGCAATGTATTCGGCCTCTGCGGTGCTTAAAGCCACCGACTTCTGCTTCTTGCTCATCCATGAGATCGAAGCAGAACCAAGATTGAAGCAGCATCTCGATGTGCTCTTACGATCCACAACACTGCTAGCCCAATCGGCATCAGTATATCCAAGGAGTGTCACGCTCCCGGCAGTGTATCTCAGCCCATGGTTTATCGTGCCCCGAAGATATCTCAAAAGATTCCTGGCACCAACCCAGTGAATGTGATGAGGCTCAACCATCTGTTGACTTAAAGTGTTCACTGCAAAACATATATCTGGACGGGTGTTCACTAAGAACATCAGGGCCCCTACGCGTTGACGATACTCAGTAGGATTAGACAATACGGGCCCAGCAGCGCTGCCACTCAAAGGGAAGTAGAGATATGCCACGATGTCACCTTTGACGAAGATAATTCCCGAAGGAAAGTAGTCAATCTTCCAAGATCCGAGGAAGATAATGAAGCAAGCCTGGAAATCAAGAGGAACCAAAGGATGAAACGATGCCTGATGTTGAAGGACCAATGGACCCAATTGATCCACCTCCTTCACTGGGAAAGAGACCATCATGGCTCAGGGACACTCTCGAGGATGCTGAGGGACATGCGGCTCCAAGGGGGACATTCCGTGAAAGTAAGAAGCCGAGTAGATACCAAAGGTATTTAGTAGCCATGAGTACTATTGTACAATCCGAGCCTGGATCCTTTGAGGAAGCCGTAAAGCATCAAGTCTGGAAGGATGCTATGCACGAAGAGTATGAGTCCATTATGAAGAATGATGTCTGGGATGTGGTTCCAAGACCGAAGGACAAAGCAGTTGTCACCTCAAAATGGCTCTACAAGATCAAGCATGGATCTGATGGAAGTGCTGAAAAATTCAAGGCAAGATTCGTTGCCCGTGGCTTCTCTCAAAAGGAAGGCATAGATTATGATGACATATTTGCACCTGTGGCCTGATATACCACCATTCGATCTATTATAGCCCTTGCTGCTACGCAAGGATGGAGTCTTCATCAAATGGATGTGAAGACCGCATTTCTGCATGCTGCGATAAAGGAAGAGGTATATGTGGAGCAACCTCTGGGGTTCGAAGTCCAAGATTGGGACACCCATGTATGCAGGTTGAAGAAAGCCCTCTATGGGCTGAAGCAAGCACCCAGAGCTTGGTACGAGAGGATAGATAACTACTTGATGAAGCTGGGCTTCACTCGAAGTAATGTCGATCCGAACCTTTACTTCAAGGTTGTGAAAGGGAAGCCTCTCATTCTGGTGCTGTATGTGGATGACCTCTTCCTGACAGGTGTTGACCCTCATTGATCAGTGCAAGAAGGAGCTCGCTGCTGAGTTCGAGATGAGGGACCTAGGACTGATGCACTATTTCCTAGGCCTGGAGGTCTGGCAGAGACCTGGCGAGATTTTCCTTTCTCAAGGAAAATACATTGTGAAGCTTTTGGAAAGATTTGGTATGGTGGACTGCAAGTCCGTGTCGACACCAATGGAGCTCAACTTCAAGAAGTTGAGTGGCAGCGCTGCTGGGCCCGTATTGTCTAATCCTACTGAGTATCGTCAACTCGTAGGGGCCCTGATGTTCTTAGTGAACACCCGTCCAGATATATGTTTTGCAGTGAACACTTTGAGTCAACAGATGGTTGAGCCTCATCACTTTCACTGGGTTGGTGCCAAGAATCTTCTGAGATATCTTAGGGGCACGATAAACCATGGGTTGAGATACACTGCCGGGAGTGTGACACTCCGTGGATATACTGATGCCGATTGGGCTGGCAGTGTGGTGGATCGTAAGAGCACATCGGGATGCTGCTTCAATCTTGGTTCTGCTTCGATCTCATGGATGAGCAGGAAGCAGAAGTCGATGGCTTTGAGCACCGCAGAGGCCGAATACATTGCAGCGAGTATGGCCTGTTGTGAAGCAGTTTGGTTGCGAAATCTCTTTAGTGAGCTGTTCGGACATGTGCTAGATACCACCATGATACTCTGTGATAACCAGAGTGGGATTCGCTTGTCCGAGAATCCAGTGTTACACGATCGATCCAAGCATATTGATATCAGGTACCACTTTATCCAGGATATGGTACAGTGAGGCACCGTAAGGCTCGATCATATAGAAACTGATGAGCAGGTTGCGGATATTCTCACAAATCCCTTGGGGAAGGTCAAGTTCCTAACCTTCTGTGAGAGTCTTGGTATCGTGGAATGACCCTATGATGTGGGTCCTGTTGGACGATGAGCTCTGGGAGCTCTGGGGGGCTTTGGGGATAACTTTTCGGAGCTATAAGCAACCACAGGGCTAGGCTTGCCGAACCTTGTTGGTGTGCTTGGGCCCCACCGTTGTGATTATTGAGTTGGTTCACCTCTCATTATTTGTGCCCTGTATGCATCCTACCCATTGAGTTTAGGGCTCATGGGAAGTACCTCTCATTTGGCCAATGAGGTGGGAAAAGCTAGAGACTAGTAGCAAAAACTGATGGACACATCAGAGATTGCCATACTCTCTATCTAGGATGGCACGGTCCAACCACTTGATCTGGGATCAAGTATAGTGAGGTTTCGGACCTCCAACTGACTTCGGGTTGGTATGAGACTCTTTGTGAGTCCGATAGAGGTTTTGGATCTCTGGGCTGAATTTGTCAGCAGGGGAATGATGTCTTTGTGACTGACCCACTTCTGTTATGAAATAAAGTGGCCAGCAAAGCAAGTTACGGTGGGATGACGCACGATGTTTGATTGCACAGGTGGATGGTGTTCTCCCTAGTTGAGAGGGAGTGTTAAAATTGGACAATTAGGTCCAAACTCCAGGTTGTGATGCTCAGATGAAGATACCAATATTGTTATTGGGTTCCTCTTTTGGAGAGGTGTAAGATCAATCTAAAATTGATCTTAATCCGATGAGCAGAACATTTATTTTGAATTTATTTTTAATAATTTCAAATATGTGCAGGTCGGCCTTAAGGTTTTACACCCCCAATAGATGTGTCACACACCCTCAGTGATTGATATAAATAGAGTCAACGTTGGAGGACTTTTTCACTCATCTCATCCTCACACAACATATCTCCTCTTCTGATTTAGTACGAGCTCCTGAAGGCAGTTTCGGTTCACACGTGGGACAAAAGGACGAAGAAGAAAACTGCTACAGCGAGGGTTTCCACGCAAGTTTGAACAACGTTGACTTTGGTCAACGCATGGTCCAAAGAGGCTGAATTTTGGTGGAGACTTAGATTTTGGAAGGCCGTACATATTGGCACAAGAACCGAGGTCAAAAGGTTGACTGAAGACCGAGATGCATTGACTTTCTTGCTGCTGTTCTACGTTGACTTTTCTGGGGTTGACTTTGAGTTGACCATGTCGCTGTTTTGAGGGCTGTTGTGACACATGCTGGGTTCGCTAACCAAGGAGAATTTGCTGGTTGAAGCATCCTGTTGACTGCCGTAACGCACCGCACCATTTTTTTGTTTCTGGTTTGTCTTCTATAGATCCATTGGTATGTTCTATCAACATTTTACTTGATTGTTTATGTGATTGCTGTAGTGAAAAGTAAAGTTGCATCAAGCATAGAACATCTACATAAATTTACAAGAGGCAATGTTGAATTTGTTGTTAAACCGAAAACAACAAATTGCAACAATGCTCAAGATATGGCAAGCTCAAAGGAGATTGAAAATAGTTACAATTCTCCCCTCCCTAGACAATAATGCCCTTAGTCAATGCACAAAATCAACTAGCTTAAATAAGATAACTCAATGGAACATAATCATAGCATGGAGAACAACATCAAATGGAACATTTTACTTCATCCACAAGCAATAGCATCACAAGACAAGAAGTATCCCCCAAAGGCTTTTATTATTTCAATAGAAATTCCAATAGAGTAACATCAAGCATAAAGCTTCCAACCATGGGCAGATGAGAGCTCTCATGGTAGATTTATACCTGTATTGCGAAAATCACTATTAAAAATCGTGAGTTTTTCCCTGAAACATTTAAATCGATGACTTTTTCATTTTGAAAAATTCATGATCAAACCTCAAAAAATTGTATTTTTGTATTTTTTTTTAATCTTTTTTTGTATTTTTTTTTTTAAATTTTGGTGATTTTTTACTGATTTTTACGGACTTTATCCCTATTTTTATGATTTTTTCTTTTTCCGGACCCTTGCTGATTTAATTGTGATCGCTATTATCGCAACATTGATTTATACAAAAATGGGAGAAGATCCCAATGGAGATGACAAATGACAAGTGGAGAGGTGAAGATCCCAATGCGGCGAAATTGAATTCCATGTGTTGAGCTGCCAAGGCAAGTATGAGATCAAGGGAATCGACTTGCTGGTAGGTGTCTCCAACTAGCTGTGCATACGCCCTATTCTGGTCAGCGCACATCCTTTCCTCATGTGCATTTTTGTGTTGGCTACCAATTGTGGATGATACTAGGTGATAGGGAGGCAAACTCCCATCAAATTCCCCACCATAAACCTCATGTTTGTGACACCTATCACAAGTGCTGACACTGCTCCAACAAACTCCAATGTACCTCTGCGTGAAGCCTGCCACTTAGCTTTGCGTGTATGCTGTGGTGAAGAGCATGTGCACAAGTGCGAAGCATTGATGGAGTGAGTGGAGACAAGACTCCACAAATATCTCAATCAAATATTCCATCAATATTCCCAATCCATGCATTGATTCTCCAAGGAAAATAGCTACTATGTAGGGAAATTGATCCCTCAAATCTGGCCCACAAAATTTTTGATGGGTGCATTAACTCTTTGATGATGTGGCTGCCCAATCACCCTCAAACTTGTCCTTTGATTGAATTTTGACTTGAGTTCAATTTCCAACTCATTTCCACCACATTTTGTCATGTGTAAATAGAAATATTTATTATTTTCTCCACTTATTAATTTTTTGGCAATATATTTCCAATTTTCCCACTAGACTTGGGAAAAGTGGGGTTTGAGGGGTTAGAAGTGATTTTTTACCCTTCAGTGTGTCCTAGAATTTTTTTGAGGTGGAAAGGTATAATTTTGAGTACTCATACACCCTCAACATCTTCTGGCATCACTTTATTACATTTTACATAAAAAATAATTAAAAAACCCCATTCCGTAGGAATTTTTTAATTATTAAAAATTCCTATCTAGACTTAGTCAAATTCCGCGAAATTTTAGAGATGATCTAGCATGGTAATATATATCGACCATAGACTCAAAGATGGAGTAGGAGGTCAACCTTCAAGCCATCACTCCGTCTCGGGGGGCATGTAGTGAGTGAAAATACTCATTTAATTGTTCGTCGTTAAAAAACGAGAATAGTCAGCCAAGTGAGAAAAACAGTCTAGGGTGTACTCACTTGTTGATCAAGTCCCAAGTTTCCTAGGCCTGATACATAGCTTTATTCATCATGCTAGTGATATTTTTACAATATCCCCGTAGGGTTGCGAAATTTGAGGAATGAGATTAGAAAGAGGAGAGAGAAAGGGGCTGAAATGGCCTGCTAACTTCTGAACTTCTGAAATTTTTTGATGTACATTATGTCTCAAGGGCTATGGAGTCTTCATATATGCTAGTATAACTCAGCAGTCAACAAGGCTGACTTGAGGAAAAGGCCCTTTTAACTTGCTCTTAATAATATTTAAATATATTTACAACATGCCTTGATGATTGCTTGCCCAAATAAATTTAACAAATCAAATAATAATGAGAGCTCAGAGGAGTTCTAAGCCGATTTAAACACATCAATAATAATATTTCTTTTATCCAATTTGAATTCTCTTTTGAGGCAAGATGGTTTCACCTTGGGGTGGTCCTTGGGGTAATTGGATTTCTCTTTGGGAAATTCATCCCGAAGCTTCCCAAATTTCAACACCATCTTGTAGAATTGGAGCATGTTTGGTGGTGACTGCATCTAATAGGAAAGAATTAGAAAGAGAGGCCATTGTTGGTGTGGAAACAGTGGTTGCATTATCTAAGAGAAACAAGGATGTGGATCCCCTTCCATTCTTGAGGAAAAGTAGTGCCAATTATCCATTTGGAAGTTCCGGTGGGGGTGTAGGTCAAGTAGAAAAAGGGAGGGCAGTTGGTCCAATGGACAAGATATTTCAACAAGAGAGGCGAGAAGAGATTGATAACACTATTGCCTTCTTTTTCTATCTCAACTTCATATCATTTAATGTTGCACGATCACCTTTATTTATTGAGACGTGTCAAGCTCTAACTCAAGGGGCTCCATTGAGGTATGTGCCTTCTGGATCAGAGAGGCTTAGAACTACTTTGTTGAGTAAGACAAGGATGTGGATAAAATACTTGATCCTCTTAAATCAACATGGCCAACTTTTGGGGTTGGTATTGTTTCTGATGGATGGACAAATGCAGAACGCCATCCACTCATCAACTTCATGGTGTCTTGAATGGATCAATTTTCTTGAAAGCAGTGGATGCTCTTGGAAAATACAAGGATGAAAAATATATGGGTGAGTTGTTTATTAAATTTATTGAAGATGTAGGTATTATTTGAAGAGTTTTTAGGATTTTCCATAGTATCAAGGAACACTTGTCTGAAGAGTTTTTTGGATTTTCCACAATATCAAGGAACACCTGATTCTTGTGTGCAAATCATTACAGACAATGCACCTGTTTGCAAGGATGCTGGCATGATTGTGGAAGCTAGATATCCACAAGTATTTTGGACACCTTGCATTGTCCCTTCCTTGAATTTAACACTTAAATCTATTGCTTTTGATGTGCCTTGGATTGGAACTCTTATTGAGGATGCATGGCATATTTGCAACTTTGTACAAAATCATATCAATGCCCTCACAATCTACAAAGAGTAATCACATCTATAATTGTTGAAGATTGCAGATACATAGTTTGCCTCTGCATTCATCATGCTGAAGAGGTTGAGGGAGGTCAAGACCACTCTTGGGGCCATGGTTATTTCATAGTTTTGGTCTTTTTGGAGAAAGACAAATCAAGCAACCTCAAAAAGAGTCAAGGACACAATATTAGATAATGCTTGGTAGGAGAGGGTAAATCTGACTATTAAGATCATGGACCCTATCATTGTTGATTTTTGGGTAGCATCGGATGTGCTCTAGCTCCGAAACTTTGTGGAGGGGCTAGGACACATGAGATCTCCAAGACCCATAAATCGTTTGGATAAATTCCACTCGATGTGAAAGTTATCAAAATAATTAATTATTTTAATGGAGACCGTAAGTCTAACTTAGGGAAATTAAATAATTAAAGTGAATTTGTAATATTCCCATTTTTGGTATCATCCATAACAGGGCTAGGAGGGACTTCCAGAGTTAGGAGCAGACAGGTCACAGGTACAGATTGGTGCTATCCGTGGGCTCAGGAGCTTTTCAGAGGAGTTTTGAGGAGTTTTCATGGTGTCTGGAGGCATTCGCTTGATATACTCCATCATCCGAGCAGTTTGGCTTTCGTTCCGATGCAGTCCGATAACTTTCGGAATTTTGAGTTATTTATGGGCTTAACTCAGCTAATTATGCTCAAGGTGGCATTTCGGGAGGAATATGCGATGGAACACCTTAGTGTAATAGCTCATCGGAACCGGGACGAGAAGGCCTACACGATGGGACAGTTAGACAGAGATTTCAGTGACCAGAGGAGGCGTGGTAGCCGATATACCCTTTTCTGCATTAAAAAGGAATATTTTATAATATTTTAATAAAAAGGGAAAAGTGCTCCATGAATAAAATAATAATAAAATAATGCTCTAGAAGGCTCCAAGGGATCTATAAAAGAAAGGGAGGAGGCCATTGGGAGACATCTTTGGAGTAGATCATTTTCTTGTGTATGAGAGGTTTGAGAACGTGGATTCTCTACTTCAGCCGTAGCCCCAGGACGGAAACCCTTGGGTGAGTTGTGAGTGTTGGACGAAAACCCAACTCTCTTTGAGGAGACTTCATTCAGAAGTTTCACAGAGCTTCAGTGATATTGGAGTGAGGATCATTCAGATCTTCAACTTGGGCTTCATCAGTTTCAGTGGGTTCAGTTTCAACTGTTGCCGGAGGGAGAGTGCAGCAGTGCAGTTTGTGGCCAGTGCCGTTCAGCAGCTTATCTTGGTGGCCAGTTTTCTATCTCAGCTCTTCTTGGGTCAGATCTATATGTAGACCCCTGTTTATTATCTATAATAAAGCTGAGATTTTCCTTCTGTTCTATATGGTATTGGGTTGCAGTGTTTCCTGTCTTTTATTTAACATGGCAATCTTCTGTTGAATAAATGTTTATTTTACGGCAAAATTATGGTATTCAGTATTTTTCTGCATTTTAGTTAAAATATCCCATCCGGGATATTACATAATTAATTAAAACATGTGGGTGAGAATTTTTTGGCTTAAGTCACACATGGATCAAGTCTTTTCTAATCTTAGTCGTTGATTAGAGATTAGATCACGACCATTGAATGTTCAACAGGAAAAGTATTAAAGGAAGGCTTGGGGTCAGTTGGAGAACACACACAGAGTGGGAGCACTTGAGCTAAGTCGAAATTCTGGGTCTCGATTTGCTGAGAATTTTCAAGTGAGCTTGCAGCGCAGCGAGGGGCAAATCGACAGAGACATTTATGAATCTGAGGCTGAGAATACAATTGCAGAGAGGTAGATCCATACCAAAGAGGTAACGCAGTCCAAGAAGGGTGACGCAGAGGCAGCGTAGGCCCGACAGGGGTGACGCAAACCAAGACAGGCTCACACAAAGCCAACGCAGAGGCTGACGTAGTCACACGAGGGTGATGCAGAGCTAGAGGCTGCAATGTTGAGGTTTTAGTGGGCCAAAAAGGGCTCGTATTCAACAGATCAGATAGAGTGACGCAACCACACTGAAGGGTGACACAGTGACTGCGTAGGCACCTGTAGGGTTCCTCATTCTCAGCTGGATCAACCATATTTTCTGTCTCTGGAGATAGAGGTACATCTGTCGGGATTTCTCATTTGGGCAAACCACTACTGGTGCCCTTGTTTGTATTCAGAATTCTGCATAATAATAAAACCCTCAAGAGATGCTGCATCGGTTTGCCCGCATTGGGTTTTTCCGTGGACATTTGTCCAAAAAAATATCGTGTGTCATTTGTCATGTGTGCTTAATTCTTCAATACTTGATTTGTATGTATGTGTAGGCTGCAGTAGTATTTACTTCGATGTTTTACTGAATAATTCAGGAAAATATCTTGTTAATTAAATCAAACAAGTAGGAGAAGTAAATCAGAATATTGCAGTAGGGTTTCTGTAATAAGGTTTCAAAAAATTTCCCATGGTATCAGAGCTATTGCAGATCAGGAGGAGTTGAAACCATCATTGAAGTAACGAAGATTTTTGCTACAGGAAGGCAGCCGAGACAACATAGATCCAGAAAGAGGCAGCGCAACACCTGAGGGATAGCGCAGACCCAACAAGCATGACACAGAGCTTGTCTAGCTCACGCATAACTAACTCAGGCCAAGAAGGGTAACACAAAGCTTGTCTAGCTCACGCAAAGCTGACGCAGAGGTTGACGCAGGCCCAAGAGGGTGATGCAGTCTGAGAGGGGGTGGCGCTGTGCCAGTTGCCGTGGCTGGAGGTGCAGTCTTGTTCTTCAAAGTTGTTGGTGGGGCATTGCTTCTGTTTGTGCAGAACAATGTCTAGCAGGGTTGACAAAGTAAGGGGAAACAGTTCCTCAACAGACTTTCTAGCCAGGAAGTCTGAGATCCGATCAGCGGAGTGATTGGAGAGCGCTGATTCGACAGAATTGGTGGAGGATTTCCGGGAAGGAAATCACTGGTCAGAGGGAGTGTATTCTCTAGAGGGTTTCTATCGCCAAGAAACCCAGATCCGGTCTCTTGTTGAGAGCAGGAAAAGAAAAAGGGAGAAGAGCATCCGTTTCGACACTTTTTTTTAAGCAGAGATTGTGAAATTTTCAAACTAAAACACTACTATAGCGATAGATTTATTTCGCCTACTTATCTTATGACAAGTTATTTATAGATTCTTCAGTAAATTCTAAAATAAACACAACTGCAATATTCACTTAACCATAAACAGAAAATAGAACAGAACACATATAACGCAATAGAAACAATCACATGAACACAGTTATTTTTGGACAATTGTTCTTGGAAAAACCTAATGCGGGAAAACCGGTGCAGTAGATGAGTGTTTGTATTATTCTTTAGCAAGGAAAATCATTTACAAGAATTTGACGAGTAGACTTCTAGATTACACCTGAGATAAATTTCCCAAATCCTTTGGGAGAATTTCTGACACCCGAGAGGCACCCTAGCTCCCTCTGTGTCACTCTGCGTGGTCTTCTGCGCAGTCCCTGCACTGGATTGCGTCACTCTATGTGGGGACTCTGTGTTGCTGCTCAACGCTGTCCCCTCTGTGTCCTCCTCCTTCCTTTCTTTGCCTTTGTTGACTTCCCCTTTTGTCTTCTTCCTCTGCAACCTTGCCTCCACAACCTCTACCTCTGAAATCGAATTCTATTCCTTCAGAATCGATTTCCTTCGGGTATTGAGTGTGTGCTCGACTTACTTTCCAAATGACTGTCAAGCCTTCTCTTATAATCTTCTCGTTGATGAATCAACGACCCAGATTAGATCTCTAATCAATGGCTAAGATTAAAACATGACTTGATCTTCGTTTTCTAGAAGATTCACGCTCTATTTTATTAATACCCTTTAATTATTTAATTTCCCTAAGTTTATACTTAGGGATCACATTAAAATAATTAATTATTTTAATAAAACATGAACCGAGTGGAATTTCCACAAATGGTTTTCTGGGTTCTTTGGAATACTGATGTCCAAGCCTCCTCACAAAATATGAGACTTGGAACACTTTCCAATGCTACAAAATCAACGCTCCCTCTTAGCGAGGAAAGTGTTCAAGCAAAATACCAACTGCATCTGCTCTGACCTGAAGCATCTATTGCGCTGCTGATGTCTCGGCTGCTGCACCTCATCTGCTGCGCTGCTGCCCATAACACCATCTCTGTCACTGCCTCATTCGTACTACAACTCCCTCTAAATTTTGAGCCCATCCATTCCTCTACTGGAATGGATTCTTGACCATCTCGATCTTTTCTCTGAAGTAAGTAAACTTAATCTTACCTAGAGCTTTCATGAGAATATCTGCCACTTGTTCCCCTATAGGAATGTACTTCAACTGTACAGCTCCCCATTGGACATAGTCTCTGATGAAGTGGCACCTGATGTTAATGTGCTTCGACCGATCATGAAACATAGGATTTTCAGAGAGCTTGATGCAACTCTAATTATCACACAAAATTCTGGTCGGTTCCTTCCTCTTCTTGAGTAAGTTCAAGAGCAACTTTCGAAGCCATATGGCCTCACACAATGCTGTGCTAGCTGCCATATATTCAGCCTCGGCTGAGCTCAGTGCCACGGATTTCTGTTTCCTACTGCACCAGGAAGTCATTCCTGATCTGACACTGAAACAGTACCCACTGGTACTTTTCCGATCTACTGGACTTCCAGCTCAGTCTGCATCAGTGAACCCACACAACTGGATTTCAAATCCCTTGGTGTACCTCAATCCAAAATTGACTGCTCCCTTCAAGTATCTGAGAACATGTTTGGCTGCTGCCCAGTAAGACCTCCTTGGTTCTACCGTGAACTAACTGAGGGTATTCACGACATAACATATGTCTAGTCTAGTGTTGACCAGGTACATCAATGATCCTATGAGCTGCTTATACAAGGTAGGATCAACCAGGTGGTTGCTGGGAAGCTTCAAACCCCTCATGCTTCCCGCTTTCCGAAACGCGCTCCGTGCGGGAGCGTTGAAACGCAAACGCGCTCCCATACCGCTCGAGGGAGCGCGAGCGCATTTCCCAACCCGTTAAAACCCTCTCGCTGAGCGGCCAGAAACGCCGGGAGCGAACGCCCCGAGCGCTTTCCGACGTTTAAAAACGCTTCCTCAGAGCGTTTTTTAAACGCCGAAGGGCTGGGGAGCCGCTCGTCCCCGAACGCCTCGAAAAAAAAACGCTTCACAAAGTGAAATTTTTTAAGTGAAAAACGAATTGTTTATAAGGGGGAGGGGTTCATTTAGTTACTCTTTCCCCACGTGACCCACGCATGGCCGAAATGGGTTTTAGGGCTGATGTGGAGGTAAGGGAAGCATTGACATTTCATGGTAAAAGTGACATTTCCTTTATTTTTCATTTTCATCCTTTTACTTAAATTTTTAACATTACCATGAAATGACTCAGGATGTTTAAGAGTGGTTTCGACTTCATTGGATTTCATATGGAGAAACTAGAATTTTAGGTTTCACTCAAAATTCAACAGACTTAATGGTTTTCAGGGTTTCATGGTTTGGGAATTTGCAATGTTTCCATTTGATTCTATCATGTGTAAGGGTATGATATTGACATTTGATCAAGAGCATGAAGTCCTTTAAGAACCTTGATGTACCCTTCAATCAAAGGAAAACAACTGGTTAGGCATGCTAATCTTTTTCTACCGCATTTTAAGGTTGAGGAGATGAACTCTTCACTCAAACCAAAATCATTGGTTAGGCATGTTAAACTTTTTCAATTTCTATCATGTTATAAGGTTGAGCAATCCAAGTTTGAAGACTTTGAGCTAGATGATGTTTATGTATCTCTTGTTGATGATCCCATAATCCATTTCTAGTAGCGATGAATCAATGATGAGTTTCATGAGAGACCATGTTGCTCAGTGATTTGTAGTTTTGATGTCTATTTTTGCTACTACTACTACTACTAAAGTTGTAGAGGAGTTTTAGGAGTCCTCAAACTTTGAGCCATATTATTTATGTAGCTCATGTTGATGATCCTTTGTCTAGTAGTGGTGATGATTTTGATCATGATGAGGAGTGATCATGTTGTTGATCACTAATATGTAGTCTTGTATTAGGCCAATGGCCTCATAGCTTGTAGCATTGTAGCTTGTAGCTTGGCATCAGCAGCACCGCCACACACAGGGCCAGTCCCACCATCTACTGGTAGCAGTGCGGGTGCCAGTGCCAGTGCCAGTGCCAGTTCTCGATATCACACTATTTTTCCTTTGCAGATCCAGCCTCCACCTTCTAGTCATGGTCGTGGTACTCCTGAGAGTACTAGAAGACCACCATTTCCTCGTGGCTCGCACAAATTAGACATTTCTCGTTGGCGTGCAAGGGGCCAGCCAGTAGATAAAATAGATTTGTTGTTTACTAGTCTTTTCTATTTGTTGTTGACAGTTGAACAGTTGAAACTTGACTCTTTCATATATTTAATGACAATTTAAGTTTGAAGTTTGAATTTGAAAGGTGAAACTTTGAAGTTGGCATTTATAAGTTTATTGTTTACAAGTCATTATGAATTATGAATATGATGCTTCATGAAAGTTATATGGTGATCAATGAATCAATGATGATAAATGTTATATATCAATGATGATAAATGTATATTGAATTTTGAAATCAATGAATCAATGATGATAAATGTTAGATATTGAAATTTGAAATCAATGATGATAAATGTTATATATCAAATTATCAATGATGATAAATGTTATATATTGAATTTGAAAGCGTGAAACTCCTAAATTGATGATTTCCAGTAGACTCAAGAGTCAATATGTTGTATGCTTCCAACTCGTGGGCGTGAAGTTGATGAAGATTATAACTTCTAGATGATTGATGTTATATGATTCAATCTATGTTTTTATGTTTTTTATGTCTAATTCATCATTCTACATGTTTTTGCTGACATATATGCATCAAAATATAAAAATATTAAAAATATTAAAATATATATATATATATATATATATATAAAAACGCCCGAAAACAAACTTTTTAAAATGGCGCTCCGCTCGCTCCCACTCCCGCCTCCCGCTCCCGTCTAAGTAACCTGGGATCAACCTCATCATCCTCAGAGTTTCGATTTTCTTCCAGTTTGTGATCATTGGCATAGCCATGGGCCTACAATCCTCCATCTGAAATCTCTTCAGGATCTCTGTAGTATATCTTCCTTGCCCAAGAAAGATCTCTCCCTTCTGCTGCCAAACTTCTAACCCTAGAAAATAGTGCATTCGCCCTAGATCCTTTAGGTCGAATTCTGTAGCCAGATTTTCCTTGCAGTATTTAATGAGCCTAGATGATCCAGTTAGAAACAAATCATCTACATATAACAACAATATTAGAGGCTCATCCTCAGATTGTAGAGGTTGGGATCTGCGCCACTTTTGACAAATCCCATCTTCTGCAAGTGGCTGTCAATTCGCCCATACCAAGCTCTAGGGGCTTGCTTAAGTTCGTACAAGGCTTTCTTAAGCCTGCACACATGAGTTTTCTGCTCATGCGTCTCAAAACCCTCTGGTTGTTCTATGTACACTTCCTCTTCTATCACCCCATTCAAGAACACAGTCTTGACATCCATCTGGTGGATTTCCCATCCCATCTGCGTTGCAAGAGAAATGACGGATGTTATTGAAGTATACTGAGCTACGGGGGCGAAGGTTTCTTCATAATCGATCCCTTCCTTTTGTGCATACCCCTTAGCCACAAACCTGGCTTTGAATTTCTCTATGCTACCATCTGTAGCATATTTAATCTTGTAGATCCATCTCGAACCTACAACCGACCTATTCGGAGGTCTAGGAACTACTTCCCAGACATCATTAGTCATGATGGAGTTGTACTCCACCATAGCATCTACCCACACTTGATGCTGAGCTGCCTCCTGAAAACTAGAGGGTTCTCCAACCTGTGCTACCAATGCCTGGTACCTGTCTGGTTGCTTGCGTTACCTCTTCTCATTCCTAGGAGCTCCATCAAAATCCTTTGCATCCTTAAGAATCTGTTGTAGTTCTTTGCTCGTCCTTCCACTGGTGGTGGGTGGTTACAGCTGCTCTCCTTCTTGTACTTCCTTGGAAAATCTTTCCTCAGGATCCTTGTGCCTTGGAGAGGCACTAGAGCCATCATTCGTAGGTCTCTGTGGCTGGACCAACAAATATTCCTCAGACTGCCTAACTGAAGACATTTCTCGAGATTTCCTGAAGGCTCTCTCCTCTATGAAATTCATGTCCCGTCTCACTACTATCTTCCTACTCTTGGGAATATAGATGTGGTAAGCCTTCGCGTTCTCGCTATATCCCACAAGGTACCCCTTTTTAGCAGTCTGATCTAACTTCTTCCTCTTCTCATCGGGAACATGGCAATACACTATACTGCCAAATATCCTAAAGTGGCTCACATCAGGGTTGCTGCCAGTGAACACACTCTCAGGAGTAACCTTTCCCAATGCGTTGTGAGGCACTCTGTTCTGCACATACACAGCTGTATTGCAAGCTTCAACCCACAAAAATTTGGGCATGTCTTGATCATACAACATTGCCCTGGCAACTTCCACAATAGTCCTGTTCTTCCTCTCTGCGACCCCATTCTGCTCTGGATTATATGGAGCAGTCCATTCTCTCTTGATGCCTTCCTTTGCACAGAACCTTGTGAAGTCTTTGTCAATGTACTCCCCACCATTGTCTGATCGCAAAGTCTTGATCCGCTTTCCGGTTAGATTCTCTACTAGAGACTTAAATTCTTTGAATCGTTCAAAGACCTTGTCTTTGGTATTCAGAAAGTAGATCCATGTCTTTCTGGAATGGTCATCGATAAAGGTGACAAAATACTTTGCACCACTGGGAGCATTCGTGGACATTGGTCCGCATATGTCTGAGTGTATCAATCCCAACACACTCTTGGCCCTATTGCTGCTTTTTGGTTATGTTGCCTTGGCATACTTCCCTAATACGCACCCCCTATAGACATCGTCTCGCTTGGCGCTAAGTTTCGGAGCTCCCGTGACAACCTTCTTGAGAATTCTCAAGGCTCCATGATGTAGATGCCCCATTCTTCTATGCCATAATTCATTCAAATCTCTCTCATCAGTAGTGTCTATTAGTGCCATTGGGGACTCGAGTTGTAGCTTGTACAGTTTATGGCTCCTTACTCCAATTTGTGCCTTTTTTTTCCAACTAGGGTGTTTGACATAAACTTTGTTGCCAATAAAGTATACATCATAACCCTTGTTTTGAAGCTGAGACACTGAGAGAAAGTTCATCCCCAATCCTGGTACATGTAGTACGTTGGTGGCCCAAAGCTTGTTGCCAGCTTCCGTTTGAAATATTATGGTGCCTCTTCCATTAGGGGTACATTTTGCCTTGTTTCCCATAGTGATTTGAAAATTCATTTTCTCCTCCTGGTAGCGCGAGAAGCATTCTCGAACTCCCGTCATGTGAGTAGATGCTCCATTGTCAATATACCAGATCTCTGGAGAGGCCATGCTTGACACAAGAAAAATCCTCTTCTAGTCTGGATGCTAGAACTGAAATGTCATGATCCCTCTGTTCCTCCATGCATTCTGGAGGGCTGTGTTAACCCTTCCGAGATGATGCTGCATCATTGTTGGACCTTCGTTCCATTGCAGAACCACCTCTTCTGTTACTCGTATTTTGCTCTGATACCATGTGAAATATTCAAATTGAAACACTATTGCAGTGATAGATTTATTTCACTTGCTTATTTTATGATACGTTATTTACAGATTCTTCAGTAAATTCTGAAATAAACACAACTGCAGTATTCACTTAAGCATAAGCAGAAAATAGAACATAATGCATATAATGCAATAGAAACAATCACATGAACACAGTTATTTTTGGACAATTGTCCCCGGAAAAACCCAATGCGGGAAAACCGGTGCAACAAATGAGGGTTTGTATTATTCTTCAGCAAGGAAAATCATTTACAAGAATTTGACGAGCAAACTTCTCAAATACACCTAAGATAAATTTCCCGAATCCTTCTGGAGAATTTCTAACACTCGGGAGGCACCTTAGCTCCCTCTGCGTCACTCTGCATGGTGTTCTACGCAGTCCCTGTGTTGGACTGCGTCACTCTGCGTGGGGACTTAGTGCTGCTGCTCAGCGCTATCCCTTTTGCGTCCTCCTCCTGCCTTTCTTTGCCTCCTCTGACTTCACCTTTCGTCTTCTGCCTCTACAACCTTGCCTCTACAAACTCTCCCTCTGAAATCGAATTCTATTCCTGTAGAATCAATTTCCTTCGGGTATTGAGTGTGTGCTCGACTTACTTTCCAAATGACCCTCAAGCCTTCTCTTATAATCTTCTTGTTGATGAATCAACGACCCAGATTAGATCTCTAATCAATTGGTAAGATTAAAACATGACTTGATCTTCGTTTTCTAGAAGATTCACACTCTATTTTATTAATACCCTTTAATTATTTAATTTCCCTAAGTTTAGACTTAGGGATCACATTAAAATAATTAATTATTGTAATAAAACATGAACCGAGTGGAATTTCCACAAACGGTTTCTGGGTTCTTTGGAATACTGATGTCCAAGCCTCCTCACAAAATATGAGACTTGGAACACTTTCCAATGCTACAAAATCTACAGAGATGGTCTCGCATGGATTGATGGATCAGGGCAAGTTATACAGTGCATCTAACTTCGTCATTTGGAAGGCCAGAATCCTGTCAGTCCTTGACGAATATCGCATCAAAGATTATGCCGAGAAGGCTGTAGCTGTTCCTGTTGACGCTGATCCATTGAAGAAGTATGAGGAAGCGCAAGCAAGGGCCAAGCGCTTGATAATGGATGGGATAAAGGATCATGTGGTCCCACACATTACCGAGAAGAATACGACAAAATAGATGTGGATGACCTTGACCACATTATATCAAGGTACTTCTGTCCAAGGGAAGATGCTTCAAGAGAATCAGCTGCGACTATTTCAGATGCACAAGGGAGAGGAAATCGACCCCTTCGTCATTAGATTGAAGGAAATTCGAGATCAGTTGGTTGCCATGGGGGCAACTCTTGATGATGATCGCATGGTGAGGACTGCCTTGAATGCAGTCACCGATAATTGGGAGACCTTTGTCCAAAGTATTTTTGGCAGAGCACAACTTCCAAATTGGGAGGACATGTGGGAAACTCTTTGTCAAGAAGAGATCAGGGGGATGTCCAAGACGGGCAACAGCAACGGAGGAGCCAAGATCAAGAAGGAGGAGGAGGAAGATGTGGCTTTGGCATCTAAGGGACAACGACAACAACAAGGGAATAAAAAGGACCTCTCTAAGGTCTGGCGCTTCAGATGTGGCGAATTAGGACATTTCGCCAATACTTGTCCTCAGAAGAGGAAGGGCAAGGAAGATTCAGATTCTAAGGCTGCAGTAGCCAAGGGGGATGATGGCAGTGATGATGATGTGGCTATGAGTGCTCATGTACCTCGAGAGAAGAGGTGGGGCGACATAGATCTATAGACTCAGCTACAGATGGTGCAAGGGGGCAGGATCCTTGAGGTGCCCAAACTCTTGGATCACATAGGAGCTACGGGAGCCCTTAATGACAGTAGCAGGATGATTGGAGTCAGTTGGTGCAGAGGATTATGGAGGCACGGTGGAAGTGAGGACACTAAAGACTGGAGCAGCACAGTGTAGAGGCAACAACAACATGGAAGCAACAGTGTAGAGGCTGATGGGACTTCAACAGCGCAGAGGAGCAGTGCTTACGCAGTGCAGAGCAACAAAAATGCAGAGCTTCAGAGGGTCAGCGTAGTTCAACAACAGAGGGTGCTTCAGTATCTAGATGCAGCTAAACTGACTTGTTTGTCAGGATTTTGGGTGATGTCCTTCAGTTGCTTACTTCTCAGCAACTGAGTTGTAGTGCAACAATTAATAGTGGTAGTGCTATGGGCAACACGATGCAGCATTTGCGAGGGAGATGCAGTACAAATGAGGCAGTGACTGTGGCAGAGTCATGGGCAGTAGTTTAGAAGGCAACAACGTAGTGGATGAGGAGCAGCAGGCCGAGCATCAGCAGCGCAGGTGACCGATGCCATGGATCAGAGTAACGCTTCTGGAGTGAAGTGTTGCTAGACCACATTCCTCGCTAAGAGGGATTGTTGATTTTTGGGTAGCATTGGATGTGCTTTAGCTTTGAAACTTTGTGGAGGGGCTAGGACACATGAGACCTCGAAGACCCAGAAATCGTTTGGAGAAATTCCACCTGGTGTGAAAGTTATTAAAATAATTAATTATTTTAATGGAGATCCTAAGTCTAACTTAGGGAAATTAAATAATTAAAGTGAATTAATTAAAACATGTGGGTGAGAATGTTCTAAGTGATGTGGATCAAGTCTTTTCTAATCTTAGCCGTTGATTAGAGATTAGATCACGGTCGTTGAATGTTCAACAGGAAAAGTATTAAAGGAAGACTTGGGGTCAGTTGGAGAACACACATAGAGCGGGAGCATTTGAGCTAAGTCGAAATTCTGGGGCGTGGTTTGCTGAGAATTTTCAAGTGAGATTGCAGTGTAGCGAGGGGCAGATCGACAGAGGGATTTATGAATCCGAGGCTGAGAATACAATTTCAGAAAGGCAAATCCGTACTGGAGAGGCAACACAGTCCTGGAAGGGTGACGCAGAGGCAATGTAGGCTCGGCTTCGGGGGTGAGCGCAGACCCGGCCAGGCTCACGCAAAGCCAGCGTAGAGGATGACGTAGTCACGCGAGGGTGACGCAGGCCAGGAGGGGCTGACGCAGAGCCAAAGGCTGCAACACTAGGGTTTTAGTGGGCCAGAAAGGGCTCGTATTCAGCAGATCAGATAGAGTGACGCAGCCACAATGAAGGGTGACATAGTGACTGCGTAGGCACTTGTGGGGTTCCTCATTCTCAGCTGGATTAGCAATATTTTCTGCCTCCAAAGATAGAGGTATATCTACCGGGATTTCTATGATGGGCAAACCACTACTGGTGCCCTTGTTTGTATTCAAAATTCTGCATAATAATAAAACCCTCAAGAGCTGCTGCATCGGTTTTACCGCATTGGGTTTTTCCAAGGACATTTGTCCAAAAAATATCGTGTGTCCTTTGTCATGTGTGCTTAATTCTTTAGTACTTGATTTGTATGTATGTGTAGGCTGCAGTGGTATTTACTTTGATGTTTTCCTGAATAATTCAAGAAAATAACTTGTTAATTAAATCAAACAAGTAGGAGAAGTAAATCAAAATACTGTAGTAGGGTTTTTGTAATAAGGATTCTGAAATTTTCACAATCATTGCTTTGTTGCGATTTGTGGATATAGACCAACCCATCGTAGGAGAGGTTTATGAGGGATGGGATTCCATGATTGAGTTTGCAAGGACCATTATTTTTCAGAGTGAGTGCCTCAAGTATGAGATATCAGCGAAGGCCTTCTTCACCACCATACAAGATATTCTTGTCAACGGGTGGGACAATAATTGCATACCTTTGCATTGCTTGGCTCCCTCGTTGAATCCAAAATACTACAACCATGAGTGGTTAAATCGTGGAAATTCACATAGATTCCCTCCTCAAATGGATGGTGAGATTTCACAGGGGAGGAAGGATGCGTTGAGATAGACATTTCAAGATAGACCATCCCTTGAGGAGGTGGAGGGTGTCTTTGCAAAGTTTTCCATTGGCACTGGGTGATTTGCAGGCTATGATGTTATTAGAGATAGGGGAGCTAAGAAGCCCTATTCTTGGTGGGCAACTCATGGGGCAACATGCCCTCCTCGACAACAGTTAGCCATGAGGCTCTCCTTTGAGCTTACTTCATCCTCTTGTTGCGAGAGGAATCAGAGCACATATGGGAATCTGTATAGTTTGAAGACGAGTAGGCTTGAGCAGTTTAGGGAAGAGACAATGGTGTATGTGCACACCAACTTTTGTCTTATTTACAGGTAGAGAGTGGAGTGGTTGAAAGGAAAGACAAAGATGTGGGATGTGTTTCCTGATGATATGGGTTTGGACAACAGTGTTGAGTTTCTATTGGCCAACTTGGATCTTAATGACCCAATGCTAGAGCCTGCCACTTTTGATGATGGTGATACTCTTGAGGGGTCATCCTCCACACCAACAAATGTAGAGATCACATTGGATACAGAGGAGGAGGATGCAGAAAAGAGCAGTGGTGGTACTGATGCTGATTTTGATGTTGATGAGCTATAGGCATAGCCTACAGCCTGCTTGCAGTAGCCTATGAGATTCTTCCTTCCTATTCTGTGTTTCCGGGTTCTAGTGTCTATCTTGTTTTGTATTTGCTATTTTCCATTGGCATTCCTAGTCAAGGGTCCTCAGGATTCAGTACCTATGTAATACATTTTGATTTTGATGACTTAATGAGAAAACTGCATTTTATGGTTAATTTCTAGTTGTAAACTTGTGTCATTGATGAATCATGATTGTATGCATAATGTTACAAACTTACAATGTACATGTATGAATCTATGATTGAATTTGTTACTTGTATCATCATGAAAATTTGTGTAATATATATATATATATATATATATATATATATATATATATAATGTGTCCTGTTCGGGGGGTTATCCTGTCCCGTGTGGGAATCTCGTATTTATAACTATTAGTGTAATTGAGTACATGACATTAAAGTTGGATAAAACTTTTACATATGGGTTTTTCTTATGAATTTTATTTTTGTCTCTGCTAATTGCTGTCTTATCTTATGCAGTGTTGCTATATACTAAGCTTGCCACAAAAAGAATCAGTACATATTACATCTCTAGGAAGAAGTTGAAACCTTGTAATTTTTAAGAGGTTCAATAGAGCAATGTCTAGACTCTAAAGCTTGGCATGTATTCTTAATTCCTCAGGAGGGCACTGCTGGATTTATTTGTCTCTCTGCTTCATGATTCAGAAACTGATTCACACCTGAGTGGACTTTCCTATCTTCAAATGAAGGTATTTTTTCTTTTTTTGCATTTTTTGAATTGTTGCATTATAAACCAGGTATCTCTCAAATTGGTCCAATATTGTTGTGATGTGGTCTTTCCTGTATTTGTTTTGAACTCTTTCTTATGCAGAGCTATTTGGATTGATTAGATTTGTGTGTAAAGATTAAACAAACTCACTTAGACACTGTATAGTACTACTAATGGTGGTTTTCAAGAACCCTTAATACTAATCTAGGGGTCATTAAAAACCATATTGTTCCCAGAGAAAACCTTCATGATCTTTCTTAGGATTGATCATGCTTAAAAGTGTCTTTGACAGAGAAAACCAGTATTTGTCACACGGGAAGGGCCAGCTGAAATAATAGCCCGAGACAGAGTCAATTTGGAATGACGTGCTGAAGGACCTGCAAGAAAATTGACAACTTAGATGTGTGACAAAAACCCACTTAGGTAGAGATGAAAACAATGTAGAAAAATCATTGCCATTATTGTCATCAAACAGTTGTGTCTCCACATGAAGAGTATCATCTCAGATCTAGAGATCACTGGAAGGAGAAGCATAATAAGGTTGCACATCTGGAGGAATATCAATGGTGATGACCTCATTATTCCTCGTAGAGTGTCTAGTAACTGCAGAGAATGAACTCAGAGTACTATTAACCCTCAGATTTGCTTGTGCAACTAGAAGGTTAAGATCCAACTAGCTTTCGTCTAGCTGGTTTCAGTGACATGTGCATCTGGTTTCATAGTGATTAGAGTTTGTTTCAGAGTAATTTTCACCAGATTTTGAGGAAATTGCTATTTTTAACTGTTTTCCTATCATTTAGTAGGCAGAGTTCGAAGGTTCTCATGTCAGAGTTAAGCACATATTATTGGTCCTTGCAAGCTCAAAATACTGATGAGGTTATTTTGGGTGACATGAAAGCATTTTCATGGCACTGCTATTTTTAGCAGTTAGATTTCTGGGCTTGCATACCAGTTCTTACCATATATTTGGGTTCCTTGCAGAAAAGCGAGTCTGATGAGACTGTTTTCGTTGACATGCGAAATGCTGCTATTTTTAGCAGTGCCTATTTTTAGATGTGCTATATTTGGCAGCAATCTCATAGTAATTCCCTTCATTTTCCATCATCCATATTTTTTATGAATCAGATTGCTATTTTTGGCATGGCTATATTTAGCAGTACTATTTGTAGAAGGTAGAAGGTCTAATCGCATTTCAGTGTGCATTAATGAAGTGCGTATCAAGATCATGATTCTGTTCAGAATTGAGCAAGTGGATGTGCTGTCAGTGTGACAAATGGTAGCCATTGGAAGGATTTTCATCAAAGCCAAACCCTAGGTTGAATTGTGTTGCCAAGCGTGTCAAATCTAAAATCCTAATTTGATCTCCTTGGTATATTTAGAATTCGTGCTAAGTTTGTCAGGGCTAATCTAATATCTAATCCTCTTGGCATGATTTCTAAATTTATCATTAGCTTTTATTTTTTTGCAACCCTAACTCGCCTTGCTATCTTTGACAAGCTGCAACCCTAACTCACCTCATGATCTATGCTAAAATTGTTAATTTCCCTTAGGGCTATATTGTTCTTTGCTGTAGATAATTGCATTTTAAACTTTTCATTATTTATATATCACATTCACCCCATAACATCTTAACATCGTTAGCAATTATGTAGAAAGAACAATAACAACATTGCAATGGAACTTAAAAGACAACAAAAGAAAAACATGCACACGGAGACATTAGGATTTTGTTCAGAGACCAGGGAAAAACCCCACAAGGGGGAAAACCCATCTAAAATTCTTCTTCTATTAGATATTCATCAATTGTTTAACTGAGATACAAAGTGCAATAATCATGAGACATCATCATCAAACACATTAGGCACACTTCAGGATGGCAGGGTGGTGCTAGGGAAGGTTGGTTGCCTGCACAGGGTGTTTGAGCATCTGTTCAGTTGCAGTTGGAACACAGGGTGTCGAAGCACCTTCAGGTTGTGTTATGAATAAAATGATATAATTAATGTAAACAATAAATAATGATTAGTTAATTAGTAATTAGGTTGAAGAGGCATGTCTAAATGGGACATGACCTTACATGAAGAGTCACCTGCCTAGGGTATATAAGCAGGCCTCTCACTTTCAATTGTATCATTCATTCATCATACATTTTAATCTATATTCTTGTATCCTCAATGGATATTCTTATATTCCAAGTCTTTTGGAGTATTTAATGAGAAGTACAAACTTTGTTCACTTCATTTGGTATCAGAGAAGTTCGAGCCTTAGGCTGCCTAATTGCTGCACAGAGGTGTGTTCTCCGATCCAGGTCTTTGACCATTGAAATTCGTCAACTTCGTTTCCGTTGAAGCGTTTCCCTACAAGCTTGTGGAGTGCCTCCATTTTCGCTAATAGGCCTTTGGCCATTTATTTTAAAGAAGAAAAAAAATAAAAATAAAAATTTATTTAAAAAAAAGAGAGAAAAAGTCAAACATATATATTTAAAAGAAAATCAAATTAAAAAATTAAAAATAAATTTGAAATTAAAATCAAATCAATGGTGGATCGCACAGCTACCCCCGCCGCCGCCGGAACTTGATATTATTGTCACTACCATTGAGTATCTGCAGCTGCCTCTAGCAAGTAGTTCGAACGGACCATACAGTGGAAAAGACTTCGCTTCAAAATTGTCCTCGTTCACAACGCATGTTGTTTACTGCTAACATCGTCGACATCCTGCAACAATGGTCCTTGCCAACATTCCAGCAGCCAACCATCTTCTGTGAGCCATCGTCAACGACACCTAAGGAGCAATCCGATACAACAAGGGTCGGACTGCAGCCATCGACACCCAAGTCGCAGTCGCATCCACACCATCGTACCCAGACGCAGTTTTGCGTGACAGAGTAATGCACGTTGCACATGGAGTCTGAGCAAACCGTTTGCCGCCTTCAGTCGTAGCTCGTGGGTTGTCGACAAAGCACCCAGAGCCACATTCGCTTGACAACTTCTAGCAGCTTGGCGACCACCGTCTGAACGCTCGACTTTCCGTCTTACCCTTTTCGCCGCGTTCGTCTCATTCTTTTTGTCACGTCCTCCTGTCCCTAATCAATGATCTTCATATTTCGATTCTACCGTCTGTTCTGTGCCTAATCTTTGCTGCTTTTCTCCTTTTCGTCGTCGCTAACCATCAATGTTCTTCCGCTCTAGTCCTATACGCCCTCTGTTTTGCACAGTGCAACCTACCCTATCATTCATTCTGCACTAATCTGCTTTTGCCATCGATCTGTCACCTTATTCCAGATAAGCCACCTTTTCCAAAAGACGTGACCTCGTATACGTAAGAGTTGCCCAATCTTAAAGCCTTACTATATATATTAAGTCCAATAATTTTTTTTTATACATTATGGTTATAAACATATTACCTAATTAAATTTTATAATTAACTTATATAAATTGATTAAATTAATTAATTTATATAATTAAATTAATTTATATAATTAAATTAATTAAAAAAAAGAATTTAAAGGAAAATATATACATAGTGGAAAAAACAAGGTAAAGAGATGATTTCCACAAAGAATTGTGGGTTCTTTGCAATATGTCCTTTTTGCTCACAAGGATATCCTAATTATCACGAGTCATTCAGAAATCAAAACGTCGTCTGCATAAAATGTTACAAAGCTTTTACCTTAGTTGAATGTCTAAGTGATACCGGAAAACAAACATTAGCAAGACAGATGAAAGAATTAATGGCAACAGTTGGGAAACAACTTACAAATTTTAATAATGAAATAAAGAAGATAGAATCCAAATTACAAGATAAACATTCCTCATCATCCCTACAAAACGATGTAATCCCATGTATCGAGAAATTGCAATTGAAAGATCAAAAAGACATAATAGCCAAACTTTGGCAAAACAAGAAAGTGTTACAACAAGAATATGAAGATCTTGCAGATATACATTACAAACAAGTAATGGAAAAGGACGAAGAAATTTCTCGCCTCAAGGACCACATTGAAAAATTAATTGCACAAGTCAAGAAGATTAAGGTCACAAAGAGGGAACTCAAAAAACACTTATCAGAACAAGAAGAGGAAAATTTTCATTTAAAGAACTTTAATAAAAATTTGTTAGAAAAAATCAAAAGTTTAAAAGATGAAGAGAAGAATACTAAGGATAAAATCAACGATTCAGAAAATGAAGAGCTTTTACATCTAAGAAATCATAATCAAAACCTTCTTACACAAGTAAAGAAGCTCAAAGTGACAAGAAGCTACTTAATGTCAAGTTAGAAAAACTTACTCAAGAAGAAGTATCAAAGTCTTTAGTCCATGTTGAAGAAAAAAAATCCAATCTCCGATCTAGTCAATATCCCAACTGAAGAAGAGGACAAACTAGATGAAGTAAATATGTACTCAGAAGTTGCAGTTCCAGAAACAAAAGATTCAAGTGAAGATCTAGAAATTAACCATTCAACGTCCTTGGCTATAGGAAATTAGGTACTTAAAATAAATTAAGGAGACGACATAAACCTGATAAGGGAAAATCAAATCACTAGAATTCCTTATCGACATCCGAATCATGAAAGTAGACAACTTGATCATGCTACGTATTTAGAACAGAAACAACAAATTGATGTTTCGAAGAATACTAATGTCACTGCAATCCACTCTGGTGATAACAATTCATCAGAAGTTGCCAGTCATCGCAAGATTCCACAAAAGATTGATCTAGGATGGCCTGATCCCTTCTTAGTGTGACTGTTTTGTTTGTCACTTAGAGTATCATATCAACTTGTATCGACAAGGATGACTATCCCAAAACAAGAAGACATTTGTAGCAGAAAAATAGATCAAGCCTTTTTATCAACAAGCTTTTAGGACAAAGCTTTTTGAGGAGGAAGGCAATGTTATGAATAAAATGATATAAATAATGTAAACAATAAATAATGATTAGTTAATTAGTGATTAGGTTGAAGAGGCATGTCTAAATGGGACATGACCTTCCATGAAGAGTCACCTACCTAGGGTATATAAGCAGGCCTCTCACTCTCAATTGTATCATTCATTCATCATACATTTTCATATATATTCTTGTATCCTCAATGGATATTCTTTTATTCTTATATTCACTTCAGGTTGGAGCCTGTAAACTAGGGCGCTAGAGTGTCCTCCCATTTGCAGTTGGTAAATAGGTAATTTGAGTGTCCTACAAGTTGGAGCCTCTTTCAGTTAGAGCTGAAAAGTTGATGTAATATTTTGAAGACAAATATTAAGAAACATTCAGTAGTTTTTGTTTTGGAGGGGTTTCCACCTAAAAATCTCAGTGTCTTCCATCTCTATTTGTTATGCATTGTTGAATGGTGTTGATGATGTTTATGTTTATTTGATGCTAATAACAATTAATGCTCCGTGGAATTAAAATATATACTAATTGATAAGAAACACTGATTCACCCCCCTCTCAGTGTTTCCAACACCTCCTTTTCCTTAACCAATAATGTAGCTATAAGCTTCTCTAAACTAGGAGGCACATACCTAGTTGGAGCCCATTCAAGTAGAGCTTGACACACCTCAAAGAACCCAATGGTAAGATCAACCTCCTCTTGCCGCTTTTGTTGAAAGATCTTGGCTATTGGACCACCACTGGGAGTTAACCTCTTTCTTGCTACCTAAACATGTAGTCCCATCTCCACTTCTCTTGGATGGTTTTATCAAGAATGGAAGAGGATCCTCATCTTTGTGTCCTACTTGCTACTACTACCTTCCCCAATCCAATAGCATCCTCACTTGTCATATTCTTTTTGATGGGTAGCACACCAATTTTCATGCTCCATGTCCGCACTTAAGTCCTAACAAATGACCCTTAACTTGGTAGTAGGTGCTATTGAATTTGATATGAATGAAATTACATGTCTAGACTCTAAACAACATTCCGCCCCTAGCAAATTTTGATTGGGGCCTTTGTTTTCTTGTGATATACTTACATATTGGATATTTTTTTTTCTCGAGTTTGTTGTCTTTCCACAACATGGTTATTTGCAGCATTAATCACTCCACTTGTATTCCTCCTCCAACAGATGGAACAATAACAATAAGAATAATAGATGAACTTGGAAGAGTGGTGGAAACACCAATATTGACATTCTTCCCTTTTCTTGAACCTTTACTAGCAGTCCTTGATGATTGAGCCATGATTTTTGTGGTATGAATGACAAAGAATGTTGCTGTTGGAGGAAAGACAAATGTAGGAAATTAGGATGGCTTCAAATAACTTGAAATCTTTTTTTTTGCTCTGCTTGCACAATGTTAGATAGTTAGAGGGTTATTTTTTGTAGCTGAAGGTGAAAAAAAGACATGAAATCACCTTTTTTTTATATCTATTTGACTCCAACATTATTACTTTTCACGATTTGGTATTTCACATGGTGGGACACTGCTTGGGCACGTGTCAAACATGAATTTGACATGTGTCCTAGCGTGTCGCATACCCAACACATGGGATACTGACATATAAGCCCTAGGGGGCATGCCTTGTTTCTTAGCTTGCAATGTGTTTGCCACTTTCCCTTGCATGTCGCATGCCCAACAGAAGGGATACTGACATATAGTGTAATGTCTAAAACTAGGAAATACAGTGCATATAAAAAACATGCACCAAGTTACAAGAAGGAATTCCATACATGCAAGCACAAATTTACACAAGTAGAAATGAAATAGTGAACCATACAAAAGCAGCCACAAATCTGAGCCATTTTATTGATTTTCAAGCTGGTAAATGAGTACAATGGAGTGAAATGATAGAACCCGGGCTTGCTTCTGCAAGAATGCAATACCCAGGTGAAAAACAAGTGAAATCTCCAATTGAAAATAACTCAATCTGCCCAACGCACTGCCCAAAAATTTCTGCAAACTGCTCCAATTTTTTTGAAAAATTAGGAAGTGGCTCCTCACACACCAATCAACAAAACCCATAAATCCTTTGAGCTAATTCCTGCTGACCAAAAATGCCCAGAATAGTGTGAATCTCCTAGCCAATTGGTTATGTGCTCAACTAGAAAATTACTATTGCTAAATAGCTCCAAAATCCTTCTTCTAGCTGCTGGGAATGCCACTACAAAATTTCTTCGAAAATAAGGACAAATTCCTATCGAACTTCAGCCCGAAATATCACACCAAAACTTCTTCTCTAAATGAAGCCTAGAAATCCCTATGCAGGCCCTTGAAGAGAGAAATTCGGCCCTCCAAATAGAATTGTACTCAGCCAGGAAAACCTCCACAAAGAAATTCATCCTCCTCTAAGAAATCCCTTGTGCTGAACAACACTGGTTGACTTGGCTAAGCAGCTCAAGCAAACTCTCCAAATCTGAAATGAAATGTCAAAAGATGTCCCAAAATGAGGCTGTTCTCTCCCTTTTATAATCGCTGATTATCTATTCCTTGTGGGCTCCACATATTCAACCTTTCCTCTCACCTTCTTCCTTGTAGTTCGATTTTTCCTAAGGGGGTTTGATTTCCCCTTTTTGAGTGGTCCCCACAACTCATTGCCACTTTAATTTTTCTTTTCTCCTAAATTTTAACCTTCTTTTCTCTCCAAAAATTAAACTAAGGCTCCACAATGTTGAGATTTTGAGGTAGCATTGGGTGTGCTCTAGCCCCGAAATTTTATGGAGAGGCTAAGACACACGAGACCTCCAAAACCCAGAAAGCGTTTGGAGAAATTTCATCTGGTGTATGAGATATTCAAATAATTAATTTTTTTATTGAGAACCCTAAGTCTAACTTAGGACATTAGAAAAATTGAAGTTAATTAATTAAACACATGTGATGAAATGTTCTAAGTGACGCGAATCAAGCAGTCTTTTAATAAGAGCCGTCTATTAGAGATTAGATCACGACTGTTGGTTTTCCAACGAGAAAAGTATAAAGGAAAGGCTTGGGGTTAGCTGGAGACACACACACATTGGCATAGCACTGAAGCTAAGTCAAATTTCTGGGTTGGGGTTTTGCTGAGAAATTTGAAGTGAGTTGCAGTGTAGTGAGGGGCAGAGATCGGTGAGGGATGAGTTGATCCAAGGCCAAGAATACAAGAAGACAGAGAGGCAGTGAGTACCAATTAGCGCAGAGCCAACCAGGAGGACGCATAAGCCAGCTCCACGCAGAGGCTGCGTAAGCCCAACCAGGGTGACACAGACCCAGCGAGTGGAGCGCAGGGGCAACGCAGCGCCAGCCAGGGTGACGCAGTCCCAGTTGGGGAAATGCAGAGGCAGCGCAGCACCAGTCAGGGTGATGCAGTGGGGATGCTGGCCAGTTAAGGGCTGACGTAGAGGCTGCAAAGGCAAAACTAAGGATTCCAGTGGGCCAGAAGGGGATCGTGATTTGTAAATCCCGTTTGAGGGTGTGATACAGCCATATCTTTTGTCTCCGAGTGAAAGGTACTTATTGCCGTGTAATTTCTCTTTAGGGCCAACCATGTCTAGTGCCCAGATTGTTGTATTCAGATTCTGGATAATAATATAAACCCTCTAGAGCTGCTGCACCTGTTTTCCCGCATTGGGTTTTTCTGGGGACATTTGTTAGAAAAATCGTGTGTAATCTTGTCACATGTATGCATTGTTCAGTAAATGATCTGTAGATGTGTAGGCTGCAGTTAATGTCTACTTTAGTGTTTTTCTAAATATTTCAGTTAAATAACTTGTTAATGTTAATAAAACAAGTAGGTGAAGTAGATCTAGATACTGCAGTAGGGTTTCTGTTTTGAAACTTTCACATGGTATTAAGGCATTGCAGATCAAGTTGATCCACCACCAGAGCGGCTGAAGAAGATTGCTGTAGAGAAGGCAGCTGAAGCAACAGAGTTCTAGAGAGGGCAGCGCAGCACAAGGAGGGCGCAGTTCCAGCAGAGGCCATGCAGAGGCTGACACAGAGCCATCTGAGTGATGCAGAGGCAGTGCAGAGCCTTCCAGAGTGACGCAGGACCAGCCTGCGCTACACAGTCGCTGCGCTGAGCCAGTCTGCTCATGTAGAGGCCAGCCAGAGGGATGCAGTCCAATTTTGAGGTTGCTGTGTAGTTTTTCCATAGTTCGGAAGTGGAGCTTTGGATCTGCAGAGGTTGCTGGTGTGGCAGAGGTTTTGTCTGTGCAGAATCGTGCCTAACAAAGGTGACCAGAGAGGAAGGAGAGCAGTTGCTCAGCAGATCTGTGCCAAACGGATCTGAGATTTGATCAGTAGGGTGATCATAGAGAACTGTTCAGTTGTTTTTGGCTAAGGATTTCTAGGAAGGAAATCAATTGTCAGAGAGAGCAACTACTATAGAGGGTTTCTAATCGCCAAGAAACCCAGATCTAGTATTTCTGTTGAGTGTTGCAGCAAAAGAGAGAGAGGAGTATCTGTTCTGACAGATTTGAGTAAAGATGGTGTCTCATGGACTGAGAGATCAGGACAAGTTAGACGACATGTCAACTTCGCTATCTGGAGGGCCAGGATCCTGACAGTCCTGGATGATTACGACATCAAGGACCATGCCGAGAGAGTCCTAGCTGTGCCAACCGATGCAGATCCTCTGAAGAAGTACATGGAGAATCAAGTGCAAGCAAAGCGCTTGATCATGAACAGAGTCAAAGACCACATTGTGCCACATATTTCCGAGAAGAACACGACAAATGAAATGTGGATAGCCTTGGACACGATGTATCAGGGAGGCTCAGTCCAAAGAAGGATGCTTTTGGAGAATCAGATGCAGTTGTTCCAGATGCAGAAGGGCAAGGAGATCGATCCCTTCCTCTTCAGACTTCAGACTATCCGAGATCAACTGATTGCCATGGGTACGAATCTGGATGAGGGGCTCTTGGTGAGGACTGCCCTGAATGCAGTCACCGAGGAATGGGAAACGTTTTTCCAAAGCATCTTGGGCAGGGCAGTGTTACCATCCTGGGCGGATAAATGGGCAATCCTTCGACATGAGTAAATTATAAGGATGACCAAGAGGCAAAGCAGTAGTCATGGGACAGTCAAAGTAAAGAAGGAAGAGGAGGAGGATGCAACCCTTGCATCAAAGGAAAGGAGGCAACAAGGGAAGAAGAAGAGGGGCCTATCCAAGGTCTGGTGCTTTAAATGTGGCGAACTTAGACACTTCGCCAACCATTGTCCTAAGAAGAAGGACAAGGGAGCTTCTGAATCCAAGGGAGCAACAGCCAAGGGAGACGATGGGAGTGATGATGATGTAGCCATGAGTGCTCATGAGCCACGAAAGTGGGGCGACATTGATTTGTAGAGCAACTACAGATGGAGGTGGCAGGATCCTTGAGGTGCCCAACTCTTGGATCACATACGTGCTATGGGAGCCTTAAGATGGTAGCAGGACAAGTGGAGTAGTGGGTGCAGGA
This sequence comes from Pinus albicaulis, assembly GCA_034641835.2. Classification (NCBI taxonomy): domain Eukaryota; kingdom Viridiplantae; phylum Streptophyta; class Pinopsida; order Pinales; family Pinaceae; genus Pinus; species Pinus albicaulis. The sequence continues at coordinate 901,514,560 of CM076581.1, forward strand.
GATCACAGCGAAGTGGAGGGTAGTGCTGGGATGCTGTAGACGGGAGCAGCGCAGTGCAGAGGCAACAACAGCGTAGAAGCAGCAATGCAGAGGATCTGATGGGACTTCAACAAGGCAGAGGAGGCAGTGCTTACGCAGTGCAGAGGTATAGCAACGTAGTGGCTTCAGGAGGACAGCGCAGAGCAACAGGCAAGGGAACTTCAGTGATGAGATGTAACCCCACTGACTTGTCTGTCAGTGATTGGGTGGGGGTCCTTCAATTGCTTACTTCTCATCAACTGAGTTGCAGTGCAGCAGTGGGCAGCACGATGGAGTAATTTGAGAGGGAGCCACAATACAGATGGACCAGTGTCAGTGGTAGTGACATGGGCAACAATACATGGAGCAGCAATGCAGTTGATGGAGGGCAGCAGGCCAAGCGTCAGTAGCGCAGAGACTGATGCCGAGATCTGGCAATACTTGGTGTGGATGTATTGCTGGAGCACACTCCTCGCTAAGAGGGAGTGTTAAGATTTTGAGGTAGCATCGGATGTGCTCTAGCCTTGAAATTTTGTGGAAGGGCTAAGACACACGAGACCTCCAAAACCCATAAAGCGTTTGGAGAAATTTCATCTGGTGAGTGAGATATTCAAATAATTAATTTTTTTAATGAGGACCCTAAGTCTAACTTAGGAAATTAGAAAAATTAAAGTGAATTAATTAAACACGTGATGAAATGTTCTAAGTGACGCCGATCAAGCAGTCTTTTAATCAGAGTCATCGATTAGAGATTAGATCACGGCGTTGGTCTTCCAACGAGAAAAGTATAAAGGAAAGGCTTGGGGTCAGTTGGAGACACACACACATTGGCAGACCATTGAAGCTAAGTCAAATTTCTGGGGTGGGGTTTTGCTGAGAAATTTGAAGTGAGTTGCAGTGTAGTGAGGGGCAGAGATCAATGAGGGATGAGTTGATCCAAGGCCGAGAATACATTAAGACAGAGAGGCAGTGAGTACCAGTCAGCGCAGAGCCAGCCAAGAGGACACAGTTCAACCAACTCCACGCAGAGACTGTGTAAGCCCAACTAGGGTGATGCAGACCCAACCAGCGTAGCGTAGGGGCAGCACAACACCAACTAGGGTGATGCAGTCCCAGCCAGGGCAGCGCAACGCCAGTCAGGGTGACGCTGGCTAGTTAAGGGCTGACGTAGAGGCTATAGAGGCAACGTTGAGGGTTCCAGTGGGCCAGAAGGGGCTCGTGATATGTAAATCCTGTTTGAGGGTGTGATACAACCATATCTTCTGTCTCCGAGTGAAAGGTACTTATTGCCGTGTAATTTCTCTTTAGGGCCAACCATGTCTGGTGCCTAGAATGTTGTATTTAGATTCCGCATAATAATATAAACCCTCTAGAGCTACTGCATCGGTTTTCCAGCATTGGGTTTTTTCGGGGACATTTGTCCGAAAAATTGTGTAATCTTGTCACAGGTGTGCATTGTTTAGTAAATGATCTGTAGATGTCTAGGTTGTAGTTAGTGTCTACTTTAGTGTTTTTTCTGAATATTTCAGTTAAATAACTTGTTAATGTTAATAAAACAAGTAGGTGAAGTAGATCTAGATACTGCAGTAGGATTTCTGTTTTGAAACTTTCACACACAACCCACTTTTCCCAAGTTTATTTTCCAAAATTATCAATTATTTGCCAAAATTGCAAAATTGAGAATTTTCCTTAGCGAAATTTTAATTGGGGACATGACAGTCCTCCCCTCCCAAATGTTCCTTGTCCTCAAGCGACTGTAAATGTTGGATTCTATAGAACCTGTTCTCCCTCCCAAGTGGCATCCTCATCTGGTTAGTCCTTCCATCTGACAAGGTACTCTCTGATAGTCCTCTTCCTGAGCCTCCTCTCCCTCGCCTGCTAGATGGCTTCAGGTATCAAAATCTAGTGTCCCTTATTATCCAAGGGCGGCAACTCCAGAACAACCGTAATATTGTCCTAAGGCCTTTATCAGACAAGACACATGGAACACATTATGCACCTTTCTCCCCGGTGGAAGCTTTAGGTTATAGGCCACCTCTCCAACTCGCAGGATCACCGTGTACAGTCCATAAAAATGGGGTTTGAGCCTCTCAGCTCCCTTCTGCTTCAGCGTGAATTGTTTGTACTGTAGACGCAAGAAAACTAAGTCTCCAACCTCGAAATGCCTCTCCACATGATGCCTGTCTGCATACATCTTGTGTTGGTTCTGCACTGTCTGCAAGTTATCTTTAAGAACCCTTAGGATCTCCTGGCTCTCCTGTATCCAATCCTTTGCCCTAGGGGCTCTTTTATCTCCAAAAATCATGTTAGCAAATGATAATGCATCATAACCATAAAGAGCACGAAAAGTTGACATACCGATGGACATATGATGAGTGGTGTTGTAGCACTACTATCGTAAATAAAGCCACTTCATGTTGAAAAGTGTAACTAGGTTTGGTCTTCATAATGACATGTGTAATTGTGATTTTATGTAATTGATGTAAAGAAGAAATATAAAATTATTGTAATGATTATCTCATGGGTTTCATGAGCAAGGAATTTTATTTTTAGTTATGGCTCCCATTGTGAGCCTTTAGGATTTGTCATAAAGTCATAAAGTCTATTGAGTCAATTTCGAAGTTTGAAGACCCATTTGGGCATGTTACACATTGTAAACGGAAATTTATTTATGTCTTAAACCCTCGAAGACCTTGTCACAAAGTCACCTTGAAGTCGGCCTAAAGATGTTTCTAGAAAAGCATGTCGGCCTAGGCAAATGAGCAAGTTGGCTTATTTTGGATGCACTGACTACTATTAATAGGCAACTCGGCCTTCAATTGGAGATACACAATTTCGGTCAATCTGAAGCAAGAGCAAGTGCGAGCTGGGTGAAGGAAGATAGCCATAGAACCAACAAGAAGAAGGAAGGAAAGATCAAAGTATATGGCATTGTATTTGGGTTAGTAACTGCGCATGTGTGGCTAAAAACCTAGGGTTTTTGCAGTGATGTCATAACAATCCAAGAGAAGGTCCAACTAAAGGGTGTCCAAGTCAGTTCTATTTCTAGTCGAGTTCATCTAGAGAAGCCTCTAAATATAGCGAAGGAAGGAGACACCTCTAAACTTGTACATGCTCCTCACACGTGTGGAATCACATTAGTATGAATTGAAGATCTATGGAAAAGAGGCCAAAATCTCAGGATAGTCGAGAAGTGCAGGAAAAGGAGAAGTTTGACTTGTGTTGACTTGTGCAAGAAGGGAAAAGCAGTGAAGAAGGACTTTTGTGACTTGGTCTTGGAGAGGTCATTTTGTCAAGGGTATAGGTCATGGTCTTGATATTCGTCAATTGAAGTTTCTATAAGTAGAAGAATTTGTTTAGGTTTTCCTCTCAAGTTGGAGAGGTTTTGGTCCTGGATGATAGACTACATTCTGTGTCTCTCATCTCCTTATGATTTATGCATTGGTAGCTGTTTGATGAAAAACAGTATAATAACCTAAGTAAAAGAAGATCCTAATCTAAGAAGTAAAACACATTCACAAGCAATTATCTATAAAAGAGAAATCGCCCAATCTTGATGCCCCTAGATTTCTCAACGTGGTATCAGAGCTAAGGTGACAAAATCAAGGAAGGGCATCTTATCAAGGGACACTCAAGGATCAAATCTTCAAACACATCAAAAGAAATTGAAGGATATCAAAGTGAAGTCAAGATCTACAACGAAGTATCAAAACCCTAGATCAAAGAAGAAGTCTACACCAGTAAAAGTCTTGGGATCCTCTAGTCATCATCAAAAGACCACAAAGACCCTTATCAAGTTGAAGAGATCTACAAATCAAGATAGCTTGAAGTCTATTCATCCAAGAGAAGCACTTCAAGGACAAAGATCACATCATCATCTTGGAGAAAGTCAAAACCCTCTTTGTAGTTTCTGGGATCGACACTCAATCATCACTGAAGGAGTCAAAGTATCTTGAAGGCTAGATCAAGGGGCATTATCATCATCTTCAAAAGATTATAAGACAATTTCCCTCTCATTGAAGCAAGGACACCATCAAGAAGTCATTATTAGTCATCATCAACTAAGTGATCTCCCTCTTTGAAAGATCAAGGATCATTCTTGAAGAAATATGTCTTCATCAAGGAGAATGTTTCTATCAACTATATCATCATCCAATTCACAAAGACAACAAGTGAAAGGAGAAACGTCTTCACAAGTAAGTATTGTGAAATTTTCAAGGAAAATATTTCGGCAATACTTGGTTTATTTCTCCTACTTGTGAGATAAGTTATTTACAGGTGCTTCAGTAAATTATGAAATAAACACATTTGCAGATCTTCACTATCGTTAAGAGCATAAGAAACAAAAAGATAATTTACACATGTAGCACAATAGAAACAACCACATGAACACAATTATTTTTGGACAATTGTCCCCGGAAAAAACCAATGTGGGAAAATTGGTGCAGTAGATGAGGGTTTTATATTTATCTTCAGAAATGGAAAGTACATTTACAAGAGTCTAATGAGCAGAGAAAAATTTGCAAACACTTGGCTGAATTTTCTGGACCCTCCAGACAAATTTCAGACCCTCGGGGTGACCTCCTTCACCCTCTGCGTCATCCAACGTGAGAGCTCTACGCAGTCTCTCCCTGGACTGCATGATTTTGCGTGGAGGGGTTATGGCTGCTGATCAACTCACCCTTCCCTTCATCCTCCTGACTTCTGCTTCTCGATAACTGACTTCTCCCTCCTCCTTCTGCTTCTGCAACCCTGCCTCTACAATCTCACCTACTGAAACCGAATTCTCTTGCTTTAGAATCGATTTCCTTCAGGTACTGAGAATGTCCCTGGTTTGATTTCCAAATGGCCCTCAAGTCTCTTCTTATAGTCTTCTCGTTGATGAATCAACAACCAAGATTATATCGTTAATCAATGGCTCAGATTAAAAGATGACTTGATCTTCGTTTTCTATAAGATTCACACTTTGCTCTATTAATACCCTTTAATTATTTAATTTCCCTAAGTTTAGGCTTAGGGTCTGCATTAAAATAATTAACTATTATAATAAAGTCATATCCGAGTGGAATTTCCACAAACGATTTCTGGGTTCTCTGGATACTTGATGTCCAAGCCTCTCTATAAAAAATGAGACTTAGAACATTTTCCGATGCTATAGAAATCAACACTCCCTCTTAGCGAGGAAAATGTTTAAGCAAGATACCGCTGTACTGCTCTGACTCTACACCATCTGCTGCGCTGATGATGTCCTCGCTGCTGCCCCTCATCTCTGCGCTGCTGCTTCCTGTACTGCTGCCCTACCACTGCAACATTCGTACTGTAGCTCCCTCTTCTTCTGATGACCACCCTTTCCTCTACTGGAATGGGTTCTCGACCATCCCCATCTTCTCTCTGAAGTAAGTGAACTTGATCTTACTTAGAGCCTTTGTGAGGATTCTACCACCTCCTGTAGGAGTGTATTGCAACTGTACTGCTCCCCTCTGGACATAGTCCCTGATAAAGTGACACCGAATGTCAATGTGTTTCGACCGATCATGAAACATAGGATTTTTCAGAGAGCTTAATGTAGCTTTGATTATCACACATAATCCCGGTCGGTTCTATCCGCTTCTTGGGTAGGTTCAAAAGTAAATTGCGGAGCCATATGGCCTCGCACGAAGTTGTGGTTGCTGCCATGTACTCTGCCTTGGCTGAGCTCAGTGCTACGGACTTCTGTTTCATGTTGCATCACGAGGTCATTCCTAATTCGAGACTTAAACAGTACCCATTGGTACTTTTCTGATCTACTATGCTTCTAGCCCAGTCTGCATCTGTGAACCCACTCAACTGGACCTCATTGCCCTTGGTGTACTTCAACTCATACTCGACTGTCCCTCTTAGATATCTGAGAACATGTTTGGCTGCTGCCCAGTGAGTCCTCCTTGGTTCCACCATGAATTGACTGAGGGTATGCACTGCATAACAAATGTCTAGTCTAGTCTTGACTAGATACATCAATGATCCGATGAGCTGTCTGTACAAGGTGGGATCAGCCTCATCATCCTTTGATGTGTCTATCTTCTTCCAGTTAGTAATCATTGGCGTGCCATGGGTCTATAGTCTTCCATCTGAAATCTCTTCAAGATTTCTGTTGTGTATCTTCCTTGTCCTAGGAAGATTTCCCCTTTTTGCTTCCAGACTTCTAATCCAAGAAAATCGTGCATCTACCCTAGGTCCTTCATGTCGAATTCTGTTGCCAGATTCTCCTTGCAGTCCTTGATGAGCTTGGATGATCTGGTCAAAAACAGGTCATCCACATAAAGTACAAGAATAAGCAGCTCATCTCCTACTCTCAAGTAGTAGAGGTTGTAATCTGCGTCATTGACAAACCCCATCTTCTGCAAGTAGCTATCAATCTGTCCATGCCATGCCCGGGGGGCTTGTTTTAAGTCATACAAGGCTTTCTTAAGCCTGCAAACATGAGTCTTTTGTTCATGTGTCTCGAAGCCCTCTGGCTGCTCAATGTACACTTCCTCCTCTATCACCCCGTTCAAGAACGTTGTCTTGACATCCATCTGGTGAATCTCCCATCCCATCTGTGCAGCCAAAGAGATGATGGATCTGATAGAAGTGTATCTAGCTATTGGGGTGAAGGTTTCTTCATAATCAATGCCTCCCTTCTGTGCATACCCCTTAGCTACAAATCTTGCTTTGAATTTCTCTATGTTGCCATCTGTAGCATATTTGATCTTGTACATCTGGATCCTACAACTGATATGTCCTGTGGTCTAAGGACTACCTCCCATACATCATTTGTCATGATGGAGCTATACTCCTCCACCATGGCATCCACCCATACCTGATGCCGAGCTGCTTCTCGAAAGGTAGATGGTTCACCAACCTGAGCTACCAGTGCCTGATATCTGTCTGGTTGTTTCCTTATCCTCTTTCCTTCTCTAGGGGCTCCAACAAATTCTTCTGCATCCTTAAGAATTTGTTCAAGTTCTCTGCTCGGTCTCCCATCAGTTGTGGGTGGTCTTACCCGTTCTCCCTCTTGTTCTTCTTCAGAGGAGCTATCCTCAGAATCATTGTGCCTTGGAGAGGTGCTTGACCTCTTCTCTATAGGTCGTTGAGGCTGTACCAGTGGATCTTCCTCAATCTGCATATCTGTGGCCATTTCTCGAGATTTCCTGAAGGCTCTCTCCTCTAGAAATTTCACATCCCTCCTTACCACGATTTTCCTGCTCTCTGGAATATAGATGCGATATGCCTTTGCATTCTCACTATAGCCCATTAGAAAACGTTTTTCTGCAGTTTGATCCAGCTTCTTTATCTTTTCATCTGGAACGTGGCAGTACACCATGCTACCGAATAACCTGATGTGGCTTACTTCTGGCTTGCTCCCTGTGAACACACTCTCGGGAGTTACCTTCCCCAAAGCTCTACTAGGAACTCTGTTATGAATATATACTGCTATATTGCAGGCCTTTGCCCATAAGAATTTGGGCATATCTTGGTCGTACAACATTGCACTTGCAGCTTCTATTATGGTCCGATTCTTCCATTCTGCAACTCCATTCTGCTCTGGATTGTATGGAGCTGTCCATTCTCTCTTGATCCCTTCCCTTGCACAGAAATTTGTGAAGTCTTTATCGATATATTCTCCACCGTTATCTGATTGCAACTTCTTCACCAATGCTTTGAACTCTTTGAATCGATCAAAGACTTTATCTTTGGTTTTCATAAAATAGATCCAAGTTTTCCTGGAATGATCATCAATGAAGGTGGCAAAATACTTTTCCCTACTGAGAGCAGTTGTGGACATTGGAGCGCAAATGTCAGAGTGTATTAACTCTAATACACCTTTGGCTCTACTGCTGCTTCTTGGAAATGCTGCCTTAGCGTACTTCCCCAGTACGCATCCCCTGCAAACTTCGTCTTTCTTCATGTTGAGATCAGGAGCCCCTATGATAGTATTTTTGAGAATCCCCAAGGCTCCATGATGTAGATGCCCCATCCTTCTGTGCCATAATTCATTCAGATCTCTATCGTTTGTACCACCAATCAGGGCCATCGGAGATTCAAGTTGGAGCTTATACAGTTTGTGACTCCTTACTCCGATTTGTGCCTTTGTGCTCCAGCTAGGGTGTTTGACATACACCTTATCTCTAATAAAGTATAAGTCATAGCCCTTGTTCTGAAGTTGGGGCACTGAGAGTAAATTCATCCCCAACCCTGGTACATGTAGAACATTCGTGGCTCGAATCTTGTTGCCATCCTCGGTCTAAAATGTTACGATACCTCTCTTGATGGGGGTACATTTTTCCTTGTTTCCCATAGTTATCTGGAAATTCATCTGTTCTTTTTGGTAGCTCGAAAAACATTCTCGAACTCTCGTCATATGAGCAGATGCTCCACTGTCAATATACCAAACACTTGGAGGAGTTGTGCTCGACACACAAGCAAGGTCCTCCTCTAGTCTGGATGCCATCACTTTCATGTCGTGTTCTCTCTACATTTTTGCGTGCTCTGGAGGACTGCGTGAACCCGTCCGAATGATGGAACTTTGGTCTATGGCAGATCCTCCCTTCCTGTTTTTAGCCCTTTGCTCTGATACCGTTTGAAATTTTCAAGGAAAATATTTCTGCAATACTTGGTTTATTTCTCCTACTTGTGAGATAAGTTATTTACAGATGCTTCAGTAAATTCTGAAATAAACACATTTGCAGATCTTCACTATCATTAAGAGCATAAGAATAGAAAGATAATTTACACATGTAGCACAATAGAAACAACCACTTGAACACAGTGATTCTTAGACAATTGTCCTTGGAAAAACCCAATGTGGCAAAATTGGTGCAACAAATGAGGGTTTTATATTTATCTTCAGAAATGGAAAGTACATTTACAAGAGTCTGATGAGCAGGGAAAAATTTGCAAACACCTAGCTGAATTTTCTGGACCCTCCAGACAAATTTCAGACCCTCGGGGTGACCTCCTTCATCCTCTGCGTCATCTAGTGTAAGAGCTGTTGAGATTTTGTGTATTTGGGGTAGCATCAGTTGTGCTCTAGGTCCCAAATTTTGAGGAAGGACTAGAGTACACTTGATCTACAAGACCTAGAAATGGATTTGGGAAATTTCATTTGGTTTAGGAGATATTAAATTAATTAATTATTTTAAGTGTATTTCCTAAGTTAAAACTTAGGGAACTTAAATAATTAAAGTGAATTTAATTAAACATGTGATGAAATTGTCTTAAGTCACACGGATCAAGCTTTCTTTTAATCTTAGCCATTGATTCAAGATCTTCTCATGGCCGTTGATTTGTCAACAAGAAAAGTATAAAGGAAAGGCTTGGTGTCATTTGTAAAGACACACAGTGGCAGAGCACTGAAGCTAAGCTGAGACTCTAGGGCGGGTTTGCTAAGAATTCTCAGAAGTGTTTCAGCTGCAGAGAGGGGAATTTAGACCAAGGGGATGATCTGATCCCGGGGTCTAGAATACACAAGAGGCATAGATCAACTCAAGGACAGCGCAGAGGAAGGCAGCAACAACAAGGACAACGCAATCTCTCCAAGGACAGCGTGATTTTCAGTAGGAAACCCTTAGGGGTTACGCAGAGACCCTTCAGGGGCAGTGTAGTGACTACGTCACCTAGTCTGGGGTAACGCAGTCCCTTCCGGAGAATCTAGGCCCTAATCTTGATTGAGTTTTGTAAATCCCGTTTGAGGGTGTCGATCAATCATTATTTTGGCCCTAGATCAGCCAGTGAGTTGTAGATCTAGTATTTTCTGTCGGGATTTCCAGATCTGGAACCCGGATTTGTGTATTCAAAAATATTCTTAATAATAGACCATCCAACAGCCACAGACCGGTTTTCCCGCATTGGGTTTTTCCGGGGACTATTTGTCCAGAAATAACTGTGTCACTTTGTCAATGTGTGCATGTGCTTATTCTAGATTTGAATTGGTAGAGATCTATTATGTGTTTTGCTTCGATGTTAACTTGAATTTATTTAGTTGATAACTTATCTAAGTAGGAGGAGCTTAACCGGATTGACAGTAATAATTTCTGCATAAGATATAAGATTCAGAAATTTCTACAAGAGCTCTGCGCAGTCTCTCCTTGCACTGTGTGATTCTGTGTGGAGGGGTTATGGTTGTTGATCAACTCACCCTTCCCTTCATCCTCCTAACTTTTGCTTCCCGATAACTGACTTCTCCCTCCTCCTACTTTTGCAACCTTGCCTCTACAATCTCACCCACTGAAATAGAATTCTCTTGCTTCAGAATTGATTTTCTTCAGGTACTGAGAATGTCCCCGGCTTGATTTCCAAATGGCCTTCAAGTCTCTTCTTATAGTCTTCTTGCTGACGAATCAACGACCAAGATTATATCGTTAATCAATGGCTCAGATTAAAAGATGACTTGATCTTCGTTTTCGAGAAGATTCACACTCTGTTCTATTAATAGCGTTTAATTATTTAATTTCCCTAAGTATACACTTAGGGTCTGCATTAAAATAATTAATTATTTTAATAAAGTCATATCCGAGTGGAATTTCCACAAACGATTTTTGGGTTCCCTAGATACCTGATGTCCAAGCCTCTCTATAAAAAATGAGACTTAGAACACTTTCCGATGCTATAGAAATCAACAAGTATATGTACACATCTGAATCTGTCAAAAATGACTTTTTGCAAGGAAAGCAACAAATTTGTTGGGGCTTCAAACTATCTTGCATGGAAGAAGAGGACAAATCTAAATCTCATTGAAAATGAGGTCATGGATCATTTCAAAGGATCTATCACCAAACCAACTAAAGAAGATGCTCAAGAACTTGCAAAGTTTATGAAGGGGGAAGTTAGGGGTCAAAGGATTCTCATAGAATCTATCAAGGATCCCCTCATTCCTTATGTATCTAATCTCAAAACTTCAGAGGAAATATATGATAAACTAGTAGATTTGTATCCCGTAAGCATTGTGGGGGAAGTTATCTCTCTAAGGCAAGAAATCTACAACCTAAAGATGTCAAAGGAAGAAGGAATAGCCTCATACTTTATGAGGATATTTGAAATTAGGGATCAACTTCAAGATCTGGGAGAAGTAATGTCTGACAGGGAAATGACTATAGTTGTACTAAATGCACTACCAGGGGAGTGGGGTAACTTTACTTCAAGTATTTATGAGAAGAAAGAAGCTACCCCATTCCATGAACTGTGGTCACTATGCAAGATTGAAGAATCTAGACTAAAGGAAAAATCTGATGTGGGACCAGGTGAGAAAAATCAAGTATATGCTGTAATGGAGAAAAGAAAGGGAAAATTTGGAAAGTTTGGTCCTTAGAAAAAGAAGAAGAACATGACTAAGATACAATGCTATGGGTGTCAGGAATATGGGCACTATAGAAGAGATTGTCCTAAGCTCAAGAAGGACAATAACAAAAGAGGAAGAGAAGGAGTCCATATCACTGAGGATGTGGATGAAGCTGAAAAGAAGAAGTCCAAGAAAGAGAAAGCAAAATATCTCTACTATGATTGAGATAGTCATCCTCACCTAAGTATTTTCTAGTTTCTGTTTCCAAGTTTTCATGTTGTACAATATATCTGTCATTAGAAGTGCATGATATGATGCATCATAGCATCATAGAAGCATTAAAAGCAAGAGCTCGTGACATCATCATAGTGTAGCATGACTAAATATTGAAATCTATGGCAGTGAACTATGGAAGGATATAGCTCTTGGGTACCTGATTAGAAGCATGAGTTGCACTTATGGGAAAGAGGAAAAAGTCATCCAGGACAAGGCTCATCATACATCAGTCAAATGGAAACATATGCTAGATGGGGATACTCAAGATCCTCAAGATTCTCTGATGAAAACTTCATCAGAAGGTTCACTGATCTAGAGAAGAAGCAAGTGTTTCATCAAGAATTCCAACTTGTGGAATTCATGGGATGATGGTATGAAAAGAGGTAAAGAAAATCAAGGGATTGAAGTTCTTTCAATCAGGGAAGTTGCAGAAGGAAGTCTAGATGACCTAAAGGAAATATGAGGTGTGTATGCTTTTATTTAATTTGGAGTCATGTCATATGGTTGCAGACAATATGAATGATTTCTCTACCTCGAGAGCATGATCAAATGAAAGGAACTCCTCCATTGAAAGGATGCAAGAAGGCACGAGTCGCACATTATCTAGATGAAATCAACATAATATGTCCTCATATGAAATATGAGGTGGTTGACAATATTTGAAGGAACTATAATCGAAAGTTCCCGGAAGGAATTGTGTGAAGAAAGAAAGAGAGAAGATCGTGAACCATGCAACTATGGAAAAGGCAATCAACATCCAAGGACTGTAAAATTTGACTATGATATCTCTAGGAAAGATATGAAGACTCTGATGGAAGTCTCAAAAAATAAGGAGACCCTTGACAATGTATATCTTTTGGAGATGTGTCAATATGTATGAAGGATCTTGATGCCAACCGGAAGATGTCATGATGTAAGACCATCACAAAGGTAATTTTGATTAATTGTTCACTTCTTGTTTATGAACAAATATCTGGATTGGCTTATGCAGGGCTGCCAAGGGAAGAGCTATGGATGTCTTCCACCTCTGATGAACATGTAGTAGGATGAAATATCCTTAAGGAAACATGGCATGAAGGAAGGCCATATATGGACTAATGGATCACTTTTCGATGAAAGGAATGATGACATGGCTCAAGGATGGAAGTGATTATGCGAGTACACACTTGAGGAAGAAGTGTCTGGATGTCTTCCACCTCTGATGAACATGTAGTAGGATGAAATATCCTTAAGGAAACATGGCATGAAGGAAGGCCATATATGGACTAATGGATCACTTTTCGATGAAAGGAATGATGACATGGCTCAAGGATGGAAGTGATGGATGGTTTGTGCCCTACGAAGAGGTCCCAATGGATGTAGACTCCATGACAAAGAAGAAATTCATGACATCGAAGGAAGGAGTTCTACAAGCAGTTGGTCATCTCTGTCAAAAATTTCAAATCTAAAATTCTATTGCAGCAATTGATTTATTTTTCCTACTTATTTTCCACAATAAGTTATTTACAAAAACCCTTCAGTAAACATCAAAATAAATTCTACTGCAGTTATCACATAATTTCATAGAGAAAAGAACAATGAAATATAAGCACACTAATCAATCACATCAACATAGTTAGTTTTGGACAATTGTCCTCGGAGAAACCCAATGCGGGAAAACCAGTCCAACAGATGAGGGTTTATTTATTAATCTCCAACAACATCTCTTTACAAGGAATGTCTGGCAGAATAACGAAGAAACTTTCATGAAAACACCTAAGATAATTTTCTCCCAATCTCCGGAGAAATTCTGACACCCAAGAGACTCTCTGGCCTCCACTACGTCAACTCTGCATGATCCTCTCCGCAGGGATTGCATGAGGACTGCGTCCTCAATTGCACTTCCTCTCTGCGTTGTCCCTTTGTTGCTCTGCGTCGACCTTTGATTGATGCTGATACCCTCTTCTTCCCTCGCCCTGCAACTCTCCCTCTGTAATCGAATTCTAAATTTTGAAGAATCGACTTCCCTCGGGTTACTGAGTGTTTGCCTGACTTATCTTCAACTGACCCACAAGTCTTCATTTATACTTTTCCTGTTGATAAATCAACAACCGTGATCCAATCCTAAATTAACAACTAAGATTAAATTAGACTTGATCCTCGTCATTTAGAAGATTCTCACCCACATGTTAAATTAATTCACTTTAATTATTTAAATTCCCTAAGTTTTAACTTAGGCTTCATTTAAAATAATTAATTATTTGAATAACTTTCACTCTGGGTGAAATTTCTCCAAAAGATTTGGGTCTTGGAGATCTCATGTATTATAGCCCCTCCACAAAGTTTCGGAGCTAGAGCACATTCGATGCTACCGAAGAAGCAACACTCCCTTTTAGCGAGGAATGTGCTCTAGTAATACTTCACCAGAAGCATCACCCTAATTCACGACATTGGTCCTCTACGCTGCTGATGCTCAATCTACTGCCCCTCATCTGCTGCATCCTGCGCTGCTGCTATTTGTACTGCTGCCCACAACACTGTCACTGTTGCTGCTGCATCTGTACTGCATCTCCCTCTTAAGTACTACACTTATCCGTTTCTGTTACTGAAACAGATTCTTAATCTTACCCAACTTCTCCCTGAAATAAACAAACTTTGTTCTTCCTAGAGCCTTAGTGAGGATGTCTGCCACCTGTTCTCCCGTCGGAGTGTATTGTAATTGTACTGCTCCCTGCTGGACACGATCTCTGATAAAGTGACACCTGATGTCAATGTGCTTCTACCGATCATGAAACACCGAATTCTCAAAGAGCTTGATGCAACTCTAATTATCACATAAAATGTTGGTTGCTTCCATCCTTCTCTTGAATAGATTCACAAGCAGCTTCCTAAGCCATATGGCTTCACACGAAGCTGTGCTGGCTGCCATATATTCTGCCTCGACTGAGCTCAGAGCCACATATTTCTGTTTCCTACTGCACCAAGAAGTCATTCTTGATCCAATGCTGAAATAATACCCAATGGTACTTTTCCGATCTACCGAACTTCCAGCCCAATCTGCGTCAGTGAACCCACTCAGTTTGATGTCATTGCCTTGGGTAAACTTTAATCCATGCTCGATTGTCCCTCATATATATCTGAGAACATGCTTGGCTGCTGCCCAGTGCGCCCTTTTTGGCTCCACCATGAACTGACTAAGGGTGTTGACTGCATAACAAATATGTGGCCTAGTGTTAACCAGATACATCAGGGATCCTATGAGTTGTCTGTACAAGGTGGGATCAACTTCTTTATCCTCCGATGCATCAATCTTCTTCCAGTTAGTGATCATTGGTGTAGCCATGGGTCTATAGTCTTGCATCCTGAACCTCTTCAGAATTTCTATAGCATACCTCCCTTGTCCAAGGAAGATTTCATCCTTCTGCTGCCAAACTTCCAACCCCAGAAAATAATGCATCAATCTCAAATCCTTCATGTCGAATTCTGTAGCTAGGTTCTCCTTGCAATCCTTGATGAGCCTAGATGAACTTGTCAGGAATAGGTCATCTACGTATAATACCAGAATTAGAGGCTCATTCCCTATTGTCAAATAGTAGAGATTAGGATCTATGTCACTCTTGACGAATCCCATCCTCTGCACGTAACCATCAATCCAACTATACCAAGCTCTAGATGCTGTTTAAGCCCATACAAGGCTTTCTTAAGCCTACATACATGAGTCTTCTTCTCATGTGTCTCAAAGCCCTCTGGTTGTTCAATGTATACTTCTTCCTTTATCGCCCCATTCAAGAAAGCAGTCTTGACGTCCATCTAGTGAATCTCCCACCCCATCTGTGCTGCAAGGGATATCACGGATCTGATAGAAGTATACCTGGTTACTGGGGCAAAGGTTTCTTCGTAGTCTATCCCTTCCTTCTAAGCATATCCCTTAGCCACAAACCTGGCTTTATATTTTTCCACCTTGCCATGTGCAACATATTTTATCTTGTAGATCCATCTTGAACCTACAACCGATCTGTCCTGAGGCCTAGGTTACCACTTCCTAGACATCATTGGTCATTATGGAACTATATTCTTCCACCATTGCATCTACCCATACATGATGCTGAGCTGCCTCCTGGAAACTAGAGGGTTCTCCAACCTGAGCCACCAAAGCTTGGTACCTGTTAGGTTTTCTACGCTGCCTCTTCTCGTTTCTAGGAGCTCTGATGAATTCCTCTTCATCCCTCAGAATATTTCACAATTACTGGCTCGTTCTTCTGTTGGTAGTGGGTGGATCTACTTGGTCCTCCTCTTGCGAATCTTCCTGAGGTAATACCTCTGGATTCTTATGCCTTGGAGAAGCACTGGTGCTAGTTTCGGCTGGTCAAAGTGGCTGGATCAATGGATTATCCTTTGACTGCGTTTCGGATGGCATCTCCCGGGATTTCCTAAAAGGTCTGTCCTCCATGAAATTTACATCCCATCGTACTACAATCTTCCTATTGCCAGGAATGTAGATTCTATATGCCTTGGCATTCTCGCTATATCCCACCAGATATCCTTTTTCTGCAGTCTGATCCAATTTCTTCCTCTTTTCTTTGGGTATATGGCAGTATGCCAAACTTCCAAAGATCCTGAAATGACCCATTTTTGGCTTCTTGCCAGTGAAGACACTCTCCAGTGTAATCTTACCTAGGGCCCTGTGATGAATCCTGTTCTGAACATACACAGCTGTGTTGCATGCTTCTTGCCATAGAAATTTGGGCATGTCCTGATCATACGACATTGCCCTCGCTGCTTGAACAATAGTTATGTTCTTCCTTTTTGCAACCCCATTCTACTCCGGATTATATGGAGTGATCCATTCTCTTTTGATGCCTTCCCTTGCGCAGAACTTAGTAAAGTTTTTATCGATATATTCTCCACCATTGTCTGAACACAAAACCTTTATCCTCTTTCCTGTCAGATTCTCAACCAGAGTTCTTTGAATCGATCAAAGACCTCATCCTTGGTCTTTAGAAAGTAGATCCAAGTTTTCCTGGAATGGTCATCAATGAAGGTGACGAAGTATTCGACACCACTAAGAGCTCTTGTGAACATTGGTCCGCAGATATTTGAGTGTATTAGCCCTAAAACACTCTTTTCCCTATTGTTACTTATGGAGTAAGTTGCTTTGGTATACTTGCCTAGTACGTACCCTCTGCAAACATCATCCCGTTTGGTGCTTAATTATGGAACTCTTGTGACGGTTTCTCTGAGAATTCTTAGAGCCCCATGGTAATCTTGAAGTTCATTTGTTCTTCTTGATAGCTCGAGAAACATTCTCGTATTCCCATCATATGTGCAGAAGCCCCGCTATCAATATACCAAACCTCTAAGCAAGCAGAGCTTGTCAAACAAGTGACTTCTTCTTCCAATCTAGAAGCCAACACAGAGATGTCGTGATCCATCGTATCTTTCATGCTTTCCTCTTTCTCAGGAGAACTGTGTGAACCCTTTCGAGTTGCTGCTCCAGCAACATCAAGACCGCGTTCCATTGCAAAATCTCCAAACCTGTTACCTGATCTCAACTCTTTGATACCATGTGAAAAATTTCAAATATGAAATTCTACTGCAGCAACTAATTTATTTTGCCTACTTATTTTCCACAATAAGTTATTTACAAAAACCTTTACTAAACATCAAAATAAATTCTATTGCAGTTATCACATAATTTTGTAGAGAAAAGAACAGTGAAATATAAGCACAAGAATCAATCACATCAACACAATTATTTTTGGACAATTGTCCTCGGAAAAACCCAAATCGGTAAAACCGGTGCAAAAACGAGGGTTTATTTATTAATCTTCAGCAACAATCTCTTTACAAGGAATGCCTGGCAGAATAGCAAAGAAACTTTCGTAAAAACACATGAGATAATTTTCTCCCAACCTTCGTAGAAATTCTGACACCCAGAGACTCTCTGGCCTCCACTGCGTCACCTCTGCGTGATCCTCTGCGCAAGGACTACTTGAGGATTGCATCCTCAGCTGCGCTGTCTCTCTGCACTGCCCCTTTGCTGCTCTATATCCCTCTTCCTCGACCTCTCATTGATGCTGATACCCTCTTCTTCCCTCGCCCTGCAAATCTCCCTTTGAAATCGAATTCTAAATTTTGAAGAATTGACTTCCCTCAGGTTACTGAGTGTGTGCTCGACTTATCTTCAACTGACCCACAAGTCTTCATTTATACTTTTCCTATTGATAAATCAACGACTATGATTTACTCAATCAACAACTAAGATTAAATTAGACTTGATCCTCGTCACTTAGAAGCTTCTCACCCATATGTTAAATTAATTCACTTTAATTATTTAAATTCCCTAAGTTTTAACTTAGGCTTCATTTAAAATAATTAATTAATTGAATAACTTCACTCGGTGTGGAATTTCTCCAAAATATTTCTGGGTCTTGGAGATCTCATGTGTTATAGCCCATCCACAAAGTTTTAAAGCTAGATCACATCCGATGCTACCCAAAAATCAACAATCTCCACCCGATGAACTGCTGGAAGCAAGTCCTTGATCACGAGGGAGCTTGTTCAAGTACCTATTTAAGAGGGAGATTGGGTACATTCCTTTATAGGAATGAGTACATTCCTTCAGTGGAATGGGTACATTCCTTCAGTGGAATGGGTATGTCTTCGCTAGTTGAGAGG
Organism: Pinus albicaulis; assembly: GCA_034641835.2. Lineage (NCBI taxonomy): Eukaryota > Viridiplantae > Streptophyta > Pinopsida > Pinales > Pinaceae > Pinus > Pinus albicaulis. The sequence continues at coordinate 901,532,807 of CM076581.1, forward strand.
GAGAGATAGACACATCATTCTTGTCCTCACCTGGGAAGACAAAATCGAGGATTTGGTAAACATTTGGCATCCGTTGCTCTTTGAGGATGAGTTAGGGCATCCCTGATAAGAGTAGTCGTAGAGGACTGATATTATTTGAGGACAGGGAATCCAAGATAAGAATAGTCCTAGTGGAACACACTCTGAGAACCTGGGTGGAGTATGTTCCAAGAGAGACAATGATGAGGGTCTCTATACATCATAGGTCTCGCCAACATTGTGCTCTGAACTTGTGGGGAGATGGAGCTGTTAGTCAAGGCCTTGCTATGTGACAATGCTAGTTGATATGATGCTAAACATGTGGTTTACCAATCCGACTCTTCTTACGAGAATTCTTCAAATTGAGAATGACCAAGTACCATTATGAATACCTCCGTAGTTAAGAGGGAGTGATGAAAAGTGTAACTAGGTTCGGTCTTCATAATGACATGTGTAATTGTGATTTTATGTAATTGATGTAATGAAGAAAATAAAATTATCGTAATGATTATTTCATGGGTTTCATGAGTAAGGAATTTTTTTTAGTTATGGCTCCCATTGTGAGCCTTAAGGATTTGTCTTCCAGTCATAAAGTCTATTGAGTCAATGTCAAGGTTTGAAGACCCATTTGGGCATGTTACACATTGTAAAAGGAAATGTATTTATGTCTTAAACCCTCCAAGACCTTGTCACAAAGTCACCTTGAAGTCAGCCTAAAGATGTTTCCAGAAAATCATGTCGGCCTAGGCACATGAGCAAGCCCGCTTATTTTGGATGCATTGACTACTATTAATAGGCAACTCGACCTTCATTTGGAGATACACAATTTCGGTCAATTCGAAGCAAGAGCAAGTGCAAGAAGTGTGAAGGAAGATAGCCATAGAACCAACAAGAAGAAGGAAGGAAAGGACAAAGTATTTGGCATTGTCTTTGGGTTAGTAACCTCGCACGTGTGGCTGAAAAGCTAGGGTTTCTGCAGTGGTGTCATAATAGTCCAAGAGAAGGTCAAACTAAAGTGTATCCAAGTCAGTTCTATTGCTAGCCGAGTTCATCTAGAGAAACGTCTAAATATAGCGAAGGAAGGAGACACCTCTAAACTTGTCCATATTCCTCACACGCGTGGAATCACAGTAGTACGAATTACAAATATGTGGAAAAGAGGCTGAAATCTCAGGGTAGCTGAGAAGTGCAGGGAAAGGAGAAGTTTGTCTTGCGTTGACTTGTGCAAGAAGGGAAAATCAGTGAAGAAGGACTTTTGTGACTTGGTCTTAGAGAGATCATTTTGTTAAGGGTCTAGGTCATGGTCTTGATATTCGTCAATTGAAGTTTCTATAAGAAGAAGAAGTCGTTTGGGTTTTCCTCTCAAATTTGACAAGTTTTGGCCGTGGCTGATAGCCTACATTTTGTGTCTCTTGTCTCTTTATGATTTATGCATTGGTAGCTGTTTGATGAAGAAGAACACTATAATAATCTAAGTAAAATAAGATCCTAATCTAAGAAGTAAAAAGTATTCACAAGAAGTTATATATAAAAGAGAAATCATCTAATATTGTTGCCCTAGATTTCTCAACACTTCACCCATGTGCGCTGCTGCCTAGTCACATAGTTCTGCAAATACCCCTGTAGCCATTTGTCCACAATTTGTGTCTGACCATTTGTCTAGGGGTGGTAGTTGGTGCTAAGAGTCAGCTTAGTGCCCACCAATCTGAATAACTCCTGCCAAAATGTCCCCATAAATCTGCTATCTCGATCATTGATGATGGCCTTGGGAAGACCATGCAACCTGAACACCTCCTTGAAAAAGAGCTCGACTATTTGTGAGGCTGGGGATCTGGAGGGAATGGCAAAGAAGTGAGCAAACTTTGTTAGTCTCTCCACTCCCACATGTATATGCAATCACGCTCCTGCACAACTGGAAGTCCGGTGATAAAGCCTATAGATATGCTTTTCGACTTCCTCTCTGTGATCGGAAGGGGATGAAGTGAACTAGTTGGATGTGTATGCTTGGCCTTGTTCCTATGACAAACATCGCTCTCCCGAATGTAACTCAGAACATCCTCCTTAAGGCTTCTCCAAGTGAAATGCAGCCTGATGGTCCTGTAGGTTTTGAAAAACCCTTGATGCCCAACCAATGGTGAATCATGAGCCTCTTGTAGCATCTTCTCCCGCAACTGTGAGCCTGGTACCAAATAAATCCTATCCTTGTAGTAAATCACCTCATCCATCACTTTGTACCTATCAACCCTTGCAGTACAATCCAGTATATCTCATGCATGCCTACCCTTGGGGTACTACACCAATAATTGCGCCTTCCAGTCTTGAGTGATGTCCATCAGTGAGAGTGTCATGGGCCTCCTTGATAAAGCATCGATGACTATATTCTGCTTGCCCATGACATACTCAATCTCAAAATCATAGGCCTGGATCTTACTGACCCACTTCTGCTGCCTCTCCTGAAGCTCCTTTTGCTCCAAAAAGGATCGAAGACTATTGTGATCAGTCTTCACCTTGAACTTGTTACCTACCAAGTACTGCCAGAATTTGGCCAATGCATGCATTATGGCCAACATCTCCTTATCATAGATAGAATACAATCTCCCATGTGGCTATAGCTTTTGGCTCTCGAATGAAATCGAGTGACCTCCCTATGTCAGAAGTTAGAACTGCTCTAATACCCTTTCCAGATGCATCGCACTCCAATACAAAGGCCGTGAAAAATGCAGTAAAGCCAAAACTGGACAGTTGCTCGTCATCCTCTTGAGGTGCTCAAAATTCTCCTGTGCTACGTCTGTCCACTGAAATGCCCCCTTCTTTGTCAATTCCGTGAGGGGTGCTTCCAACTACGAAATTCTCTTCACAAAATGCACTGTAGTAAGTGCATATGCCTAGGAAACCTCGCAACTCTGTCACATTCCTTGGTGTAGGTCAATCCAAAATAGCCTTGATCTTCTCTTGGTGGACCTTGACTCCATCCTCCCTAATCAAATGTCCTAGATACGACATCTCTATCAATCCAAACTTGCACTTAGACATCATATTATAGAACTGTTGCTCCTACAACATGTGCAGGGCCTCTTCCTTGTGCTGCAAATTCTCCTCCTACGTCCTACTGTAAATCAAAATATCATCGAAGAATACCAGCACAAACCTGCGCAACTGCTTGCAGAACACATGGTTCATGTGAGACTGAAAAGTAGCTGATGCGTTGGTTAGCCCAAATGACATCACCAAGAATTCAAAATGCCCATAGTGGAATCAGAATGCAGTCTTTGGGATATCCTGCTCTCTCACTCGAATTTGATAATATCCCGAACGCAAGTCTATCTTAGAGAAGTATTTAGCTCCTCTAAGCTCATCCATCAACTCATCAATGCACGAGATTAGGTACCTGTTCTTCTTTTTCAGGGCTCTGCAATCAATGCACATGCGAAGTGCCCCATCCTCCTCCTTCACCAACACAACTGAAGAATCAAAGGGACTAGAGCTGGGTCTGATGTGTCCCAAGGCTAGCAACTCCTGTATGGCTCTCTCGATCTCATCCCTGTATGCCTTGGGATGTCTGTAGGGAGTAGTGATGACTGCATGCACTCCCTCCTCTAGCTCTATAGTATGCTCAAACCCTCTATTTAGTTGATGGCTTGGAGGAATGTCCCCAAACACTGCTTGATGCTTCTCTAATAGTGCCAAGATATCTGGATGTGGCTGCTGTTGCTTCCCCTTCTCTAAAATACGCAACTCTATTGCCCATGTTATGTCCCCACATCTCAAGTCAACCTCCATCCTGTGGGCTGACACTGTCTATGGCAGATACAATGCATGCCCCTCAATACTACTTGCCTCCTATCTGGTCCCATGAAATCCATCTCTAACTTCTTCCAGTCAGTGGTGACACGCCCCAAAGAATATAGCCACTGGAAACCCAACACCACATTGGTGTCCGATACATCAACCACAAAGAAATGATCTGTCATTGAATAATTTCCCATGGTCAGGGTCAGCCTGGGAACGTATCTAGTGCACTGCATGGTCCGATATCCTGGTACAAGCACTCAAAACCCCTCAAATGTCTCTGTGCACATGCCTGTCCGCTCCACCATCTGAGCATCGATAAAATTGTGGGTAGCCCCACTGTCCACTAGCACCGAGACACGTTGTCCCTGCACTGTGCCCTTGATCTGTAGTGTCAAATACTTTAGAACTCCCTGAAGCAAAGCAATAACTCCTCTAGTGGGCAAAAGTGGTCCTCCTCCTTGTGGTGGTGATCCACCTCCTATGGTCTGGGGTTCTTCATCTCCTCCATCAACCTCCTGCTCCATCTCATCATCAGGCTCTCTATCTGAATACACCTTGATGTAATGGGCTTTGCCCTTGGTACATTTGTGCCTCGGTGCTCACGACTCTTGACAAGTGAAACACAATTTCCTCCTCCTTAGGTCTTTCCTAGTCTCATCATCAAGCTGTCCACACCCAACCTCTCTATGCAACTGTCTGGTGTATCGTCCCCCTTGGGGTGCAGTGCATCTAACATGTATAGGGGCCTTGGTCTTGGGCAAGGCGTTAATCATGTCTCTGGCCCTAAAGATGGCATCCTATAATGTCGTGGGCCTATAGGCCCTCACCCATCCATGTAGGGGATTAGCTAGCTCCTCAATGAACAACATAATCAACTGAGTCTTTGAAATGTCTGTAACCATCACGACCAATCGCTAGAACTCTGATATGTAGGCCTCAGGACTACTAGTCTGTTTAAGGTGTGCCAACTCCTTGAAGTGCCGCTGTGGGTCATTCCTGTCAAATTTCTCAATCAATCTCCTGGTGAACTCAGTATAGGAAGTAATGTGTATGTGCCCAAGAATTGTTAGGCCATGGTATCCCCACTCCTGTGCATCTCCCTCCAAATGCAGGGTGGAAAATTAGATAACATCAGTCTCTTGCATGGGGTTCAGATGGAGATAAGTGTCCAACTTCTGGACCCACTCCCTAGCTGAGCTCTTAGCTGACCCATCAAGTTTGGAAGTGTGACCTTCCTTGCTGCCCTCTGCACCTCCTAGTTCGATTGTCCTCCTCTATAAGATGATGCAGCTCTAGTCTTGCATCTCTCCTTGAGGTGTATAAACTCCCCAAAAGACATGACGCGTTGAATCTTGGGATCCAGTCCCTCATACTCATCAATCCCTATCTTCACTAAATGCACCAAATATGCAATAGGATCTGGTTCCCTTTCTCTCTCCGGCTCATCCATAAACTGCGGCATAGTTTGACAACTAGCCTAGTCAGTGAGCTACTGAAACGTATGCTCATGCGTGTGGTGGCTCCCTCCTCCTTTGGAACCCCCATCTCCATTATGGTCACTCTTAGGCTAATTTCGAACTTGCAATCCCATCATCTACTGTATCATATCCATCATCAACTGGCCCTGGCTCAACATCTGCTGATTTACCCTCAACAACTCGTCCATAACTTGGTTCTGACCTCCTTGCCTGGCTACTCAGTACCTTCATTTCCACCCTGGCCCTCCATGCATTCTTTGGCATTGTCAAGCTCTGTATCAGGAAAATGATTAGGTTCTTCTCCTCTTCCACGTCATCTTCCTCTACCCTTGCCCCTGTCTCTTTGGAAGACTAGACCTTGGTATTTGGGTGGCATCACCTATAAGTTTTCTCCCACACTGGCCAAGAACATGCTCTGTTACCAATGTAATGTCTCAAACTAGGAAATACAATAAATATAAAAAACATACACTAAGTTACAACAAGGAATTCCACACATGGAAGCACAAATTTATACAAGTCAGTGAACCATAGAATATCAACCACAAATTTGAGCCATTTTATTGATTTTGAAGCTGGTAAATGAGTAGAATGGAGTGAAATGATAGAACTTGGGATTGCTTCTGCAAGCATGAAATACCCAGGTGAAAAACAAGTGAAATATCCAGTTGAAAATAGCTCAATCTGCCCAATGCACTACCCAGAAATTTCTACTGCTACTAGAGGAAAACTGTGATATTACCCCTTAAAACTGCTCCAAAATTTTAGAAAAATTAGTAGGAACTGGCTCCTCACACCCCAATCAACAAAACCCATAAATCTTTTGAGCTAATTCTAGTTGACCCAGAATGCCCAAAATAGTGCGAATCTCCCAACGAATTGGTTCTGTGCCTAACTAGAAAAATATTGCTGCTAAATAGCTCCAAAATTCTTCCTCTAGCTACTGGGAAGGCCATTGCAAAATATCTCCGGAAATAAGAACAAATTCCTCTCCAATTTCAGCCCGAAAGATCACACCAAAACCTCTGCTCTGAATGAAACCAAAAAAACCCTGTACAGACCCTTAAAGAGAGAAATTTGGCCCTCCAAATAACAATGCACTCATCCCGCAAAACCTCCACAAAGAAACTCGTCCAACTCTAGGAAAATTATCTGCAAATTCTTCAACCCAAATTCCACCAAATGCCTGTAGTCCTAAGCTCCACAAAATCTACTACTGCGCCCTCTAGGTATTTGCACCACTGAATAATCACTGAAAAATGGCTCTCCAGATGCCCATGGAACTCTCAAATACACTTCTAGAGTGACACTCGAAGTTCACTGAAGAAGGGTTGGATTTCCTGCTTGGAAATTCCTTGTGCTAAACAACACTAGTTGACTTGGCTAAGCAACTCAAGAAAACTCTCGAATTCTGAAATGAAATGCCAAAAGATGTCCCAAAATGAGGTTCTTCTTTCCCTTTCATAATTGTTGATAATCTTTTCCTTGTGGGCTCCACCCATTCGACTTTTCCTCTCACCTTCTTCCTTGTGGTTCAATATTTCCTAAGGGGGTTCGATTTCCCCTTTTTGAGTGGTCCCCACAACTCATTACTACTTTAATTTTTCTCTTCTCCTAAGTTTTAACTTCTTTACTCTCCAAAAATTAAATTAAGCCCCCACGACCCACTTTTCCTAAGTTTATTTGCCAAAATTGCAAAATTGAGAATTTTCCTTAGCAAAATTTTAATTGGGGACATGACGTATAGGTCTTAAGGGGCGCGTCTTGTTTCTTAACTTGCAATGTGATTTTATTTTTCTTGTACTAGGGCTTCATAAGCTTGTCTTGTATAATAATATTGATCGTACCAGTGGTCACTAAATCAAGCACGCCTATTGCAAAGCCCCATTGGGCATATCCAGAGCTTAGAGCAACAAGAGATCGGCTACCACTGTCACCTTAGCGGCCTTTCTCCAACTATTTAGTGGTATTAAAACCATAAAGGAGGCTTTCCTATAGATCACCTAAAGGATATTCAATAAGAAGGGTTCTAGGTGATGGATAAGGTCTAATAATTGGAATAACATGCTAATAGAGTCTGGATGGGTTAAGATAATCTTCACCAAAGTACAAGCACTCTATCTTTAGACCAATTAAGTAAATTAAAGAGCTATTATGAGTTAGGGTTTTACGTAGTTTCAATAGTAGGGATGCAATGTCATATAATAGCCAAAAGAAATAGTCTTACAATGAAAAATCAACAAAGGATCATGACTAGCAATTATATATTGCAGAGTTTAGGGTTTGCAATGGAGTTGCTATGGCTGAAACATGCATAAAACAACAACAAAGTGATGATGTCAGCCCTAGAAATAGGTTGGTTTTTAACATGCAATAAATGCCTAGATGTTTCTTTTAGAAAATTATTAATGCAATTCCTACTTAGAGAGCAATGGCACATCAAACAAAATTACTTTTTAGCAATATTTCACAGAAATGCTAACCCTAACCCTAGATATCTAGAATTTAAGAGAAAAGAGGGAGAATCTAGTAAAAGTAGAGGGTTTGATCAACACCACCTAGACTATTGCCTTGATGTAAATGGACACTGGAGTTATCTAGGGAAAATTCAACGAGGATGGCGTTGTTGAAGAGGGTGAGATGGCAAGGGCATCTACTTACAAACCCTATTAGCTTCCTTTTTAGGGAGATTTTAAATTTAAGTGATGCATAACTAGGATTTCTCTTAAAGGATTCAAGGGAGGCAATTTAGCATACCATAGAGGAGCAAGATTTCTAGATAAATTTAACAATTTTAACCATGGCACATGGAGAAACCCTACTTCAAACAATATAACATGCAAAATATAGAAAGTATGCAATAGAATTACAAAATTTCCACATGAATCTCTTCAATAGATACCAACAAACCAACTTCAAGCAAAATTTGAACTCATAGAGTAATACTCATCATAGAAATCACACTGTAGCCAAGTAGAAGAGACAAAGGGCTAGTGCACACTTCCAAACAGAGGGAAGCGTGATGAATGAATGATGATCCAAGTGAAATGAGACCTCCCTCTACAACCAAGTCACATTTTTATAATTTTATGAGTAAAACCTTAAAATGTTTACTCGTGCATTCAACAAGTTGTTAATTTTCTTACCCTAACAATCCAATAGTTAGTTCCAAGTAGATTTATGCCTATTGAATAAAAGCACAACTAGGGTATTAACTAAATTAGGGCAGCGGGGGAGCACCCCCCCTCCTCGAATCCACTCTTGAAGCGCGCTCCGCTCGGAAGCACTAGGTGAGCGACACCGAGAGTGCACTCCCTATTCGCTTCCATTTGGAAGTGAATTTCTGGAGCATGCCCCCAACTAAAAAATTTCGCATTCTGGTTTCCAGGGAGTGATATAGGGAGAAATCAGGGAGCGATCACTTTTTTATCGTTCCCCATGGCTTCAGGATCTAATTTTAGAGGCAGGGAGCGATATGGGAGCAATCACTCCGTTTAAAAAAAGTCACTAGAGTCTCATGAGAACTTGCATGCAACTAAGAGAGAGAGGGTGACTTTTTGCAGGGAAATGGGAGGGCAAGAACAATAAAAGGCCTCCTCCCCTCCTTCATTATCATCATTTCATGTGTGAGAGAGAGATTGAGAGCATTTCATTGTGTGAGAGAGATTGAGATGATTTGAGCTCGAGGTGCTTGTGGGAGATTGTTGGAGCTTGTAAGCTTGGGAGATTGAAGGGAGATTGTTGGAGAGCCAAAGCGAGATTGTTAGAGAGCCAAAGAGGTAGGATTTAATCCCATTCTTTTTTTTCCATGTAACATTTGTGTAAAAATATGTTGAATGAATCTAGAATCTAGATGTTCTTCTTCTCTTCTCCAACTCTTTCCCACTCCTCCCTCATTTTATTGTAGGAAATAATTTCAACCTTCAACAAGCATGAGGGGTATATTGCTTAGCCTTATCTTGTTGGTTCCATTTTTTGCTATGATGATGGTGTTGGGTGTGAAAATTCCGCTATTCGGAACCCTACTGCAACAGCTAATTAAATTTCTTTTATTTGTTTAATTGAACAAATTATTTAACTTATGCTACGGTAAATATCGAAATAAAATATACTGTAGCCTTCACAGTAAAAAATGCAAGGAAAAATACTAGAACAAGTATACACACATTAACACTGTTATTTTTGGACAATTGTCCCTAGAAAAACCCAATGCGGGAAAACCGGTGCAACCGCTGAGGGTTTGTATGCTATGTAGTAATTTTCTGAGTACAAGTCTATGATTGACGAATCAGTGAATTCATGCAGAGAAACTGACAAGTAAAATCTCTTGAGACAAACCTCACTCCTCCACGGGACCCTGACACTGATCAACACCCAAAACGAGTTGCCCTGCATTGCCTCTGCGCAATGACTGCGTTACTCAACGCGGTCTCTGCGTCACAACTGTAGCTGCCTCTGTCTCTGTGCTGACTGGAAACTGGAATCTGCTGCCCTCCAGAAACTGGCATTGACACTCTGTTGTCTCCTCAACAGAAAAACGAACTCCCTCTGCAACTCTGCGCAGTCCCAGCATAGCCTTTTCGTTACTGGCTCTGCGTAGCTATCTGTGGCTTCTTATAATGACCCAACTCGAGTTATAGGGAACATAGAAATATTAGCATGCATATGAGACCTGCATATGATAGCTACATATGCATGTATCACGTGTACTGCACTAGTACATGCACTAATCAATTATTAAAAATATCAGTGTAGAGTAATGAGTGAATTATTGAAGTATTGAGTAAATACTTAACTCACTAGAATATAATGAATGTATTAGTTATACCTACCACTATCATAATATAAACTAATACTTTGTTCAAAGAAAATTAAAAGCATTGACTTATGCAAATAAATGGTGATATTTTAATAAATCCAAGATATTTATTAAATAATAATATTTTAATAAAACTAAGATATTTTAGAAATCCAAGATATTTATTAAATAATCATATTTTAATAAAACTAAGATATTTTAGAAACCCAAGATATTTATTAAAAGAGGATATTTTAATAAATATCTTGAAAGGAGTTTGTGTATAAAAGGAGAAGGGGGGGGCGGGGGGCAAGGGCATGGGTCAGTGAGGTGGGTAAATTGACCCGGATGCTGTTAGAGGAGTTCTAACTGCGTGAGACATGAGCAGTGAGTTCTAACAGAGTCATGGAGTGATCTCCATTATTATTGGAGTTTTGGGCACGGGGGCTAGAAGACTTGTCCTCTGGATTCGAGGACCGGAGAGGTTGACCTCAGATAGGCTGGGAGGACAACGACGATTTGGTAATGGGAGCTAGAGCCATGGCGGATCAGAAACATCTTCAAACACGGTTCCAGGTAAGTATTAACTAGTCAATTGATATATATATTCTGCTTCAAAAATCTCACTCTGGATTGTGTAGTATCACTTTTGTTAATGATGGTTAAATTTTGAAAGTTAAGGTCTTTACACATGGTATCGGAGCATAGTTTCAGACATTGTGGATCTTAGGGTATTTTAAATCATTTCTATGGATTCCAAGTTTGTATTGCCTCGATCTCTTCAATATTCGCTGCCTTTAATCTTCTTATAGCCATAAACAACAAAATTAAATCAAAATTCACCGCAAAATTTTGAGCCCAAATTCCGATCAAAAACTACAATACGTCCAATTGTAACGACCCATTCCCAAGTCATACACAAGAAAATATTAGCGTGTATACGATATACGCATTTGATAGCTACACATGCATATGTCGCACACATCGCACTAGTACACATATCTATTGATATCAAGATTACCTAAGTTAAAGATTAATATTAAGATTTACAAAGTATATATTATATGTAAATGGAATAATAAAAGAGAATAATTTAAGTTAATTAAAACTATATATAAAGTTAATTGATTTAAGATTTAAATATTCAAATATAAGAATTCATCATAAAGTTACTCAAATGGAAGTCATATGCCCCCTAAAATTTGGTAAACGTAAATCACATCTCCTCATTTAATATAAGTCACATCTCCATAAATAACATTCATTCCTACATTAATGAAAAATCAGATCTCGGTGGAGAAAGGCGGTGGGGGAATGTTAGGGCGGTGGGAGGAGTGTTATATAAACGATGAGACATGGAGGAGAGGGGACGACTGTTCTGGCAAAGAAATTGGGTGTTCTGCTAAATTCTGCTGGAAAGGGATAAGTTGTTTTGGTAGGGAGTCTCCTGGATCTTGGAATTTTGGGCACGGGGGCAGAGGAGGCATCCTCTGTGTTTAGGATTGTTTCCTAAATTGGCTGGGAGGAACCGATTGCTTCTGTAATCTGTCCGTTGCGTGGAAGAGAAGATCAACAGCTCAAGCAATCAGCAGTTCGTTTTCAGGTTTTGTTTCAAGTTTTCAGCAGTTCATTTCAGGTTTTATTTCAAGTTTTCAGGTACCCCTCTATGCATCAGCTAGTTATTTTTTTTTGTATTAAGTAGAAACTGTGAAATTCTCATTAGATCTTATGCTTAAATCTCCTTTCACATGAAATTCTGCTTAAATTTAAATATCAGATCAGTGCTGTTGAAATGAAGTTTGAGTCCTTACACCAATAGTTACACAACGCCTAATAATGGAGAACCCATCACTATTACATGGCTTTTGCTTAAAAACATATGTCGTTTAAATAATTATGGCAACTCAAAAACATGAATATTGTCACTGAGTTTGCCTATCAATCCAACTCTCTAAAATGGCAAAACCCTGCCATCTATAATGCAAAGACGCCATCTGTCATGCAAATAATCGACTTCTATTGACCTAATTTCATCTGTTGGTGGTGTAAAATGGCTTAGTTAGACACAGAAAGAAAGAAAGAAAGAAAGAATTTTTAATGTCCACGAGGCTAAAAATAGCCTATGGGACAGATTGCTTCTCTATCTGACTCTTGTATTCGGCCTTTTTCCTGTGAAGTTTTACAATGAGCACTCCCAGCTTATCGACAAACTCTTTGCTGAATAGATTATCCCAAGAATTAGCTGCCAGAATACCTGCATAGTTTTCCCTGGTGTCCTTGAAGGCCTCACATTCTAGAATGAAATGTTTTTCTGTTTCCACTTTTCCGGAGGAGCAAAATATACATACTCTTTCTTCCCACATTTCTTTGGCCTTTTCCAGCGCCCTGTTTCACAACGGAGTTGATGAGAATTAGTCCTTAATTGAGCAATAAGAATTTTAGATCTCCAAGAAATATTAGCCCCTATGTACGCCTTTTGTTGATGGTTATGCGTGGGGTTAAACTCTTCTATGTAGTACTTCTTCTTTCTTTCTAGCTCTTTCTTCCAAGTATGTTTGTGGAATTTATCCATAACAAAAGCTTTTATCTCTTTACTGTTTGTAGGGCACATGCTCAAGCAAATACCCCATTTACTAAACCATTTGTTATTTTGCCGCATCCAAGTCTTCTGTCTTTTGCACAATCTGTCACTAAACACAACCTTAGGCCATCTATCCTCTTCCATTTGCTCAATTTTTTTCAGATACCTTATGACTTGCACCATAGCAATTGCTTCAATAGGAGCAGCCCCTGTTTCACTTAACAGGATAGCATAAGGAACTGCACTTTTAATTTTGAATTTGTTTGTAATCAAACGTTTCTGAATTTTCTCAATTTGTTTCCACTGCATCTTGGTTGTGCCGCTGGCCCATAGTTCACAACCATAGAGAATCATTGGAATCACTAGAAGCCCAAAAAGAGTTAGGGTGGTTTTCCAGTCCCACAGCTCTGCCTCTCTACACCTGTTTTGAAGAGCATAAAATGCTTTCCAACCCCCTAAAGTTCTTTTCTTTCTACAACCATCCCAACTTAAATTTATGTTGAAGTCAATTCCGAGGTATTTGTACTCTACAACTTCTTCCAGAATGTTGCCTTCAAAATAGAACTTATGTTGATTATGCTTTCTTTTGTTAGAGAAAACCACTACTTTCGTTTTGCTAATATTGACTTGCATCCCAACCCTTCTACAAAAATGCTCAAGGGAATGTAAATGCTCTTGCAAACCAAGAGCTGAATTAGCAATCAATATAAGGTCATATGCGTACAAAAGAAGCCTGATAACGAACTTGCCCAAATGGATACCGTCACCCCCTTGCGAATTTAGCCACTCTTCAAGCTTGTCAATATATAACCCAAAAAGGGTAGGAGACAATGGGCAACCTTGCTTGACCCCGATATCGTTTCTAAAACTTTCAAAAATGCCAGCTGAAGTTCTGATTTTGACTTTCACCTCTTCATACAACCTATGCACAGCTGCTCTCAAATGCTTGGGAACCCCGAGTTCCTCCATTTTTCCCCAAAGCTTATCCCTAGGAACCGTGTCAAAGGCTTTTCTGAAATCAACAAAGCAACAAAAAACTTCTTCCTTTTTTTCCCAACCTTTTTCAATGATGTGCCTTAAAGTTATACAATAATCAACTGTGGAATGTTTAGGTCTAAAACCTGCTTGCCCTTTAGCACGTTTATCTCTTTCTTCCGCCCACTTGCTGATTTTCTTTTCCAACATGCTTCCAAATAACTTTGCAAACAAGGGGTTTATCATTATGGTTCTATAATTGGAGGGATTATTGACGTCACCACTCTTGAAAAGAGGTATTGCCATACTAGTTGTCCAGTCTGTGGGGAACCCCTGCTGTAAGATGTTGTTGAAAATTTTTGTGATGTGAGGTGAAAGAAATTTTAAGCCCCACTTTAGATACTCTGCTTGGAGTTCATCTAAGTCCCTTGTTTTTCCAGCGCCCAACTTCTTGATACCCATCTCTACTTCTTGCACCGTGAAGAGTTTTGTGTCTGTGTTGACCAAAGGAGGAGGGTCAACCTTGGGATCCTGCTCATAAAGTTGTCTTGCATAGTCAAACCATTTAGAAGCTATAATGTTGTTTTCAGTTTGCACCTTTTTCGATTGGAGTTCCTTCCAAAATAATTTGGGGTTATTTTTCCCGAGGAAGATTAGTTCTTCTCTCCTTGAGACCATAAAATTAGCTTTTTTCTTTTTTACTAACTGCTTGTAAGCTTTGAGCTTTATGTTATCCGTGTCTGATTCCTTCCACCTTCTCCTTGCCTTTTTGCATTCCTCATCAAACCAAGCATTAACCGAAAAGCAATTTGTTTCGGACTTTTTAATTTTTGCTCTTTTGCACTCAGCAAGTGCGCTTTGAATTAAATGTGTTAATCTGTGACTATGAAGGCCATGAGATGGGATTTCCTCCTTCTTGAAGAGCCTCTCTAGCATTATTTTGAAGGTACTACAATTCTCTGGATTCAAAATAATTCTGCCCTTTGGGGGATTTTGTTGAACACACTGATTTTTCGACCCTAATTGCTTTTTTCCGGTCCAAGAGAAACTTAAATAGATTGGCTTGTGATCTGATTTTAAGTCCCAAATTTGATCTCCAATCAACACTTCTTCCATTTTCTCACACAAACTACGCGAGCAAATTACATAATCTACTACACTTGCTCCATTGTAAGTATTGCAAGTGAAATTACCGGACTTTTCCCATCTAGTCAAACCATTACAAATGACTAAATCGAAGGCCCCACATAGCATAAGCAGTTGTTCTCCAAAGAGATTGCGGTCTTTATCCTCTGAAATTCGTTCCCACTGATGATTACTCTCTTCTGTAAGCCAGATAGGGTCACTGTCTTCTTTACAACAAAGAATGCTAGCTTGTTCACTTGCAGTTCTAGCATTGAAATCCCCCACTATTAGGACCTCACCTAGCTGAGAATATATTGCAATATCTGTTTTTAGGGCTGCAAAGGGATCTTTGTGGTCAAGCCCTCTACTTTTGTAGATTTTTGAAACTTGCGGCGCAAAATAGCATGCTGCAATTCTAATGTGACTTCCATTTTCTGATATTTTAAGCCAAACAAATTGCTTATTTGGGTCTTCTTTTTCTAGTTGAATGAAACGACCTTCTTTTTCTCTTACTAATACCATGATACCCCCGTGCCCTTTGCCATTCCCTGCTGCCTTGTTCCACACTGCTATCTTCCAATACCCTTCAAATAAAGGTGTCTTACACCCTTCATGCTCATGTGTTTCTATGAGGCAAATTATGTCTCTGCCTTCCGCAATAGGCCCTAACCCAGGTCCTCGTCTCCATGGGTAACCCCTGCAGTTCCCACAAACTAATCTTAAGGAAACCTGGGTAAGACTTGATTGCTATTTGTTTTGACATGCAAGACTCACAATTGAGTCTTTGTCCCTGCTTGCCCATAATGACCTTGCTTCCTCATTTCTTGCTAAAGAGTTTGCTGCCTCTTCTTTGTTATCATTTTGCTCCCTTGTTTTGGAAGGAGGTCCAAATTGCGCAATCACGGCTTTACCTTTATAAATCCATGCTCTTTTTCCCTCATCTCTTGCTGCCCTAACTTTTGTCATTTCATCTCTCCTTTCCTCTTGTTGTCTTACAGTTAAATCTTCTTCTATAAAAAACTGAGAACCCCTTAAGAGTTGCTTCTTTCTTATAATGATATCTTTATCACGCAAGTTGGGCATGATGACTTTTATGGGCCTGGCTCTCTCACCATTGAGCTTACCTACTCTCCATGCTTGACATACTTGTCCTTGCCATTGGAGTTTGTCTTTCAAGAAGTCTCTTGCAAGGTCAAGAGTACATTCATTTTTCCCATACTCTTTCACCCCTTTAATAATTATGTTTGTTGCTCTATCCAGTCTTTCCTTGCTTTCTCTATCTTGCATGTTGTTAACCTGAATGTTTGTTTCTCCTTCCCTCTTATCAGAATTTTCAATAACTTGAGCCCAAGTTTTGGAAAGTTTTGTGGGATCTTCTTTCCTCCCTTCTCTTGATGTTTCTTCATTGTTGTCTATTTGAGCAACTGCTTTCCCCTTATCCTGGGGTGGCTTTGCATTCATCACCTCTGTGTTTTCCACTGCAAATTTCTTCATGTTTTGCACCTCCGCTTTCATGCGTTGCCATTCTGTTTTCCCTATTCGGAGAGCTTCCTACAGTAATGACACTTGCTCCTTCAGAACTTTGTTGCTTTCTGCTAAAGCCTGATTTTCAGCTGTTATTATATGGATTGTACAATCTCTTTCCAGTGCTTTAGCTTCTACTACTTCCAACCTTTCTTTTACATTTAAGAGTTCTTTCACATAAAGATCAGATGACCAAGTGAGAGGTGTGGATGTGGGACTATATAAAGCATAATCATCACTAACTTTTCCTTTTCCTTTGGACTTGTTGCCACATGCTTGCGAAGAAGACTTGTTTGAATGTTGTTTCTTGCGAACAATACTCTCCCTTTGAGACCTTTTTTTCCTTGTCTGCTCCCATTTTAGACGAGCTAGTCTCCTTTTTAAAATACCCTGATATTGTTTGGCATTGACCCAAACCCACTTCCCCGTTTTCGTTGATGAGACAATTTTCACTTGCCCTATATCATTTGTTTCTACGGGTTCTAAAGTTTCTTGTTCCATTGTCATGATGATATTAAGGGAAATCAAAATCTCTGCCCAAAACTGACCCTTTGTTTTATGCTTAACTCTTCAATCTCTGTTGGTCTGACCACTGAAAACTTTCTGCTCTGTCCTTGCTGCTCTGCCCACTGTCCACTGAAAACTAGCTGCTCTGCCCTTGCTGCTCTGCCCACTGTCCCTGTCCCCTATGCTCTGCCCTTGCTGCTCTGTCCCTGTCCTCTGTCCTCTGTATAAAATTGACGAAGAACCGTACATTAAAAAATCCCATTTCTGGAAACTCGGAATGCGGATGGCAGTGGTCTAGTAGAAAGTTGTCCAATCTCGTTGGAAGTTAAATTTTCTGAAAAACCCCCAGCCGTCCCCATTGACGTAAAATTTATACTTATGCAGGGCTTGCTAAGCCACCGTTTTCATAATTATTGTGCTTATACAAAAAATAACATGAAACACGATATCCTTGAAATTGGCTCCCAGACAGAAGTTCTAAGTGCAAATGTGCATATAGGAGGGGGTCGGGTTCTTCGAATTCTGTTAGCGCAGAGCACGAGCAAGGTTGCATTAATGGTTTCTTCAAAGAGATAATAGATGAGAAAAATTGCTCCCTTAATTCGCACAGCAACTGTAATAATGACAGAGCCGAATGAATCCGTTCACACTGCTGCAGTTGAAAGCGCTGGCAAGGGTTTCAGCTTTGAAATGTTTTCAGAACAGAGGCCATAAAGGGAAGGAACTGACAAGACGATGCCATCGAAGGCTTTGTTCCGACTCCCCCCACCATTGGGGTCCATGGAGAATCAAATCTCATGACCCTTGCACTATGCCTCCCGCCGGCCTCTGAATCCTATATAATCCCCATTTTAGGGTTTTGACCATTTTGACTATCTGCACAGATCCATTTTTTAAGGCTTTGTTCTGACTCACCCACCATTGGGATCCATGAAGAACCGGATCTCCAGCCGGCTACAGATTCCTATATAATCCCGATTTTAGGGTTTCCATGTAGGGTTTTGACCATTCCGCCTATTTTAGGGTTTCCATGTACAGTCGATTGTTCGATTCCTCATTCGGAGCCCGCAAGCTCCCCAGGGGTATCAATTCTGATTATTTCCTTTTATTCAATGGTGGGAGTTAATACCAATAACCAGAAAGAACCAGTCGTGTATTCTTTGCTATGAGATAACATGAAAGGAATGGAACCGTAGAGTCTAAAAGGGAATTTGCAGAGGTATTCAAAGACATCAAGATTGAATAAGTGGTTGGGCTCAGAATCGACATCGAGACCTCTTCTCTGTGATCCGAACTCCTGTGATTGCCGAAGAACCACCAAAGATCGAAGATGTGAGTTGCAGCCACATCAATATGCTGATTCCTGAGCCCAATAATCCTCCCAAAAATAGGTATTCCCGTCTCCTGGCCGTGGTTGCCGCTGCCGAAAAGCAAGCGAAGGCCAGAGAGGTCCCGACGAACGCACTCACCAGTATACTGGGGTCAATATCAATGACCACGTCGATGAGCGGTCCCAGAGTAGCTCCCTTAAACGCAGCAGCTGCCAGGAGCAGCACAACCCTCTTAACCTCATTGTTCGAGTAAGTAGGGATGGATAAGAGCCCGATTACACAACCAATGCAAGCAAGCCCCGTGAGGAGGCCACCAATATTCAACATAAGATGTAAATAAACCCCGATAGCTGCTGTTACCAGGGCACAACTAAGCTACAAATAAACCTTTTTACGATGATTCTGCACGGCAGGGCTGATCTTTTCATTATCTTCAAAGCATTGTAATCCCCACGAAGAATGACCGAAACCCTGGTTAGGAAATCCTCTGCCATAATTACATGTCATAAGGCAACCAAGTACAAATATTTCCACCGTCTTGCTTCAATCCGGGTTTCATTCACTCACAACTGAAATAATTTTTATTTGTACAAAAATATATTTGTTTCCCATTTGCAATGACGATCAATAAAATGATTCCGAGAATCTTTTAGATATTGAATCGAATCGAGTTAAGTCTATACTTTCGTTTAGAATGTTGCGACTATAGAATAAAGGAACCCAAATGCGGAATGCTTCAGTTCATTCATTGAAATTTATAAAAACCTTCTCTCACACATCTGTGAGCGAGGAAACAGATTCATACAGCCAACGGGGGCTCTAGAAACACCCCGATTTGGTTCTCTCTGCGAAATCGATCTGACGACCTGAAATTCGACGAATTTCGCACAACGGCTGCGAAACAACACACATTCAGACTTTTGTTACGCGAAAATTGATGCCACAGAATCACTGTTTTGACGACTTTTCACATTCGGTGCCATGTAGGCCTTGCATATTTTATTGGGCTAAAAAATAATTTCTTGGCAGGCTTTGATTCGATAAAGCAGAGAAGCTACTGCTGGGTCATTGGGAATAGAACTCGACATCGATATTCAAAAGAGAAGTTGCTCGGTATTTTGAGATCGCCGACTGGCGTTTCTTGCGATGTGGCGGAGAGGGCCGAGGAGGAATGCGGGATCGTCGATTGGCGTTTTTTGCAATGTGGTGGAGAGGGCCGAGAAGGAATGCGGTGGATTGTTCGAGCTCACTGTAGAGAAAAAGGAAGTGATGTCAAGGTAGAGAAAAAGAGGTGAACCAGATTGAAGACTTTGTCAGAAACATATGGCCGGCAACGTCAAGTAGGTTTAGTTTGGCTTTGAATGCTGTGCTTCGTTTTGTTTTTATTTTTTTTAATCAAAATTTATGTGGTTGGTAAGAATCAAAGGAATATTCATAAGGAAGTTTCAACATAGTTAAGCTAATTATTATAAAGATAATCCTTATAAAGGTAGTTGGTAATGGAAACTTAACCTGAATAGGGAGGTTATTATTGAACTTTCTTCTTCCCAACAATTTAAGCTACACTCAATTTAACTATCTATATTATATAGTAATTTTTTTTAACTATCTATATTATATAGTAAAAATTTTAGGTTCAGGTTCAGTTTTGTTATTTTAATGTTGGATATAAGTTTTGATATAGTTTACAGTAAAATTTTCATTGCATAGGGAAGGTCAGGGATGGTTGATGTGAAAAACCCATATCTATTTTGGTTTGATATAGACCTGGAGATTGAAAGGGTGTGGTGACATCGATGATGAGAAAGCATGAGGATTTATGTTTAGTTGCTCTTAATATTCCCCGGGTATTGAATGATGATGAGTGCAGTATTTACTTTAAAGATTAACACAATGATAAGTGCAGTGTTTACATTAAATATGAAATAGTGTAACTCTATGGAAAAACCCTAATGCTTCAGAACATTAAATTGCATATTAAATTCCTTTTCACATTAGGGCAGAAGTTTTATTGTATTTTTAAAGGTATTTATACTTAATGATATCTCATGCCCTCATTTCTAGAAGCTTGTCTTTTAAATATATTTAAATATATTAGGATAGAGTTTGTGTGAAATCTTAAATTGCAGATTAAATTCCTTTTCACATTATGCCTTAAGTTGTATTGTATTTTCAAAGTATTTATATTTAGTGATATTTCATGCTCTCATTTTTAGAAACCTGTCTTTTAAATATATTAGGACAAAGTTGGTTTGAAATCTTAAATTGCATATTAAATTCCTTTTAGGACAAAGTTTGTTTGAAATCTTAAATTGCATATAAAATTCCTTTTTACATTATGCCAGAGCATTTCTACAATTTTATTGTATTTTCAAAAGTATTTATATTTTGTGATATCTCATGTTCTCATTTCTAGAAGCCTACCTTTTAAATATACTAGGACAGAGTTTGAAGCCTGCCTTTTAAATACATTGGGACAGAGTTTGTCTGAAATCTTATTGAATTGCAATGATCGTTGTAAATAGTGATATATTGTGCTGAGAAAAATATATATATTCATTTGCTGAGCCTTTAATGCAAAATCTGTTCAAGCTTTTAATCCGGAAACAAGGGTTTAATGAGGTCTAACTTTTGGTACAAAATGCTACAGCTTTTAATCCAATCCAGGTTCACAGAACAGAGTTAATAACTAATAAGAACTAGATGTCATTTTTTTTTAATCACAACTCAAGTTATCTTTATTTCGATTGCAGATTTCAGAATATTTTGAAAATTTAATGGACAGAGCAAAATGGCTTCATTCTTATTCACCAAATTTTCAAAATATATCAAAATCCACAATAAAATTAAATTCAGAGTTAAAATTTTGAATATGTATTTGATATATTAAATATCGCTATTAACACAGATTGATCTAAACCTGGAATTAATGTCTCTGCAAGTTGTAAAGCTTAAAGTACATAATAGCCTTCAAAATTGAGTTTAAAATATATATTTATGTTTCAGATATTTAGTCAAAGCCAAATTCTAGGCATGGCTTTAAAAGTCACACACAAATATAAAACAAATTGAATTGATTAGATGATAAGAGAGGCTTATGGCCAAATTCTAGGCATGGTTTTTGAAGTCTAACACAAATGTAAACCAAACTGAAATGATTAGATGATAGGAAAGGCTCATGGCCAAATTCTAGGCATTGGCCAAACTGAAATTTTAAACTGATGCAGGTTAGTTCATGCAATGTAAATACTAAGTATCTAAAACACACACAGAGAACATGTTGGCTTAGAGACACCAGTCAGTTTTGAATCTCAATTGAGGATAGCACAGACCCATTCTCCAATGTGTTCTGGTTAACAAAAACCAGAGCAATTTGGTGACTATCTGGACAGACTGTCCTGGTTATGAGTTGCAAATCCATGGTAAATTTATGAGCTCAATTGTAATATTGATAATCGTTCAATCTTCACCGGTTTTGAACTCTGGTATCAAGCTGTGCATTGGGAGATTATTCGAGCGCTATGGAGGAAGTTGCAGGCGAGATCCTAGATCATTTACTAGAGGGTTTGGTGACTGTGACCGATCAAGTTTCATGACAGACACTGTAGCGTGTAGTTTTGTGAAATTTTATAGTTTAATATACACTAAATTGGACATTTTGATATTCAAACCATTATGTCATTGTTAAGATAGATAATTAGTCATTTACAACTATAAGTATATATCGATATCCAAAACAAAATAATATGGCAGCGTAGCATTTTCGTGGAAAAAAAAACAATGTGGTTTAGGAAAGAGAAATTAGGGGCATTATGACACTATATATAAGATGATTCATGGTAATTATTTAGGCATATATAAAGATTAGTTGGTGGAGTTGCTCCAAAGAAGTTAACTCTTGAAGGAAGGAAGAATGGTAATGAAAGCATGACTAGGGACCTTATGAAAAAACTGTTAGATGTAAAGTAAGATACAACCACATAAAAGGCTAAGCTAGTTTGAGGTAAATTGATGGATGAAACATATTTTAAGAGGGTAAGAAACCACTTTGTAAGGTAGTAAACATATTATTAGAACAAGACGATATAGTTACCAAGAGAGTGCAGCGGAAATTTTCAAAGTTTGATCTCCATTGTTATTATAATGTAATCAATATAGTACTTAGGGAGGACGGGAAAAGAACGAAATGGCAAACTTCTAATGATGATAATAAAGGTTAGTTATCATAATCAACTTAGAATATTGAGATCGACAAAATAGCACCAAAGGTGAATGAGTGGAAGTTTCACAAAGCAACATAAGAAGTCAATGACATTAGATTAAAGAGTGAATCTATAATAAAATTGATCAATTATAGGATAATTTATGTGCATGGAAACATCTATAATAGTTTCTCTCTCTAATGGGAGAGTCACATTATAAAATTTTCCTTAAGTGACTAACTATATCTATGGATTATGGACATTAGGGAGTATGATTAGGAAATTCTATCCCGTGATGCCTTAAAACCTGAAATGATAAGTAGATTACATTCAATATCCACGTTATTGAATTTATTTATAGGGCCTTACCCAGGTTGAGAAATAGTAACGACATTTCCAAGTCTAATAATTGTATGCATTAAGAGAAGAAAAGAAAACCATGATGACTAGAGGTGAGAAAACAAAGTCAATTTGATAATATGTTATTTTTGAAATTGAAGTAGACATGGAATATTAGGAATATCTGGTATAAAGAAGTGAAGGGATGTTTTCTATTAAGAAAATTTTTCTTAAGGATATTGTTATGAATATTTTATTAATTATTAGTTAGAGATAGTTATATTAGGTTTTATTAACTGAAAGGGCATGATCTTTGATCATGCCTCTTCGCCAAGGGACACCTTGAGGCTATTTAAAGCCTAGGCGATCCCTCATTGTAATCATCTCTTATCTTCATCATTAATAATATACATTTATCAAGTTTACCAGAGTTTTTACACTCCATTGGTATCAGAGCCATCGCTCTTCTGGATCTGTGTGATCGTCAGGTTTAAAAAAAAAATTTCGACGGAAATTTCAGAAATTTTTTAAACCAAGTGCAGAATTGCACCCAATCTTCCTTACGCCCTCGCCTCACATATCTCACTACGCTACATTACACTCTCTTGCTGCACAAGTCGTTCCTACACAACTCACAACTCCATCCATTGATCATTACCATTTGCTTGCCGCTGCCATACTTTTCTGTTCCACCACCATTCTGGATAGCTTGGAGCTTCTAAAGTTCTTAGATCCTGTTCAGAACTCGGACCTATAACTTCCTATTACAGCACGGTGAAGCATACTGTTGAGAGGTACAGAAATAAGAGGCCGAGGTAAACAAGATTACAGGTTAACAATTCAATCCTGTGAAGAAATAGTGGTCAATCACCTGTGGTTCGGATTGTTTGCCTGAGGTTAAATATTGTGAAAGGCTCGGACAGGTGTCTTGAGGAGACAATCCTCATCTCAATTCAATTTCAATTTATCTGAGTTTTACATTCGATCATCCCCACCAGTCACTGCCGCTGCTGTTTTCTAACGCCACCCCTGCCACACTGTTCGTTCAAACCTGACATTCGACTGTCACCCCTATCCGTCGTTTCACCTGGTCAACGCCATTACACTCCATTGGACACTTCAGTCAACACCGAATTTGCTTTCAAAAGAGCAGTCGACCTCTGTTCATTCACAAGGAGCGTATTTCTATGTGAAGGACACATTTGGGATTGCGTTATTTCTAAACTCGTGGTGGCATCATTTTGAGTGGCTTGTATCATTACAACTAGAACTTCTAGAAGTGGCTAAGACTCATCCAATCTAGCACCATATCTCCTTCAGTCAGTTGTCTCAGCACTCCGTCATCGAAAACACCCCCGTCCACACAACTCTGTTATCCCTGTCGTTCGACCGTCCCATACAACCTGTTCCGCTGTCCGCCGTCATAGTCGTGACACTGCCACAGTAACACAGTGTTGTTATCCACGTCAAACATCGTGAATGGTCGTAGGGTCAAACGGTGTGTCGTTGCAAACCAAACGGGCACAAACAATTATCACGGAACGATTTTTTTTTTAATTATATAAAATATATAATATATAGTTCAATTAATAATTATATATATATATATATATATATATATATATATATATATATATATATATATTATAATTACATAATTCATTTATATATATAATTCTCATTTAATAATTATATATATATAATAATTATATAATTAAATTATATATATTATATAATTTTTAATTAAAAATTATATATATATAATAATTATATAGTTTTAAAATTTTTTTTTAATTAATTAAATATTAATTAATTAATTAATTAAAAAAAATATTATTAATTAAATATTAATTAATTAATTTTAAAGAAAAAATAGGAGAGAAACTGGCAGAAAGATATTCCCCACCTCATACAGCTCGATAATAAGTACGATCAATGTCGATGGCGGAATTCTAGAAGATGGGAGATCTTGAGAAGCAAATCGATAACATTAGAGGAATTGGAGAAAAAGATTAAATCAATACGGAAGGTATAGTTTGAGGCATAGCGACATCAAAAAGGTTCATGATACGACAAATCGAATAGAAAGACAAATGTGGCTAAATCATCACGAGGCCACAGAAAAGCAGATCGAAGAAATGAACAATATGACATAACTCTTCAATAAGCTAAATGATAAGATAGATAAGTTAAGTAAGACACAACCCCCAATAGTTCCTAACATGGAACAAAATCAACAAGACAATTCCGCAGATTCAGGGAACTCAGAAGAGCATCAGGAAAAAACCGATTCCCCACTTCACCAGGAAGATACAGATGTTTATAAACAACAAAATGTTCCATCCCCAGAATTGAACGAAACATGTGAAGCGACAAACACATCCGAAGCCACTGTTATAGCGCCAGAAGTTGTTGAGGCCTTCGGTGATGAAGCACATATGGTTGTTAAGAAAGAAGCGTTTGATGATGAGAAGAAGTTGCATCGAACGATAATTGTTG
This sequence comes from Pinus albicaulis, assembly GCA_034641835.2. NCBI lineage: Eukaryota > Viridiplantae > Streptophyta > Pinopsida > Pinales > Pinaceae > Pinus > Pinus albicaulis. The sequence goes on from CM076581.1 coordinate 901,557,976, forward strand.
GTAACTTACCTCTAAATCTAAAAAGGAATCACAAAAAAGTACCAGAAGAACAAGGAATAGTTAGGAAACATAAAAAAGTATTCCAAGATCTACCCATAAAAGTGCCTCCCGATAGGAAAATCAAACATCCAATAGAAGTCAAGACAGGATCCAACTCTGTCGATATCAGATCTTTTCAATATCCACATCACCAACAGATGGATCTCGAGAAGATGCTCCACGATCTTTTTAAAATATGGGAAGCAAGAGCTCGCCGCTCGCGAAATCCAGACATTCGTCAACGTTGTCCATCGATTACATATGCTTTGAGGACAAAGCATCTTTAATAGAGGGGCAATGTTATGAATATTTTATTAATTATTAGTTAGAGATAGTTATATTAGGTTTTATTAGCTGAAAGGGCATGATCAAAGATCATGCCTCTTCGCCAAGGGTCACCTTGAGGCTATATTTAAAGCCTAGGCGATCCCTCATTGTAATCATCTCTTATCTTCATCATTAATAATATATATTTATCAAGTTTACCAGAGTTTTTACACTCCAGCATGAGCAACATGATTGATAAGGGTCAAAGCAATGACCTATAAGGAGTTGTGAACACTCCTAATTTGTTAAGAGTAACAAGTGATAAACTGGGAAAATGTTTAAAGGTAAATATTAGGGATAATAATTATACACCGTTAGAAAAGAATATACATTTGGTGATAAGATAAGGCCTAAGGACTAATGAGAAAACGATTAATGTGAAGAATAAGGAGAGGGTATACCAGTGATGTGTTATGTGTTTGGATTAAATGAGTCAATATAATATAAATGAAACAATGGTTTAAGGAATGACGGTAAAACTAGTAATATCCTAGCTAGAGTTAAGACTCTAAATGGTGAAAATTGTAAGTAAAGACACTATATCAAAACTGTAACATACTAATAATTTGACTATGCATATCTTGTAAATTGTGAATTTCTTATTAAAAGGAGGAAATTATATGTTTGTCAACAATTGACATCTTGTTGAAAACATGACACTCCTAGTAGACCAAGTATAATGAAAAAAGAATAATGCATTTTCAAGCAGTGACAAATTCCTTCCATGAAAATAAACCCCTCACTAAGGGATCTTTAGAGTAGTCAATTAATCCTTCCTCCATCTCCAACATAACCCTAATGATTAGTCCTGCAAAACCCGACTCCTTAGCTTCTAGATTTTTAAAGCTAAGGATGAGCTGGAATAACATGTTAGAGAAGTTAATGTTATTATTATCTCTTTGGATCCAAATTACAGATCAAAGATAATTAGACTTAAAAGAAAAATAAATAACAAGAATTAAAAGGTTGACTAGATCCATATGTAGTTTTGTGTTTTAGAGTTCTTAATCAACATGTATCAAGAAATTAGATCATGCTTCAACTAAACAGTAAGTGTGTTGTGCTTTTGTTTCAATACATTTCGTTTCTATATATGCAATCATAAAAATTGGAACATCTTTCCATTTAGATTTAGAGTCTCAACCTGTGACTTTTATAAGGTTAATCGGTTAATATAATATAGAAAATAGTAGCTACACCCTTATTTGTATATCTGTGTTCGATTATTCTATGTGACATTTATAACTGTGGGTTATATTTATAAGCATTTAAAAACTTATTTTGTATAATCTTACCTTATTTTGGATGGAGACTTAAAACTGTCATTTTGTACTATGACATGTGAGAATATATTAATTTCTTAAACATTGCTGGTACATGGATACCGATATGAAGAAAGTTTTGCTTAAACATTGTTGGTACAGGGATGTTGATATAAATTATGAATTATGTTATGGATATGGTATCTATAATTTTACATATCAACATAAATGATGAGATAGAAATAAAAGAGTGATTGCACTTGACTATTCAAGGTGAAAATGAATTTACAGACCTATTGGATAAACATAACCAAGTATGTTATATGAACTCAAGGATCAATATCGTAGATAGCAACATATCTGAAGTGTGTAGAAATTGTTATGTGGGTAAAAATTTGTTTTAAACATATTGATACATATGCTATAATTTGTGGACAGGTGTTGTACATCGCAGATGATATCATTACCAAACCGACCGTGTGATGACAAACTCCAAGAACAATTGAGATGCACTGAGATTCCATGATAGAGTTTTAACCCTGGTACTACTAGGAGGGGTGGAAGTTTTTCCCACCGTTTATCCTCCAAAACCTAGATTCATGGGAGGGTTGTGCGAGTCACGTTCCCCTAGACGTGTGATGATGACTGCCAGATGCCTATTAGTCAATCAGGTCGACGTAATCGACACTGACACTCTTAAGGTCTATGAATGGTTGGATCAATAAAACTGATGCCATGGAATATTCCTGTAGAAAATGGATAGGATGAGAGTTGAAGAGATTAGGGAGGATAGGATGATTCTAGAATAGCTTGGGAACTCTGTTGGGGCAAGACGCGACTACTAAATTTGTAAACCAATAAATGATCAAAACATAAATGTTAAAGTGTTCTCACACATTAAACGAAAATTCAATTATAGTACACCACCCTTATATGATTATACTAATCACTTATATAATTAATGATATACAACATAAAACCTAACTTCGAGACGAAGTTTTCTGAAGGAGAGGTGTATGTAATGACCCAACTTGAGTTATAGAGAACATGGAAATATCAGCATGCATATGAGACCTGCATATGATAGCGACATATGCATGTATCACGTGTACTGCACTAGTACATGCACTAATCAATTATAAAAAAATCTCAGTGTAGAGTAATGAGTGAATTATTGAAGTATTGAGTAAATACCTAACCCACCATAATATAATAAATGTATTGTAAAGTAAAAGTTATACATACCACTATCATAATATAAACTAATACTTTGTTCAAAGAAAAGTAAAAGCATTGACTTATGCAAATAAATGATGATATCTTAATAAATCCAAAATATTTATATAAATAATAATATTTTAATAAAATCTAAGATATTTTAGAAATCCAAGATATTTATTAAATAATAATATTTTAATAAAACTAAGATATTTTAGAAATCCAAGATATTTATTAAAAGAGGATATTTTAATAAATATCTTAAAAGGAGTTTGTGTATAAAAGGAGAAGGGGGGGGGGAAGGGATGGGTGGGGGAGAAAACTGACAAGGGTTAGTGAGGTGGGTAAACTGACCCGGATGCTGTCAGAGGAGTTCTAACTGCGTGAGACATGAGCAGTGAGTTTTAACAGAGTCATAGAGTGATCTCGATTGTTATTGGAGTTTTGGGCATGGGGGCCACAAGACTTGTCTTCTAGATCTGGGGACTGGAGAGGTTGACCTCAGATAGGCTGGGAGGAAAACGACGGTTTGGTAACGGGAGTTGGAGCCATGGCGGATCAGCAACATCTTCAAACACGGTTCCAGGTAAGTATTAAATAGTTATTTGATATATATATTTTGCTTCAAAAATCTCATTGTGGATTGTGTAGTATCAATTTTGTTAATGATGGTTAAATTTTGAAAGTTAAGGTCTTTACACTTCTACTGCCTCCTCTGCTACGCACTCTCCAGATCAGGAATTCTTCCTCTTGGAAACTATCCCTGCCCCTCTTTGTGAGAAATGTCTCGATCAATCTACTCCCGGAGCACTGCTCACTAAAGAATTTCGATCTTTGGATTCTTTCTCCGTCTCGATGCTTTTTCCAAATGACCCTTCAAGTCCTTATAATCTTCTCATTGAAACTTCAACGATCGAGATTAAATATCTAATTTATGGCTAATATTAACTTTTGACTTCATCTCTGCCTTCTCTAGAACATTCACACTCTGTTTTATTAATACTCTTTTAATTATTTTATTTTCTTAAGTTTAGACTTAAGGTCCCTTTAAAATTAATTAATTATTTTAATAAAGCATTTTCTGAGTGGAATTTTCACAAACGATTGCTGGGTTCTCTGGAATACATGTTTCTAAACCTCCTTGCCAGTTTTTAGCCTTAGAGCACATCCGATGCTACCCAAATCAACATTGGGAAGTAGAAGAAGAAGTGATGAAGATGATGAAGAAGTGGGTAGTGGTGGAGGACACCCTGGAGAAGAGGAGGGAGGAGGATAATGGGAATGAAGATGATGATGGAAATAAAACCAAGGTAGGAAAAACACCCTTGTGGAAATATGTTACAAGGCTTGGAGGAGGGAAAGGGGGTGGAATCATTAAATTTGTATGCCCACATTGCAAATCTACTTACATAGGTTCATATACCCGTGCCAAAAAGCATCTATGTGGGAAAATGGCATGGGATGGGAATAAACAAATAGGAATCAGGTTGGCTCTATGCAGCCGGATGAGCGGCTAGAGGATTGAACAACTCTGATAACAATGTTATGAACAAAGTTTGTATACTCAGAAGATCTGGTATATAAAAGTATCCATTATAGGATAGTAATATTTATATAAGAATTGTATAGAAGATAATAGATGATAGTGTTACAAGTGAGGGAGTATATACCTAGGCAGGTACCCTTTCATGAGCGGTCATGTCTTTAGAGACATGCCTCTTCACTACTATTTACTAGTTAATTAATCATTATATATATATATATATATATTATTCATAACAATTATTAGGCATATGACTATCATTGCAAATTTTATTTGGGCAGGGCCATTGAGAAGCAGAAAAATTCATCTGGTTAGTTTGGACGAGATTGCTATCAGAACCGAAAGGGGTGGGTGGGGTCTCAAAAGGATGGACTTATTCGAGCTGGCGCTTCTATCTAACAACTTTTGGAAGGTTTTTTCTGGCACAGGCATCTGGCATGACATCATCAATGACAAATATTTAATGAATATGAGAGTCACGGATTGGCTAAGACAGGGTGCAATGACAACCAAAAACGTCTCATACATCTGGAAAAGTGTTATGGAGACTAGGTGCTGGAAGATCGAGAATATGAAGTGGCTTGTTGGGTCGGGTTCTAATACCCTGATTGGCAGAGACCCAATTTACGGTTTTTAGAGTTGGAATATCCTGCCTACAACAATCACTGATTATCTACATAGGCAGGGTATTTTTTTCTTGTCTCAAATTAAGAAGGATCAAAATCCTTTATGCTTTCTCCCAATCTGGATGAATGCCTCGGACCTGAGCTTGAGAGCTGAGTTGTCATCTAAATGGAATGAATAAACCCTTCAAATCCAATTGGCAGGCTTACAATTAAATCAACAAGCCAACTGGAATTCACTCGGTCAGCGATATTTATAAAACATTGAATACTCTAGTGGGAATAATCAGGGTATCAGATGGTTTCAAAGGGCCTGGACTTGGAACATGCCCAATTATTTTTTACTTTTCTACTAATTGTTATGCAGGAATAAAATTTTGACTTTAGAAAAATTAAACAAGCGTGGTTTTTCAGACCCTGGCAGATACAGTCTGTCAAAATGCAGAAGAAAGTACCTTGCATTTATTTCTTAAATGTCCAGTGGCAATTGGAACTTGGATTTCTCTCCCAATATTTAAAAATTAATTTAAACTGGGACTTCCCTTCCGTGGAGGTGGGATTCAGGACTGTTTAGATGCAGGCAAATAACATTCTACCCAGGGTTGCGGGGAAGCTTCAACCCCCCCCTCGTTCCCATTTCCGAAACGTGCTCCGTGCGGGAGCGTTTTGGAAACGTTCGGAAACGCGCTCCCGAAAACGCTTCCTGAGGGGAGCGTGGAAGCGTTTTCGGGAGCGCGTTTCCGAACCTGTTAAAATGCTCCCTGCCTTTTCGGGAGCGTTTCAAGAAGCGCTCGGGAGTGAACACTCCCCGAGCGCTTTCGGCGTTTAAAAAACGCGTCGGGAGCGTTTTTTAAACGCCGGAAGTGATCGGGGAGTGTTCGCTCCCGAATGCTCCCCGGGAAAAAAAACATTTCCCGCCGCGCGGAAAATGTTTTCAATGAATATTTTTTTTTTTATAAGGGGGGGGGGGGGCATTTTGTTTTCATTGTTTGTTGAGTGAGTGAGAGAGAGAGCTTGAGCCCAGGGAAACCTTTGGAGAGGTGGCTGAAATTTGAGAAAGAGAGCGAGCAAGGCAACATGAGGATTGCAAGAAAGAGGTAGGCCTTCTAATCCAATTTTATATTTTCTCGGATGAATTTGTAGGTTGTTTAAAAATGAAAACTTGATTTTTTTCTTGAATGTTACATTTTATTGTGTTTAAAACTTAAAAAATGAACTGTTTTTTTCCTATGTTGCATTTCCTATTCCCATTTGGCATTTCTCCATTTGTTTTGCAGGCTAGAAACTTGAAACTTGAAACATGAAACATCATGGCTATATGGCTAGGGGTTTTCCTCATGTTGGTTCCTTTCTTTGTAATAATGGTGTTGGAGAGTAGTAGAAGAAAGAGGCAAATTAGAGAAGAGGAGGATGAAGAGGAGGGTTATGGTGGATTTGAAGAAAATCCTAAAGAGGAGGATTATGTTGAGGAGGAAGTGGGGAGTGGAGAACATAAGGGCATAGATTCCCCAACTAGACAAGACCAAACTCAGACACCTTTGTGGAAAATGTTCGGAAACAGGAAGGAGGGAAAGGTGGTGGAACTAATAAATTTATTTGCCTCCATTGCAATAAACAATACCATGGTTCATACACCCGTGCGAGAAGGCACCTTTATGGGAAAATGCCAGGGGATGGAGAAAAAAAATATAGAAATCAAAATTTGTACAGCAACAGAGAGAGAGAAATATAGGAAGGAAGAGGAGGCTGCCCTATAGAGATCTAAAAGATCTAGGGGTTTCATTGACTCTTATTCAGGCCCAACATGTCATGGACAAACAAGTTCAACTTCCACCCATGCCAGTGGTTTTGGAGGCATTGGCACATCTGGATTAAGGCGTAGAACCATAACATATTTCCTTGACGAAGGGTGTAGGAATGATGTGGATTAAAAAAATTACCGGTGTCTCTATGCATTGGAAAACCATTCAATGTTCTTACCATTCAATGTTCTTCGCTCACCTTATTGGCATGAAATGGTTTCCACCATTAATGATGCCCCAAAGGATACAAGAGCCTTGGGTATGACAGGGCTATAACTGTGGGACTTGATCATGAAAAAGAAAAGATAACACATTCTTTGGGAAAAATGAAAAATTCTTGGAATGAGCATGGGATATCCATTGTATCTGATGGACGAACAAATATAAAAGGCAAGCCATTGATAAGTGTTTTTGTTGTATCTACTAGTGGTGCAATCTTCCTTTCAGCATATGATTACTTAGAAAAGTTCAAGGCTGCCATCAACATTGCAGAACCATTACTTGATATAATTGAAAGAGAGCTTGGGCCATACAATGTCTGGTCATGCTTGATAATGTTGCCTAGCGTAAGGCAACAAGGCAATTGAGGATAAATACCCCAACATTTTTGGTACAGGGTGTTTGGATTTCACGCAATGAACCTTTTGATGCATGATATCATCAAAAACAAACAACCTCATTAGACAGTGATTTGTACAAGAGAGGTAAAAAAATGATCAAATTTATTACAAATCATAGCAATACCCATGGGCTTTTCCGTACTCACTCCAAATTGGAGTTGTTGAAAATAGCAAAAACTAGATTTGCTATCTATTACCTCACCTTCAAGCGCCTTTTGAAGGTAAGAGAGTCATTGGCTGCAATGGTATCAAGCCCACACTGGTAGCTATTAAAGGACAGGGCGGCAACAATAGTTGACAGGCAAGGTTTCGAACATGTGGAGGAGATCGCCCTTGACCTTCTGTTTTGGGCACGTATGAGGGAAATTGTGAGTTTTACCAAGCCCATTTATAACATGATTCGCTTTGCAGATAGTGATAAACCAGTGATTGGAGAGGTTTATGAGCAGATGGATAGCATGTTGGGGCAAATAAAAGATATTGTTAAGGATAATGATCCCAACTTGTATGCTATGATTCATGACTGTGTGTGCACGGTGGAATAAACTCAATGTTCCACTACATGCTTTGGCATATATCCTTATGCCAAAATATTACTCTCCATCTTGGTTGGGCCAACCTGCACTTGGAGGTGGGGTTAGGATGAAACCTCACACAGATCTAGAGGTACAACAGGGGTACATGAAGGCATTGGACAAGTTGGTACTTAACAAGGAAGAGTGTGCTAGATTGCACCTTGAATGGCAAATACTTCAGTTGCACTGCTAACTTTGGTTCTTTCCATGCAATGGAAGACAGGGATAGATTTGATGCTCTCACATGGTGGGAAGCATATGGCGGCATGGGACTTTTGCCAAAGTTGGCTTAAAAAGTTCTCTCACAAGTTGTGAACACTTCTTCTGCAGAGAGGTGTTGGAGCACCTACAGCTTTATACACAATGTGAGAAGAAACAGGCTGAATGAAAAACGAGTTGAAAGCTTGGTTTATGTGCATTATAACTTGAGGTTGTTGAGCCATTACTGTGATCGGGCAAATGAGGATCAATCATACAGAGTCTGGGACAACAACCCAGAGGATGATAATTTGGAGGACGGCACGTTACATCTGGAAGAATTGGAAGCAGAACTTTTTAGGGATGATGATGAAGCATTAGCAGCACCGCCACACACAGAGCCAGTCCCACCATCTACTGCTAGCAGTGCGGGTGCGGGTGCCAGTGCCAATTCTCGATATCACACTATTGTTCCTTTGCAGATCCAGCCTCCACCTTCTACTCATGGTCGTGGTACTCCTGAGAGTACTAGAAGACCAACATTTCCTCGTGGCTCACAAAAATTAGACATTTCTCGTGGACATGGCAAGGGGCCAGCCAGTAAATAAATAAGATTTGTTGTTTACTAGTCTTTTCTATTTGTTGTTGTCAGTTGAACAGTTGAAACTTGACTCTTTCGATGTCATATATTTAATGACAATTTAATTTTGAAGTTTGAATTTGAAAGGAAAACTTTGAGATTGTATTTTCCAGTTCTTGTTTACAAGTCATTATGAATTATGAATATGATGCTTCATGAAAGTTATATGGTGATCAATGAATCAATGATGATAAATGTTATATATTATCAATGATGATAAATGTTATATATTGAATTTTGAAATCAATGAATCAATGATGATAAATGATATATATCAATGATAATTAAATGTATATTGAATTTTGAAATCAATGAATCAATGATGATAAATGATATATATCAATGATGATAAATGTATATTGAATTTTGAAATCAATGAATCAATGATGATAAATGTTAGATATTGAAATTTGAAATCAATGATGATAAATGTTATATATCAATGATGATAAATGTATATTGAATTTTGAAATCAATGAATCAATGATGATAAATGTTAGATATTGAAATTTGAAATCAATGATGATAAATGTCATATATTGAATTTTGAAAGCTTGAAAACTTCAGATTGATGATTTGCGAGACTCAAGAGTCAATATGTTATATGCTTCCAACTTGTGGGCGTGGTTGATGAAGATTATAACTTCTAGATGATTGATGTTATACGATTCAATCTATGTTTTTATGTTTTTTATGTCTAATTCATCATTCTACGTGTTTTTGTTGACATATATGCATCAAAATATAAAATATATATATATATATATATATATAAACGCTCTGGACCGGAAGCTTCTAAAAATGGCGCTCCCGCTCCCGCTCCGCGTTTTCGCTCCCGCTTCCAAGTAACCTTGATTCTGCCATTCCTGATCTGCTGGGGTATTTGGAAGGGACACAATGTTTTGAAGAACAAAAGTTCAGCATAGGACTTATAGGTTCTGTTCTTTGAATATGGGAAGGCTCCAGCTCCAAAGAAGAACCATGTTCTAATTTCTCTGCCTCCAATGTCGTTTCCTGATGGTTATTTTCATGGAGCAGCTCAATCAGGTTTGTGGATGCGGTGCAAGCATAGCTACTAGTGAATATCTATGTTTCCAGTTTAGATGGAACAGAGGACAGGGCTCAAACAACAGAATGGAAGTTATTGCTCTTTGGGGTCTGCTGTATTGCATCAGGTGGCTAAACCTTGATGTGCTGCATGTTTTTGGAGGCTCGAAAACAACCATAGACTGGATCAATAAGGGCTCCAATTTCGCTCCTCCACTTATGAAATATTGGATGAATAGGATCCTCACTATCAAGGGATTCTTCCAACAGGTATCCTTCTCCCATGTGCACAGGGAATTCAACTGCGTAGCTGATAGATTATCAAAGGAGGGAGTTACAATGCTTCCAGGTAAGTTGGTAACATCTACTTCTTGGTCCATCAGGGGGGAAAGCAAATTAACCCCGGATCCTTCCCATGTAGCTAATGGTCTGTCCAATTCCTTTTTCCTTTCTTGACCTCTGATCTGGCTGTAGAGTCTGCGTTGCTGTGACGCGAAAGCGAAATTTTTTTGAGTCATAGCGAGCTTTAATGCATGTTCAGGGTGGGTTAAATTTGTTATGGCAGTTATGTCTGATCTTTGGAAAGCTGGTAACTCTCAGTATGGTGGATCGTCTTTTCCAGTCTTATTTTCCTGAAAATCTCTGTAACTCCTGTCAAAAATTAATATTATATATGCTGATTTTTCTTCTTGAAAAAATATATTCCATGGAACACTTCTATAAGGAATCCTTCTAGTGGCTTCCTCTCATTTTGTGAATGCTGCTTACTTAAATGCCACCAGAGTACAAATGCTCCTAATCTAGGATTCTAATGGACATGGACCCAGACCTCTCTGTGATCTTTACATTAAAACTGGTTAGTTCAAATTGATTGAGCTAATATACTGGGCTATATATATTATTTTCCATGGAAAATGTCCTCTGGGAAACTGTATAGGTGCTTCTTCACATTCCATGAATGGTAGCCGGGAAAAATGCCACTGGTGTACAACATGTATTCCTAATCCAGAGCAAATCAACCGGACTTGAACCCATGACCTCTCAATGATCTCTGCCTTGAAAGTAGTCAATACAAATCATATCATATATATATATATATTTTATATGAACGTTCTTTTACCAGTCTCCAACTGGTTCTAGTCTACTTGAGGTTTGAATTGAAAATGTGGAAAAAATGGTTCTGAACCGTTCTACTCTACTTCAGGTTTGAGTTGAAAATATTATTTACAGACTTCAGGTTCTGGTTTTGAGTACATATAGAGACTTTTTCACTCTCAAGCAGACAATTCATACTTGATAAATAAATATTATTTACAGGAGAAATTTTCGTATTTTTAGGATTATGGCTGAAAAATGTGTTTCCTCCAATTCTCGACTAATTAGTGTTGAAGTGCAGCTACTTATATGATTTGGAGTAGTGCTCCAACCATTGCTCTATCTGTTTGCAGAATATTCAATATTTTGGCATACATTTTATTTTTTCTGGTGCATATTTGGTGTTACAGGTTATTTTTGTAAGCTGGCATTACATTTAACCTATCATTGTTCTCTATTTTTCTAATGACCTTGAATCTGACAGCCGTGGCTTTGCTTGCATATTTTAAAGGTTTCAGCCTCGAAATATTATAAAGCTCTTGAAGTTTTTCGTAGCAGTTTCTCACCTTTTCGAGATTGGCTGGCAAAACCTGCTGAGTTGCAATCATTTACCTGGCCTTGATGGTATGTCTTGCCACTTGGTGAAGGCTCTGTTTTAAAAATGTGCTAGAGATAGAGTCTTTGTCTCACTAATTTATTTGCATTTTGAGATATCTCGAAATAATTAAGATTGAAACTTGCCGCGGGAGTTTCAAGTCTGACGGAGAACATCTTTTAATGGCAAATCCAAAGAACTTTTCCAAAATAAATTTGGAATTTATAGATTATTTTTCCCTTTATATTTAGAAGTCAATCATACTTGCTACATGATTTGAATTCAGCGAGTGCAAAATCGAACAAGGGATTTTGTTATTTTGATAATTACAGATTGAGCACATGGTTATGTCTGGGATATTCTGATTTGTTTTAGCTAACTTTTGGATTGTTAAGCGTATTAATATCATGATACCACAGATTGCAGTTCTTACTCTATCCTCTATGGCTGGAAGCAATACTCTGAACACTCATCAAATGGATCTTGCAAACCAATGGAAGAACCGTCATATGCCAACACAGTTGCTTTGCTAGCAAGATCAATCGCAATGATTAGCGAGAAGGAAAAAATATTATTCCAACACAGTTCTTTGAAGTTGCTGATTATACTTCTCGAATCAAAGAGCACACACAAAGTAATGCAGGAGCCTTCAGTGTGGCTGAACTGTGTGAACACCTGTGTCCATTCACTACAGGATGATAGCAACACGAAGTCTTTACTGGTGACGAGTGCACAGAACACTTGAGCAAAAAATGAATGATGCTAGAAAGTAAGATTTTCCTTCTTTCCCATAGGTCAGTAATAATTGGTCAATATTGCTGCTCAAACTGCCATAATGTCATCCAAGATTAGTCTTAATGAGGAATACCTGTGTTGTCTGCACAAACAAATCTGCTTCAAATGAAAAATTATGCTTCCCAGTAAGATCTATTGCCATTTACATGTAAATTATTTTTATGATAGCCAGTGTTTATATTTCCTACAAATGAAGCATCTATTACTGTAAACTAAGCTGTAAATCCAATTGATGAATATTTGTTCAGAGCCCTGTATCCTATGGTAAGCCATGTTTGGAAGAAAAGGGAAAACGTCAAATACAGCAAATTTTAGTTGATGTAATAAAACGCAATACATAATGATTACTTTAAAATTAAAAAGTGATTTGATCCAAGGTTGTCAGAGCATGGGAGCGAGCAAGAGCAGGAAAGCTGGGAGCATCATTTCCCAAAAAATCTCTGTAGTAGAGTGTCTTGGGAGCGTTTTGTTAAATTTCCAATACCAGTCCAGATTTATTTATATCTCAATAATTTTTATTCCCAGAAAATTATTAAATAAAATTCTGAATTGCTGTGAAAAAAATCACTGGTATTTAACTTCTGAAATAAAACATTTGCAGCGGAAAAATAAAATAAGAGAGATCAATCACATCACAATAGTAAGTACACACCCATAACAATTTTCCTTCATTAAAATCTGGGCCTAGACCAATAGAGTAAATTACATAGAAAAATGCACTACTATAACTTGTCACTCTGCACCCCATGGAAAACTTGGCCCAAGGAATTTGGACCACTAGAAAACCGTCCTCCCGAAGAATTCGGTCCTAGAGAAACTCGGCCTCCACCATCAGTGAATTGAAGCTCTCCTTTCCTCCTCGTGTGACCCATGTGCATTCAAGAAAATTGGCCCTAGATAAATCAATCAGTACACAACTCAGTTTCCTCTGCACTTCAACTACCCGGCCTCTAGATTTCTTGAACATGGCCTCCTTGAAATACTCCCAAAATTTCACTGCACTCTTCTTCCCTTCTCTTTAGTCTAGTTGACTCACTCTAGAGAAAATTGTTTCCTCGACTTGTGTGTCTTCAACCCTCCCTTAGGCTTATTTTATAATTTCATTAAGCCAAATCCTAACCCTAATCTCCTAAGCGATTGACAGCCGAGATTAAATCTCACCTCACTTGAGTTGAGATCTTATCTAAGTCACTTAAAAAAGTTTATTATTTATCCTTAATATTCTGGTTTAATAGTTCACAATAATTAATTAACTTTAATTATTGCACTTTTCTTAAGTTAGACTTAGGAAATAAGTCATAAATACTTTTATGCAGCAAACAAATACCCAAAGAGGCAATCCACCATCTTCTACATGCCAAGACACAAAGCACATGTAGAAGACCTTTTGAAGCTACCAAGAATTTCAACACATTTTATATATATTATATTGGATTTATATTATAAAGAACATGCACAGTACCTATTAGTTGCAGAATATATGAAAGCATGCATATTGTGTTACTTGTAGATGAACACTATATTATTATGAAGTTAGAAATGACATCCATTGTAAATTAATGATTAATCATTTGAGCATAAACCATCTAGATTGTAGCAGTTACAAACAAACGTTCAATTTTTTAATCCATATAATAGAAAGTAGACCATTAACATACAAAACGAAATAGGTTATCCAACAATTATCAACGTGACCAAATTAGTTATGTTTACAAAACAAGCCATCCACATAAGGTGTAAATTAGTTTAAGTATGAAGCCCTAAAGGTGCAAAACACTAAATTGAGCTAGTTGCTAAATGCTATAAGTCCATTATTTGTGACTTATAAAATAGTGAAAAAGGAGAAACAATTGTAATATTATCTACTCCTTTCTCTTGACACCACTACAATTGTCTTGTTATCCTACACATGGTGGTAGTGGAGTTGAAGCACGAGGAAAGTATGTAGAAAAAGATGGAAGCGGAGTTGAGCATGAAGCCCTTACTATTATAAATAGAGTCCTAATCAGGGGGATTATGGCAGTGATCTTAACATTATGATGATAATCAATAAGAGAAGTGTCTTGTTGCTCAAAAATCAATACTCTCTGTTGTAACTTAATTTTGCCTATGCATTTGATCTTTCTAAAATGCACACGTTAAAAAAAAATAATAGTTAAATTTAGTTTATGTACTATGTAATAAGCAAGCAAGTCTAAATGCCGCTTTAAAAATTTGTATAATTTGTTTTAAAATTATTACTTTTTGTAAATACAATTGCTGCTGAAGAGGACAAGCACATTCCAACAGTCAAGATCACACCTACCGGGATCAACGATTGTCGTGCAATTGCAGGACCCCCCGCACTCCCGAAGGATAACGAGGGGGGGGTCCGCAAAGTTGTTTTCGAATTACCGCCTACCTCCCGCAAACTGTGTCAGCTCGCTGCTAACCTTCCCTCCAACTCTCTTGCTAATTTAGCATGCCGCTACCACCTCCACTAAAATAACTATCGACAAATCTCTCGATAACTTAGCAATTTCCTGCTAAGTTATTAATGCCCCTGCCAATGTTCGATTAATAAATATCAACGCGCCAATAATGGTTATTCAAAATAATCTGTTGAAACTTATTCCGAATTTAAATTGTGTCATTGCTCCCTTACTCATCCTTTTGCCATTCATGCACGAAGCGCTCTGACAGACCAAACAACATCCAATTGCAATAATCCCTTGTGTTATAAGCCATCATTTCCACCAGATAATTTCGTAAGTTATCCTCTGTTTTATTAAGTTTCTTGAAATGACTAGTGAAAAGGGAAAAACCAAATTAGTTGTAGATAGTCCAACCCTACCCCTTGTAATTAACCTTGATGAACTTCCCTTTGTCGATACACAGTACACAATCGCTAAAACTCAATGTGAATTCGATCTTTACGAATTCAATAATTGGGCATATCAAAAATTTGAATATGGCAGTGATGAATTTTGCTTTTGGGAGTCCATGTTTCCCCAAATTTGTTTTCGCCAAAAACCCACCATTTCCTCGAATTCATCAGCTGGTGTGAAAGTTGTTATTTGCCTAGCCAGAGAGCCATAATGGCTAGAAAGAATGAAATTTTGTTCTCAATAACCCCCGAGTCCATTTTTCAAGTATTGTAGATCAATCCCCAAGCCCCTTTTCATCCTTTTTCTACTTATTCCCTCATGGAAATTTACCAGAAGCTTACCTTTCAACAATGAGCCCACATTTTTGAGTCTTTTCTGTCTGAAAATTCAAAATTGCCTAGAACCGATCCACCATATTCTTTTGCAATTTTTCCAGAGATGTCTAGGCAATTTATTTCTATAGTTTCTTGTCTTTTAGGGTATCAAATTGATTAGTGGGTGGATGAAATCAACCTTGGATTTCTATCAGTACTCTCATATGGAAGTAAGTCCTTAGTTCTATTTAATTTTAGTCAATTTATATCAGATGTTATCCATGACCAATTACTGAGATTCAATGTTGAAGGATCTTTCAAACATCAGTCTGTATTTAGTTTATCTATTTTTGTATCATTAGTCAGAGAGATTTAAATTCCCATTGGAGAAGCTTGATTCATAGGGAAAACCCAATTAGTTATCCAATGGACTTCTCTAGTTAGAAAAAACACAGAGGAATATTCTTTCAGTGATTATGTTAATCAATTTTTGCGTATGGCATTATGTCTTTTAAGTAGTGATGCAATCCCTAGAGTATCCACATAAATCAAAACAATTTTACATCTTAGTGAACAATCTAAAATTGGAGACTGGTATCTCTATCAAAACTCTCTAGAAATCAAAGTATATGGTTGTGAACTCTCTCCTTATAAATTGCCAATTTTTCTGCCTATGAGGATTTTTGCTTTAGAATTCATTAGGCAGAGAATGAATATGGATGATATACATTTTGTCTAAAGGAAACAAAAATCTTAGTTCAAATTAAAGGCATAGATTGGTCCATTAATTGTTAAAACCAGGGCAACAGAGGAGGAAGTAGACATTCTAATCAAACATATGAAATTAAAATCAAGTTTCAGTTGGCCTTATGACCCCCTGGGAGTGATTTCAAAGATAAGGTCTGAGAAAATGTCAACACCTTATGTTCACATAGCAAATCCAAAGATTGAGTAGTTTGCAAATAGGGAAGAATGGGAAGAAAACACTCTGCAAGAAACTGAAGAGCAAACCTCCAGTCAATCAAAATTGGAGGCTCCAAGATTGAAAGAAAAAGAATTGAAATGACCAATAGAGAGTGTGTCACCCACAAGTTCAGGAGTTAAAGCAGTTGGTTTCAATGTTTTCAAAAGGAGAAAGTCAACCAATACAAAAGAAGAGTCATCAAAAGGAAAAAATTTAGAAGAACATACTACAATAGTATTATCAAGCAAGCTTGTATTATCTTTAGAACAAGCTGAAAAAACAACAATTGATTCTCATGTTTCTCTTGTTTCTCCATCTTCAGGGCAATAAAGTATATTTTCCATATTTAGGGAGATGAGAAAGAATGAAGCATTGAAAAATTTCACTTATACTGAAGTTTGGAAACAATATTCCACTACTCAACACAAACTTTTATTTGCACTCGACCCTGATAGAGGGAAATTTCAATTGGCATTCCTTGAGCCAAAAGTGCAAGTTCCTAAAAGTGTAGATGATTATAAAACTTTCGTGTTTTTTTTTTAATACCAAGTAGACACAACCAATAGATCAGATTCATCTCCACAAACAAGAAGGTGAGATAATTTATTCCACATTGACAAGTTCAGCCATGGTAACTTCTAAATTGCAAGCATCTTTGAATAATATTCATTCACATCTCAAGTTAGAAAGAATGTCTTCCTTAGCCAAAGATATGAGAATAAAAGGGTTGGAAGATCTGGTGATAAAGCTAGGACTGGATCTTAGTGATGTCAACATTGCTGAAGAAATAATCAAGAGAAATTCAAATATACAAACGCTCAGAAAGTTGTTGAAACTACCTACAATAGAGCATCTAAAAACTAAAGTAGGGTAGCTTGAGAAAGAGAAAGAAAACATGTTGAAGATGATTGTGGGGAAGAACATCCAAATACAAAAAATGGAGGCTGACATGGAGAGCTTGTTAAGAGAAAAAGAGCAACAGACAAGTGCAGGGAAATCTATAGTATAAACAAAGATAGTCAGTGAGGAAACCATAGAAAAATTATCAAAGGGCATGGGAGATTTATCCCTAAGAAATGTGGAAATTGAGAAGTTGAATGCAACACTATAGAGAATGGAGGAAAGCAAGCTTAAATCAGATAATGCATACCTATTTGAAATACAATAACATTTCAAGCTAACCAAACAACTTGAAAAGTATGAAGATTAATCACTCACATCATAGACACTATTTGAAGCAAAGGAAAAGATTTGGGTTGATATTAATTAAACTATGACAAAGATATGGATATCTATCGAGGTTAACTTTGAACAGGAAGAATTGATAAAAAGAGAAAAGGAAACCATAGCAGAAATTAAAGAAGACTTGGATCATAAACCAGGGGAGGCAACGAGCATAATCAAAGTGTTGAATTTAGAGACCAAGGATGAATTGGAGGAACTGGGAATTGAAGATAGGGTTGACACAATGCTAGAAGTCGGAAAAGTTTTGACTAAAAAAAATTTAATGTTGCAATTAGAAAAAAAAAATTCAAAACTTAGAAGTGTAGATAAATAAATTTCACAGGAAATTTACCATCTTACGAAAAAAGGACTTCCACCTCTAAGAGATTCTAGTGGCCAATTGATTCCACTAGAAAATTACCAGCATATATTAAATGAAATAGCAACAGGCAAGTCAAAATTTGCTAAAGTAAAAGGAATCACAAGTGGTAAAGGTTTTATTAAAGGCCTAAAATATGATTTATTTATCCAGCATGAAATTCAACATCTATTTAATACTAGTGCAACTTTTGAAAAGTACACGGAGGTGGATGAAACATACAAAAAAGTGATTAAATTTTCCATTCCAAATGATAAAAGATTGGATAAGTTACTCGAGCTTATCGAGTAAAACTGAATGCAACATTTTAGGGCAACAACACAGAACAACACGAGCTAGTACAATGAAAGGAGCACAAAGAGCAGAAACATATTTCCAGGGAGCAATTACCAACAACACCCTTGAATAGAGTGATGAATATGAAATTGGTTTAAGAAAAGTCTATTTTTATATTGTATTAATTTGATATATCCAAAACATTTTGGACAAGAATTCATTTTGTAAAGGATTGTATTAGATTAAGATATTTTTGAATTACATTCTATAAATATTTTGTAATTCGATGTAAGGAGGGTTGAACCTTTGTGATAATCCAGAGACATTATTGTACTCTTCTGATTTTTTTTTTGAAGATAATCAAAGGATTCTGACTTCAGTTTTAACAACATTTGTGTTCATGTGAGTTTTTCTGGTATATTCATCTATGTTTTTTTATCATATATTCAAGGTAACATAAGAGCTAGGGTAAGACTAAGTTAAGTATTAACTTCCCTAACAACCCACTGCAAAGTTATCATTTTTATGGAGATTAGATAATTCAACACTCTGTTTGAATTAGTTCCGATGTGCCTTTAAATTGTTGCCTTCTGTCATCTCTTGAATATATATATATATATATATATATATATATATATATATATATATGTTTGGATGTAGAATTCTTCTACACGCATCAACTATATTTGTTTAAATGATTATTCAATATGATTGTTTAATTGTCATATATCTTCTCCCTTTTTCACTTTCAAAATCAATTCAAACATTTTATGATGTTATGAAAGAAAATCAACCCTTTTGAACTTCTCAGAATATTTGGATTATACAAGTGTTAAAGGTTTAATGCATTGGTCATCCAATTCAATTAAAACCCTTACTTAGATGCTTGGCACAGTTCTCGAGCCTAGAGTTGTCTACAAAGAAACAACATCAGATTGATGCCATTGCCGAGGAAAGAAGTTTGAAGCGATTTCCCTGGGACAACAATTAGACTTACCTCTTAATGATTAATAAGAGGTTAGCACGCTAAAATTTTTCACCTGACGATTTCACATATTAAATCTGGCTTCACGCAGGCACACCAAATCTCATTCAGATCCTTAGCTCTTCTCTCCATTATTAGATCCAAAGAGACTTGTGAGAATTGCATCTCTTAGACGTAGATTGGAAGCTTCCACTTCTACATTTTCCTCTCTTCCACTTGAAGCAGTGTCAAAGCCTAAGCCTTTTCAATCAATTCCAATCCCTGCTGAATTATCAAATTTACCACCTAAAGTTTTAGAACTCTATAAAGGAGTAGATCTTCAATCCACTTTATTAGTTCATCAACTTGAATCCTTTGAACTTCCCTTATTCCTTTCAAAAGCATTTGATATTGAAGCAGAACTTGGACTTGATTTCCCTGAACTTAAACATGTTGATTTTATTTTCTCTGTTATACATACTTATCCATCCACTTTTGTCAATCCTGAAGAGGAACTTAAAATCTATACTAATCCTTTAGCTTTTGAAGATCAAGAAAAGATAGTTCCTAAAGTCCAAAATTTAGTCATTCATCCTCAATTTCTTAAAAATCATACGGTTCCAGATCAATTATCTTCTTTTAAAGTCTTATCTCCTAAACAAACGGTTTTACCATAGTATCAGATGGTTGGATTTAGGCCTACTGTGGTAGCTTGATATGCAATGTTAGTACTTCCACCAACAAATCAACAACATGATTTTCGTGAAGGATATTTGAAACACTTGCCCATATTTAATGGAGAAACAAGACCATTTGTAGAAGATCATTTGGTTGCATTTCTTGACTTTGTAAATAATGTGAACATTGAACATGAAGATGTCTATATGAGACCATTTGTCCAATCATTAGAGGGAAATGTCAGAATATGGTTTAGGCAATTACAAGAAAATTCTATAAATACATGGATTGAATTAACAAATATCTTCAAAAATCAGTGGGAAATAAAAAACGATATTGTGTATTAGTTAACATAATTTGAAGATTTGGGGGGGAATCTTGGTGAACTTGTTGCTGAATTTATCAAAAGATTTAATAAGATTTACAATAAGATGCCAACAGATTGTAAACCCCCAGTCACTGTAGCTAACGTTAGATTTTCTAAAGCTTTTGATGATGATTTTGCTGTAATGCTCAGAGAAAGAAAATATGAAACCTTCGCAAATATGCAGACCAATGCAATTGAGGTAGAAGCTAACAGGTCAACATCTGCTAAATTGAAAGTCAAGGCAGAAAAAGTTGAAAGGAAAATGAAAGCTAAAGAAGAAAGTAATTCATCATCAAAGAATAAAGGAGAGGAACACAAAATTGATGAAATAACTTCATTATTGAGAAATTTAGCCACTCGAATTTCAAGAATGGAAACTTAGCCTAGATTACCTAAAAAAAATGTAAATAGACCTCAAACGCAATTCATAAGACCTTTTCAACCACAAATTTTGCAAAGACCAATTAATGACTTGCAAATCCAACCCCCATAAATGATTGATGATCAAGGCCCCGAAGAAGTAATACCAGTTGTGACTAATGATATTAATTATTTTGATGACCAATCATCTAAAAATGCTATTGTCCCCATCAATCAAAATCAAACTCTTGCTCAGAATAAAGAATCCTCTCAAATTTTTAAATATCAATCTTTTTCTAAGTTTCCCATTGTTGAATTGAATAGAAGATATGACTTAAGGCCTAGAGAAGGCCCCGGTAGACCTGTAAAAAAAGTTACCTTTGATGTCCCACAAGATAAAGATGTTGAAACTCCATATGTTCAACCTCAAAATCAATCACAAGAGCAATCTACTACAGAAAAATCTGTTCCATCTGTATTCAATGTTGAAAAAGAATTAGAAAGGGTAAATATTCCAATTCCCTTATCTGAACTTTCAAGGAATCTAGGCTATAAACAACAGGTTTCTAAATGGATACAATATTCAAGTGTTGATGCTGAAGGAGATGTGATTAGCCTACAAGATGAGAAGCCTTCAGTAATTTTTGGGCCTAGTTCGAAAATGATAGATGAAAGTGTGCCACCTTTCTATGATACATTAAAATTTCATGATTTCCTTTTGTACAACTGTATGCTAGATTCTGGTGCTTCTCGTAATCTGATGCCTAAAGTTATCATGGACCAAATTTAGTTGTAAATTACCATGCCCTATCATGATTTGTACACATTTGATTCAAAGAAAGTACCATGCTTGGGACTAATAAAGATTTAGTTGTCACTCTTGCTCAAATCCTTGTGAAAAGCACATAGTATTGGATATAGTAGTCACAAACATTCCTCCTAAGTTTGGTATGCTATTATCAAGATCTTGTGGTGCTAAGCTTGGATGAAGCTTGCAAATGGATATGTCCTATGTTACAATTCCGGTTTATGGAGGTGAACATTTAAGGTTGTATAAAGAAGTAAGATTCGTAAACACTGTTTGTAAAGCTAATCAAGCAGTAAACCATCCTATATATGGTATTAATCAAGATTTTGGGTGTTTTACTTTGGCTACAAATGATCTGTGTAATCCACAAACCATAATTGAAGACACTATAAATATTTCCGAGATAGTGATATTTGGAAAATGTATTTTGATGGAGCATTTTCTAAAGATGGAGTTGGAGCAAGAATTGTGCTAATTTCACCTCAAAAGAAGAAAATTACTCAATCCTTTATGTTAGATTTTGAAGTCACTAATAATGTGGCAGAATATGAGGCTTTAATTTTGGGATTAGAGTTAGTTAAAAATTTGAAGGTACAAAATTTGGCAGTGTTTGGTGATTCAGAATTGATAGTGAAACAGATCAAAAATCTCTGTCAAACAAAACATCATAGACTGAAAGCTTATAGAAATGAAGTATGGGACTATGTGGAAAATTATTTTCAGGCTTTCAACATTTCAACAATTCCAAGAGAAGATAATATTCATGCAAATTCCTTGGCAATTTATGCAAGCACTTTCAAAATACCAAATCAGTTGCAGTTACAGTATCAAATTGAAGTAAAGTACAAACCTTCCATCCCAAATAATTTAAGACATTGGCAAGTCTTTGAAGATGATGAACAATTGAAGAATTTTTTACAGATCATTGATGAATTTTTTGGCTTACACGTTGAAGAAGAAAACAATGATGAAGTAAAAGAAAATGTTGTTGATTCATATCTGCATTTCAAAAAGAAAATAGATGATCATGATATCATTTAGTTATCAAATAATCATATTCTGAAGGGATTAGTTCCTCTTGAAAAATTGTTTGATCAAAATGATGTATCAAAATCCTCATTGTTAAATTCACAACATGAATATATATGGGGCTGTAATATTGATACCACAAAAGAAATAAGAAATGTTAAAATGTCAGCCAGTTTGCCACAAGACATACGAGAAAAATATGTCAATTTGTTTAAAGAATACAAAGATGTGTTTTCTTGGTATTATGAAGATTTGAAAAATTATGACACAACTATCGTTGAACACAAAATTCCTTTGAAAGCAGAAGCTAAGACATTTCAGAAAAAAATGAGAAGAATTAATCTAGTTATGTTGCCCATTATTGAGAAAGAAGTAAGTTGTTGTTGGATGCAAAATATATTGTTCCTTTAAGATATTATGAATTGATAGCTAACCTGGTGCCTGTTAGGAAGAAGAAATAAGACTGTATGTTGATTTTAGAAATCTTAATAAATTGTCATTAAAAGATAATTATTCATTACCAAAAATGGATCAATTGCTTCCAAAAGTAACAGGTTTCGACATGATCTCAATGTTGGATGATTTTTCTGGATACAATTAGATTTTGGTTTAGCCAAGAAGTCAAAGAAAAGATAACATTCACAACTCCATGGGGTACCTTCATGTATGCTAAAATGTCTTTCAGTCTAATTAATGCTGGTGCAACATTTAAAAGAGCAATGAATTTGGCATTTGTTGGTAAGGAAACAAATTCATAGTTATTTACCTTGATGATTTGACAGTATTTTATGAGTCTGATGCAAAACATATCAAACATTTGAGGAAAGTTTTTCAGAGATGTAGAAAATTTTGGATTTCTCTTAATCCTAAAAAATCATTGTTGTCCATGAGGGAGGGAAAATTGTTAGGGCATATCATTCCAAAGGAAGTAATTACAGCTGACCCTAAAAGAGTTTCAAGAATTCAAGTAATCAGTCTGCCTAGAAATAAGAAATAAATTCAGTGATTCTTAGGGAAGATAATTTTTTAAAGAAGATTTATACGTAACTATGCTGAAATTGTTAAAGACATTATTGATATGCTCAAGAAAGATAATGAAGTCAAATGGACCATACAAGCTAGTTTTTATTTTTCTCAGATCAAAAAGCAATTTCTGAAGCACCAATACTTATCTGTCTTGATTATTCCGAACTTTTTAGTACTTTCTCCTTTTCTTCAGACACCACAATAACAACAATTTTATTACAGAAAAATAAATATCAACATGAACAACCAATTGATTTCTTTAGCAAAGTTATGAGGGATGTAGAATTGAATTATGACATAATACAAAAATGAGCTTATATTTTGGTACATGCTTTGAAGGCTTTTAGGTTTTATGTCCTGCATTCTCCTATAATTGCTTATGTGCCTAACAATGGAGTAAATATAGTATTGACTCAGCCCGATATAGATGGAAAGAGGGGAAGATGGATTGCTAAAATCTTGTAGTTTGATCTAGATATCAAACCTACAAAGTTGGTAAAAGGACAAGGTCTACCTAAACTGTTGGCAGAATCAAATTCTAAAATTTTGGGCATTAACTCAGTCATGCAGGTTTCAAAAGAGAAGAATCCACAAGAACCTTCTCAAGCTTCAGAGGAGAAGAACCCACAAGAACCTTCTTCCAATTCAGTACCACTTCCTCTGCATATTGACGAAAAATTTCTATTGTATAATTCGTATAAAGGAATTGCACATTTTTTGCGTGATTTTGAATATCTTGTTCAATCCACCCTAAATCAATTTAGATCTCTTAAGGTCATAGAATTGAAATATTGTATAGTAAATGTTAATATGTATTGGAAGGATCCATTAAATATTTTCTTATTATGTTTGACTGAAAGTGAAACAAGAGTGGTTGGACAACTTCATGGAGTCTATGGAGGTCATTATGCTTGGAAAGAAATAACACAAAAAATACTTAGATCATGACTCTATTGGAAAAAATTGTTTGCACAGGTTGGATCAAAGGTGAGAAGTTGTATTCCTTGTTAGATTTTTGCAGGAAAACATTGACTAGATTCTCTACTCCTCATTCTAGTTTCAGTTGAAGCTCATTTCTTGCAGTGGGGACTTGATTTATTTGGTGAAATAGTTCATTCTTCAAGTAATCAACACAAAAGGATACTTACAACAACTTATTACTTCACAAAGTAGGTAGAAGCTATTCTTGTAAGGAATGCAATAGATGCAGTAGTGTTGAATTTATTGAAGAAAACATTTTTTCTACATTTGGTTGTCCAAGGAAAATAACAGATAATGCTCAAACTTTTAACAACATTAAGATGATTGAATTTTGTCAAAAGTATCAGATTGATTTACATCATTCTACGCCTTATTATCCACAAGGGAATGGACTGGAAGAAACATGAAACACAAGTCTAATCAAAGGCATCAAGAAGGTGTTAGCATATCATAGAAGAAGTTGGGACAATCATCTGAAATATGTAGTATGGGAAAATAGGGTCTCTCCTTAAAGGTCAACTGGTAAATCTCCTTTTCAACTTTTTTTATGGAATGGAAGCCATTTTCCCTACTCAATTAGCATTTCCAGTTATGAAATTTTTACAGGATTCATATGAAGAGATTGATGATTTTTCAAGAAGGATAAATCAAATTATTGAGCTAAATCAAGACAGAGATGAAGTTCAGCACAAACTTCGGCAATATCAGGTCAAGATGAAGAGTTTGTTTGACAGGAAATTAAGAGAGAGAGAATTTAGATAAGGAGACTTGGTTCTCAGATGGGATTCAAGAAGAGAAGAAAGAGACAAGCATGGAAAGTTCGATAACCTATGGTTGGGGGCTTTCAACATTGCAGAAGTCAAAGGAAATAATACTTTCATTCTTCAAAATTTGGAAGGAGAACACTCCTCATTGCCAGCCAATAGGAAATATTTGAAACATTACATCCAATAATGAGTAAGTTTTATCATCATCAACATTGTTTATATCCTGTTTGTTTATATTTCCAGAGAAAGTGTGATTTTTTCACAAAAAATACTCCATAGTCCGAGGAGAAGGCACATGGATCTACAGGGTCTTTGCATCCTGTAGGGGGAAGCAGTCCCCTAATGGATTTGATGTTGTAGCTTAATTTGACCTATGCATTTGATCTTTCTAAAATGCATAAGTTTAAAAAATAAAATAGTTAAATTTAATTTTTTCACTATGTAATAAGCGAGCAAGTGTAAATGTCGCTTTCAAATTTTGTATAAGCGCCAAAATTTGTTTAAAATTATTATTTTTTGTAAATAATACAATTTATGCTAAAGAATTAAGCGACAATCACATTCCAACAGTCAAGATCGCACCTGCCCGAATCAACGACTAACGTGCAATTACGGGACCCTCCCCCCATCCCCCACCCCACCCCCCGACACTCCCACCAGATAACATGGGGGGGGGGGGGGGAGAGGAGGGGTTCTGCAAAGTTGTTTTTGAATTACAACCTCCCCTTATGTGGCACTATCTGATTAGTGGGTAGATGAAATCATCCTTGGATATCTATCAATATTCTCATCTAGAAGTAAGTCCTCAATTTTGTTTAATTTTAGTCAATTTTTATCAGATGTTATCCATGACCAATTCCTGAAATTCAGTGCTGAAGGATCTTTCAAACATAAATCTATTCTAGTTTATCTATTTTTGTGTTATTAATCAAAGATTTAGATTCCCATTGCAGAAGCTTGATTCACAGGGAAGACCCCAATCAATCATCCACTGGACTTCTCTAATTGGAAAAAAAAAGAGGAATATTCTTTCAGTGATTATGTTAATGAATTTTTGAATATGGCATTATTTCTTTTAAGCAGTGATGCAGTCCCTAGAGTCTCCACAGAAATCAAAATAATTTTACATCTCAGTGAACAATCTAAAGTTGGAAATTGGTATATCTATTAAAAATTTATAGAAATAAGAGTCTATGGCTGTGAAATCCAATTTTTCTACCTATGAGGATTTTTTCTTTGGAATTCATTAAGCAGAGAATGAATATGGGTGATATACATTTTGTCTCAAGGAAACAAAAAGCTCAGTTCAAATTAAAGGCATAGATTGGTCCATTTATTGTTAACACCAGAGCAACAGAGAAGGAAGTAGGCATTCTACTCAAACAAATGAAATTAAAATCAAGTTTCAGTTGGCCTTATGACCCCCTCGGAGTGATTTCAAAGATAAGATCTGAGCAAAAGTAAACACCTTATGTTCACATACTAAAGCTAGAGATTGAGAAGTTTGCGAATAGGGAAAAATGGGAAGAAAACACTCTGCAAGAAACTGAAGATCACACCTCCAGTCAGGTAACATTGGAGACTCCAAGATTGAAAGAAAAAGAATTGAAACGACCAAGAGAGATTGTGTCACACACAAGTTCAAGAGTTAAAGTAGCTGGTTTTAAAGTTTTCAAAAGGATAAAGTAAACCAATACAAAAGATGAGTCATTAGAAGGAAGAAATTTAGAAGAACATACTACAATAGTATTATCAGGTGAGCTTGTATTCTCTTTACAACAATTGATTCTCCTGTTTCTCCATCTTCAAGAAACAAAGTACATTTTCCAGATTTAGGGAGATGAAGAGAAAGAATGAAGCATTGAAAACTTCCACTTATACTAAGTTTTGGAAACAATTTTTCACTACTCAACACAAACTTTTATCTGCACTAGACCCTGATAGATGGAAATTTCAGTTGGCATTCCTTGAGCCAAAAACACCTGTTTCTAAAAGTGTAGATGATTATAAAACTTCTGTGTTTTCTTTTGATACAAAGAAGGTACACCCAATAGATCAGATTCATCTCCATAAACAGGTAGGTGAGATGATTTATTTCACGTTGACAAGTTCGACCATGACAACTTCTAAATTGCAAGCATCTTTGAATAATATTCATTCACAAATAAAGTTAGAAGAATGTCTTCCTTGGCCAAATATACCAAAATAAAAGGGATGGAAGACTCGGTGATAAAGATAGGAATGGATCATAGTGATGTCAACACTGCTGAATAAATAATCAGGAGAAGAAATTTAGATATACAAGTGCTCAAAAAGTAGCTGAAGCAACCTACAACAAAGCATCCACAAACTAAAGAAGTAGGAAAGTTTGAGAAAGAGAAATAAAGCATGTTGAAGATGATTGTGGAGTAGAAAATCCAAATATAGAAATTGGAGGTTGACATGGAGAGTTTGTTAAAAGAAAAAGAACAACAGACAAGTGCATGGACATCTACAATACAAAAAAAGACAGTGAGGAAACCACAGAAAAATTATCAAATACCGTAGAAGATTTATCCCTAAGAAATGTGGAAATTGAGAATTTGAAAGAAACACTGGAGAGAATAGAGGAAAACAAGCTTAAATCAGATAATGCATACATATATGAAAGACAAGAGATTTCAGGTTAACCAAACAATTTGAAAAGTATGAAGATGAATCACTCACAATACACAAATTATCTGAAGCAAAGGAAAAGATTTGGGTTGATATCAATTCAACCATGTCAGAGATATGGACATCTATCGAGATTATATTTAAACAAGAAGAATTGGTAAAAAGAGCAAAGGAAACCATAGCAAAAATTAAAGAAGACTTGGATCATAAGCTAGGGGAGGCAACGAGGATAATCAAATTGTTGAATTCAAAGACCAAGGATGAATTGGAGGAACTGGGAATTGACGATAGGACTAACACAATCCTAGAAGTCAGAAAAGTTTTGAGTAAAATAAATTTAATGTTGCAATTAGAAAATAAATGTCAAAACTTACAAGTACAGATAAAGTAATTGCATAACAAATTTACCATCTTACGACGAAAAGGACTTCCACCTCTAGAGATTCTAGTGGAAAATTAACTCCGCTAGAAAATTACTAACATAGATTACATGAAATAGCAACAGAACGGTCAAAATATGCTAAAGTAAAATGAATCATAAGTGGTAAATATTTTATTGAAGGCCTAGAATATGATTTATTTATCCAACATGAAATTCAACATCTATTTATTACTAGGAAAACTTTTTAAAAGTACATAGAGGTGGATGAAGCACACAAAAAAGTGATTAAATTTTCCATTTCAGATGATAAAAGATGGGACAATTTACTAGAGCTTATCGAGTAAAATTTAATGCAACATTCCAGGGTAGCAACACAGAAAAACGAGAACCAGTACAATGAAAGAAGGAGCACAAAGAACAAAAACAGATTTTCAGGTAGCAGTTACCAACAACACCCTCAAATATAGTGTTGAATATGCAAATCAATTTCAGAAAAGTCTATTTTTATATCGTATTAATTTGAGATATCCAAATCATTTTAGACAATATTGTATTTTGTAAAGGATTGTATTAGATTAAGATATTTTTGAATTGAATTCTATAAATATTTTGTAAATCGAAGTAAGAAGGTTTGAACCCTTGTGATAATCCAAAGACATTATTGTACTCTTTGGAAATATTTTTTTGAATATAATCAAAGGATTATGACTTTAGTCTTAACAACAATTGTGTTCATGTGAATTTTTCTGGTATATTCATCTCTATTTTTCATCATATATTCAAGGTAACATAGGAGCTAGGGTAAGGCTAAGTTAAGTATTAACTTCCCTGAAAACCCATTGCAAATTTATAATATTTATGGAGATTATCTAATTGAACAGTCTGATTGAATTAGTTCCTCCACACCTTTAAATTATTGCCTTCTGTCATCTCTTGAATATATATATGTTTGGTTGTAGAATTCTTCTGCACACATAAACTATATCTGGTTAATTAAGTATTTAATATGAATGTTTAATTGTCATATATCTTCTCCCTTTTCCACTTTCAAAATGAATTTAAAGATTTTATGTTGTTATGAATGAAAATCAACCCTTTGAACTTCTCACAAATATTTGGATTATACAAGTGTTAAACGTTTAATGCGTTGGTCATCCAATTCAATTAAAACCCTTACTTAGATGCTTTGGCACAATTCTTGAGTCTATAATTTTCTTCAAAGAGACAACACTCCCTCCAAATTATTCTCCTTTGTATTGTTGTCCCAAGTCTTCTAGGTTTCATCCATGTTTGACACTCACAGTAGTGGAAAATAATCACAAGTTGTATTATACATAATCCAATCTCCATAATCATGTTACATTCAACCCATTTCTTTCAACATTGTGGATGAAACTATAGGTGCTCCAACATCTCTATGTGGAAGAAGTGTTCACCCCATTTGAAAGCACCCATGTTGCCAAATGTTATAGCTGTGGGGTAGTAGCATTGTGTATGTTCCACCACTTGAGAGCATTGGATTCCTTCAATCTCTAATTGCATGGTTGGTCTCAAAATCACCATTGTTATTGATGTAGTGGTTCAATTTTATTCTTATGGTGTCATACTCATTAAGGAACTTTTACCCACTAAAAATGTGTAAGCCATATGAGAAATGTTTCTCCTCCTTGGACAGCTAGCCAGGTAGAAACCCTAGTTATTATCACATGACATGATGCCATAGAACCTCCACATATTGGTTCGGTCAAATTTCTTTCTCCCATTCGACATTCCTTCATCCATCGATAGATACTTTAACAATTTTGTAGTCATGTGCTTTTACTTAATTTTTTGGGGCTTACTAATATGAATCAACGAGTGATCTCAATGATTGATTGATATTATTGTATTCTTGTTCCCTCACTTCTCTTGGGAGCTTAGTCTTTAACTCTAGTCTAGTGGGACCTCTTATGAGGCTTGGGGTTATAGGAAGTACACTATTGGAGAGGCTATGATTGTGAGTGCCCATGATATTCCATACTTACAACTTTCCATCATTCCCTCTATTTCCTATCCATTCTTTGGGTTGGTGTTCATTGATCATGGGGATTGGAACCTTCACATTCTCATTCTTGAGTTAGGGTTGGAAAACTATGCCTTGGAGGTTGATGCAGTTAAAAGAAAAGTAAAAGCAAAATAAATCCACAATGAAAGAAAAAGAATAAAATGCAAAAGATGGTTGGGACAAAAATTAGTGCATGAGCATATCATGAGCTCTACCCCCCTCATTAGCCATCACTTGGTTCCAAGACCACTTGATGTTCCATCCATTAAAGAGAACCCTTGTATTGTCCCAACCATGATTAGTGATAAACCACCTCATCATTAAGGGGTAATAAATTCTAAATCTTTCAAATGCAAGCTTGGATTCCTGAGCTATTCACCCAAATCAAAGCATCATTATAAAGAAGTAAAAGACACACCAAAGGGGTGGAAAGATTAGTTCGAGGAAAGGAATTACTCATGCCTCCATGATTTCTCCCTCCTTACATATATACACTCAGGATATTGGACCACCATTAGCTGATCACTTGACTATGGCACCCTGCCTTGAAGCCCTTCCCACTCCATTGCTACCATCTTCACATGCACCTATGAATTAATGGGTTATCTTGGGACCAATCACTTCCCCTTGGAGGTTGGAAATACCTAATAGGGTTATCCATCTAGCCATCCCTAACATATGAGAGGGAACACTTATATAGGATTTGGTCTAGTTAGATATTTGGAGGCTGATCTTTGTGTCAAGTATTGGTGGTGCCTCTAATATCAAGTATGGTATATTATGATGTATCCACGATTTATTTTACCAAATGGTTGTTGATTTACACTTGATATTGAGGAGGTTTTGTCAAGTGGTTCTCATCACATCCATAGATAGCTTCTTGAGGTGATTGCCCCACCTCCTCAACAAAGCAAGAGAGGCCATACTATCTAATGTAGATATAGATTGACTTTGATGATGCAATGTTTCCTACCTAGAGAAAAGTGTTGGGCTATTTATGACTCTATATGATGCTTGGCAGAGGCCATACTATCTAATGCAGATAGAGATTGACTTTGATGATGCAATGTTTCTACCTAGAGCAAAGTTTTGGGATATTTTATGACTCTATATGATGCTTGGCACCACAAGAGATAGCCAAATTTTGAAATGTTGAGCCCATAAATCTTGGTGTTGGAGATATTGATGATGTTCCTAGGATGCCCGCAAGTTGGCCTCAGCATTGTTTGATGGACATCAATTGTTCCAGAACCTAGATGATGATGGTCATCCTTCATATGACAAGGGAAGGCTTGTACATCACCTTCAAGCCCCAACACTTGAGTTATTGAGTGCCATGTCAACCCTCTTCATTCTTTGAGGGTGATGTAGGGCACCTTGGACATGATATGTTGTCATGGAGTGACTTTGGATAGCTTGTGCATGATCCTTGAGATGCATGGAGTATGAAGCACTCATTATCCCTTATCTAAAATTTTGGTGGCTTATGAGCTCATTTGGTGGATGACATCATCTTTTAGGAGCATTTATTCCCACATGTGTGGGATTTTATGCCACTTGTGTTATGTTTAAGCTATGAGGTTTGCTTGTAACCTCTTTCTTGTGGAACACTTAAAGTAAAATTGTCAATAGGGCTTGTTGACCACTCTGTGTCAACAATCCCATAGCAGTACACCCCCATTTTTGCAAATGCGACTCATCATGTTCGAGGTCTCACGCCATTCAAATTTCATCAACAGTCGATAGTTTTATAAATGATGTAAACCCATTTTGCATGTTTATGATGTAAAATGATCTAAGTACGACCACCTTGTCTGTAACAACCTAGGAAAGCCTAGTATTTTGGTGATCATTTCTATCCTAGAAGGTTTTTTGTCTCATTGATTCATTTGTGTTTCTCGACACAAGTGATCGGCAGAGTTTTCCCCTCTAGCCTCACCCCAAAGCTAGGGTGGATTTTGTCATCAAGATGCTAAGTGAGTCCTAGTGTTTTCTATCGAGTCTTTGTAAAAGTATTTTGGGAATAATCCTAGCTAATTGGCTAGATTATTTTATTACAAGTTACTTGGTCTACTAGATCATGTTTGAGGTTGCAAAATTGGATAGCTATTTGAGGGTCTATCATGAATGGGTATTCTCTCTTTATGTGTCTAAATGTATTTATCTTATGTAAAGAGGGTTGGAAAAATAATCAAATCCCCTCTCAGTCAATTAATTAAATTTTCTGGCCAAATTAAATTAAAAATCTTAAGCTAGAAATTTAATTAATTTTAAGTCCTAGGTGAGTTAAAATTCTTCAAAGGCAAAATTCGTGGGTCTTTAAAAAATAAATTTTTAAATGTCCCAGGCCAAGGGAATATTGAGAATTTCAAGAAATTTTGGACCCTTGGGCCTTGATGGTTAAGTCAAAATAAAATTTTAAGGTAATTAACTCAAAAATATTATTATTGAGTTAATTAAAAATGAATTAAATGATAATTTTGAATTTCCTTAAAATTATGATTTTGACGGTCCAGATTAAAAGATAATTAAATCTTTTTCGACGGTCGAGATTATTTTGACAAGGATCAACTGAACTAACCGTTGGAGATTTTATCTTATAAATTAGAGGTCTTTGTATGTCATTTGCACCCGATCTTTGAATCATGCACTTATTCTCAGACGCTTTTATAATTTTTGATCAATAAAGCATAAAGACCTTGGGATTACAGACTTTGGTGTTCCTTTTGCAGATCTATGTGGTGATATTGTCTCTAAAATTTTCTACTTTTATTGACATTTGATGGTTGATGGCCTTTATGGATTGATCTGCATACAGATATCTTGTGCAATTTTCTAGATTTTCTAAAATTACATTTTGATTTGATAGAAATATCAATTACCTATTTTTCTGAAAAATCTCATGGTTATTTTTTAAATCTTTATCAATCTAAAATTCAGATCTAAGTGTGCAGAGATCATTATTCAAGATTTGAGCATTTGGGAAAATCTTCAGTTAGATCAACTAACTCTCAGATTTCAGAAAATCTAAAATAGCCCATTGTTTCCTAATTTCTGAGGTTATTTTACGAAATATTTTTTGTAGGGTCTTCTTGGGATTGAGCCTCTCTTAATTTCATTTTTTATTAATTGTGCGAAATGGTTTTAAATCTGGCCATGAGGGCTTCTAATTTGTAAAATGGCATTGTAAATCCCGCTTATTTTTATTTTAATTCACCGATATTTTTGGGGTTTTCATTTTGTACATATATTGGGTTTTGGGGTCTTTCGTTTCTAGTTTTGTGCAGGTTTGTACTGACGGATTCTCAGATTTTTTTTTTTCAGATCTGAATTAGATCTAGGCCCTGGAGCGTAAGATCTGGTCTCAGGATCAGTTTGGTCTGCAGGTCTAGGCATGATTTTGCCTCAAAGTGTAAATCGCAGGTGCATTTAAATCTATATTTTTCAAATCTGAATTATACTGGTAAAATTATTCACTGGGTGAAGAAAAATTTCATGTACACCAGTTGTGCCTGAATAATCTCAGGCCTGCATCTCCTCCGCTGGCTTGTATGCTGCCCTTGCAGCTTGCTGGCTACGTTTTCCTTTCATCCTTGTTCGTACGCTGGCCGTACGCTGGCCGTACATAATCCCTCACTCACATTTTCTTTATCGTTGCCAGCCAACGAATTCTCCTTTCACGCTATCCATTTGCCATCCTCCTTGCAGTTTCCACTACTCTCACTCTGCGTCCATTCGACTGCTTCCCTTCACGCTCACTTCCTTTGCTAACCCTGCCCTTTTCCACAGCCTTTTCGCTCCATCTTCCCATCCCTCAGTTCCATCTGCAGCCTTCTGTCCTCCCTCCGAAGTCCTCGCATTTTAGATGCCATCTCCCTTGGCTGCTTACCTCCATCCCTGTTCGCATTTTTGCACGCCGCTAACGCTGTTGTCAGCCTTTCATCCGTAACCCTCCTCATTGACCTGCAAAAATTTAACACTCACACATTTGTTTTTCCTTTTTCACTTTAGTTTTCGTTTTAGTTTAGATATTTCTTTTGACTTTAGATCTTTAAAGCTTTAAAACTTTTAAAAAAATCTAACACTTTTTTAAAAATTTTCTATTTTGTATTTTACGATTTTTATTAACTTTATATTTTAGTTTTTTATCTTTGAAAATTTCATTTTTGTAAAGTTTTAGATTTGTTTGTTTGTTTGTTTGTTTTTTTTTTTAATTTATAGTTTCATTTAAATTTTAAAAAGGGAAATTGAAAATATAAAAAAATTTGAAAAAGGTCAAAAAACTTTAATAAAATTGGGAAGTGATTTTGGATCTAAATTTTTGCATAGTCAAAGGTGATCTTTAAATTTATTTTTTATCTAAAGTTTGACTATATATTTCTGGATTGGAATTACTTAGAATATCATTTAAATTTGGAATTATTGGAAATGTCTAGCATTTAAATTTGATTGTTTTCTCATGATAATATTTTCATATTTTTTGTGTCGAAATTTAAATGGTTGGTTCGAAGAGTTTTCATGCTTAACTGTTGATGATCGTTAAATTATCTATAAGTGTGGTTTTAAATTGCTTGAAACTGGTGATTAATTGCTTTAGTCCACTTTGGGAATATTTCAAATGATAATAAATTTTATGTCTTTATCGAACATTATTGATGCATGATTACGAAGGTGTTTCATCAAAGATTGAATCGTATTATTGAAAAGAGATTATCTTCCAGTTTGATCAATTGAGAACTTAATTGAGGAATTAAATATTATCACAGTGGATTGATTTTTTCATAGCAGTAGTTACCTATCAATTACTTGATTTTAATTTCATAACGGGATATTTTGACTCCACAAGGCACTGGTTTTAAAGCTTCAAATCTAATTGGATCTGTAAAATCTCGTTAATCTTAACAAGTACTTGGTCATTTAACTGTGTCTCCTGAATTGGTTGGTTTTCAACCAGTTCTCCTTCATTTTCATTAGGGTCTACCTCCCTTAGTCTGCAAGGAGACAACTTTGATAGAGATATTGGGGATTAGGGTGACAACCCCTGATCTGAGTCGTTGTCGCGGTGCCTAGACATTCTGTGCGACAACATTTTTTGGCGTCGTTGACGGGGACCAATTTATTGGACTTTGGATTTACAACATTCATCTCTTTCTTCATCTTTCATCACAAGTGTTTGAGTTGGCTTCTTGTCCTAGTGGCGACTCCATTGGCTTCATTTTCCATAGGAATTGGTACTAGAAGACATCCAAGTAGCTTGGTTAATCCTACTCCAGATCTTGAAAGGGTTTTGAGAGTCCGATTACACAAGCTCTCTTCTTGTACACTTCTTGTTAATCTCGGCCAGAAATCTCTCTCCGATATCCATTCTTTGTTTTGTGATCCTGTTCAGTAATATATCATGGATATCTTTGCCCCGTTTAACTTTACTAACATTCGAGTTTATCCCAATGATTACCTTGAACATGGCATGGAAAGATTACCTAGTTTTCAGGGAAATAATGTGGTTAGTGTCAAAGATCATTTTTTTGCTGCTTTCGCTAGTTGGTGGAATAAATTTGCGGTTTTAAATGACAATTTCGATGATGTAAAGATGAAGCTCTTTATTCTTACTTTTGAGCAAGATGCTATGGAATGGTTTACTGGAAAACTTGATAATTCATTCAATACCTTTGAATCAATTATAGTTGCCTTTAAGGATAAGTTTGGTGATAAAAGGGAAGATAGGCATTTGGTAAAAGATATCATTACCATAAAAAAGAAAGAGAATTAAACAAATGAAGAATTTAACAGAAGATTTAATGGTATCCTTAAGGAAATATCTCAAACTCATAAGCCTCCTGATGGATCTCTTCTGAATTTTTACATTGATGCTTTTAATTCTGATACTTC
This sequence comes from Pinus albicaulis, assembly GCA_034641835.2. Classification (NCBI taxonomy): domain Eukaryota; kingdom Viridiplantae; phylum Streptophyta; class Pinopsida; order Pinales; family Pinaceae; genus Pinus; species Pinus albicaulis. Next base: position 901,594,329 of record CM076581.1, read on the forward strand.
ATATGAGCTAAGGCGTGCTAAAACTGTTGATTATAAGGCTTGCCAGTCTTTAGCTGAAGAACTTGAAAAGGATAAAAGGGCATCAGGGAAGTTTAAAATTCCTGGTTTTGATAGGGCCGCAACTAAATTGAAAGGTCCTAAAGGTAAAGAGCCTCTAGAAGATGATCACAAACCTATGAAAAAGTTAATGCAAAAGCTTGAAAGCATGGAGCTTAACCAAGCGAAATTAATCTATGACCATGCTAAAGAAATAAGCACTTTGCAATCCAGGTTCGTCTAAATGGAAAGGGCTCAAGCGCAAAATTCCCAACCTAGGAATCATAATAATAATAATCGGGGTAATAATACTTGGTAGGTAAAAGGCCAGACTAGTGAGCAGAGACCTCCTAATCCACTTGAATCTACTAATTTGGTTGATGAAGCTCCACCTTATTGTAGGGGTTGTGATGCTCTTCATGAAGAGGTTACTTGTCACAATGCTAAAAGAATCATGAATAGTGGAATGTTTGGGGCAAGTAATCAGATAAATGTTGTTGGTAAGGAGTTTTCTTTGTCTATGGAAGATTGGATGGAAGTTAAGGAAAATAGTCAAGATGTTAGACCTTTCACATCTTCGCATAGTATCAATAATTTTGATCATGAGAAGGATTAGATGATGGAATTATTTGGTGAAAAGCCTTCTCCTGATCAAGTTTTGGAAATTGCTAAGGATAAAGGATTAACTTATCAAAGAATGGATAAAGAGCAAGGTAATAATCAAACTCCCCCTCGAATTTTTAATCCTATTCCTAGCTTGAATATTGATTTGGGCGCATGGTTGAATAATGCTAATATCTTGGTGTCTGTCACTGAGATGTTAAAGCTTCCCACTCAGAGGGCTAAGTTTTTAGATGTTCTAGGAGCTTCACATGTTAATGTTACTCAAGATAAGACTCCTGAAGTTTCTTATCAATATGCCCCTATATATCTGAAAAAAATGGAGTCAGATAACAAGGAACATCAACCATTTTTTTTTACTTTGATGGTTAATGGTTATAAATTGAATAATTGTATGCTAGATTCTGGTGCTTCAGCTCGTGTCATGACCAAGAGGGTCATGGAACAACTTAATTTAAGAGTTTCTAGACCATACTACAACATATGTGCCATGGATTCAAAGAAAATTGAAGTTCATGGGTTAATCAAGGATTTTCAAGTTCATTTATCGGTTTACCCAGACATAACGATTGTTATGGAAATAGTTGTAGTTGATGTTCCAGATGCTTGGGATATGTTGTTACCTAGAAAGTGGGCCTCTGATCTAGGAGGAAGTATTCATATGAACTGGTCTTATGCTATGATTCCTTCCCCTAGAGGTGAAGGGTTTATGAAGCTAAATAGAGAGCCTGAAAGAAGATTCCATGTGGAAGATCCTAAGAGACCTCATAATGAAATAATTAAGGAACAACCTGACATGGGGAATTATGCTATTATGTCTAATTTCATAGTTCCTTTATATGACAAGGTTGATGAGAAGTTTGAGGACCTAAGGGATCAAGTTTGGTACATGCATTTTGATGGTGCAACATCTAGGTATGGTAAGGGTGCTGGAATTGTTTTTGAAGTCTCCCCTTGGTCATATTTTTAAGTTTGCCTATAGACTTGAGTTCGATTTAACCAACAATGTGGCTGAATATGAAGCCTTGTTGCTGGGTTTTGAGTTGGAAAAAGCTTTAAGAATTAAGTTTCTTAGTATCAAGGGAGACTATGATTTGGTTATCATGCAAGTTAAGAATAAATTTACATGTAAAAATAAAAATTTAAGGAATTATCGAAATGCTGTGTGGGATGTTATGGAATACTTTGATGCCATTAACCTTGAAGCTATCCCAAGATAAAAGAATAGCTTGGAGGATGAGCTTGTTGTGGCCGCTTCTACTTTACAATTATCTGATGAATTAATTAAGGATAAGATAAAAATGGAAATTATTTTCAGACCTTCAATCCCAGATAATTCAGAGCATTGGCAAGTTTTTAATGATGAAAATCAGGTCATTCGTTTTCTTAATAATTTGGATGAGTTTGAAAATTTTCGGATAAGTTCTAGGGAGGATGGATCTGATGATCATGATGATATTATAAATCCTACTCCTGGGAATATTATTGCTTTAGAGCAGCACTTTGATCGGCATGATGCCACAAAGATGAAAGATGAAAATAAAATAGATCTGGGTCAATTCATTGAAGTAAATATTGGTACCTCTGAGGACAATAAGATTGTAAAAATTGGTAAAGGTACTAATGAAGAAGAAAGGAAAAATTTGACCAATTTACTTCATGAATATAGGGATGTTTTAGCATTTTCGTATGATGAGTTAAAAGGATATAGGGAAGATGTCATGCAACACATTATCCCTTTGAAAGATGAGAATGCTAAACCTTTTCGTCAAAAGCTTAGGCAAATAAATCCTAAGTTAGCCCCTTTGGTTCAGAAAGAGCTTTCGAAAATGCTTGCAGTTGGCATCATTGCTCAAACTAGAAATTCGACATGGTGTTCCAACCTGGTGATTGTTAGGAATAAGAATGATACCATTAGACTTTGTGTCGATTTTAGAAACCTTAATCTAGCATGTAAAAAGGATAATTACCCTTTGCCCAACATGGAGACTATGTTGCAAAGAGTAATAGGTTCAGGAATGATGTCATTGCTAGATGGTTTTTTTGGATACAATCAAGTTTGGGTTAAGAAGGAAGATCTTCACAAAACTACATTCACCACACCATGGGGTACTTTCGAATACATTAGAATTCCTTTTGGGTTGACTAATGCTGGGGATACTTTTCAAAGGGCTATGGATTATGCTTTTAAAGGTTTAATTGGAAAAATTATTGAAATTTATCAAGATGATCTTACTATTTTTTCTAAATATGGTATTAGTCACATAGGTGATCTTAAGTAGGTCTTTGATAGGTGTAGAGAATTTGGGATTTCCTTGAATCCAACTAAGTCTGTTTTTGGAGTAACTGAAGGGAAATTACTTGGTCACATCATCTCCAAATATGGGATCAATATTGATCCTGAAAGAGTTGAGGCAATCCAAAAGATTCCTCTCCCTCGTAATCTTAAATCCCTTCAGTCTTTTCTAGGAAAAACTATTTTTCTTAGAAGATTTATTCCAAATTACGCAGAAATAGCTAAGCCTATTCAAAGTCTTCTGAAAAAAGATGTAAAATTTTTGTGGAAAGAAGATGATAAAAGGGCTTTTCAAGGAATTAAGGGTGCTATTGCCAAATTTCTTGTTTTGGCAAGTCCTGATTATTCAAAGGATTTCATGATTTTCTCTTTTTCTTCTAAAGATACCATTGCTGGTGTCTTATTACAAAATAATAAGGAAGGTCACGAACAACCTATTGCTTTCATGAGTAGAGCACTTCAAAATTATGAATTAAATTATACTAATATGGAAAAACAAGCCTATGCCTTGGTTAAATCTCTTAAAATTTTTAGGACTTATGTGGGTTATTCTAAAATCATTGCTTTCGTCCTGCATTCCACGATTAAAGATATATTAAATCAAACTGATTTCTTAGGGACTCGTACTAGGTGGGTTACTAAAATTCAATAGTATGGTTTAGAGATTAGGCCCACCAAGTTAGTCAAGGGTCAAGGCTTGGCTGAAATGATGACCGAAGGTAATGAGAAAGCGCTTGGTTTGATTTGTCTTAATGATGCTTCTTCGTCTGAGCTGCAAAGGTTAGGAGAGCATGGATGGTATAAGGACATTATTTATTATTTGTTAAATCTTACATGTCCTAACCATTTAGTTGCTCATATAAGAAAGGCTCTTAGATTGAAAGCCACTAAGTATTGCCTCATGAAGGATGGCCTTGAGTGTAGAAATCTCGAGGGGATAATACTTAGGTGTGCTGATGAGATTGAGTCTAAGAAATTGATTTCTGAGTTTCATTCAAGATTTTGTGGTGGTCATTATGCTGCTAGAACTACCGCCCATAAAATTCTAAGAGCTTGTTATTATTTGCCTTCGATTTTTTCAGATGTGCATAAATTTGTCAGAAGTTATCAGGCCTGTCAACTATTCACTGGGAAGCAGAAGCTAGCTACCTTGCCCCTACAACCTGTGGTTGTTGAGGCACCTTTTCAACATTGGGGTCTGGATTTCATCGGGAAATTCCATGAAAATTCTAGCAATGGATACTCCTAGATTTTAACTGCAACTGATTATTTTACAAAATGGGTTGAATCCATTCCTACTAAGAATGCCAATGAAAAGGTCATTATGGACTTTATTGAAAATCAAATCATTACTATATTTGGTGTCCCTGCCAAGATCACTACCGACAATGCCAAAGCTTTTAGTTCATTTGAATTTTCATCTTTTTGTTTTAAGTATGGAATTACATTATCTCATTCATCTAAATACTATCCTCAGGGTAATGGCCTAGCTGAGTCAATAAAAATCTTATAACCATTATCAAGAAGATAGTAGGAGACAATAAGCGATCTTGGGATAGCAAAATCAAGTATGCTTTGTGGGCAGATAGAATTACTAAAAGGAAAGCTACTGGTGAAAATCCTTTTGAATTATTTTATGGCTTGGATGTAACTTTGCCTGTGCACCTTAAATTACTACCTTACCAACTCCAACATTTTTCCACTAATAAAGATGTTGTTCAAAATAGAATTGATCAGATTATGGAGTTGGATGAAACTTGTAGGAAAGCTTTAAATAATATGTGTAAAAATCAATCTAACATTAAGAAAAGCTTTGATAAATAATCTCGATCTAGATCTTTGCAGGTTGGAGACATGGTATTACTTTGGAATCGAAATAATGAAAAGCCCCGAAAAACATAAGAAATTTGATAGTTTGTGGCTGGGACCTTATATTATCTGAGGTATTGCTGGACCAAACTCATTCCACTTGAGAACGATGGAAGGCGAACCACTTCACTTACCTGCGAATGGCCAAATGCTCAAGTTGTTATTCAAAGATGACATTTGATGCCATTGGGCATCTTTTATATTGTATTTCTAACCTTACACCTTGTCCTTTCAGCTTTTCATTTTGTAGTTAGATTAGATTTACTTTTCATGTTAAGTAGAATAATAAAGGATAGAAGAGCTTCTATTTTTCATGTGCTTAATGTTATATGATGTTATTTGGATGGGTGCTACTTATGTAATTTTGTGTGTTTCTTGGATGTAGATTCTGGATTCTCACATTCCTTCAGTGAAGCAACATGTCCCCAAGTAGAGCCAGATGTTGACCACTCTGTGTCAACGACCCCATAGCAGTACACCCCCATTTTTGCAAATGGGACTCATCATGTTCGAGGTCTCACACCATTCATATTTCATTGACAGTCGACAGTTTTATAAATTATGTAAACCCATTCTGCATGTTTATGATGTAAATGATCTATGTAAGACCACCTTGTATGTAACAACCTAGGTAAGCCTAGTATTTTGGTGATGATTTCTATCCTAGGAGGTTTTTTGTCTCACTGATTCATTTTTGCTTTCGACACAAGTGATCGGCAGAGTCTTCCCCTCCAGCCTCACGCCAAAGCTAGGATGGATTTTTTCATCAAGATGCTAAGTGAGTCCTAGTGTTTTCTATCAAGTATTTGTAAAAATAATTCAGGAATAATCCTAGCTAATTGGCTAGATTATTTTATTACAAGCTACTTGGTCTACTAGATCATGTTTAAGGTCGCATAATTGAGTAGCTATTTGAGGGTTTATCATGGATGGGTATTCCCCCTTTCTGTGTCTAAATGTATTTATCTTATGTAAAGAGGGTTGGAAAAATAATTAAATCCCTTCAGAGTCAATTAATTAAAATTTCTGGCCAAATTAAATTAAAAATCTTAAGCTAGAAATTTAATTAATTTTAAGTCCTAGGTGAGTTAAAATTCTTCAAAGGAAAAATTCGTGGGTCCTTAAAAAATAATTTTTTAAAGGTCCCAGGCCAAGAGAATATTGAGAATTTCAAGAAATTTTGGGCCCTTGGGCCTTGGTGGTTAAGTCAAAGTCAAAATTTTGAGGTAATTAATTCAAAAATATTATTTTTGAGTTAATTAAAAATGTATTAAATGATAAATTTGAATTTCTTCAAAATTATAATTTCGATGGTCCAGATTAAAAGATAATCAAATCTTTTTCGACGGTCAAGATTATTTTAACAAGGATCAACCAAACTAGCCGTTGGAGATTTTATCTTATAAATTAGAGGTCTTTGTATGTCATTTTCACCTGATCTTTGAATCGTGCACTTGTTCTTAGAAACTCTTGTAATTTTTTATCAATAAAGCATAAAGACTTTGGGGTTACAAACTTCGGTGTTCCTTTTCCAGATCTATGTGGTGATATTGTCTCTAAACTCTTCTACTTTTATTGACATTTGATGGTTGATGGCCTTTATGGATTGATTTGCATACAGGTATCTTGTGCAGTTTTTTGGGTTTCTAAAATTTCATTTTGATTTGACAGAAATATCAGTTACTATTTTTATAAAAAGTCTCATGGTTATTTTTTAAATCTCTATCAATCTAAAATTTAGATCTAAGTGTGCAGAGATCATTATTCAAGATTTGAGTGTTTGAGGAAATATTCAGTTAGATCAGTTGACTCTCAGATTTCAGAAAATCTGAAAAAGCCCATTGCTTCCTAATTTCTGAGGTTATCTTACGAAATATTTTTTGCAGGGTCTTATTTGGCTTGAGCCTCTCTTAATTTCATTTTTAATTAATTGTGCGAAATGGTTTTAAATCTAGCCGTGAGGGCTTCCGATCTGTAAAATGGCATTGTAAATCCCGCTTATTTTTTTTTAATTCACCGAGATTTTTGGGGTTTTCATTTTGTACATATGCTGGGTTTTGGGGTCTTTCGTTTCTGGTTTTGTGCAGGTTGTACTGGTGGATTCTCAGAAAAAATTTCAGATCTGAACTAGATCTAGGCCCTGGAGCATAAGATCTGGTCTTAGGATCAGTTTGGTCTTCAGGTCCGGGCGTGATTTTGCCTCAAAGTGTAAATCGCAGGTGCATTTAAATCTATATTTTTCAAATCTGAATTATACTAGTAAAATTATTGACTGGGTGAAGAAAAATTTTATGTACAAAAGTTGTGCTTGAATAATCTCATGCCTACATTTTCTGTCCCTTCCTCTCCTTCGTTGGTCTGTATGCTGCCCTTGCAGCTTACTGGCTATGTTTTCCTTTCATCCATGTCTGTATGCTGTCCGTACGTAATCCCTCCCTCACATTTTCTTTAACGTTTCCATCCAACGCATTCTATTTTCACGTTGTCCATTTTCCATCCTCCTTGCGGTTTCCACTGCTCTCACTCTACATCCATTCGACTGCTTCCCTTCACGCTCGCTCCCTTTGCTAACGCTGCTTGCTGCCACAGCCTTTTCACTCCATCTCCCCATCGCTCAGTTCCATCCGCAGCCTTTCATCCTCGCTCTGATGTCCTCGCATTTCAGCTGCCATCTCCCTTCTCTGCTTACCTCCATCCCCGTCTGCATTTCTTCACGCTGCTAACACTGCCGCCGGCTTTTTATCCACAACCCTCCTCATTGACCTGCACAAATTTAACACTGACGCATTTTTTTTTTTTTCACTTTAGGTTTTGTTTTAGTCTAGATATTTTGTTTAACTTTAGACCTTTAAAGCTTTAAAATTAAAATATATATATATATATATATATATATATATATATATATATATATATATATATATATATAACACTTTTTTTAAAATTTTCTATTTTGTATTTTATGATTTTATTAACTTTAGATTTTAGTTTTTTATCTTTGAAATTTTAATTTTGTAAAGTTTTAGATTTGTTTTTTCTTTAATTTATAGTTTCATTTAAATTTTAAAAAGGGAAATAGAAAATATAAAAAAAATATAAAAAAAACATCAAAAAACTTTAGTAAAATTGGGAAGTGATTTTGGATCTAAATTTTTGCATAGTCAAAGGTGAGCTTTAGATTTATTTTTTTATCTAAATTTTGACTATAGATTTATGGATTGGAATTACTTAGAATATCATTTAAATTCAGAATTATTGGAAATGTCTAGCATTTAAATTCGATGGTTTTCTCATGATAATATTTTCATATTTTTTGTTTCGAAATTTAAATGGTTGGTTCGAAGAGTTTTTATGCTTAGCTGTTGATGATCGTTGAACTATCTATAAGTGTGGTTTTAAATTGCTTGGAATTGGTGATTAATTGTTTTAGTCCACTTTGGGAATATTTCAAATGATGATAAATTACATGTCTTTATCGAACATTGTTGATGCATGATTACGAAGGTGTTTCATCAAAGATTGAATTGTATTATTGAAAAGAGCTTATCTTCCAGTTTGATCAATTGAGAACTTAATTGAGGAATTAAATATTATCACAGTGAATTGATTTTTTCATAGCAGCAGTTACCTATCAATTACTTGATTTTAATTTCATAACGTGATATTTTGACTCCACAAGGCACTGGTTTTAAAGCTTCAAATCTAATTGGATCTGTAAAATCTCATTAATCTTAACAAGTACTTGGTCGTTTAACTGTGTCTCTTGAATTGGTTGGTTTTCAACCAGTTCTCCTTCTTCATTTTCGTTAGGGTCTACCTCCCTTAGTCTGCAAGGAGACAACTTAGATAGAGAGATTGGGGATCAGGGTGACAGCCCCCGATATGAGCCGTTGTCGTGGTGCCTAGACATTCTGTGCGACAACAGGGCTTCTTTAGTTGTTTTATTTATAAAATGAGTGGGAGAAGTCTCATATAAATGGAGCCTCTCCTCATTCTACCTTGTTCAGAGTCACTTATTATGTTATTTTCCTCTTTTAAGCAGTGCGAGCTAGTCTTTTTCAATACAATGGGAAAAATATAGTATTTTATGGCATGACTTTCTCATGGATGTGATTTTTGCATGGAGATGTTGTTCTAGGATTGAAAGAAGTGCCTTTATGGGATATTGTTGTAAGTTTAATGTCTATCTTTTATATTTTGCATGCTTTAATGTGTAACGTAGGGTTTCAATTGTTTCATGACTAAATGCTTAATCAATGTTGAAATTTTACTTCCATATTGCTTGTAAAATCGTCTTCTCTAAGGCCTATGCGAAAACTCGATATGTGCAGACCCTATATTTAATTTCTCCTGTCATAAGAGCAATAGATAGGGTTTTAAAAGTGGATGCCCTAGGTATCCCCCCTTACTCCATCAATATCCTTTGATTTAATTTGTGCCATAAGGACTCCATTGAATCCTAGTAGGAGAAGGCGTTGATCTAGAGTGTGTTGATCAACCTCAAAACTCAATAAAAATCATTTTTATTTGTCTCTCCTAGATGGATACAACAACCGCTAGAGTTTAGGAGATGATTTGTGTGTAAAATTTATTTTTTGGCTTGACAAGGTCCCTAAATTGGTGGTTAGTCTCTGTAAATTATATAAAATGAAAATATAGCATAGTTGATAACCTTACATGGCCCTAGGAGGGATGATGTCACCATGTTTTTTTTTATGCATATCTAACAACCCAAAAATTGTTTACCCTAGTTCAACCCTAGTCTTTATTTTAGGCCCTTGCTTCTTTCTTATTGAATATTATTTGGAGGGATATTCTTAGGCTACTATATGCCATTGCATGCCATTCTATTAAATACCTTTCAAACCCTAACATATAGAAACCATCTTATTGGTCTGACCATAGAGTGCTTGAACCCTAACATTGAATACCTTAGTCAAATTTAGTCTTGACAAGCACTCTAGCAATATTTAGACCTTCAAAAATTAATCACCTTGAGTCCTAGTATTAGAATACCTTATAGGTGATTTAGAGAAGCCTCCCTTATAGTTGATATCCCTCTAAATTGAAGGAGGAAGGTTTTTGAGATGATGTTGAAAGTGTTGGACATTCCAACATTCAAGGGGTCTCCCTGATATGTGGTCCAAATTAGACCTCACACCGTTTGGTATATGATCCCCATCCAGAATACAACCCGATTACAATTTTCTTAAAGGTTTTCCTTCGATGTAACTATCAACAAGAGAGAGGAATGCATATGTGCCTTTGAAAAGCAAGTGAATGTGCCTAGTGACTGTTCAGTTTTAGGCGTGTCAAGGTTCTTCTATTGCGGAGGGGAATAGAAAGTGAGCCTCCAAGAGAAAGGTAATAGTACCACCCTAGTAGAGACACACACAAAAAAGAAAGATCCATCTAACATCCATGGGAACAATAAAAAAATATGCGACGATAATCAAAACCATTACAACACATTCTCAATATGATAAGCACTAAAATAACCGAAATAGTTCAACTACTTTAGCACAGGTGAAAACAAACATGAATTAAAAACATTCACAAAATAGTGTCACAAATATTCATAATCCATGCATGAAGAACGTGATGGCCATAAGGCTTCAGATATTAAGTAAAATTCACAAGACACATGTATACAAGAGACACCACTAGCTCCAATAATGGAGCATTGGAGCCACGATTTGCTCTCCAAAATAACTAGATTGTCTCTCTAATGCCTTGTAGGAGGAGCCAATGTGAAAATTCCTTTGATCATACAATGAGGGTGTATATATAACCAATGGGGTGATGTTTCACCTCCCTTGTGACTCTTTGACTACCCTTATGACTGCTTGACTTCCTATGACTTTTCGACTTTATATGACTCCTGAAATTCTGTACATGTCCTTTGGAATTCCACTTTACAATGCATTTTCGAATGGGAATTTACATAATCTACAAACGTGATGTGGAATATGGTGAGTCATGACATGACATGAAACTAATGACATGGATTACATGATGACATAGCAATATCAAGTCATTCTTTTTGCTTCTTGCTATGTGTCTTCTTGAGAATGTTGTTCTGTCCACCTCCATATTTCTTAGAGATACAAAGTATTCGATGATATCAGGTCTTGAGCTACAGTCGTAAACTAGTGTCCCTTTGCTTTCTTCTAATTTATCGACTTGCATATTCAACTACATAGGTGTTTCTAGCATGTTATCCTTGTCCATCCCCTTCTTCATCATCCTGTCATGGTATGATAGAGTACCTGCATCTGCAAATCACTCATGAAAATAAGACATCAGTCTGATAAGCCCCTAGTATAAGATGTTGAATGATGATCCACTAACTGACTTAGAACTAGGTAACAGGCCGAGAGAGAGGCTCAGTGACTGCACATTGTGCAACTTAGGAATTAAAGGGTTGAACTTGAACCTTGAGACTGCACAATGCACAGTTCAAGCTTGGACTGAGCAAAAATATTGCGTAGTTGGGGAGCTTAGGGAGCCAGGCTGAGGGCTTGAGCACTGATTTTTCCCATTACGTAGTTCTGGAAGTCATAGGAGTCCAGGTGATTGTGCAATTGCACAGTTCAAGAGCTCAAGGCTGAGGCTTGAGCCTTGTGACTGCACAATGCATAGTACTAACTGGGAAGGAGAGAGAAATTGTGCAATTTTGGGGGTCATAGGCTGAGCTCGAGCATTATGATTTGGCAATGCACAATCATGAGAGGAAATAAATATGAATTGTGCAGTGCCAAGAGGCATGGTTGTATCTTGAGGACTAAGATTGCGCAATGCACAGTTTAGGAGGGTTGGATGAGGCTAAGTTTCTTGGTCGGGAAGTTTCCAGATTTGGCCAAGTGTGGGATCTGTGAAGGAGATGTGAGAAGTGATAAGACTTGACTGTGATCACACACTTATATCACTTGATGACACAACGTAGATCATCCATAACACATGAAAAACATACTCCCCTCAGTGCGAAATATTTGCGAAACTTATGACAAGTGTGACACCAAAGATACACTTTATGACGATAGTGATGACACTTGTGCAATAATTCTTAAAAATTTGGAAATGAGTGCGAAGAATGTTTACATGGTAATTTTAAATCATTTACACAAAGATAACCCCTTGAGACCACCAAAATCATATTTTATGTGATGTGCGACGCTTAACATGCAAAAATATGACACTTTGTTTTTCTCGCAAACGTGACCAAAAAACTTAGAAAAAAAACATGAAATAAGACTTAATGCTTGCGACGGCAATATGCAAGATCAAGAAGGCTCCAAAATTTCGGTGAAGGCTAAAATTTTAGAGGGTGTTGTAGCAACGACAACACTTGGTGACACACTGGTAGAATTCCATCTTCTCTGTCTTGGTTGATTCTTTTGTCCAGGGTGTTAGTTCTTTAGGAAGTACTAATTCATCATGTAGATCACTCTATTTTTCCCACTTACCCCGTGAATAAACATAGTCCCCTGTATCCCTTCTCAGTTGAACAGAAACATAGAATTGACAATATTGCAATGTTTCAAATTAGGAAAGGGTAGTTTAGTTCACGAGCTTTAGATTTTCATAGTATAGTTTTTCATATCTGGTGTTTCTCTGTTGCCAGCAGGTCTAGACAGTAACCCAATAGAGTCATTACAGGAACACAAACATTTCTCTGCTGCCAGCGATCCTAATCAGTACCCCGATGGAGTTTCTTGCTTCACCTCTCTATCCATGAAGCCTTTCTTTTCTTTCACCTTTATTTATTTATTTTTAATTGGACTATGTGTAAGCACTTATTCATTTCATAGGCTGAAGAGGGATCCCGACTTATTGAGAGAATAACAGGTTGTTCCTTTAGAGAAACATATAAACAGCTATGATTTAGGTTTTCTCGTTTAGATTTTTCCCCTTTTACTCTTCTACTGATTGGATAAGCATGAAAGCACTGAAACATAAATAACCGAGTATGGGAAAAATATTTCTAGAATAGACACACGTATCATGGTTCAACTCAAAAATCTCCTTACGGAGGGTTTGTATTTTCCATCAAAACATCATTGACCAAAATATGTAACCAACACAAAGGATTACTGAAGGTTAGACAAATGTTCTGGTGTCACGAGACTCTTCAGCTCGTCCACACACAAAGAATTCATAAAACACGTTCACACACGACACTTATTTACATAAACGAAAACAAAACGCAAAACCAAACAAACAAACAAACAAGAAAATAAACTATGTACATAGGGCAGGGCACAACCCCATATCATTATTGAAAATATTGTTTGATGTCTTGGCCATTAACATGAAGAGAGACAATCTTCTTGTCTATATATTAAAGAGGATATGTGTGTTGACCAATATTTTTGTGCACAGTGAACGATTCGATCCACAGGGATTGGAGCTCAGTATGTTTTCCTTTATCATCTTGGGATTTGTCCCACTTCAAGACTAGTTCACCCACACTAAATTCATTCTTCCCTGTAGAATTTTTGTTGAAATACCTCTTGATATGACTCTAGTGAAGAGAAAAAAATATTTTTCTTTCTTTCTTCCTTCAACTTGCGGAGGGTGTCTATTCTACTTTGAACCAATAAGCATGGCTTGCCCTAGATTTCTTGTGAGAGTTGGAGAGAAAGCAAGTAGATGTTTAGGGGTAGGATGAATTCTTTTCCATACACCAGGAAGTAAGGAGACGTATTCAGAGAAGGTTTTGGCGTGAATCGGTCAGCCCATAAGGCATTCACCCAAGAAGAGTGTCGGTTCCTCTGTTCAAATAAAATGGTCTTCTTGATATTGTGGATAAGGTTCTTATTAGTAGACTCAACAAGACCATTTCCCTGCAGATATCAATTAGCAAAATGTTTCAATACAATACCATTTTACAATGCAAAATCATATATTATTAACAATGAAAAGTATGTTGCATTGTAAAAAAAAAGTGAAGTAGGAACACCAATCCTGGAAATGATATTTTTCTTGAGGAAGTTGATGACTTCCTGATCATTCACTTGTTTGAGTGGAACCTCTTTTGTCTGCCACATGAAGTAATCTGTGGCAGTGAGTATATAGCGGTGCTACTTCGATGAGCACAGAAACAAATCATCGATGAAATCTAGGCCCCATTGTTGAAATGGTTCTTCCACAACGATAGGCTGCAACAGGGAAACTTACGTCTTTCCTCAGCCGACACTCTTTTGACAGACCAAACACTTTCGGGCATATGTGTGAGAATCCTTAAATAATGTGGGCCAATAAAAACTGACCCACATAAATTTGTGCGTCGTTATGTTAATTTTGGACAACTAGGTCCAAACTCCATGTTGTGATGCTCATATGAAGATGCCAATATTTTTATTGGATTCCTCTTTTGAGAGGTGCAAGATCGATCTAAATATCATCTTGATATGATGAGTAGAACATTTATTTTGAATTTATTCAAAATATGTGTAGGTCGGCCTTAAGGTTTTGTGCCCTAGCAGTTGTGTCACACACCCTCATTGATGGATATAAATTGGTCAAGATTGGAGGACATTTTCACTCATCTCATCCTCACACATTTCTCTCTCCTCATCTGATTGGTTTGATGACCTTGGAGGATTTTCTCTCCACACGTGGGAAATTTCAGCAGCAACTCTTTTCTGTTTTTCAGCCTAGGGTTTCTGCAGCAACTTTGAATAGCGTTGACTTTGGTCAACGCAAGGTCAAACATACCTGAAACTCTCCCAGAATTTTGATTTTTCAAATCCGCATTTTTTGGCACTATTCTCGAGGCTAGACGTTGACTTTGACTTTGACTTGGCTGCGTTGACCTAACTGCTGCTACTATTTGTGTTGACCTAGCTGCTACTACTGTTTGCGTTGACCGTTGACTGATAGCGTTGACTTTTGAGTTGACCTTTTTGGCTGTCCTAGAGGGTTGTGTGACATTTCTGGTTGGCTGACCATATTGAGACTTTTCTGGTTGAAGTATCCCGCTGATTGGTGTAATGCACCATCACACTTATATATTTTTGGCTTGTCTTCTCTCGATCTACTGGTATGTTCTATCAACATTTTACTTTGTCGTTTATATGATTGCTAACTGATATTGGGATAAAAAGTAAAGTTGCATCAAGCATAAAAAATCTACAAAAATTTGCATGGTATCAGAGCTAAGGTGAAGACAAATCCCTAATTTGTAGCAATCACCGAAGAAGAGGATGGGTTCCTCAAACTACAATGGCTCTAAGGTTGACGAAAAATTGATTGGAAAGGATGATATCCATGCTTCGAAGATGACATTGGATCTTAACTTGGAAGACCAAGATGTCATGGACTATGTGCAGGGTAAAATCCAAGAGCCTCCATCCACTGCAACTGCTACTGCCAAAACAAAGTATAAGAAGGGGGAAATCAAAGTAAAGCTGATGATCAAGGACTCAATTCATAAGAGTCTAGTTGCCTACACCTTTGAGCTGGGCACATCGAAGGAGATGTATGACAAGTTGGTCCACATGCTCAAGGCCAACAATGTGAATCAAGTCCTATTCTTCAGAATCAATTGAAGAATCTGAAGAAAGGCAAGGATGAGTCTGTTCAATCATATTTTCTGAAGTTGCCCGAGATCGGGAATAATCGCTGGCTATTGGGGAGATAATAGTTGATCGAGAGATGGTTCTCACCCCATTTGGAGGTCTCTCATCCGAATGGCATGTGTTCAACACTACCATTCTCAATAACAATGTGATACCTGAATTTGACGAAGTACTATAGAGATGCATATAAGAAGAGAAAGGATGAAGGAGTATTAAAATGAAGGAAATGTTGCCTCCGCTGATCATTCTAGAAAGAAGAACTTTGGTGGTCCAAGGAACAAAGGAAGAGTAGGGGCCCAAGGAAAGAAAGGCAAGTGTTACACTTGTCACAAGCCAAGTCACTATGCTAGAGAATTCCCTTTCAAGAAGGATTCTCCCGATGATGATGACAACGACAACAATCGGAGGAATGGAAATCAAAGGAACAACATGTTCAAGGGGAAGAGGAAGGCTCACTTCAGTGGAAATGGTCAACCTTTCAAAAGGTCAAGAAATTCCAGGTATGGGGAATCAAATGTTGTTGATAAAAGAAATGAATTCATTCTTGTATCTGCCCTCTGTGCTGCATCTCCACTTGACACTATGGATGTCTGGTTGATAGATAATGGTGCCTCAAGGCACATCACTGGGTTCAAGGAAGCACTTTCTGATATGGTTGAGAAGGATACTAATCTAGAAATTATCTTTGGAGATAATGCCACATATCCCATGAAAGGGATAGGGTATGTGACCCTCCACTTGTCTCAAGGTTAAGTCCTCCGCTTGCAGGAGGTAATCTATGTACCTGATTTGAAGAAGAACCTTATGTCTATCTCAACCATGGAAGACGAAGGTTTCAATGTGGCATTCATTGATGGGAAGGTGCGTATTTGGAAGAAGAGTTTCAAGGAAGCTATCACGATTGGGTTTAGAGTTGATACACTCTACCGGGTTGGAGGAAGTCCACTGGGAGCGATGACGTCTGATACTATCCGACATAATGAAATATGGCACCTTCACTACAAGGCCCTTGAACTCAAAGCAAGGAAGGTTGTGACGGGGATGCCCACGTTCTCAAATAATCATGAAGGTGTATGTCAGGGTTGTGTCGAAGGAAAGCATACAAGGGGACCTTTCCCCTCAAGTGTCACAAAGACATATGATGTCTTGCAATTGATACATTCTGATCTGTCTGGGATGCTGCCCGTGACGTCCTTGGGAGTATGTTTTTATTATATGAAATTCATAGATGAATTCTCTCGCAAAACCTGGATATACTTCTTGAAAAATAAGGATGAGGCTTTCATGTGGTTCTGTACCTTCAAAGCCTTGGTGGAAAATCGGACAGGGAAGAAGATCAAGATATTGAGGACTGATAATGGCACTGAGTATGAGACGAACGAGTTCAAGAACTTTTGTAGAGAAGCTGGCATCAAGAGGGAGACCAAAACTATCTATACTCCTGAGAAGAATGGTGTTGCTGCACGAAAGAACAGGACAATTGTGGAAGCTGCCCATGGCATGCTATGTGACGAGGGTCTATCGAAGTTTCTATGGGGAGAAGCTGTGAACACTACTGTGTACATACAAAACCGATGCCCACATTTCGCTATGGACTCCAAAACTCTTGAAGAGGTTTTCTCTGGTAAGAAACCTGACGTCTCACATTTTAGAGTTTTTGGATGTCCTGTTTATTTTCATGTGCTGAAAGAGAAGAGGAGAAAGTTGGATGCTTCTGGAAAGAAGGGAATGTTTGTGGGCTACAACGAAACCTCGAAGGCCTATAGAGTCTATGTTCCTGGTCAAAGGGAAGTGGATATATGCCAAGATGTCACCTTTGACAAAGATGCTTCACTGAGGAAAGTATTCAATCTTCCGAGATCTGAGGAAGATCATGGAGTAAGGCTTGGAAATCAAGAAGAACCGAAGGATGAGACAATGCCTGATGCTGAAGGACCGATGGACCCGATTGATCCACCTCCTTCAATAGGGAAGAGACCATCATGGCTCAGGGACACTGTCGAGGATGCTGAGGGACATATGGCCCCAAGGGGGACATTTTGTGAAAGCAAGAAGACGAATAGATACCAAGGGTATCTAGCAGCCATGAGTACTATTGTACAATCTGAGCTTGGATCTTTTGAGGAAGTTATAAAGCATCAAGTCATGAAGGATGCTATGCATGAAGAGTATGAGTCCATAATGAAGAATGATGTCTGGGATGTGGTTCCAAGATCGAAGGACAAAGCAGTTTTCACCTCGAAATGGCTCTACAATATCAAGCATGGATCTGATGGAAGTGCTAAAAAGTTCAAGGCAAGATTCGTTGCCCGTGGCTTCTCTTAAAAAGAAGGTGTAGACTATGATGATATATTTGCACCTGTGGCATGATACATCACCATCTGATCTATCATAGCCCTTGTTGCTACGCAAGGATGGAGTCTTCATCAGATGGATGTGAAGACCACATTTATACATGGTGCGATAAATGGAGAGGTGTATGTGGAGCAACCTCTGGGGTTCGAAGTCCAGGATTGGGACACCCATGTCTGCAGGTTGAAGAAATCCCTCTATGGGTTGAAGCAAGCACCTAGAGCTTGGTACGAGAGGATAGATAGGTACCTAATGAAGCTGGGCTTCACTCGTAGTAATGCTGATCCGAACCTTTACTTCAAGGTTGATAGAGAAAAGCCTCTCATTCTGGTGCTGTATGTGGACGACCTCTTCCTAACAGGTGCTAACCCTCTCATTCATTAGTGTAAGAGGGAGCTCGCTGCTGAGTTAGAGATGAAGGACCTAGGACTTATACATTACTTCCTAGTTCTGGAGGTCTGGCAGAGACTTGGCGAGATTTTCCTTTCTCAAGGAAAATACATTGTGAAGCTTCTGGAAATATTTGGCATGTTGGACTGTAAGTCCGTGTCGACACCAATGGAGTTCAACTTTAAGAAGTTGAGTAGCAACGCTACTGGACCTGTGCTAGCAAATCCTACTGAGTATCATCAACTCGTAGGGGCCCTGATGTTCTTAGTGAACACCCGTCTGGACGTATGTTTTGCAGTGAACACTTTGAGCCAACATGTGGTTGAGCCTCATCACACTCACTGGGTTGGTGCCAAGAATCTGTTGAGATAGCTTCAGGGCACGATAAACCATGGGCTGAGATACACTGCCAGGAGCGTGAAACTCCATTGATATATTGATGTTGATTGGACTAGCAGTGTGGCGGATTGTAAGAGCACATCGAGATGCTACTTCACACTTGGTTCTGCTTCGATATCATGGATTAGTAGAAAGTAGAAGTCGGTGGCTTTAAGCACCACAACGGACAAATACGTTGCAGCGAGTATGGCCTGTTGTGAAGCAGTTTGGTTGCGAAAGATCTTCAGTGAGTTGTTCAGGCATGTGCTAGACACTACCGTGATACTCTGTGATAGCCAGAGTGGGATTCAGTTGTCTGAGAATCCCATGTTCCACGATCGATTCAAGCATATTGATATCAGGTACCACTTTATCCCAGATATGGTACAACGAGGCGCCATAAGGCTCGATCATATAGGAACTGATGTGCAAGTCACAGATATTCTCACAAAGCCCCTAGGGAAGGTCAAGTTCCTAACCATCTGTGAGAATCTTGGTATCATTGAATGACCCTATGTTGAGGGTCTTGTTGGACGATGAGCTCTGGGAGCTCTGGGGGGCTTTGGGGATAGCTTCTAGAAGCTATAAGCAACCACAGGGCTAGGCTTGCCAAACCTTGTTGGTGTGCTTTTGCCCCGCAGTTGTGATGATTGAGTTGGTTCACCTCTCATTATCTGTGTCTCGTATGCATCCTACCCATTGAGTTCAGGGCTCATGAGAAGAACCTCTCATTTAGCCAGTGAGGTGGGAAAAGCTAGAGACTAGTAGCAAAGACTGATGGATGCATCAGAAATTGTCGTACTCTCTATCTAGGATGGCACGGTCCAACCACTTGATCTGAGATCAAGTATAGTGAGGTTTCAGACCTCCAACTGACTTCAGGTTGGTATGAGACTCTTTGTGAGTCCAATAGAGGTTTCAGAACTCTGGGCTGGATTTGTCAGCCGGGAATGAGGCCTTTGTGACCGACCCACTTCTGTTCTAAAATAATGAAGCCAACAAAGAAAGTTACGGCGAGATGACACACAAATGTTTGGATTGCACAGGTGGATGGAGTTCTCCCTAGTTGAGAGGGAGTGTTAATTTTGGACAACTAGGTCCATACTCCATGTTGTGATGCTCAGATGAAGATGCAAATATTTTTATTGGATTCCCCTTTTAGAGAGGTGCAAGATCGATCTAAAGATCATCTTGATCCAATGAGTAGAACATTTATTTTGAATTTATTCAAAATATGTGCAGGTCCGCCTTAAGGTTTTGTGCCCAGAAGTTGTGTCACACACCCTCACTGATGGATATAAATTGGTCAATGTTAGAGGAAATTTTCACTCATCTCATCCTCACACATTTCTCTCTCCTCATCTAATTGGTTCGATGACCTTGGAGGCTTTTCTCTTCACACGTGGGGAATTTTAGCAGCATCTCTTTTCTATTTTTCGGCCTAGGGTTTCTGCAACAACTTTGACCAATGTTGACTTTGGTCAACGCAAGGTCAAATAGACCTGAAACTCTCCCAGAATTTTGATTTTTCAAATCCACATTTTTTGGCACTATTCCCAAGGCTAGACGTTTACTTTGACTTGGCTGTGCTAACCTAACTACTGCTGCTATTTGCGCTGACCATTGATTGACAACTTTTAATTTTGGTTGACTTTTGAGTTAACCATTTTGGCTATTCTAGAGGGTTGTGTGACGTTGCTAGTTGGATGACCATATTGAGACTTTGCTGGTTGAAGCATCCTGTTGATCGTTGTAACGCACCATCACAATTATGTATTTTTGGCTTATCTTCTGTCGATCTACTTGTATGTTCTATCAACACTTTACTTTTTTGTTTATATGATTGCTGACTGATATTGCGATAAAAAGTAAAGTTGCATCAAGCATAGAACATCTACAAAAATTTACATTGTGTCAGCCGCAAAGTTCCCCCCTGCTGGTCCATCGTGGAGATCATGCAACACTTTCTCTGAATCATGTGCTTACAAGCATATGAGCAATACTCCATTATGGTGCTTTCTGAAAAGCACCCCATGCAGAAATTGGTAAGATAATACTTTTAATTTGACTACCTTTTTTTTTCGTGTAGATAAGTGAGAAGGAAAAGTGCCATGCTCGATATACCAGTACACATCAGCGTACCTAGAGTTTGAAATTGTAGTGGGGGTGGCTCGCTCAACATTGTACATTTCGATTTCTTGCTCCCAATTGGATGGATCATCTTATGTTGCATCACCGCTTATGCTGCTATTCAACATAGACCATGGACCTTGATAGTGTGAATTGGTTTGAATTCAAAGTCATACTCTTGTAGACCAGTCATCCAGTCCGCTCTTCTCTCACCCAACTCTTATTGGACAAACAACGATCTGACTGCTGGGTGCAGAACAAAGATAATGCAATGATTCTCAAAGAGATAGGGCCCGAAGTGCTTCACCGCCTTGTAGACTGCATACACTTGTTTATCAATGCTGGGACAATTATGTTCAGGCACTCATAAAAGATATTGGTCGCTCATTATTTTTATCATATTTCTGCGTAAGTACATCGACAAGAGAAGTATCAAAATAAAAGGTGTAGAGCATTACATACTTATTGAAATATGGGTTGTACGATGCTGGTGATTTTTTAATTTCTTGCTTGATACGGGAGAAAGCATCTTTTTCCCTTTTATCCCACTTGTATATTTCATTCTTCTTTACCATATCCTACATAGGTTTGACAATTTGAGCGTAATCAGAGATGAACTTGCAGAGAAAGTTGATATTCCCGGGGAAGGAGTGCATGGATTTCTTGTTCACTAGGAATGGAATCTGCGTAATAGCCTTGACCCTTTCAGGGTCCACTTTAATCCCATTTTTTGCGATGATATGGCCCAAGAGGTTTCCCTTGAACACTGCAAAAGTACTCTTCTTGGGATTAAGAGAGATTCCATATTTTCGACAACGCTTGAAGTTTCCTTCAAGTGGCATAAGTGGTTGGATATCTTATTTGAAAACATCGTGACATCATCAAGATAGACCACCACACTCTGTCCAATAAAACCACGAAATGCGATGTCCATTGCACGTTGAAAAGTCACACCGACATTAACTAGCGCAAATGGCATTCTTTTGAATGCGAGCATGCCCCATTTCATTTGAAAGGTAAGCTTAAGTATGCTAGGCTCCGAGACCAGAACCTAATTGTATGCAGAATAACCATCAAGCAAAGAGAAAATTTGTGACCCCAAAATTGTCTGCAATATCTGTTCCACAGATGACACAAGGTAGTTTTCATTGTCCGAGGCGCGATTGAGATTTCAGAAATCTACGCACAAGTGTATTTCCCCAGACTTCTTCCTCACTAGGACCAGATTAGATACCCAGGTTGAATGTTGCACTTTATAAATGATTCGAGCATCCAACATTTTTTTCAACTCCTTCTGAATCAGGGGCTTAAATATTGGATTTACCTTCCACAACTTCTACTGAAAAGGCTTGGAACTTTCCTTGATTAGAATAACATGTTGGATTATTCACATGTAAGTTTTTAGATCATCATGTTTCCATGCAAAAACATCTCAATATTGCTTGAATAAGAAAATAAAGGCTTGCCACTCTTGTGGTGTGCAGAAAGTGTGGAGATTCACAAACTTCAGATCTTTCTTTGTTCCAAGATTGATCTGTTCATGTGACAACTTTGAACTGTGGGTTTTGGCATTGAATGGACCTCTAAAACAATTATGCAAGTCATACAACTTTTCTAATGATACAATGCCTTCGGCATGGGGTTCTCCTTTTTTGCACGAGTTGCATCTTGCAACACTTTTTTGTGCATGTCTTCATTAATAACTTCATCTTTGAATACATCAACATTTGCCATGAAATGCAGTATCTGCTAGTCATCATTAAAAACATGTAAATTAGTGATATTATCAGGGACAGATGGTTTATAAATAATTTCAACAGAAAAATTGTCCCTAAGTGGTGACAACCTACTAGCAGCATTTGATAATGCGTCTGCAACCGCGTTATGCATTTTAGGAACAAATATAATGTTAAAATCTTGGAATTGAGAAATTAAACTCCATTCCTCTTGTTGATAACTTTTCAAATGAGGTGACACACAGTGTATAGTATTGTGTCCATGTCGCAAAATGATCTTTGAGTCATCTATTGCTTTAAAAACTCTGACATTGAGGTCAATGGCCTACTGTAAGCCCGAGATGAGTGATTCATATTCAAGAGTGGTGTTAGTGCTCTTTAATTCTAAGCGGATTGAGATCAAGGGTTTTCTCTTTTGTGGGTCTACTAAATAAAAACTAGCTCCACAACCCTCCTGTGCCTTTGAACCATCAAAATACAAAATCCAAACATTATAGGTACAAGAGATATGCCCTACACTACTACTATATATTGTACAAAGGTCATTTGCGCTAGATGGACTAGGAAGGAGTTCCAACTATGTGTTTGGTGGGATAGGGGAAGGCTAATAAAGATAGCACCATGTGTCAGTATCCAAGAAGAAATTACCAAAAATAAGATTTGTGAAACAACGGATTCATTTTTCCATCGAAGGGTGTGACAATGTACTTCATGTAAGGCTCTGAGTTGACCCAAATTTGATTATTTTTGCCCTTGTACGGAAGCCATAAATGTGACTAGTCTGTAGAAAAATACCCTTGTAATTTTTTGGACCAATCTGTACTTAGCAATACACTATATGCTTCCAGGATGTCCACAATTACTATGTTTATGCACTGGTGAACTCGTTGATAAGATGATAAGAGAATAAGCACATTTTAGAGTGCACCAATAACAGGGAAAATAGTCTTGTCCAGCTGAATAATTTGCACATATGTGTTATCCCATTTTGCATTGATCTTCTTAGCTATGGATAGTGGAATTACATTTACAGATGCACCGAAATTGACTAAGAAATTGTGTACATTGTAATTAAAAGTTTCAAAGGTTAACAAAAAGGAGGACAAAGTTTGTTAGCATCCAATGTTAACGCATTAATAATAAATTCTAGGGAACCAGAAGACTTACCAGATCCCTTATGGGAAGAAGCGTTTCACTTGAGGAAGACTATTCAAGAGCTCAGACAGGCAGTTCCCTCTAGCTCACATTCCTCGTAAGTTCGAAGAGTGAAATTTTTTTGCAAGCTTTCTTCATATCTTCGACTATGTTATAATCAAGCGCAACCGACATTGCCAAAGTGTTTGGAGGAGTAACTTTATTAGATTCTTTCAAAGTAGTAGACTTGATTTTAGCACTGGCGGAAGTATTTTTCGTTGTAGCAGTGTTTCCATACTTGCTCTGAGTGTTGACGAGCGATGTGATGTTCATTAACCACTGTTCTTTCGGTTTCTGCCTCGTCAATTTTTTTTCGGAGACTGACCCTTGGCTTCTCAACTTATATTGAATGTTATGCTTTTGAGCCAGGTCCTAACTCTGTGGTGTTTCTTCAGAAGTATTCTTTTCAGTTGTGTATACACAACTGAACGTATTCACTACATGTCCAATACTTGAAATTATTTAGTTGCAACAATTTCTTCCTTCTCTTCCTCTGGCCCAGTCTGCTCATCTAAAATATTGTATCAATGATGTGCGCAACTAGAGTGTTCATGCTGTGATTCCACTGTGGGCATGTATTTTCTGAATGATACTCTTGATGAAACGAACAATATTGGTCCATACCCATGCTTTCAACGGTCAACACGACATTTGAGCTTTGTGCAGACTTGGCTGGCTGATTGTTGATGCTGCTGGAGTTAGAAACCCTTCTTTAGAAGTTGAATTTAGGCGGCTTGCTGCTTATAGTGGTCTCACTTGACCTTTGTTTTAACTCTTGTAGCTCATTGGACAAAGACTTGATGGTCTGAGTCAAGCTTTCAAGATCTGTAACTTATTTATCCTTGGCCTTACTTGAGGAGGCATGAGACCTTTTGCCCTTGTCTTTGGATTATTTTTATGGTTCATCGTCAACAATGACTATGATTGCACGCAAGTTCTTTTCAACTTCTATAGCTTCTTCGTAATTTTCTTCCAGAGTTTCTTTCGTAGTTCTCTTCACGAACTGCGGGATGCTTGTTGGTAAGACATAAGTGTAATAATCAATGGTGATGGAGTTATGAGGTTTTGTATTCAGAGGAAATTTGTTCAATATGCAACTAAACCTCTGATTAAAATCTTTAACTTTCTCTTTTGCTCCATCTTTAAATTTCCCAGCTCTTTCAATAACATGGCCGAGGTTTTGTGATTGGAAACTTTTTCAAGAAACAACTTTTCAAACCGCCTCCAATTTTGGATTGAGTTCAATAGAAGACTGTGGTACGATACAACTTCTTTTCCATCTAAGGTATAAGGGAAAATTATATATGAAACATCATCGTAACGTACCTCAAGCATTTGTAGATGCAAGTAAAAGTTGTCCAAATGGTCCTCTGCTTTCACTAATTTGTCAGGGTCATTCTTCATTAATAGTTTCTATGGGTGCCTCAACATATTGTGTAACGCACTCGATAGAGCGAGTGGGCCTTGAGATATCCAATCCAAATATTTCTCCACCATTTATTATTCTCTAAACTCCTCCTCTTCTTCAGAATATGAGGCATCTTCCTCTTCCCCTTCGTTACCACCTAACCCATGGAAAATGTCGTCTGAGAGTATAACGTTGTCTTCGTCACCTCCATTGAAAGATGTAGGATGCTCTGGTTTCTCTGCAGTCTCTATTAACTCTTCAAGGGTGGTGAGAACTAAATCTTCGATTGTGGAAACCACTATCCAAGTAGGGTTGGTTGCGTTCTTCTTTGGAAAATATGGAAGATTATGTACTCCAGGGATCAATCCAATGGCTTTTGCAAAACAACGGGTTATAGGCCGAATGGACCGAATATGCTCGTAATATATTTCATAGGTTTGTCCAAGACAGGGCTGAGAAGATATGCCAACTTCAAGAATATGAGTAGAGGAGGTTCTAGGAATATTGTTTCCTTGACCAGAAGAACTGTGATGAGGGTGGGTGGAGTTTTCAGCCATAAAAATATGGTTTCCCTCCTTCTAGCACCATAAATGTTGACATTGTTGGACCTTCCAACATTCAAGGGGTCTCCTTGATATGTGGTCCCAATTATACCTCACATCGTTTGAGATAGGAGCCCCAATCAGAATATGTCCCAGTTACCAGTTTTTTTAAAGGTTTAACTTGGCTCTAACTGTTAGCAATAGAGAAGAATGAATATGTTCCTTTGAAAAGAAAGTGAGTTTTCCTAGTGAGTGTTCGGTTGTAGGTGCATTGAGGTTCTTTTACTGCGAAGGGGAAAAGAAAGTGAGCCTCTAAGAGAGAGGTAATATTACCACCCTAGTAGAGACACACGCAAACGAGAAGGATCCGTCTAACATCCAGCAGAATAGTCCGCAAAGATGCAATGGTCATCGCAACCACTACAACACATTCTCAAAATGTAGAATCTTGGTGAATCACTAGTACAAAATGACTAATTAGTTACTAAATTATTGACTAAAATTTTCATATAAACAACCATTTTTTAGTCGGTGACCAATATTGAATAATTTACAATATTTTATAACACGACCAAATTTTAGTCAAGCCAAACATTTAACAGAATTTGATATAAGTCCTTCATACTTAGATTTCATACAATGCCCTAGTAGTTCTATAAAAGGGTCTAACATCACTATTTAATATTAATCACTCTTATCTACTTTGATTTTTTTGATATGGTTCTCAAGAAGTCTCGGTGAAAACACTGAAATTAGATACCTATTGGGCATATCAAGCTTTTCATATGTAGGTCCCTCCATTTAAGTTTTATACGAGTTCAATGACCTTGAAGATGCTAGGCTAGGTTTGATAAGAAAAGAAATCTTCCTACCCATATTTTCTTCCTCCATGCCATCCTTAGTTAATCCATATACAAAAAAAAAAAGATATTCCTGACTTAATGATGCATTAGCCTGAAGACTGCTTGCTAAATAACATAGCATGGACTCAATCTTAGTTTTTTCTTTTGGTGTAATTGTTATATGAAGATTGCATATAAAAGGTAGCAACAACAGAATAACATGCACAGAGAAAGTAATACTATGAGAAATTAACTACAAACTTTCAAAAGATTTGGTACTCCTTGTCTCCATTTTGAAGGAAATTTTTTCAACTTCCTTTTCTTCAACAACTTCTCCCATGCTATCACATAATAATCAATATCTCTAATGTACAGGGAAGATGAAACTTTGGATAGGATGAAATTGATTGTATAGCCTAAAACATGCAATTCATAAGCCCTTGTTAATATTGAACGTAGTGTTTTTACAATGAACTACAAATACTACAGTCTTAATTCCTTCGCACATGCAGCTAAGGAATACCTGGCCTCATCTCTTATAGAATGAGGGTGACTCTTCAACAGATTTGAAATATGCTATATAATATGAGGAAGCTCTAATTCCATTGTTCCAAAGGCACAAGTTTCAATAACTTCAGTGTAGAACAACTAACTAAAATATTAACTACATTTGAGTGAGACAACATCAACTTTTTTATCTCAGGTAAAAAATACTTTTGCAGATGTTCTTGTATTTCTGGGGAGATAATAATTTTTTTTTTTAATCACTATTCCTCCTTAATTCCATATATGGCTTATCAAATGTTGTTTCACCATTCTCAATTTGATGATCGTGTTTTTCTAGTTCTAGAGTTGAGGACATTCCATCAATAAAATGAAGCTTATATAGTAGAGAAAAAATTGGTCATATACGCATACTTCTATTATATTCCTCAGGGAATCCATCATTTGAAATGCTCTCATCAATAAACTGAAGTAAGAGTCCCATCTTATGTGACCAAAAATACACGCAAGGGTTTCTAAGAAAGAATTCACAACATTTCCCTCCCTGTCACCATTGGACTCAAATAAAAAATTGAGAAATATGCACAAATATTTGCATGACATTTCCCTACATAACATTCCATATACACTAGAAGTGTCAATAGATTGAAACAAGTTATGGTAAGAAAAGGATGGAGAAAATACTAAAAATAATACACTCCAATGTCACTCACAAATATAAACAATAAACACATACATAATCAAACATTAAATCTTAGCTCAAATAGATTTCCAAGATACAAGATATTTCTAAACCACGTCATTACTCTTGAACTCCTATGCTTCTGCATAAGTAAACAAAATCTAGTCAACATCTAGATTGATTTCAACACAAGGAAGAAAATAAGAAGAATTGGAAAGGAAAGGAATGTTATCAAACATGAATGTGAAGAATGTCATTGAAGAAGTCCACTCTACATCTATGTTGGAAATAGGCTTGCATTCATTCAAAGCTTCAATGCTAGAAAGGATAAGTTCCATTGAACACAGTAAAACCACCCATTCTTATAGATACATTTAAAAATGTTAAATGTAATGCATGCCTATAAAATATTTAAGAACGTGATATAAAAATTTACAATAAGTAATGTCAGACCAGGAGTAAATCTGTTTTAAATTTTTGTTTTTGCATTAAGATAGAACATAGGTACATACAAGGGGAGGGAGACTATTCGGTTTCATCTCCCAATGTCTCTATGAATTCTAGCTTCCTTTATTTCTCTATTTACAATATTTACGTAGGATTTTGTAATCCCAAATATTAGGTGCCAACATTCCCACCTTAATCTGAAGGGATGTTGGTGAGTCTAAGCATCATTCTGAATCATTCAAAATTTTCCCTTCCAAGCGCTTTGGTGAAGATGTTTGCAATTTGCTCATTTGTGGAATGATGTTTTAGGTGGATTGTTTGGCTTCAACATGATGTTGAATTAGATGGTATTTTGTATTGATGTGCTTTGTTTGATCATGGAATTTTGAGTTCTTGGCCAAATTTATTTAAGAAGTGTTGTCAATCAAGAGAGGAGTTGAATGCACTTGTTTCTCCTGCAAATCTTCCAGAATTTTCCTGGGCCACACAATTTCCTTTGTTGCTTCAGCTGTTTCCACATATATGTCTCAGTTGTGGAATCTTCTAGAACTGATTGTTTACGTGACCTCCAGGAGACAACTCCTGATCCAAGACCCGTAACATAACATGAAGTAGATACTCTAGTTTATTTATCTCCATGAAAATATGAATCAAAGTATCCAATCAAGATGAAGTCACTCACTTGTGTATACTTGAGTCCAGAGTCTTGATTTCCCTTCAAATACTTTAGAACTCTTTTTGCAGTAGAACAATGACCCTCACAAGGATTTTTCATAAGCCTAGAGAGTATTCCAACTACAAATGAAATGTTTGGTATAGTAGTAGTTAGGTAGTTGAGACTTCCTATGAGTTGTTTGTATTTTGTTGCATCCTCTATTTCTTTTCCTTTAGTGGATGTGAGATTTAAGTTTTACTCCATTGGTGTAGTCAAAGGATTGCATTCAACCATGCCAAACCTATTCAAAAAATCTCCAATGTATTTATTCTGAGAGAGGAATATAAACTTCAGATGTTGGGTTAATTCAATACCAAGATAGTAGTGAATGTAGCCAAAATATGTCATTTCAAAACCTTTCCTCGGTTCTTTATTTATGGATGCAATGTAGTTATCATTTTTCCCTGTCATCAAAATGTCATCTACATACAACACAAGATATACAATTGTTTTTCCAAATTTCTTGACAAACAAAGTTGCATCATCAAGATCGTAATGTTTGAAATTGAGTTTGAGAAGATGCTCAGTAAATTTCTCGTACCAGGCTCACAGTGATTTCTTGAGACCATACAAGGATTTTACAAGCTTGCATACTTTATGTTCCTGACCCTTCACAGCAAATATTTTTGGTTGGGACATAAAAACATTCTCTTTCATATATCCATTCAAGAAAGCAGTTTTTACATCCATTTAATGGACTTTCCAACCGTTCTGAGATTCCAAGGCAAAGGGTGTCTAGATGGTAACCCATTTTGTTGTGGGGGAAAAGTCTCCTCATAGTTGTTGAGAAATATAGGGAAGAGAAAAGAGGTGATTTCTCTATAAGTGCTAACTACTTGTGAAGCCTTTTTACTTTTCTTAATAAATTTCTTCTTGACTTCATTATTATTATGCGTTCTTTTTCATCAAACAACTACCAAATCACAAAGAACAACTACCAAATCAGCTAGGGCCAAAACCTCTCCACGCTTGAGAAGAAAACCTAATGAATTTTTCTTCTTATATAATCTTCAATTGACAAATTCCAAGACTTAGACCCTTGACTAAGAACCCCTCAAAGACCAAGTCACCTTGTTGCAATTTTCTTCTTCAATTTCTTCCCTTCACTTCTGTAATACTAGACTAAAATTCTTGATGCCCTTGACCACAACTCTCGACCTTCTGCAATGGACTGTACTTCTCACACGTGTGACAGACTTAGGGTGAGTTTTGTCCCTTCCTTCCTTTGCTTGACTAGAGAAAGTATCCTTGTGAATTCATCTTGAAAGATAGATAAATTCCTTGACTTGATTCAACTTTCTATAGGTATACACGTCATATTTTCTGCTACAAGTAGATGCCCTACTCCTTCCTTGCACATGTGAGGAGAATTACCCCAAAACATACATGCTCTTCCTTCGATCTTGATCTTCCCTTCTTTGCTTGGATGTGAGGCTTCTTCTTCATCCTTTTATCGAACTTCTTGTGTGATTGTTATTTCCCATTGAATGAGGCCAAGTGCCCTATATATAGGCTTCCTCCTCATGCTTGTAGACTGACTTGACTTGACCCTAGGCTGACATGTCATCTTGGTGTAGGCTTATTGCTTCATTTTGAGGTCGAATTTCTTATGGCATTTGGACTTGGTCTTGGAGGGTATTTTGACTCTTACAATGACTCAAATAAATATGTAACATGCCCAAGAAGGATCTCTTTACATGCCAAAGACTCAATTGACTTTTATGACTAAATGATCAATCCTAATAGCTCACATGGGAGCTTCATCTATAAATACAATTCCTTGAGCATGAAACTCATGACTCAAGCATAACATAAATACTTTTATTTTTCTTATTTACATAAATTCATGATTATACATGTCATTATGAAGACCAAACCTAGTTACATATTTAAACACTCCCTCTTAATTAGGGAGGTATTCATAATTCATACAAGGTACTTGGACATTCTCAATCGAAAGAATTCTCGTAAGAAGAGTCAGATTGGTAACCCATAAGTATAACATCATATAATTGAACATTATCACATAGAAAGGCCTTAACTAACAAATTTATCTTTGCACAAGATCATAGAACAATGTTGGAAAGACCAATTATTTATAAACTCCCTCATCATTGTCTCTCTTGGAACATACCCCACCCGGGTTCTCTCAGAGTATGTTCAACCAAGACTATTCTTATCTTGGATTCTTAGTCCTCAAATAATATCGGTCCTTTTCGACTACTCTTATCTTGGATTCCCTACCACATCCTCAAAGAGTATTGGATGGATGTCATATGATTACCCAATCCTCCATTTTATCTTCCCAGGTGAAGGCAATAATAATGTGTCTATCTCTCCCTCTTAACTAGGGAGGATATATCTATTCCAATGAAGGAATGTACCCATTCCTATAAAATGAATGTACCCAAGCTCCCTCTTGACCAGGGACTTGCTCCCAATAAATATTTAGGTGGATATCATGGGAAAAACAACTACTTGTAGGACTCCTTGCTTCGATGCCATGAGTTTTATTCTTTGATATGAAGCCTGCATTCTTTTGGGACTTCTAGTATGGCACAAACCATCCATCACTTTCATTCATGAGTCATGTCATACTTCATTTCATTAGAAAGTGGCCCATTAGTCCATATCTAGCCTTCCTTCATACCTTGCTACATTCTTCGCATCATGTTTCCTTCATGATTTTTCACCCTACCACATGAGTGTCAGTTGTAGGTGACATAGACAACTATTCCCTTGGTAGCCCTACATTATCCTATCGAGATATTGTTCAAAAATAGAAAATGAATATTAAATCAAAATTACCTTTGCAATGGTATTTTGATCACGACATCTTGTTGCTTGTATCAACATCTTGCACATATATTGACACAACTCCAAAAAGATTTACAATGTCAAGGGTATCTTTTTTTTAGAATTTATCATGATCTTCATATCCTTCCCATGGACATATCATAGTAAAATATTCCAGTCCTTGGATGTTTATTTCTTTCTCCATAGTTGCATTTATGAGGTTCTCTTCCTTCCTTTATTCACACATTTCCTCCCATGAACTTCTAATCATAATTACTTTAGCTTTTTCAACCACCTCATATTTCATATGAGGACATAATATGTTGATTTTATCTACTCAATGTGTGAACAATGCTTTCATGCATCCTTTCACAAGAGGAGATCCTTTCTTTTGATCATGCTCTTGAGGTAGATCACTTATTCATGATATCTGCAACCATATGACATGACTCTAGTTTATTAATTATAAGAATACATCCCCCATATCTCTTTTTAGTCATCTAGTCTTCCTTTTGAAGATTCCTTGATTGAAATAACTTCAATCCCTTGACCTGCTTCACTTATTTTTTCATCATACCATCATCTCATGAATCCCATACAATTTGGGATTCCTTGTGAGATACTTGCTTCTACCAGTAGGTGAAACTTCCAATGAAGATTCCATTGGATGATCTTGATTATCCTCATCCTGCAAATGATCCTTTTGAATGATGTGTGATGAGCTCTATATTAGATGACTTTCCTTTTCCCATAAGTACTACTTATTATTCTAATGAGGTTACCAAGAGTGTTACATAGCATTTTTTCACTATCCCTGCAATCCCCATCCTGCACATTGGAGGATCATTTCTGTGACTAATAAGAATTGTCATTCCTTGCAAAGATCATCATTGCATCCCTTGCCATGAGGATAACATTCCTTCTGTTGAAAATTTCCTGAGAAGACCATCAAAAACACATGTTTTTGCATTGGCGCTAGTAGACCGTTATGCCCTTGCATTGATGAGGAAGATTAACACTGGGCCCTGCACCCATTGGCGCTCTGTCCTAGTGAGATACCCATGCCAACTTGTTTATGGAATGTTTTTTAAATTTAGAGGCGAAGTTTCCATCATAAAAACTTCGTGGGCGAGTCATCTGGAGTGGTTCCACTGAATAACCACGACCTCCCTCCTTTGGCCTCTTATTTCCACCTTTTGGGGAAATCTCCCAAGGGTAAGGCCTCCCTTCCACCATTGTAGGGATCCCAACCTCCTCCTCTCCCTTTATAAATAAATCCATCTTCCATTGATGAGCTAGCTGAACATATTATAGCTGAAAGGCTAAAGAGAATTCCTAAACTTTTCACTAGGAAGATAGAACAGAAAGAGACCTTTGTCGAGAGAGCTTAGGCTTGTGTCCTCACCTCGTTTGAATTCCCCGACGATCCTTTGAGATGCGCTTCGACTGAACCCCGCTGGAGGAGGTTGCGACGTCAAGGCTCCAGTTGTAACTCTTCCTTTTATTTATATATATACATGACTATTGTCTAGTTCCCATCTTGCATTAATATTATTTATTTGATGCAATATGCTTAAACCTCCTTGACTGGTTAGTTGATTATGAATGAAATCATTGTCTTGTATGCTGCTCTTGTTTTCTGATCTTCATGTAGGTATTCGAGCGCTGGTGCAGAAGGATTATGACCCGTCAAGATATAGATAAAGAAGCCACCATAATTACAACGGTGACAGCGTTGGGCTCCAGGTAGGTCGATCGACCCTGTCCTTTTCATTCATTAATTAGGAACCTACACTTTAGCTTATCCCTTTGTTGCTAGACCCACTCTAGGGCTAGAGGGATCGTCTCTGTCCGCAGAGAGGATTTACCTTCCCAACAAATTGGCGACTCTGTTGGGGATTAGTGTGAATTTGTCGTTTCTTTTCCTTTTAGGAATGATGTAGGAGCATCCTTGATTTTTATTAAAATATTGTGTAAATAAGGGGTGATGTTTTTTTTAATTATTTTATAAATTATTATGCTCATTTTTAATAAATTAAGATAGAAAATGTGAGTGTGAGGATTATTATAAATATGATTTTAATAAATGGAGGATATGAGTGGAGTTGATTTAGGTAGATAATTTATGGATCAGGAATTCCTTCAATGGAACTCAGTTGAGTCAAATAAAGGATAAATCTATTTTAGATTTTGGTTGAGATTTGTGTGGAGAAAATCATGGATTGGAGTTAATTCATAATTGTGTATAAATATGAAGCCTGTGAGAGTGAGGAATACAGTGAGAGATAGAGAGAAATGGTGTGAGAGTTTTTGAAAAGGCCGAGGGAGCCGAGAGGCCAATCATTATAATATTCGGCTAAGGAAGGGTTTGCATTTATAAATTTCTAGTTGTGTTTTATGAAATTATTTAATTTGTGTTGGCTCTCTCTCCTTTGTGTATGTTTTTAGTTGAATAAAAGGTGGTTTTTAATGAAAATTTTGATGAAGTTTCCATGTTAAGGAAACCAACACTTGTATTGTGTGCAAGGATCTGTTTTGTAGCAGAATCCATGCATCATTTGGTATCAGAGCCCAAAGATCTAATTAATCAGTGCAGTCACGTACGAGAGATGAGTGAGTGAATTTAATCTCTGCAATTATATATGTGCGTATATGAATGTGTGAACGGAGGAATAGTGTGTATTTGGAACCATGATGGTGGCAGAAGTAACCTCGGACTGGTTGGAGTGCAAGTGAAAGACGAAGTTTCTACTGAAGTCGAAACTGAAAACAATGAGCATCGTGAGCTGGTGTGATTGTCTGAAGCTGCAGATATTGAACGCAAATGTTTTGGACGTGAGCGTAGAGGAAGCTGGGAATCGATGACAGCAAACAATGTTAACACCCACGCAAAATATGCGTTGGGCAATCTGTGTTTCTAGCAGTGGCTTTAAGAATCAAATTGTGTTGACCGCAATGTAGAGAAACGTTGTGCAGTATTGTGGATAGTTCTAGTGCGATGGCTCGTGTGGTAAAGATTTCAAGTAATACAGAGAAATGTTGTACGACATTTTCTCTTCTTTGTGCTGACGTCTCATATTACTGATTATATTGACATGCAATGGAATGGTAATTACATTGAGAATTGGTACAGTCAAAGGAAATTACAACTTATAGAGCTGGACTATAAGTGTCGTTGTTCTATGTTTTAAATTGGAGTAGGAACTATGCAAATGGAGAGCTGAATTCGGTTTGAGAATCTATATTTGATTACGAAACCCCAATGCACAAAATAAGGAGGAAGATGTGCATCGAGGAGAGACAGAGATCGATGGAGATCGTGTTTCAGTAGAAGTAAATGATTGCAATCACAATCTTGATGCTATGATTATGTATGGGATGTCCATGGAGGTTGGAGATGTAGCTGGTATGCGATTTGTAAAAGGAGCAAGTAAAACAACAAATAATAGTTAGCGTGGAGTGAAAATGCGTAAGTACTAATGAATGCCGGAAGGTCTTAGCGAAGAGAGATTGAATTGGGCTTGAGTGAAAACAATATGTAGCTATAGGAAAATTATGTGCGGTTTTAAATTCTAGAAAGGAACGTTGTCTTAATTATATCGCTCGAGATTCCATACACAGGATTTTATGAAATCCATCCATTGATAGAACAGTGAAGGTCGATTTCAACGAAATTAATATCATCACTAGTACATTTGGGGAAAATTCCGACACTTGGTTTCGACACTTTTGACCAAATGTTGGAAATTTCCCCAAATTTTTTCAATCCCGCCTGAAACCGTCGCTAGACCGATGTCTAGATAAAAGTGTCGCAATACCGACACTTAGACAAAGTGTCGCAATTGCGACATTTGGAGGAAGACGTCACAATTGCGACACTATGCCCCAAAGCGTCGCTATTGCGACGACTTCTTACAAACGTCGCAATTGTGACACAATGTCTAAGTGTCGCAATTGCGACGTTTGGAGGCATCCGTCGCAATAACGACGCTTTGTTTGCGACACAATGTCTAAGTGTCGCAATTATGACGTTTGGAGGCATCTGTCGCAATAGCGATGCTTTGGCCACCGTCGATATAATGACACTTATATGCAATAAACGACACTTATATGCCTTTGCAAAAATGGTCGGCTTACAGAGCAACGCGAGGAGTAGTTCATGGAGGCACCTTTACGATTGTGCATAATTTGGAGAGAAAATAGTAATAATGAGAGAGGCTCCTTTAATTGCGTCTTTGATTTGTGAAGGTATGGATTGTCCAGCCTGCAATTCTATGCTGTCGAGAAAGACTATCAATCCTCTGGAAACAAGACTATTGTGAAGATGCCTGGCGAAGAAACAGACATCGGGATCACGACTGCTGATGAACACATCATAGTCTGGCGAAGAAGGCACCAATGAGGGTATTCTCAGTGAATGAGGGATGTTGAAATATTAATTTCAACTACCCTGTCCTTTGGCCGCTTTCTAAATCTATTTGAATATCTCTGTCAAACAACCACTTTCTAAAACTGATGAATAGTCAATTTTGGTTTTGAAATCACAGTCCCTGCACACTTAAAAAAAGAGCGCTGTTTGTTTTGGAAACAGAGCAATTTAATAGTAAACGTGGGAGATTTTAATTCAGAAGAACGTGGTCCCATAGACCACAGAACAAATCAACCATCCATGTGGAAGCAGGCGATTCGATCGCGTTATTTTTTGGCCCGTCTGCATTGTGGAATTCCGGACCCGAAACATTATAGGGCGGAATTAATTTGATTTTTGCGTCACAATTTTCCTCCGTACGTAAAGCCACAAAACGGACCTGAATTTTTATATGGCGTATTCTATGAAGTTTTCGCGTCACAAATTAGGGTTACATCAGCAGGCTATTTTGGAACGCAAATTTGTGATTGAAATCGGGTTTATTTTTTTTGAAGTTCGAACGTATGATATAGTTTTATTAATATTTTGTTATAAGTTTTGTTTCACCGCCCGATAGTTATTTAAACCATTGGCTCATATATAACATATGCGCAAATATTTCACTTTGGGCATTTGTAATGTGGGCCCCGAATACTTTAAATAGGTTTGGTTTAATAGTTTTTTGTTTTGTTATTATATGTAATAGCATGTGTTTTAAAATAGCCCGAAGGCTAATGTAAAAGGAAAAAGGGCGTATTATGTTATTTTAAAACATATACATTAGACAGTTTAAGTTTTGAGGATTGCACCCCCGGTGCAATTGTTTGTTTATAAGATTATATGATACATGTGAGATAAAGGTTTATTATTTATCATATATAAATAAATTTTATAAAAATTGTAAATTTACACTTTTATGAGGTGATGTTATAAGTAAATTCATAAATATCTCTTTTTAATCCTCATTTTACTCCATGAATATGTTTGGAAATGAAATTTCAATAGATTAATTTTCTCCTAACCTATGTATCATCAATATTGTACATTTACATTCTTACTTATGAGGTGATGTTATAGGTAAATCAATGAATATCTCCTTTTAATCTTCATTTTACTCCATGAATATGTTTGGAAATGAAATTTCAATAGATTAATTTTCTTGCTATTATATGTTTTACGAAGATATGGTAAGGAATTCTCTCTTGTTCTTCTTAGAAATAATTATATATAATTTTTTTTTCAAAATAGATTAAAAAAATTATATGAGAAAAAATATTAATTCATCAATATGTGTGTGTGTGTGTGTTGTGAGGAATAATTTCATAGTTCAACTTAATGGTTCATTATATAATCATGTGATCATCACCAATGATATATCTTAAAAAGCAACTGAAAAGCCATGTGTACAAAATTGATGTATACTCTAGAGAGTGGTTCTTATATCACTATGTAAATTGTTGTATGCTACTTCAACAAAATTATAAGATAAATTGTAATACACATCATATATGCACCATAACAATTGGTGCAGGGTAAAACCCACCTGCCACACCTTTGTACTCGATCCAATTTTCTCTGTCAACTCTTCTAGCTGTGGGAGTTTCCTCCAAGGATCATAATACCCCCAAGGCCTGTTATCACCCTAGTAATTATCAGGTTGTGGGATGGGGATTTTTGTAGTTAAGAACACCAGGGGTAACCAAGAACCGCTTTGGGAATTCAATATCTAGCTTTCTTGAACTCCAGAGAGGGATCTCTCCGTATGATTTAGCTTTGTTTTAGTAACATATATTAGGTAGCTATGATTGTGTATTTGGGTTTGATTTTAAAAGATTGGTGGGAATAAAGAGATTTCAAGGTAAACCAAAAGGATCTACCAGAATATTGGGCAATGGAGTCAACTCTCTAGGCAAGCAGAACTAAGAAATAAGGCTCAGAGATGCAAATGTGCTAAGGGCAAGATAGGTGACCTTCTAAGGCTATGTATAGGCTTTATTTGATGGAGTAGATGGGATCTGAGCAAAAGGGCACTTAAGAATCCTTAAGCTACAGATAAGAAGATTGAAGAAGGGGATCTATTAGGGACCTAGAGCAATTAAGAATTCTATGGTCTAGTTATCAAGTAGAAAAAATTAAAATGGCAACAAGTTTCAAAACAGGGAGCTTATTATCACTAATCCTGTTTAATTTTTCATTAGTTGATCATTATAGACTAGAAAAACATAATATGAATGAATGTAAACTTCAAAGAAATACACTGAAAACAAGGAAAGAAATGAGACTTATCTTGTCACCACGAGAATCCTTAGCTATGATGTCTCTGATCTCTTTCCAGTCTACTACTTTCACTAATTGACTCACCAACTTCAATATAACCAACAAATAAGACTATAGTTGTCTTGAGAAATTTTATTCACACTGAATACTTTGAATTGTGAAGTATTTATACAAAAAACTATTTGCAAAATATCTCAGGAATTGAGATAATGTTTTAATAAAAAATAGGAAAGAAAAATTAAAAAGAGGGACAACTGCATAACAGTTTTCAAGCTGTTACCTTTTTACAAGCAAAAATAGAACTGATTATTCTAATTTGAACTGATTGTTGTTGTGCTGTGTGTACTACTGGAATTAGGTGCATCTTATCGTGGAAAGTGGTTGAATAATTTTCCTTTCCTCTAACTTTCAATGTTGATACTCTTTATTCATCTGATTTGAGCTGTTTTGCTGTGGTAATTAAAAAATAACCAACAGTAACATTATTTTCACTGATACTCTTTCACCTACTGATACACTTTAACCCTGTATTTTTACCATTTGAGGTAACAATAAAAAATGAATTTACAAGTGAATTTCCTGTTTTTTATCCATTAAATTCACAACAGATCTATGAATTCTTGCCACTTTTATGCAGAGGGGATCTTCATAGTCTTCAATTTTCTGTAACTTTCATCTGCCTCTATATACTTGGAAAAGTTAGGCTTGATAGTGAACATATGCCTGATCTCATTATCTAAAAAGAACAGATTTTCAAAATACTGAAGAATTATTTTGCCTGTTGCTGATCCTTGAGGCAGTGGTTGTCTGGCTTGCTCTTTTGCATGATTTCTGATTTTTAGATCATAATCTTTCTGAGGCATTAACTTGTCATTCAATGCGTGAATATCAGGCAAACCTGCTTCTGAAAATGTTTTGTACTTGGCTAAAAATATTGAGATGGATACATTCATGTCTTTACACTGGTCCTTTAGATTACTCATTATGTTTCTTTTGTTCAGGACCTTTTTGATTTGAAGAATGCTTTCTGTTCTATCAACAATTTTCAATTCTTCCAACTCTTCCCTGCTTTTACTGTTTAAAAAAGCTATGAGTTGGATTGCTTGGGCTGGTTTATTGTCAA
The DNA here is from genome assembly GCA_034641835.2 of Pinus albicaulis. Classification (NCBI taxonomy): domain Eukaryota; kingdom Viridiplantae; phylum Streptophyta; class Pinopsida; order Pinales; family Pinaceae; genus Pinus; species Pinus albicaulis. The sequence continues at coordinate 901,633,655 of CM076581.1, forward strand.
TTTCCCTCTTAGTCTTGTCAATCTCTGCACTAGCAACTTGAAGTAACTCCCTCTGTTCATAAATTATCCGAATTGAAGGCCATTGAGAATGAATTCCTTCAATAATTTTGGTACATAAATGATTTTTTATATAGGCCACTTGATCTGTAAGATTTACTTGTGCTTGCAGAATATTTACCTGTTCTTGTAGTCAATCGGCCCTTTGCTCATGTCCTTTAGAAGTAATCAAGGCATCATTTTGGGAATTTTCTAAATTTTTAATAATTCCTTTCAAACTAAGAATCTCTTTATCTTTAATAGATATGTCCTCCATGGCTTTGATTACGGCTGCTTGGTCTTGTAGTGTGCTCCTCTGTGAGGATGAGGAAGAAGAGGCAGAGATTTCCTGAGAAGTAATTGGCACTGCAGTTGCCAGTACTCCTTTCGGTGCCAAGTGTTTTGCCAAAGTAGATGGTATAGCAGTGTTTACAGTGGGGATCACTGTAGGAATGACCATTGGTTGTGATTTTCTTAGTTCTTCATTCTCTTTCATTAGAGCCTCTGTTTGACTTTCCATTGTTTTTATCTGATCTGTCATTTGATGTACAAGCTGCTTTAATTCATCATTCTCTATTTTTTGCTGTAGAATTTCCTTTGCTTGAGAGTTTTCACTCTGAGGCAACTTCAAATATTTTCTAAGAGCAGCTATATCCTCATTTTTTTGTTTAATTAAGACTTTTTCCACTTCAATGTTGGTTGGGTCACCCCCTGCTTCAATCACTATATCTTCTAGTGCTTTTATTCTTAAATTATTAGAATACAATGAGGCTTTGTCCAACTTCATTTGATTTTGGAGGTTGAGCACTGTTTTCTCAAGCCTAATTGATTTCATAGTTTTACTGACAATTTTGGAATATAGCATTTCAGTATTGCTCCTATGAAATTCAATTTGATCTAATTCATGAATGACATCTGCATCCACTTCAAAATCTATTTTGGAATAATCTGCCACTGATTTTGGCTCAGCCATTGTAGGCTTCAAGAATGACATTACCAATTTATTGGATGAATAATCAAATGCTGAAAGAAGCCTGTCTTTGTTTCCAGGGTTTTCCTTAAGAAATCTAGAATAAGCTTGATTCTTGATCTCTTCATTCTTCTCTTTAATCTGTCTGAATCTGATCTGAATCTCTGACTCTGTATTGTCAGTTTCCTGAGAAGAAGGAGGAAAATCGACAGTAGCTTGGTTTTCCTTCATGACTGTATCTTTTTGTTGTGTTCCAATTTTTACATTTTGAAGCTCTTTTAATGTTTCAGTGACTATTCTTGTTGCTTCATCATCTGTTTCAATATTTACAGCCTTATCCTTTTCTTCTTCTGTTGACTTGCTTCTTTTACTATAAGGAATTCTGAATTTTTTGTCCTCAATAGTCTCAGCTATGAAACTATCTCCTTCTCTGTCTCTTTTATGTACATTATCAGTATCTTTGCTTGTAGAAGCCACCTGTATTGTCTGTTCAATCTGTTTGCCTTTGCCACTGTCTACCTGTATTACCTGTACTGCCTGTGAATCATCATCAGATAGGGTGTTTGGCTCCCATTCAATTTTATTTATATATCTTTCAATATGGGGCTTAGGATCATGCAAGTAAACAGGCAACTTACATTTTACCCTTATTGCACTCAAAATACCTTGTGGGTCATACTTCCATGTAAAACTACATGGGAACTTATACTCTTTAAGTTTGACATTTATCTCATTGGAAGCTTCTCTGTTATTCACAATGAATGGCCCAATTTGATTTTTCAGCTTAAATTGGGTCTTTTTCCTGGAAGCTATGAAGTTGATTTCATCTACATTAAATACTTGTCTCAGATATTATAAAGCAAATATTCTTGTAGTAACAAATCTGGGTAAATTATATGGGGCCAGGGATGAGCCATACACTCTGATTTATGTATGATTTTTATATAAATACCAATCTCTAGTTTTGTAGCTCTCTGATAACTGCAGAAATCTTCTTGTCTCATCATCGATCCTAGGGATCTCCTCTTTTTCCAAGAGATACATAGTAGGGGCTATAAATGAGTCATTGAAATCTGTAAAACTATACTCTCTGTTCCATTTCCTTAGAATAGATGACCAAAATACTACTGATAGAAATTTTCTTTTTGCATCCACTTTTTGACATTAAATTGGAAACTTATCTGTTTGATAATATAGGAATAGGTGGAGTAGATAATAGGAGTATCTGAAAACTCCTTATGATAATCTGGATAACTGGTAATGCATACTTTCAGCAATAAATCTAGCGAAATTGAACTGAATGGATGGTGATTGACCAGGGCTTAGAGTTGACAGAAAACCTAGGATGGGCACATCAGTGAATTCATCACTGGTGTATCCTAGTATGAAGGAGAGCATTGAGACAATCTGTCTAGTCTCATCTGGGAAATCAAAGGTGTCGAAAGGAGGATTTAACTTAGGAATATAAACTTGATTTGGACAAAAAGTCTGGTATATTTAGAATCTAGTATTGAAATCCAAGTCAAGATATAGTTGGGTTAAATCTTCTATTGATAGGGAAGCAGAATTGGGGTCATGATTCATTTGCAACATGGAATTTATCAACTCTTCAGTGATGTAAAACAAGATCTCTTTTTCTTTGTTTACAATACATCTTTGTTCTGGCATATAATAGGCTTGGCATAATCTGATAAAGTCAGGAACATAATGAGTGAGAGCGAAAATATATCTAGGTAGATTGGATTCCCAAATTGGAATATCTTTGTCACCCTTTTCCACTGATTTTCCATAGCACCAATTATAGACATCAAGCAGGTTAAATTCTACATTAGGGTCTAGTATTCTATAGTCCAGATCAACTAAAGGGCTATTCTCTGGAGAAATTACTGGAGGCTGGACTGGTCTGACCACTTCTGTAGAATCAACCGTGAGTGCAGGAGTTGGTTTGTCGATTTTGAAGGACATAGGCTGATGAATATTTGCAGAAGACTTCTTTTGAGATTTTGGGCCTCCATTCTTGGGGGTTACCTGTTTCTTGGTCATTTTTAATATGAACGAAGCAAGCTTAAACGGTTTGCTACGTTCCTTTACAAGAAGTAGGGGTTTCTTGGCGAATTTCTACTGAAAATGGGGTTTCTAAGCAGAGTTTTTAGGAAATGCAAGGAATTTAAATCTCATAACGTGTATTTAAAATCGATTTCAACAGCAAAACGGACCAGGGTATGGAAAAAACTGCGAGAAAGGGCAATTAGGGATTCCAGGGAAATTTTGACAGAGTTTCCCTTGAAAAATGGACACTTTTTTGCAGTAACTTTGGTAATTATTTGAAATCGACAGGAATTTTGAAATCTCAGAGGGCAAGTTCGAAGAAAAGTACCTGGAGAACTAGCGGAATTTGGTTGAAGACATTGCAGAGGTGCTCAGTATTCAATTTTTTGAAAATGGCTTCGCAGAGGACAATGTAGTACTTTTTAATGGAAATTCAGGGCAATGGGCGTCAAAAAATGGCACTGGTAGGTTGAAAATGGCTCTGCAAAGTTTCTCAGGGTTCAAATGGCGTGATTTTGAGGAAAAACGGTTCTGCAATGTTTTTACAGGTTTAAAGCGAAAAGGTGAAAATTTGAATGAAAAATATAATTTGAATGTATTAAATGATGGTATAACCATAGTTAAATGAAATTAAACTCGGGTTAAACGGGTGAGGTTTAGGGAATACCGGCAGTGGTATTCGCGCGGGTAAATGGTGGTAAGCGGAAATTAGCTTTTCGAATGTGATACAACATGGTGGCGACACGTAAGCGCGTGGTGGTTTGGAAAAACCACCCATTTCGTGCAGCTTTGCCAAAACATCAAACGATTACTTTATGAGCGCGAAAATGTATTAGCGCCGTCGGATCTGGATTCAACAAGCGAACGGCCACGATCAAAAGGAAAGGTGCGGGGAAAAGGTAAGTTATCGGGTTCACTTTGGGCCATTGAACTTGGGAGATGAAGGATAGATCGGACGGTCGGAATTTTACGTGATGGGGAGAGATAAATGTATTAAAAAAATTCGCGCAAGTGTATTACCGTAGGATCAAATGGATTCTAGGGATCGGACGGTTAAAAATGAATCCGACGGGAGAAGGTTTGGTTTAGTCATATATACAGAAATGACTTATTCTTATTGGAAAATCAAGTGTTTGAAAGGATTACCAAGGCTTCGAACTGTGGTTAGGGTCTGGGATTTAGGCATAATGTATGCGGAGAAAAGGTAAGGTTAAGGTTCTAACCTTAGGTTAAGGGACTTGGGGCAGAAAATATACAAGGGAAAGGGTCATTTTTATTGAAGTTTAGTTTAGATGAAACTTCGAGTGATTTTTGATTTAAAACATATATAACATATGTTTTAAACTTTTTCTTCATATATTTTATTTATATGGTAAATCAAATCAAGAAAACTTAATTACCATAGGGGCAGGATTAAATATACAGATAAAATTTTAGCCAAAGGGGTTATAAGGGGGGTTTTATTTAAGCATGTGGGGATAAAATACTTTGGCTTAAGCTATAATAAGTGGGTTTTTGGGATTTATTTATAAAATGAGTTATATAATAGGAAAAGGTCAATTGTAGGGAGTTAATACATAAGTTAGAGTTAATATGACAAGGGGACAATGTATATTCAAAAACACATAAATATAACTAAGAAAGTGAAGATTAAAAAACAAATTTGCATTATAATAACTTCATCACTTAGACTTAGGATAAAATGTGATTTTGAGGGCTTTATGCTTTGAAATGATGTAGGAAGTTAATCAAATGAGGATTAGAGTATCTTTAAGTAAAAATGAAGTTTTACTTAGGATTTTTCATGGGAAATGAGTGCATGAATGGTAAATGATGTGATTTAGGGATTAACATAGACATTTCACACTTTCAACTGATCAGTCATAGAGCCTTGGGTCCGGTCCCAACCAAAGTCAAGGAAATGCCTTGAGCCTTTCTGACTGATAGTATAGAATGTTTCATGACTATGGGAAGGGGAAGTTAGTTATTTTTCAACCCATGATGAATGATATTTACATTGAGACTTTTCACCTTCTTCTACTTACCCATCTTACCATGCTAACATTTTTTTCTTCCTTTGTAGTAGGTGCATTTAAGCTAGCAACCTTCACAAAATTTATTCTTTCTGAAAGAAAGTAAAACTATCTAATTCTACACTTGTTTCATCCATGAATCCAGATTAAATTGTTGGATTCAATTTATTTCTCTACCTAACTACTGAATTATTAGGATTAAACTGTTTAACAACTCATTATTCTCTATCTATAACAAAGGAAATTGAAACAATGAGAAGTTAAGATTGAACTATTTAACTCATCATGGAATAATGGCATTTATTGACACTCTTCCATAGTCAAAAAGTAAAAAGTAGTGGTATTTATGCTTGCTCACTTTCATGTTTTATTCATTTTTTCTTTGGCGTATCTTATTTTTTCTAAGTCCTTTGATTGTTCTTTTAGGACTTTTTTACCCTCCTTTTTTTTTTTAATTTTTTTTTTTTTTTTTTTTTTACAAAATATGTGAATACAACTTGCAGAAGGCAAAGTATGTAAAAATTTACAAAATTACCAATAGTCAAGTCAAAATTATGACTCCTATATTATAGGTTGCTAACAAGGCCTATGCCATGCCTTCTCGCATGCGAAACTTCTTCACTTGATGGTTCTAAACCATACTATAAGTCCCCACGTTCTATGGTCTAATCCCCATCATACCTATCAACATTCAACCGCTCTTTACACACCCTGAATATAATGACTAGCCTACTCTCATTAATATATACGCCAATAAATACAATCCACTTAGGAATTAAACCCCAAAACCTTGGGCTCACTCATTTTACATATTTGAATTGATATTCGAATGTATCAACTTCTCGACCCTCTTGTATTTCAACCATGATGTTTAATGTATATCGACCTTGTCAATTCAAACTCCGTCACTTGGTTTCAACCAAACGCACGGCCATTCACATAATTATACAGTCCTCCTTATTATAATCTCCGCCAATCGTCAAAGATCGTAACAAATATCGACTTTGGTCTATAACTCAATGGTCATACATAAACCATTCTTAGCTCCACAGTAATTTACCTCTCAATCTGATGGTCGATGGAGCATCGCGCCGGTTTGGAGGATCCAACGGACACAACGAAATCTCGCGTAACGAACACGCCCAAGGGTTAATCTGTGATGAGAACGGTTTTATAATTCCGCCCTCGGCCACGTGTCTCACAGAGACATATGTCGCGTCCTTTTCACCAATTCTGCTTACCACCTCCAAACTTGCGTGATATCGCTGATTTTCCAAACGGTGGTTTTACTGTGCACTTCGGTCACAGTTCCGCCTCTTATCTTCCAGGTTCCGTCGAGCTTTCTTTTATTGTACTCCGCCTCCGCTCCTTTGGCTCGCATCTTCCTATACTAGTTTTTTTTTCTTCAATTAAGGACTCGCACTCCATGAGGTTCATTCACACGCCGGTTCTATGTACGTGGTAGCACCGATCAAACCTTGAATCGAAGGCTCGAGCACAATTATCTATTACACTGTGGGGAGATCCATAATTTGGACCTGTCTACCCTCTCTACCATGGCATTTCCCACTGCATTACATGAGTCTCGACCACAACATTGCCATACCACTATCCAATGCCACACCATCCACTGTCATGGCGCTTAACACGGGTTATCACACAACTTTATTCGTCCGACAATTATTACACCGAGTTAAAATAATATCCAATGGGTTCGGGAAAGGATAGAACCTCTCGCACAAAGGCTAGTAATTCAGGAAAGGACTTGGTTCCTCTTTCAACATACAGGACCCCATTAAACCAAAATTATCGAGTATGTTTTCTAGACTACTATACAGTTGATTATCAGGACACAAAAACCATTCACGCCATAATTAACTCGACAAATGCACAATACCATTGAAATAATTCTACATTTATGCAGTGAAGTACTTACAACTTTGGCTCGACCAGATCTTCGAATTACTTGGCCCTTCTCCTCTACTCTGTCTCTACGACAGTCCTACGCAGCCTATGCGGTTCTCTATGCAGGTCTGCCTTATTATGCCTATAAGGCTTATTTTTATACAAACCCTGAATCGACTCAACTCCTCTAATGCTCAAAACTCTTCATATCTCTAACTCTGAGACTAACCCTTTGACAGATAGAGACGGACTCCTAAAATTAGCTTAACTTCTGAAACTGACTGTCTCTTCAGGTGCCCATTAATCATTCGAGAAGTTACATTTTCTTCTCTAATTAACTAAAAATAACTCAAATATGAATAAATACATGGGGAAATAAAACATGAGACCCCCCTTTACATTTATTTATGGACAAAGGTTGTTTTGAGCCTAATGCCCCTGCATCAACAATTGCCATACAACTAATTTGTTTTAGGATACATGTGGCATTCTAGGGGTAAATTCCATATGATGTGTATATCAATCTATTAGGTGTTGGTAAGTTGTGAGTATCTAAGAAATGATAAAGAATATCCATACATCGTGATCTTGTAATGTGATTATAAATTGTGTCTATAATTTCCATAAAATGTATAAATGATTTGTTTAAAAAAAATCAACACAATCAACCCTAAACAATGCTCATGATGTGGAATGTCATTGGCGAAACAAAAATGATGGTCACATGTCCCATTTCTATGGTATGGTAATCATATATATGTTGTAGCGACACTTGATGAGTAATTAAATAAATCTTAGAGTGTGACTCATTGTGCCATATTTTTTTAAAGCATGATTTGTTTTCCTAGTTTTTACTAATTTGTTAACATATTTTATTCATTTGGAAAGCTAATTAATGATGATTTAAGTAATTAGGACCTAATGAGAGATCATATTCACATATTCACGGAAATATATTTGGTAATTGTAGTCACTATATGAACCGCACATGCATGCTACTTAAGAAAAATTGAAATATAAACTATAATACACATCTTATATCTGCCATAACAATTTTCATACAACTTATTTACTTCTAGATACATATGAAATACTTCAGGTAAATGCCATATTATGTGTATACGAATATAGTAGGTGTTGGTATGTTATGAGGATCTAAGAAATGATAGGGTATCCACACATTAGTGCCCTGGTGAATTTTTTGCATAATTTTCTATTTGTTGTAATTTTGTTGTCTGGATTTGTTATAGATTTCAAATAATGCAATTATCTACCAATTGTTCTTTATAAAGAAGAAGTACAATAAGTAGTCACCTAAAAGTGAGCCATGTGAAAATATTGGTAACATGAGTAACCTGGTACGCTATAAATGAAAAGTGAATAACCTCCACTCACCAACAGGTGGCAGGCAGGGTTGGAATTTGGATTTCTCTTTATCCGTCACACAAATTTTTTTGACGTTTTGGTCATTATTTTTCTAGTCAATAAACGTTACGTTTAAAATTTTGCACTTCATTAATGACGTTCTCGTAATAAATTAACCCTTCACCAATAAAAGTTTGATTAAAAAAATTCAACGCTCTTCCATTTTCTTTGGATTTTGGAGTGTGATATATCTGTGTCATGGAATTTTAATACCTAAAGTTTCAAGAGAAATAACTGATTCTTTTCAAACTAATATTTCCTCATTATATTCTATGATCTACTAAAAATTACTTCAAAAAGAAAGTAACCTTCCAATATAAAGAAAAAAACATGAACGAGCTTTCCCTAAATTGTAATAAATTTATGTTTATTATTAATATTGCATAATCTGTCTTATAAAAATTGCATAATCGGACTAAGAACAGATCCTCAGTGCATTTTTTATTGTTGTTGTGATTAAAATAATGAGCCAAAGAATGCTAAGGCACTCAGAGAAATCAATATATGTATTATTTCTCACAAAATCATGTTGAGTAGTGGAGACTAAGCGCTAGATTTATTTTTTTGTCCTCAATCTCTCTATTAATTATGTCTATGTAGTTTTAAGAATAACAATCCAAAGAAATCTCAGGCTTCCAGAGAAATTAGTCTTTGTGTGCAGAAATTAATGATTACTATTGACTAAATGTTATACCATTTGAAATTGCTGAGCGAAATTAATCAGGCCATGATGTACCATTTGTCAGTATCTATTTTCTCATGTATGAAAGTTGATGTACCATTGAAAGTTTAATAATTCTATTGAAAGTTTAATATATATATATATATATTTTAAATTTAATGATTAATAATAATTAAATTAAAATTCCTAAAAGACAAAATAAAAGCCTAATAATCACGAACTATTATGATAATTTAAAAATATAGAACTCAGGCTGAACATAGTTACAAAGATACCAAGAAAAGAAGAGTGCATGTGCATGATAACCTCTTTCTTGAAAACCTATGAATGCCATTCTCAATGAAGACTCAAGGCTCAACTGGATTGGATTGTATATCAAAACAGTGGGAATGAATCAAAGTTCAATGAATGAATAACTTGATCGAGAAAATTTGTAGGGAAAGGTAACTTGACTATCAATCTACTAAACCTCACTTCCATGATTAAAAAAACACCCCCACCTTCTCAGTGGTCCCATCATGGTCCACCTATTGAAAAACAACCAACAAATATTATTTTATATATATTTTTGCATGGCCATTGGACAATGATTTACTATGGTTTTCCTACTAAATTCCGATGGATGATTATTCAAAAATATTGAGAATTAGTTTAGTATCAAGGCATAGCCAAGAGTCTTACTGGATATTTATAGATTACCTCTCCATTGGATGATTGTACATTTTTCATCTACTTTTTCACGTGAGTTTCAGTTGATGCTAGATCTTTGCCTTCTATTTCTTTAGTGAAGCTAAGAGTTAACTTTGATCTTACATTAATAACTATACTTGCATGAATATCCATGATTTTATACTTCCCCACTGTGGTCAATGTTGATGTATGGCCTTGGCCCATTGATCTTACAATTAACTCACTATTCATATTCAATTTTCTCCAGTTCAGCCCAATAAAATAAGGAAAACAGAAAATGAAATCTTGATTTTTCTTTCCAGTGCTCCTACATAATACAAATACTCTTAAAAACCAATTAATATATAAATTGTCATCATTCATGCTAAAATCAGTTTCAATTTTTTTAATGAATCTTCTTACAATTAATAGATTACATTGCTCACAGAATAAGAGATAATTTAGAACTATGATTTCACAATAATAAATTACCCTAGTAGTTCAAACTTCGAACATACCTTATGAAATTAAAATATGGCAGGTTAATGAGCCAATCTAGTTTCCTCGGAGCCAATCTTGAGCTCGGCCTAAGTCTGAATGCCTTGAGAGTGCGAGTGTAAGGAACTAGACACCTAAAGCTTTTATTTTGTGCTTGTGTAATTCACTGTTTGACCATCAAGCCAAGCCACCAACTATATTAACACTACTTCATGTTGGGGCAGATTGGCATTCTAATTTCTTAGTGCTATAGCCGTACTTTTTCACTGCTTCACTAATCAAAATCTTGGAAGTTTACAGGGCAACGAGCGTTATTCTTTCTTTGGTGTTTTCTGTAAAAGAAAGGATTTGTGAACTTTCTGTAATAGGAAGGGGAAAACTAAATTGATTCTAATTTTAAAATATCAATAATGATAAGTGGTAATTCCTTTATTAAATTTTTAATTTTGAGTGAGCCAAAAAAGTAACTTTCCTTACTTTTTGAGTACAACCTTGCAATTGCAAAGAGGACTAGTGTTGCAAAATTATTGGTAAGTGGAAATTAAAGGGCGTAAGAACGTTTTTGAAAAAATTTCAAACGTCAAAATTAAGTCTTCTATCCTTCCTAGCACCTCACGGAAAACGGGAATCCGCAAATTCTAGTCGTCAAATATGTGAAAAATGCCTTATGACGGGCAAAATGGAGGACTGGTCCTATGCTGCTACATGAGTTAGGGTTTCATGTGGCAACAGGGAACCTTGTATAGTTTTTCAAGGATAGGAAAGAAGAATATTGTCAGTTAATCATCACATGAAACTTTATCACCATTTGAAAATTGTGTCCTAATTTGAAACAATAAGACTACCCAACTATTTCATTATTTAATTTTGATTGTGTAATACAAAAAAATATCCTAGATAACTTAAATAATGTAACCACTTTTGCAAAAATTTAGTGGAGAGAACCTTCAATTACATTTATTTTGAAGTTCCACTTGCATTTTAAGCCATTTTAATTAGTATTTCATGGCTATTCTAGTAAAAATTTCAACCTCTTGTAGAAATTTGTTTGTCACTTGTATTAGAAACGCAAAAATCAAATGTAAATAAAAATGATTTGAAATGAAAAAATCAAATGCGCACTACATAAAAATGATTTTTTTAAAAACTACATTAATGTATGATATCATGCGTGCATTCGCCCTCAGCTCTTGCAGAATAACATTCGCCCTCAGCTCTTGCAGAACAGCATTCGCCCTCGGCTCTTGCAAAATGGTAAGTTCTTACTGCAAGCCCTTCCTCCTATAGTAGGGTTGAACCTATTTGGGTTTTTTTGGAGCCTCTGAGAATACAAAGGTTGTGATTGATTACGGGGCACTGCCTACATTTATGGAACTTCTTACCTCTGGGAATGATAATGTTCGAGAACATGTAGCACGTTTATTTTAGAGGCATAAAATTATTCTTCCCAACTATCTTTATATGTCTGTAATTTTGGAATTTGATTTAAAAAACTAGTACCCAAATTTGAGTTCAACTGGTGTTCGTGTAAGGCTGTTTGGGCTTTGGGAAATATTGCTGGAGACTCTGCAACATTTAGGGATATTTCCCTCAGTCATGGAGCTCTAAGGCATGTGCTTGCCCAGTTGAATGATACTGCTAGAATTTTAATGATAAGAAATGCTACACGGGCTCTGTCAAATTTTTGCCATGGTAAACCCCAACCACTATTCGAACAGGTAAGCAGAATACATTTTCTGCCTCTTCTTCTTAGTTCACAGATACTGTGGATTTTTTTTATAGATCTTGGTGCTTGGTAGATTTGGACGTAATATGGAACTAGGCGCTTGTTCATTACAATGACTCCGTCATCAGGTTTTAGAAAATGCTCAAAAATTTGGGTTTCACAAGGGGATTACCCTTGCTTGCAATTATCGATTATCAATCACATTCAAAAAAAGTCTTTCGTAGCATTTCTGAGCTCTTTGTAGGTGAATTTCCAAGGAAATTTCACAATATATGAACTAAATTTTTCTGTCCTTTTCAATACTCTGCGCTTGTAACAGAACCAGACAAACAATCTAGTGGCCAATGCAACAACAACAACACCTCTTGTTGCAATGCCTGCAATTCACCCTCTGCATGCATGAATGACTATGACACCCTCTTTTGTGAATAGGTACTGGAGATGAAGGTACTGGTTTCCATTAGGATCGTGGAATTCAACATCCAAAATAGTATCAAATTACACTGCAATAGTATTCCCCGACGAGGGCAATAGTTCATTGAGACCTATTGGACTCATCACCCCCAAATATCCTGTAGGGCTACCCAGAGTGTGATCATCTGGAGCAATAAAAAATGCTAATCCATCCCCAATTGAAACAAGAACAAGACCCACATTGGTTACAGAAAACGAGAAACACGTTTTGAAAGAAGAAGAAACTTTTGTATTAGGGTCCAAAAATCTAATTGGTCTATTGTACAATGCCCTACCTGCACTTCAAATTGGTACTCCCAACTCCATGCTAAGGCTCACTGTGCCATTCTTCAGATGAGCATCTTAACCTGAAGTTTGATTCCAAAAAACCCAAGTCCCTTGTTCTATGCCCAAGACCTCTGTTACAACGAGTAGAGTTCTGAGCAAAATAATTCACAATAGGAAGCAAAAGAAACATCGCAAAATTGCTCCGCTTTAGACTAATAATTTTCTGTGCGAAAATTCAACTGCGGACAGTAAAAACATAATATCAAACACAACCAATCCACAATGGAATTTGAACATGAGGATTTATAACCACAGAAAACCCTCTCCAGGTTAAAATAATTCCAAAATGGCTTTAAGATTCTAATAATGAGTGCTTACAACACCATAGCAATTACTGTCACAATGAAATCTGTTGGAAGCAAAGCCCTTGTACAGTTTCTACATTTCCACAGTGGAAGCAAGAATCTTGCTATCTCTCATGATCTAGTTATGTGGTCAAATCCTTTGCTATGGTTGTCTTGTTCTGCTAAACATGGATCTCTCTTAGCTTTGGCTCTGGTTCTCATTTAGGATCGTGGCTATCTGATCTTGCTGTGGCTTTGACTATACAAACTTGTTCAATAGGAAAATGTTGACTCTGCTATATATAGGAGCTTCAATGGGTTCTCTCAAATTTTGTTTTGGGCAGCTTTGTTTTGTCTCTGATTCAAGGCAGAACTATGTTGGCCTTGGTTTTTTAGTCCTTGGAACTTAGTTCTCTCATATTTTCTATCCTATTCCCAGTTTGCTACCGAGAAAGACATAACTTCACGATATCAAAATTGACTATTTTTGGCCATTTATCTTTAGTAATGGTACAACTTTAATTTGGTGCATTTGTACAGTATCTGAAGAGCACTCTCAAGCTGTTATTCAGTATTTTAGCATAACTACTACATTTAACTGCCATGCTTTAATATTTACATCAACCATAAGCATTCTTAAGGTAGTTCCACGTTTGTGAAGCAGAAGGAATGCTTCTGACAACTTCTTATCATAGTGGTACAATTCTGTTCGCAGTTCATCTTTTATAAACCTCCAATTTTCCAAACGTAGTAGAGACTACAGTTTTCATCTCAAATTTTGGAAAAATCTGTTTAGTATTCTACAGAAAATGCATTAAGAATAAAAAAAGCCCACAATTTTGTAAAAAGCTCACAATTTTGTAAAAAGCCCACAATTTGTAAAAAGCCCACAATTTTGTAAAAAGCCCACATTTTATTAAAAATATAAAAAATTTGTAAAAAGCCCAAAATTTTGTAAAAAGCCCACAATTTGTAAAAAGCCCACAATTTTGTAAAAAGCCCACATTTTGTAAAAAGCTCACAATTTGTAAAATGCCCACTTTTATTTTCTTTTTTCTTATATATTGAGCTCCCATTGAGTTCAACAAGTCTTGGGTTTTCTACACCATTGAGAGAGATTTATTATTTTCTTTATAGGATAATTTGCATCAATGGAAGAAAACATTGGAGGTGGAAAAAAATTCAAAAGGGTGAAAGGGGTGATGGTAGAGTTTATTTCCCTTGTAAAAAATGTTGTATGAGAAATAATGTTAGAGTTTTAATAGCAACAACAACAATGCATTGTAGGAAATATGGGCACATTGATGGTGGATCGAATGACTATCGTCTCGTGGTAATTAATTATCTATCTTCATTTTGATTATAACGTAAAATTTTATATTATTTTAATATTTTTTATATGCACAGTAATGTTTAATTATTAATGTTTGTAATTTTCATAAAGGCACAATTTCCCCCCAATTTTTTGCAGATGATCAACCAGCTTTCACAGCTAAATAGTGGTAGATTAGATGATGTTGCACCAATACAAGAGAATATTGCAGCAAATATTAGTATTGGAAATGATGTTGTACAAGGTGAAGAACATGAAGTGAATGATGAAGGTAATTTTAATGATCCCATGGAGGTAGATCATGATGACAGTAATGAGACAGTTCACATTAATGATGGGACAAATCAAATGCTCCAAGACTTGTATGGTGAGTCAGATGATGATGGTGGAGATAGTGATGGTATTTATGATGTACCTCTGATTAAAAGGTCAAGTGAACAACTTTTTGAACACTCAAATGCAACTCTTCTCTCTACTACATTATTGGTGGTGAACTTAAAGGTTATGAATAATTTTTCGAACAGATGTATGACACAACTCCTAAGGTATGCAATATGTATATATGATCACATATATGTAAATGTTGATTATTTTCCCTTTTTTTAGTTGTAATAAATGTGTAAAATAATAACATATATATATATATATATATCATAGTTATCAAAACCGGCCGGTCAGGACGGCTGTCGGTTGGAACTGG
The DNA here is from genome assembly GCA_034641835.2 of Pinus albicaulis. Lineage (NCBI taxonomy): Eukaryota > Viridiplantae > Streptophyta > Pinopsida > Pinales > Pinaceae > Pinus > Pinus albicaulis. The sequence continues at coordinate 901,648,766 of CM076581.1, forward strand.
CCTTGCAACCCGGTCAATAGCCTATTCTCACCTATTTTGGCCGGTTAACTGGACCTAACCGGCCGGTTTATGCATAAACCGGCCAATTCTGTACTTAACCGGCCGGTTAGGTGCTCCTCCATGAGTTGCAAATTCCTCAGTGTCTCCTCCATGAGCTGCAAATTCCTCTATTATACTAGCAACAAACTTGTCTAATAACTCATACTCAACACCTTATAGTAGCAACAATACACATGATGACTGATAAATACAAGGTTGGCTAGCATAAAATCCCTGGTAGCATGCAACTCATCAAGTGTACTTGATGACAATTTCTGTTCTCAAAACAATCAGCAGCAACCTTATTTCACACTCAGCTAGGAACTGTCAGACCCTCTCTCTCTGCTCACACATAGCAGCAACATAAATACAAAACCTTTCACACAACATACAAGCAATTTGATCATGGCATCAAGACTGATGCAAATGGTCTGACGCCACTCAAGGGACAACAACATACAACCTAATGAAAATGTGATTGGCAATAATAAATTGACCACTAGAAAATTCCCGCTTGGAAATGCACTAAACTGGCCATTGAGTTTTCTGGGTTTTAATGAATCTTTTCAGTGATAAATTTCGTCAAACACATTGTGAGCAGACTGCTGAAGTTGTAATGCTCTCTCAACTTGTTACAAATAGCACTAATAGTGGGTTTCATAAACCAATTCAATACCTCTAAGTGTTGTAGATGTTTTTCTAGAAATTTATTGCCAAGCAAACATAGATAATGAAGAATACATGATCTTCAAAATGCCGGTCTGATATATATATACTGAACCCAGAATTGTATTTAACGCTGATACAATGAATTGAAAACAGATCTGAGCAGGGAAAAATTGTATATTATACTATTAACTCAACAATAAAACACAGTGAATAATATAAGAGAAACTTGATACATTACTTCAACAAGTTTGCTTATGTATTTTTCGATGATATGTATTGCATTTGGTGCCATTTTGATATATTCACCTTTGCATGGTATATAAATGAGCAAAATTTTCATATTTTGTCTCTATTGGCTTGGAATCATGGTTGCAAATCTTAAAAATAGTTTTTTTTTATTAAAAAATAATTATTTAATGTATTTTTTTTAGAACCGGTTCATTGAGATCTGACTGCTACCGGTTAGACCGGTTCTGGTTCGAAACCCGGTTCATTAGCTCCACCGGTCCGGTCATTGGTTCCGGTTTTAATAAATATGATATATATATATATATATATATATATATATATATATATATATGATTAAAGACACTAGTTTTTGTTTATGTTGTAGATTGTTGGGTGAATATTTGTTACCATCGCCAAATAATTTACCTGGAACATATCGAGATATACATGCTATTATGAAACACTTTGGAATGGAATATAACACTATAGATGCATGTCCTAAAGATCATATTATATATTATGGAGAACATGCGTTGAAAACAGAATGTCCGAAATGTGGTACCAGTAGATATCAAACAGATCAACTAAACAAAAAGGTGCCTCAAAAGGTTCTTCGTCATATTCCCATAATTCCACGTTTGCAGCGAATGTTCAGGTGTAATAGCATAGCACAGTTTATGGATTTCCATGCAAAGAATAGAAGTGGATATGGTGTTCTTCGAATGCCTGCAGATGGTTCTGCATTTAGAGAAATCGAGGAAAAATATGTAGATTTTAAAAATGAACGTCGTAATGTCAGGCTTTCATTGGCAGCCGATGGTGTTAATCCATTCAGAGAGCTTAGATCTACTTACTCAGTGTGGCCTATTTTCATTATCAACAATAACATTCCTCCTTGGATGTCAATAAAGAGGGAGCACATAATTTTGACTATGATTATTCCAGGTATTTGATACATTATTTCTTTGAATGTAACATTTTCATTTCTCTCGTTGTTTGCATAAATATATATTTTATTTATTTACTTACTTATATATACATATATCATGGTAGTAATTATTATGTACCGTAATTTCGAACAATTAGGTAAGTACCATGTCAAAGATATGAATGTATATATTGAGCCTCTTATCGATGAGCTAATACAATTATGGCATGGCATCACTATGTATGACATCACTAAACCAATCAAGCAGAAGAGATTTCAATGTCGTGGAATGCTTGTATGGACAATTCATGATGCCCCGGGACTAACACATGTTTGTGGTATGTAATATTTCGTTGCACTTTAATATAATACATAATTATCTAAATTAGATATACCATATTGCATGTTTTAAAAATGATCTCATAGTATATTAATTGTTATTGATCCATATATTGCAGGTCTTCAAACAAAGGGTAGATTTGCATGTCCAGTTTGTGGCCCTAAGATGAAGTATCGTCATTCTCTAGACTTAAGAAAGATGGTATTTGATGAGTTTAGGCACTTCCTCCCTAGGAACCATAAGTATCGTAATACTGAAAAACATCTTTTCAATGATAAAGAAGAAACTAGATTAAAACCACGAAGAATGACACCTCAGTTATGGATGTTGGAAAATAACAGAATTAATAATCGTCAAGCAGCTGGTACGTAATTTGTGTATATATATATATTATTTGTTTATGTAATGTTTGGAATTTTTGTTTTAACTAATGAATTTATTTTATTGTATTTTATAATTAATATTGTTTTGATTTATTTTATTCTTTGATATCAAGGTTATCTTCGCAGTGAAGGTACTAATATTGTACTTCCACCTGGAATGAAATGTTATCCTTCTCAATTCACGAGGTTGCCCTACTATAAGGACCTAAAAATAGCTCATTTGTTTGATACAATGCATGTCGGGAAGAATGTGACAGAAATGTTATGGTGAACCATAGATGGTGCACATGATAGAGATAAAATTGACAAAATTTGTGCTGACATTGAGAAATCGAATCATGCAATGAAAAGTGTGATCGACGGATCAAATAACAATGGAGGTCAAAATTATAATAATATTCCATGGTTATTAACAGAACAACAAAGCAATGATGTAAAAGAGGTCATTAGAAGAATTAAATTTCCAACAGGTTTTGCTTCAAACATAAATAATATCTTAACGAAGAAAGGTGACTTCAGTGGGGTGAAAACACATGATTGGCATACCTTTGTTAAGGTAATTTTTTTGGTATACGTTTTTGTATGTTATTGTTTGAATACATATTTTAAATTTTCCTTTTTTCTGTTTAATTTGGAAACCAATAACAATTCATTGTTTATTGTTATAGTATGTTCTACTTTTATCTCTCCCAAACGACTTCAACAACAATGTCAAACAAGTTATATATGGTCTTAGTAAATACATGAGGTAAGTAGTTTTGATTTATACGCAAAATCTAATTGCTACAATTTATTTTTGTACTTGATGAAATGATGTATTAATTTACTTATAATGAAATATATATTATGTTTCATTGAAATAACCTTGCGTAATGATTTGTAGATGGTTGTCATTGAAATAAATCCATCAAGATGAAATAAAGTATTGGAAGAGAGAAATTCCTCGGCTAATGTGTGAAATGCAAAAGTATCTACCTCCAACATTTTTCAATGCATAAGAACACTACTTGATACACCAATTTGAGGAGATTGAAATGTGTGGACCAGTACACACAAGGTCAATGTGGATGGTCGAGAGGCACCTGAAATCCTTGAAGGCTTTGGTTAGACAAAGAGCACGACCTGAGGGTTCTATGGTGGAGGGATATGTGGTATATCAATCCATGGTGTATATTAGTCATTATCTTCCTATATTAGCTGCACTAGCCATGAAGGCGGTGGACTGCATTTGGGATGTGAACTCCATCAAAAAATTTGAAGTGGAGCACCTGTTGGGGAAAGGTAGAATGAAGAAAGTGAGAGGTAAAAGATTTATTATGTATAATACATATAATGTTTCATTTTTTTACATCATGTATATGATCATTATATTCATTTAGGTCTTATTATTTCACAGTTTATTAATTAATATAATTTACCATGGTTATAAGTAATATTTATTAATATTGGTGAATTATTGTTTTTTTATTCAAGTGCTCAAGATTATGAGGCACTACTTTTATACATTGCAAACAATCTTGAGTGGATGAGTGAATGGATTGAAACATGTAAAGCATGTAACGATGGTAGTTTATCATGGCAACTACTATCTGAATTGATTAGAGAAGTGTATCGTAGTGGATATGGAAACTTTATGGACAGGGAAATCGATTTAGCATATGGTTTGAAAGATAGAAAGGTAAGCAATTAATTCACCTATTTTATTCATTACTTATTTTATACTATATTTATAATGTGACAACAAGTTTGATTTTTCAGTTAATTTTCATGCTGTGTAAATTATATGATTAATTATTAATTGAGAATCCATCTTTTTCATGTTTGGCATATTGCAGTTGAAACACCACAAGGCTATGTGGTGCAATGGTCGTAAATTTCGCGTTAAACAGTTGGATGATAACTGGAAAACTTCTGATAGTGGGATAATTGCAGTATTCCAGGTCACTAATGTTTCCTCCAGGAGTGACAGACATCCTTGAGAATCTGAAAATAGATATTATGGGTTCTTAGATGATATAGTTGAGTGTGACTTTAATTCCTTCAAAATAGTTTTGTTCGACGTCAAATGGTATAGGCTACGAATGAATGTATGTGATGATGATAGAACACTTATTCAACATGAAAATGTATTTCCAATGGTTAAAACATCACAGTTTGAAGCAGGAAAAGATCACTATGTTTTTCCAATCCAATGCGAACAAGTATTTTACTTAGAGGTTCCAGGTGAGAACGATTGGTCAATTGCTATTAGATATGATCCAAGAGGAAGGCCAGTAGAGTATACTGTAGAGGAAGAAGATGATATTGATCAAGAAGAAGATGATGCAGTGGCAGATGAGCAGGAAGATGCATTGATAGACGAAGAAGATATCTTAGAAGATGAACCAGGCATAGGAGATGAGGCAACAATTATTGATGATGATGTTGATGAGGATATTATTTAAAATGACATAATTGATGATGATAATGACATGGTTGATCATTTCAACACCGTTTCTGAATCAGATGTTGATATAGATGTCGATCAGTTGGATGAAGATCAAGAAGATACAAAATAATAATATTGATACAGATGTTATGTTCGAGTATGAACTGGTATGTTATAACTTTATATTTTAATATGTAGGAATTATTGTCTTTAAACAATTTACTAATTATGTGGGTTTGTTGCATGTTGTTTATTTTTTCAAACTAATAAATAATGGCCTTACTATTGTTATTATTTTGCAGGATTCGCAAGATTCATTTGATTCTATGGTTAGGTCTCTGAAAAAACCAATTAAATGCTTAAATAGTCAAGATCTGGAAGACAGGCTTTACCCCCACCATAAATTGCTGAAAAATCGGCCTTCAGTTCAGCTTGCTGTGCTGAAGACGAGGGTGGATTTGCATGATCAGTTGAATGAAAATGAATAAGATATTTAGGATGTTTTTGAGGGCAGATCCATAAGCCCCATAGATGAAGATCCCATTGCTGCAGAATTTCTGTTTGTATTGAAGCATAAGTATAGTATTGTATCGGAATACAAATCAAAGGACAACTATACCAAGTCTAAATCAACTGAATCCAGTTCTAGTGCTCTTGAAATTACCAAATTAAATCCAGAAGTAGGATTTACAATCTCTAATGGGAATGGGTATGGCAGTTCCAATATTGGATTAGATGTCCGGAGCTCTGCAATAGGCACTGGACTTGATCGTAATGAACCCCAACTAATTCAATGTGATGAAAATATGGACTTTGATGATGATCAGGAAAACAAGCCAGAGCATTTTGGAAATATTGAAGAAATTGAAGAGGTTTCCTGTGATCGATTGAATCAACTCAGCCATAAGACATCTACTACAGGCTGGTTTGTATCAGAAGGAGAATGGGTTTTTCTTTCCCATGATGATGGATGCTGCTCTTTTCACGATATAGCAAATTCAGAGGTGTGGAGGTTTTAATTATTGTACTTAATTTTGGGGTTTATGGGTGTTATAATTTATACATTTTGGGATTTTCTATTAGAAATAGGGAAATCTGGAAGACAAGCTTTACCCCTACCATAAATTGCTGAAAAACCAGCCTTCAGTTCAGCTTGTTGTGCTGAAGATGAGGGTGGATTTGCATGATCAGTTGAATGAAAATGAATTAGATATTCAGGATGTTTTTGAGGGAAAATCCATAAGCCCCATAGATGAAGATCCCATTGCTGCAGAATTTCTGTCTACATTGAAGCACAAGTATAGTGTTGTATCGGAATACAAATTAGAGGACAACTATACCAAGTCTAAATCAACTGAATCCAGTTCTAGTGCTCTTGAACTTACCGAATTAAAGCCAGAAGCAAGATTTACAATCTCTAATGGGAACGGGTATGGTATTTCCAATATTGGATTGGATTTCCGGAGCTCTGCAATAGGCACTGGACCTGATCGTAATGAACCCCAACTAATTCAATGTGATGAAAATATGGACTTTGATGATGATCAGGAAAACAAGCCAGAGCATTTTGGCAATATTGAAGAAACTGAAGAGGTTTCTTGTGATCGATTGAATCAACTCAACCATAAGACATCTACTGCAGGCTGGTTTGTATCAGAAGGAGAATCAGTTTTGCTTTCCCATGATGATGGATGCTGCTCTTTTCACGATATAACAAATTCAGAGGTGTAGAGGTTTTAATTATTGTACTTAATTTTTGGGTTTATGGGTGTTATAATTTATACATTTTGGGATTTTATATTAGAAATAGGGAAATCTCGAAGACAGGCTTTACCCCCACCATAAATTTCTAAAAAAATGGCCTTCAGTTCAGCTTGCTATGCTGAAGACGAGAGTGGATTTACATGATCAGTTGAATGAAAATGAATCAGATATTCAGGATGTTTTTGAGGGAAAATCCATAAGCCCCATAGATGAAGATCCCATTGTTGTAGAATTTCCATTTGCGTTGAAGCACAAGTATAGTGTTGTATCGGAACAAATCAGAGGACAATTACACCTAGTCTAAATCAAATGAATCCAGTTCTAGTGCTCTTGAACTTACCGAATTAAAGCCAGAAGCAGGATTTACAATCTCTAATGGGAATTGGTATGGCAGTTCCAATATTGGATTGGATGTCCAGAGCTCTGCAATAGGCACTGGAACTGATCGTATTGAACCCCAACTAATTCAATGTGATGAAAATATGGACTTTGATGATGATAAGGAAAACAAGCCAGAGCATTTTGGCAATATTGAAGAAACTGAAGAGGATTCCTGTGATTGATTGAATCAACTCAGCCATAAGACATCTACTACAGGCTGGTTTGTATCAAAAGGAGAATCGGTTTTGCTTTCCCATGATGATGGATGCTGCTCTTTTCACGATATAGCAATTTTAGAGGTGTGGAGGTTTTAATTATTGTACTTAATTTTGGGGTTTATGGGTGTTATAATTTATACATTTTGGGATTTTCTATTAGAAATAGGGAAAATACTAGGGGTTAGATTATTCTCATGGTTTAAATTTATATATTTGAAATAAAATTCACCAATTTCTATTTAAAAAAATGATTTGCCTAAATATTTGACGTAGTTTAAATAGGATGTAGTTCATTTCAAAAACTGTTGAAATTTTCTAGAAACTATGATTGGGATTTCAAGAATATTTATGCACTCTTTAAATTTTCCCTTAACATAAAGGGAAGTCGATGTATGAGTAATAATCAATATTTTTTTTTTCCAATCTCCAAGAGAAGGCTGAATATAAAGCTCCATATGGGCTTACCCCAAACATGTGGGGTGATTGCTGGTTGATCAGAGCAGCTGGTTTAGATGGTCACTCTAGTAAATATGTTGTGGTAGCATCTGTAGGTTGTACATTGGACTCAGGTTTCTGTTCATGGGACTTTTATAATAAAGAAATTATGGCATTCCATACTGAATCAGAGGCCTTCACTTCAACGTCCAGTACCATCTCTCTAGTTTTGGCAGAGAGGGATGTCTCGGGGAGAAATTTTGGCTTTTCAAATGTTGTGCCAAAGAATCAACATTGGTGGTACAGGCCATGTGGGCCTCTCATGGTATCTACTGCCAGTGCCTAAAAGACAGTTAATATTTATGATATTCGTGATGGAGATCCTGTGATTTCAATGTGTTTTTTTTGAAAGTTTAGGTTTCATAGTAAATCATCAATGGGCTCTGAAATAAGGCAAATTGAAATCTTGGATACATGTTTCTTGCCAAAATAAGTTGTATCTTCCATAATACACAATCTTGGACCACTCTGTATAAATCTTCTTCTCATACAATATTAAATCTCCCTCATTATACAGGTGGTGTTCTTACATGCATAGCAAAGGCATTGTTTTGGCAATCATTTTATAAGTCACTAGATATTGTGGGTACAAGGATCTAGGGTCTCCACATGAAACTGTGTTGCCCAGAGACTCACTCTGCCTGTCCTTAAATTTGTAAACATAGTAGTATGCCAATGTTTCTTTCATTTTGTATGCATAAGACGATTTTTTGTCAAAGTCCATAATTGTTTTTAAGTTTTATCCATCCCAGTTTTGTTGTGAATGCACGGGTTTTTGGCTCAACACAGATCTGTTATATCTTTGTACTTTTCCTTTACTAACTATTTGAAATTTCTAGTTATATTTAGAGGTGTCTTTTAAGGGATGACGGGAATTACTTGGATTTAGTGCTGTCCACTCTCAATAGAGGCTTACAGTAAACTATGACACATTGTGATGTATATCAGTGGTAGTTGGGGCAGCAACAAAATCAGTTTAATGCTTCAGTAGATTTATTCTTCTTGGAAAGCTTTCAGCTGACAAAAGAAAGGGAATGAAACACACAACTAGTCCCCTTCCTTTTATTGGACCACCTGCTTTCTTTTTATGAGAGCATCTACAGGCTAAAGTTACTAGAAGTGGTCAAAAGTGAGTTTGGTTAGTTGGCAAAGTCCAACTATTCTTAGCCCTCAACAATGTTTAAATACTTCATAGGCAAGTTAACCCCTCCTAGACTGTGTTGCGTAAGTGGGTTTTGCATAATTTTATGCACTTAGGGTTAGACTCAAATTTTAAAATTTGATGTAATTAGGATTATATTCAAGTGCTGGCCAAATTGGTAAAATTGATACTCAACCATGGCTGAAAGGCAGTAATATGCATTGGAGTCATTCTATGAAATGATTCAATTTGGCATGTGAATCTCACATCTAAGGGCCATTAAAATCCCATGGATGGAGACTGATCAGGATTCAACATTGCTGTTACTATTAGTGGAGTTGGGTATGGCACAAGTACAATAAAAATATTGGCAACAATAGTAACATCATAGATTCAGAATCTTAATCTCTATATTAAATGAGCATTAGAATGTAACTTGATTTCAGTAAAATCTCTAACAGGTTTGTTCTAAATCGGACCTGAAATGCTCACTTGTAAAGACGTTTGAGGCTTGAGGTTGTATGACACTGCAACAATTGACTTGTTCAGTACATGATGACATTAGGTCATTGTGAAACTGAATATATGCTACTTTGGTATGAAGATTGATTGCACAAACTGTGTTTTCTAAATAATGTTTCCAATGAAACCTGAAATGGCTCTTGTTATGCTGAAAACATCTGTCATCTTTAATCTACTATCAATTTGAGTGACAAGGGTAGCTAAACCACATGAAAATGCTCTGAAGATGTTACAGATGCATGGAAGCTCTGGAAATTTAGCCCCTCACTATGTTATCTTATGCAGGGGCATTAGGCCCAAGACAACTTTTGTACATAAATAAATGTAAAGGGGGGTCTCATGTTTTATTTCCCTATGAAATTATCCATAGTTGAGCTAATTTAGTTAATTTGTAGAGAAAATGTAACTGCCCGAATGATTAATGGGCACCTAAAGAGATAGTTAGTTTCAGAAGTTAAGCTAATTCTAGGAGTCCGTCTCTGTCTGTGAGAGCGTTTGTCTCAAAGTTAGGAATTTGAAGAGTTTGTGAGTCATCTAGAAATTCGAATCGATTCATTGTAATTGATATAAAAATAAACCTCCGTGACAGATTCGATATACTTTCACAGAAGACCTGCAAAGAGAAATGCATAGAGCTGCATAGGGAAGAGGAGGCCATTGTATCGAAGATCTGGCCGAGGACTAGGAGACTATAAGAAATTTCATTTATATAAGGAATCTGTTAGTATTATATGTACGTTGATTGAGTAAGTTTTCTGTGTGTGAATATATGTACACATCCTGGTGAAAGATAATTGAAATCCCGTGGTAATTAAGAAACCCTGTGATGAGGTTATGTGCATATAGACTGGTTGAGTTCTCTGTGGAACACGAGCTAATGACTCAGGACTTATGAGCATTGGTGAATTCCACATATAACTGTGTCAAACAGTTGGGGAATTTCTCTATAATCAGTTGTGTGAACAGAGGGTGAATTAGGTTAATGACATTCCCCTGCACCTGTGGTAGAGCAAGGAGATGCTATGCTCGAACCTCCGTGAGCTAGGTAAAACCTTGTAATGAGTGTTGTGAATGTGTAGGTGATTGAATGAACCAAGGACCAGTGTATCAATTTGTAGAGTAGATACTAACCTTGTCGGAACCATAAGACATAAACCGTGGCATATGTAATGCGTCGTGTCTCCTCGAAATGGTCGTGCTCGAGTTCGTTTGGTATGGCCGCGCGAAGGATGAACAACGAGGCAGATTTCAATGGCAGTAAGGCGTTGGTAAGCGGACGAAACCTAGAGAAAGAGTAGTCGGAACCTTGAGGACCGCACAGTAAATACGGGTTTCCGACATATTGCACCGCCTTTGTACGGTAAGCGGTATTCCCCATTTGGATGCGATCATTGTCATAGGCCGACACGTGGCCTTGAGCGGTTTTTGAAAACCCACTCTCATCGCAAGTTAACGATCGTGCAACTAACTCGCGTGATATCTAGTTGGATCGTTGGATTGTCAAGGCCAGAGCGACGTATTATCCACCGTTGGATGTGGAAAGGCCGCTAGTGCTGGGCCCCATGCGTATATACATCGACTATTGTTGTCCTAACTAAGGTTCAATGGAGGTATTAATATTTCATGGTCGAATTATGTTCATAACAATTGGAACGCCTACAATTCATAACAAATATTGGATATTTACTGTCTTGTTTTAAAGTTTCATTTTTTTTTTAAAATTTAACCCGCCGTCGGTATACCGATGCTTTGTAAGCGTTGCTCTTCTGATGCCTTATAAGCACTGGTCTTCCGAAATTTTGAACGATTTCCATTTTCTTTGGTCTTGTGACATCCGTCGATATTGCGACAGTTCTTCCTGGCGTCGGTATTGTGACGCATTTGGAAATCGTCGGTATTGCGACGCTTCTGGAAAGCATCGATCTTGCGACACTTTTGTACAGCATCGGAATTGCGATAGTTTAGAGACGTCGGAAGAGCGACAGTATAAAGACGTCAGAAGAGCGAAGTTCAAAACATCGGACCACATTTCGTTGGAATTGCGACAGTTATTCCTGGTGTTGGTATTGCGACGCTTTTGGAAAGCGCCGGTATTGCGACGCTTCTGGAAAGCGTCGGTCTTGCGACACTTTTGCAATGCATCAGTCTTGTGATATTTTTACAACATCAGAATTGCGACAGTTTGGAAACATCAGAAGAGCGACAGTATAAAGACGTCGGAAGAGCGACGTTCAAAACGTCAGACCACATTTCGTCGGAATTGCGACAGTTCTTCCTAGCGTCGGTATTGCGATGCTTCTAGAAAGCGTCGGTCTTGCGACACTTTTGCAATGCGTCGGTCTTGTGACACTTTTGTACGGCATTGGAATTGCGACAGTTTCGAAACGTCGGAAGAGCGATAGTATAAATACGTCGGAAGAGCGACGTTCAAAACGTCGGACCACATTTCGTCGGAATCACGACACTTTACAAACATCGGAAGAGCGACGGTTTGGGAAACGTTGGAAGAGCAACACTTTTTTGGAAGTGACGGAAAAAATGTCGGTATTGCGACACTTTGTCAAGGCGTCGGAATTGCGACGTTATGGAGAACCACGTTTTGTTCGTCCTCGAACTGTCGCTCTTGCGACGAATATGTGTTGGAATAGCGACGAAGTTGCCGTCGGAAATTGGGCCAAATTTTCCAGTGCATTGAAATCGCGCAAATAAGGCAGGATTACAATCTTGAAGGGAAATTAGATTTGAAGTTGGATAATTTGCATAAGGAACTCAGTGAAAAAGTGGAAGTCTAGATGGGTTTTTCCAAATCATTTTATCGTTGCAGGCTTTATCATGTTGTTTGGTCGTTACTTGAAAAATTCAAAAAGTGAGAGGAAAAGATGGCGTTGTGATCACCAGAACGCATAGACAGAGTGGCCCTATCCAAGTGATATTTTCATCTTGGTATGAATGTCTACATAGAAATTATGGTAATAATTTAAATATCCCCAAGCTACAACGGAGTGAAATATGTGGCTAAATTCTCTGAGAATATAAAAAAATCTCATCCGCAACAAGCTGGCCAGAAAATGGATAGAGAGCTCGATTGCAAAGCCTTGAAGAATATTTTTGAATGGAAATTGATTGATGTGTCTAATCGCCTGTGTAAAGGATATGGGCCGTGGAAAATTTTGTAGTAGCATGTGAAGTTCAAGCTCCAGATCTATCAAGCGGATATATGTCTAGCATGCGACACAAGTGTTCTATGAAAGGAGGAAGAGGCGAGAGAACAATACAAAGACATAAGGGATGCAGAAAAGGAAGCAACAAAAGACAAAAAAGTTGCACAACGAAAGCATGGTAAATGAAGCAAGGTATGAGTGTGTGTGTGTAATAATTCCATGAACAAGTATCCCCAAATCATTAAGTGGTCCGCATTGGAAAGTTTGTCAAAGAAAAACTGGTCTTAAGAAAAGTTAGATAAGTCTTGAGTGAAACTGTGGTTGTGAAGGTATATGTACCTGATGTAAGCCTATGAGGCAAGAGGAAGTGTAACCTTTAAAATTGCGGTAATCTTGAAACCATTATGTAACAATTGTGGTCTATCAAAAACCATTTGTAAAGGTTTTCATCATGTATTGAGAAGGTTTTCATCATGTATTGAGAAAGTGATAGGAAGGCGAACTGTGGAGAGAGAATCTGCAAAGAAGGAGCTGCATGGAAGTGCAGGAAAACTTTCTGCACGAAGAGGATGAGCATGTTGAAAAGGTTCACAGTGATAAGAACGACATAGAAGAATGAAATCTAGAGAATTGACATTGCAAATAAAAGGTTTATTGAAGGGAGCATAAGGTATGAAAATTCATTTCAAAGAGGTATTTAAAATGTTGAAAATTAAATGGTTTATTTTATTTTCATCATAAAATAAATCTTGGGAAAAGTGGATTGCATTTCGATTTAAAGGCTTCAATATCATGTGAAGTGATAATGGGAGACCGATGATATTTTCATAAGAATGGAGTGTGAGAGAGAGTGAATATTTTACATCATGAAAATGTATTAAGGGTGGATGTTCATTGGTATGTTGTATAACTTGAATTAGAGTCAAAATATCCACTATTATAATTATCGGGTCAAGCCTTGAGGTCAAATAAAATGTTAAGGTCAAATGAAAATTTGGATAGCTTGAGTCAAGTTAAAACCATTGAATTATTGTACAAGAGGGTGTATTTTTCATCCAAGATGAAGGGTTGATGTCAATTTTGGAGTCAAAGAGTCTTAAATCAAGTCAAAGGTTTGAATGTAATTGGGTGCATGATCGGCGGAGCCAGACACCCAAAGAGTTTGGTCATTATAACACATGAAATACTGCAGTTGTCGTTTGCAGCAAAGAGAAGCAAGAGAGTTTCCCAAAAATGATTCCAAGACAGAGAAACGAAAGATACCTAGAGCAGGAATAGAGCTTGCATTGTTGATGGCAAGTATAAAGGCTTGCTGAAAAGGGGATTGAATTAAATCCACAAGGGAACAGATGAAGTTCACAAAGGAGGAGAGGATGACTGTTGATAGTCATTTCAGAGGTTCTGAGAAAGACCACAATACAAGAAAGAAGGAGGAAAATGCCAAGGCAAATGGCATATGTAAGCAGTTGACTGATGAAGAGTATGAGCGGGAAGAAGCTAAGATAACAATTCACCTTGAGTTATTGATGGAATTGTTGCAGAGAAATATGAAAAACCAGAGACATGGTTGGACCATGAGGAAGAAAGTGAAGTGGCAGAGACAAAACGCAAAGAGGGAAAAACAGGTAAACATACAGTTGGCAGAAGTGTTGAGAAAGCTCGAGCAGACGATGAGTGTGCAATTGAGATGTAGAAAACTTAGAGAGGTTGAGTTGAAAATGGAAGTTTCCATTTGTGGCCTAGAACAGGGTGAAATTCTCGGTGACGATATCAATGAGAAAGATCTCATGGAATATTGGAATAGCTCAGAAGAATTGTTGACAAGAGAAGTAGATGAGGCTATGAAGCCTTGTATTTTTAAATCTCACAGTTTATGTATGTTTGCAGGATGTGTGGAAGATGGTGGACAGTCTAGTGAAACTGTCACAGAGATGAATGAAACTCTTAAGGTGAAGTATGAAGGAGAATGCCTTTCAGAGGAGGAAGGTACTGATTTGTTGCAGCAGGAAGAAATCATAAATTAATTCTTGTTTGGTGTAAGACAACCAGTTGAAGCGTTATGGAGCAGAAGCATAATGAAAATGCTGAAGTGATATTCCAAGGAGGTAAACAAATGAATTTTTTTAATGAAATTGATGATAGAATTTTGAAATGTGATGAAACAGAAAACAGGATAACTTAGGATGATTTCCAGAAGAAGAATGAGACTAAGAATGAAGGTTGTGATGAAATGATGGAAAGATTTCACATGGAAATAGAGTTCTTGGAATGATGGCTTAAGGAACCTGAAGGGGAGATGAAACTTGTAGAACCTGATATAGAAGAGATTGCAGTTAATGTGCATGATAAAGATGAAATGTTTTTAACATTTATAGAGTTGAGTGAATGTTATAACTTTTCAAATAATAATGTGGCTATAGATACAGAAGGAAACATAAATAAATATGATGTTGAAATCAAAGAAATTGAGCAGAAAGTATTTGGAGAGGAGATGAAAGATAAGAAGTAGCAAGAAAGTTATGTCTTTAGAGACGTAAAGGAAACAAAAGTATTGAACTAGAAGAATAAAGATGAAAGCAGGCAGCAATTCGAAACAAGATCTACTAAAATCTAGGAAGTCTATGATGGGAGATTGGTGCTTGAAGCATCAAAAGAGGTCGAAAGGTCTTATCTTTTTAAAACTAACAGTTTGTTGATGAATGCAGGTACAACACGGGATGAGAAATTTGTTACTATAGGAGCAATCAATGACTATAGTTGTGATCAAGGAGAAATTCTTGATTATTCTTCACTTCATAAAGTTGAGTGTTCAGTGCAATTGGAGATGGAAGCATCAAACAAAGAGGAGTTATTTCGAGGAATTTACAGAAGAAATTGTTGTAAAGACCGATGGAATCCGATTGACAGAGTGAGTGATGAATTACAAAATGAAGTTGATACTTTAAAGGACCAACGGCAAAACAGAGTTTGGAATCCTGGAGGGAACAAGTCATCAAGACTTGTGGATGTCGCATTATTACAAAAAATGGCAGACCTCATAGACAGGAGTCTATGGAAACTTCTCTACATGGGGAGTCTGATGCAGGAGCATCCTGCTTGATTTTTATTAAAATATTGTGTAAACAGGGGGTGATGTTTTTTTTAATTATTTTATAAATTATTATGCTCATTTTTAATAAATTAAGAGAGAAAATGTGAGTGTGAGGATTATTGTAAATATTCTTTTAATAAATGGAGGATATGAGTGGAGTTGATTTAGGTAGATAATTTAGGGATTAGGAATTCCTTCAATGGAACTCAGTTGAGTCAAATAAGAGATAAATCTATTTTAGATTTTGGTTGAGATTTGTGTGGAGCAAATCATGGATTAGAGTTAATTCATAGTTGTGTATAAATATGAAGCCTGTGAGAGTGAGGAATACAGTGAGAGATAGAGAGAAATGGTGTGAGAGTTTTTGAAAAGGCCGAGGGAGCCGAGAGGCCAATCATTGTAATATTCGGCCAAGGAAGAGTTTGCATTTATAAATTTCTGGTTGTATTTTATGCAATTATTTTATTTGTGTGGCTCTCTCTCCTTTGTGTATGTTTTGAGCTGAATAAAAGGTGGGTTTTAATGAAAAATTTGATGAAGTTTCCATGTTAAGGAAACAAACACTTGTATTGTGTGCAAGGATCTGTTTTATAGCAGAATCCCTCCATCAATTAATTTTCCTTTTCAAGTTGAATTCGGTTGTCTGCTTGCTTGTCTGTCTTTTTTAGCTTTTTTGATTGTCTGGAGTCCTCTTGTTCAGCTCTAGAGTGTCAAGATTGACCTCTTCTCACTAGTTATTTCCTCCTACCATAGTTATCCGGCTTGGCGCGAGTTTCTCTTGAAAAGTCGCGCTAATTGTTGCAGGTTGCTTTTTTTTGCAGTAGCGCCAACCCCTGTTTGGCGCGGATTAACGCCTCACAGTCGTGCTGAATCCTGTAGGATTTGGTTTGACCCTTTTGCTGAGTTTTTGGTCAGTTGTGCTTGACCCTGGCTTGTTTCTTGATTTGTAATTGGTCTTTGTGGAGTTGTTTTGACTGCTTTAGGCTTGCTCTTCTTAGTTGTTTGTCTGTTTTCTTATCGGTGCAGTTCATAGCCCTAGGGTTCTAGGTGTCTTTCACTCACTGAGCCTTCTAATTGAAGTTCGAGTCTTTTTGTTTCTTGTTAGTTCGATTCCTTGATCAGTTGCTTGAGTCTTTCTTGATCCTTTGAGTTTTTGGTATGTTGAATGATTACTTTTGTGTTTGTTTGACTTTCCATCTATTTGTTTTCGAGCATAGATTACATTGCTTGTTTGGGTAATTTTGAAAGATTTCTTTGATTGAAAGAGTGCACCATTGGTTTGAGTATGTTTTTATGTCTGTATTTCTTTCAGATTGTTCTTTTTGAGATCTCTACATTCATAGTGCTCTAAACTAGTGTTTGATTTGATTTTTGATGTAATTAGTGCGTTGTGTGCTTTATTCATTCAAAAATCAAAAATTGCATTCTTTCGGTTGCATTGAGAATGAAAAGTTCTTTTACATAACTATTGCTTGCATTTAGGAAAGATTTTTTCGTTTCTCGTTTTGATTGTATTAGATGCATTAGGGGACTTCTTCGTATGATTTCATTGTTTTCTTCTTTCTGAAAGATATTTATCCTTCTCTTCGTTAGCATTCATCAAATGGAAAATGGTGTTCTATTGCATATAGCTTTCATTTAGGAAATTTTAGATCAAATTCGGTAGGGACTTGAAACTGAAACATTAATTCAAGATCAACTATAAAATTTATTCAATTAACCTAAGGAAGCATTGGAACCTAACACAAACATTTTTAGAGGTCTAGGCTAGTGACGTGTTCCGGCGTCGTTAAACCTAGTAGCTGTCATTCACCACTTGGCTTTAGACAACACTAGTACGGGCTTTTTCTCCCCATACCATTGTGTATATAAAGGGAGACCCTCATAGGTTTAAATCCTTTATCCATAGGAAGCCAAGTCTGCCGCCCTGTAGCTGTGATACACCGAACACAACATTCGGGGAGACTACCTGCACGTACGTTAAATCCTTGGTAATTTCTCTTTCATTTGATCACCAAGGTGTATATGGGAGTTCAAGGAAACTTGGCACACCCTCTTGCTTACATTACCTGAGTAGTCATTTTGGTCTTTTTGTGACTCTCTAAAAGGTGAAAATATCATCGAGCACTTGTCCTTTCACGCTCGTTTCAAACTGAAAGTGATAGAGTCACCTTTTGCTTGTTTCTCGACTTTTAAAATATGAAACGACAGAGTCTTGTTTCAAATATTAACTACCCATGAAATATTCCTGGTCAAAGTTATCTTCCTTAGTGTTTTGTTTTACGGTTGTTTTCGATGGAAACTTTCCCGGAGTTTACCAACCAAGGAATCCCCTCCGAAGGGAATCCTGGTCCTTTTCCCACTTTTGGGAATGTTGGCATCCCGTGTTTTTGACAAGCTTCTTGGCCAATCAAAAGACAAGGCAACATCAGAACCAATCTTTATAGTTCCAGGATCTAGTCCTCCTGTTCTCAGAGAGGGATCTCTCAAATATTTTTTTGCAAAGGTTTATCTTGTTTGCTTTGATTATGGATTTTAGACTAGTTATTTAAGTGCAGATGTTTGTTTGGTTGGGTTGAGTTGATACAACAGAATATGAAAGGTCTAGGAAAGATAGACAAAAAGAGGAAATATCTGGTTCATTGGGCAATGGAGTCAAAATAAGGTCATGAAAAACTCTTCAAGGGATATGGGATATCAAAGGGCAAATCTAACTTGGCCACAGGATCCTTTGTTTTGGAATGAGATGGACATTAGGATTCTAGTAACCAAGTGGCTAAGAAGAAGAAGAAGAAGAAGACGAAAAAGAAGAAGTTAGATAAGAGAGAGGCTAATGCTGTAGTTGTTGCTCCTAAGACACCTTCCATCGATAAACCATCCAACCTTTCAAGGAAAGTTAAATTCCCTTGCAAGTTGTGCAAGGGCGACCACCTTCTTCGAGACTACCCTGGCATCCGCAAGGTGCTCGAGGCATGTTCTGACAGTTGTCCGCCATTGTCTTTGGCTTCTCAAAGTCATGTTGGTGACACATCTTCGACTAGTGCTGATAAGACTCGTAAGAAACAGGGTAAGATTTCCAATCCTTGTAAGTTGTGTGAAGGACATCATCCCATTCACCTTTGTCTGTACATGGATGAAGCCATAAGAGTGTCGGACAACCCTATTTTTTATGCACCCTGCCTTCTGGTTGGTTACAAGAAGCTTTCTTCGGGTCCTCCGCTAGTCGATTCAACGATCGGTCAAGAGTCATCCTTGGTCAATCCCATTCATTTGGAAATTAAAATTCAAGATTACGTTCCCAACCAACCATTGGTTGTGGAATCGGTTGATTTGATCCCACCTATGGTTCATCAGGTCTTTTTCGTCGAGAGTGGGTCTCATCCCCCTCATGTTCTTCTTGTTTCTTCAGATTCCTCGGACTTGGAGAAGGATTCTCCCATCCCTATATTTCTAGAAGTTTCTCCTCCTGCTCCCATGATGGAGGTTTAGGAGGATGCTCCTCTTGCTCTAGTAACACCAGGGGACGACCATCTCAATTCAATGGTACCCCCTCCAAGTAGTTTGGTCACTTCCTTCGATTGGAGTCAATTTGCAGGATACCACCTTCCTTCTTATGTGCCTTTTGAGATCACGGTACAGACCTTTGATGTGGCCATACCTAGCACAATTAGAGATGAAGGCGTGTCTGTTAGTGTTTTGTATTCAACTACTTAGCAAGATTTTGGTTCTCCATCGCTTGTGCCTGTTAACCAGAATATGTTGGCATTTAATAGAGGAACAAGTCAACCATTAGGGATCCTTCCGAAGTTTCCGATCACTTTGGGAGGGAAAACCATCTATATAGATGTGATGGTTATCCCAGGCCCCTTGGATTTCAATTTACTCTTGGGGCGCGACTATGCTTATTCCATGGGCGCACTTGTCTCCTCCCTCTTTCGTGTGATCTGTTTTCCACATGAAGGCCAGATCGTGACCATTGATAAGATTTCATTCATTGGTCCTGAGGTGGCAAATGGTCCACCATCATCTCTGCTGGATTTTTATCCGTCGGTTGTGTCTTCCCCGCCACGGGTTAATTATGTGTCTACTTGTTCATTGCCCTCATCCAGTGATTGTGTCGTCGAGTATCGTCTAATAGGGGCATTCGATTGTGATTTCCAAGACGTTGTTCTCCCATCAGATGTGAACCTCTTGGAAGCCATGACCTCTCATTCGTCATGGTAAAAGGCTGTCTGAGCAGAGTTCCTTTCTTTTGTCAAGCTCATTAAAAAATGAAACAAGGTGCCATGAGGATAGTTATTTTAATGTGTCAACCTTGTTAAAACAATGAAACACGTTCCCATTCAATTCGAGTCTTTGATAAGATCTCGTAAAATCCCAGTTGAGTCTTTCTTTGAGCTCGTAATTTGAACCTCCACTCCATCCTCTTTTCATTGATTGCAGCTAGACTGAAGCTTGGGGGGCATGTACCTCGAATTGAGTCACCATGTTGGGGGCATGCCCGTTTTTCAACCATAGTTTACCTTTGTTTCAAGCTTGCATAAAAATGAAACAAATTTCAAGCATAGTTTAATTTTTTTTTCGAGCTTGCATAAAAATTAAATCTTTTGGCTTGGTGTGCTTTGTGAACATTTTATTTTCTTTTGGGTTGTTACATATTATGAAAAATATTTAATTGATACATTAGCTAACATTGTATTAGATAGACATTTGCATAATCTGTAAAATCATCATCACATGAAAGTATCCATAACAGGAATATATATATATATATATCGAATGTTTGCGTCAGTGTGCATCATAAGTTCAAAAAATATGTGTGTTTTTGTTACATCCTAAGACACCATGTCTCTCAAAAATATGCAGAAATAAATCCTAGGTGTCTAATCAGTGTGATGCTCATGATAGCATGTCACTGCTCATACAAGCCACCTCAGCAAGTGGTGAACTCGGTTTGACACCCCTACAGTGTGTCTCTGGTATGCATGAGGAACATCGTCAAATCGTGCATAGTCTGGGACCCGGCGAGAGATTCCCTCTAGGTTGCGCATGATTTTCTCGTCCTTGCCTCCCTCACCATGAGGGGCAATATCAAAGTCACGAGGGACTCACCTCGCTATCAGAGACATGCCTGCAAGTCTTTCTGGGCCAAAATTTGCATAACACATGGATATAATGTCAGAACATACATCACAAAAAAAATCATAATACTCATAAAAATAAAAAATGAGTCTTACCAATTGCTTCATCCCAATCCTCTCCTTTTGGGAGTGGAAGGTCTTGATCACCAGTAAAATCTGTGCCAGAGTAGGGACATTCTTCCACGACAATCAGCTGTCGGTGGAGCCAATCAAAGAACTCTGGTCTCCAGGACATCTGTTGACCGCCCCCTGACCTTGGTATCAGCGCTGCCCAAGGGGCCATCCTTGGCTCCTGTGATGGTGGTGTTGGAATTATCACTTACTGTCGCTGAAATATTGGTATTCATTCCAGGAAGAATGATACCAGGATGGATCCATATCCAAACTAATTTAGTTTGGTATTCTTGCATTTTTTCAGTTGACATTTCATATTGATCATCATTGCCTCTGCCCAGTTGTAGAGGGTCGGTGTCAGACAGTCTACTACAAGAAGTAGTTGTGTTTTTATAGCTTCATGTGGTGCCTACGATCCTGCAGCTCGTGTGATGGTGTGTTGCACTACCTTTAGTGCCAAGTCTGGGATAGTTTGGATATCCACTTTCCCGCTTCCTGATCCTTTCTGTGCCCCTCGACATACCTTGTCGATCACCATGCTCATGTTCTCCATGGTGGGCTTGGTGCCAGTCAGGACTCGTGTTGCCCCCATCCACAAAAGTCATGTTATGAAGTAAATGTATGAAACATCAATTTCAAGTTTCTGATCACGAAGAATGAATTTTTCCTGATCCTCATCCTAGATACTGATCAAGTATTGCTGCAACTCCGGTTGAGCTCTGAGGCATGGTGTCATGAAGAATTTTTTTAGTGCACGGTATCTGAGGGCTTCCATGCATCTTTCATTTTACATGGAAATCTTATCTTCTTCACTGTGTTCCCTTTGTTTCCATTCGATCACCATTTTTCCCCTTCACACCTACAAACATGTTCATATGAACCTCATTAGCCAAATTAAAATCTTTGAATTTGTGAAAATTAGGCTTGCTTTCTTGAATTAAGAGCTTAAAAAGGTCTACGCGGTTGGCGCGACTGTTTGGGAAACAGTCGCGCCAATGGGCGTGCCCCAGTTCAGAAAATTGGGTGATTGGCGCGAGTCCATGCCCGATACTCGCGCCAATCGCCGTGCCCTATTTTTTTACAGATTCCCCCACATAATTCCAAATTTGGGGTTGCAGGCAATGAAATAAGAATTAAAATGAAGGGAAGGATGTTGGCTCTTACCTGGAACTGATAGATTCGAGATTGATCTTCTTGATCGCCCACTATTTTCACCGCAAAATCACAGTCTAAAATGGGTAACTGTTGCTCCACAAGAGATAAAAGTGAAAAGTAATTATTTTTTACTGTTTTTGACATTTTATAACTTTTTAGAACTCTAATTAGGTTTTAAGACATATTTTTCGATGATTTCATTATGTTGTTTCGAGAAATGGGTTTTAGGTTTGTCTCTTGTGCAACGACAGGTCTTTAATGAGATAGCGATGAAGTAACGAGTTGTATTTTATAGTTTTTCGGACTCGGTAAAAACACGAAAAAGTCACTGCTGGAGTCATCTTTCAGCTCTTTTCTGACTCTCTAAAATTGAAAAGATTGCCGAGACTCTTTTCTTTTTGAACTCATTAAATGGCTATAAAACGATATCTACCCAGTATACGTTTAGCCCTTTTTCGAGCTGGGATGGATTATTTACGAAAAAGGAATACCTTAGCCTATCGCGACTAAGAGGTTCTTTCAGATATCGTTTTCTACCTTTTCGGATCTAAAGGAATATTTACGAAAAGGGACTTGTTGGAGTTTTCTTTTTCGCTTCTTTTCAAACTCTCTAAACATGAAAAGATGTCGAGTTCTTCCTTTGTCAGACTCGTTAAACCTTGATGACATCGGACATCATCACCATGACGTTCACTGATTTCCTCCTTCCTAGGGCTCGTAAAATGTACTAGGATGGATTTTTCCGAAGGAAAAACTTACATTGCAAGCATATGCTATCCCCTTCAAGCTTGTTTCTCAAAAATAATTGGGGTACTCACCAGAAATGGTGGGGGAAAATGGAACCAGTTTTTAGTCGTGTCGGAAGTATGTCGCTCTTAAACATGACACTCGTCTGCATTCGTTTTGGGTTGGGGAAATCTCATTTTGTCATTTTTTCCTCCGTGGGTTTAGGTAATCTGTTTTTGCCTCTCATCTTCTCTTTGCCACGTCATCATGACCTCAGATCCCTCGATGTCAAATATTTCCAAATCTAGAGTCGTGTCACTGATATGTTCAAGAGAAGTTTTCCTCTGTAGTTTTCAACCTTCCTCTGATCCTCTATTTGGTCTTGATTCACTATCATCATGTTCCTCTGTCTCGTGTCGATGATGTGGGAAAAATTATGGTCCTCATTCAACCGGGTCATTTCTTGTCGACTTCAGCTCCTTATCCAGGAAGTTGACCTAGAGACTCCCTTCTGGTACCTTGGAGCTTGCATGCCTCAATGGTAGGTTTTTCACATTCGACGATAGGCTTACATCATTGGCCTTCGATCGAGTGATTCTACAGGTGTTCAACGCCAGATCACTGTTCACATTCCGTGGATTGTACATGTTGTACCTTGAGAGCCATTGTCATTATTGGTGGTTTCTCTCATGCCTGTTAACAAATTTCATCATTGGATGGTAATTAGGTGACTTTCTTGCATGTTCGACTTCAACTCACATATTCACATGCTTGAATTTGTACTTGTTCGGGTCGAGATGGAGCGCAAGACCTGTGTTTTGTTTGATAAGATCCAGGCTGCGAGATATTTTGGTTTATCATGACTTTATTGCATGACTCTTTTGATTGGATGGCTGCGACCAGACCTGAGTCTATTTGTTGATCCTTCCTGCTGGATGGATGCGTCCATACCTTGGATCTTAGTTTATATATGTACTCTATTGTGGATGGTTGCACCCATGACACATGTTCATGTATCAGAGATATTAGTTGTATTTGTACTTGCAGGTCTTCCGATAACAGTTTTTGGTTTGAAAGCGTTCTTGTAAAGCATTTCTCCTGTCCCTCTCTCTCAGACCTCATGCTTTAGGGGGCATCTATTACACAACATTTTTCACTGTCCCTGCAATCCCCATCCTGCACATTGGAGGGTAATTTATGTGACTAATAAGAAGTGGCAAGCCTTGCAAAGATCATCATTGCATCCCTTTCCATGAGGACAACATTCCTTCTGTTGACAATTTCCTGAGTAGACCATTAGAAACACATGTTTTTTCCTTGCCTCTAGTAGACCGTTATGCCCTCACACCGATGAGGAAGATTAACACTGGGCCCTATGCCCATTTGCATTCTGTCCCAGTGAGCTACCCGTGCCAACCTATTTATGGAATGTTTTTTAATTATAGAGGTGACTTTCCCATCATAACAACTTCGTGGGTGAGTCATTTGAGTGGTTCGACTGAATAACCATGAACTCCCTCCTTTGGCCTCTTGTTTCCACCTTTTGGGGAAACCTCCCAAGGGATAAGGCTTCCCTTCCACCATTTTAGGGATCCCAACCTCCTCCTCTCCCTCTATAAATAAAGCCATCTTCCATTAATGAGCTAGTTGAACATATTATAGCTGAAAGGCTGAAGAGAATTCCTGAACTTTTCGCTAGGAAGATATAACGAAAAGAGAACTTTGTCGAGAGAGATTAGGCTTGTGTCATCACCTCGTCCGAATTCCCCAATGATCTTTTGAGACGCGCTTCAAGTGAACCCTGCTGGAGGAGGCTACGACATTAAGGCTCCGGTTTTAACTCTTCCTTCTATTTATATATATACACGACTATTGTCTGGTTCCCATATTGCGTTAATATGCTTTATTTGATGCAATATGCTTAACCCTCCTTAACTGGTTAGTTGATTATGAATGAAATCATTGTCTTGTATGCTGCTCTTGTTTACTGATCTTCATGCAGGTATCCGAGTGCTGGTGCAACAGGATTGTGACCCGTCGAGATAGAGATCAAGAGGCCACCACCATTACAGCGAAGACATCGTTGGACTCCAGGTAGGTCAATCTACCCTGTCCTTTTCATTCATTAATTAAGAACCTACACTTTAGCTTGTTCCTTTGTTGCTAGACCCACTCTAGGGCTAGAGGGATCGTCTCTATCTGCAGAGAGGATTTACCTTCCCAAAAAAGAGCTACATCCTTCTATATGTGACATCCACATACTTATATTCCAATTATCTTTCATGCTTCTTTATGATGATGTTACGAGCTCTTGCTCTCAATCGTATGCTTATATGATTCCATATTATAACATGGTGCATCCTATTATGATTCTAATGATTCCTACCATGATATTTATACCTTACAACAAAAAAATTTGAAACAAAATCTTGAAAATAACTAGGTGAGGGAGCCTATCTCAATCATAGTATAGATCTTTTACTTCCTCCTTCTTGGATTTCTTCTTTTCGGCTTCTTCCAACTCTTTAGTGATATGGGATTCTTCCCTTCCTCTTTTGTTGTTGTCCTTATTGAGCTTAGGACAATCTCTCTTATATTTCCCATATTCTTGACATCCATAGCATTGAATCTTTACCATATTCTTTTTTCGTTTCTGAGGACCAAATTTTCCGGACTTCCCTTTTCTCTTTGTCATAGTAGCATATGCTTGAGTTTGATCTTTTGATCCTACATCATATTTTTCCTTCAATATGGTCTCTTCAATTTTGCAAGGTTACCATATTTCATTGAATGGAGTAGCTTCCTTTTTCTCATATATAGTTCATGAGAATTTTCCCCATTCTTCCGGTAGTGCATTGAGAACTATAATAGTCATTTATCTGTCAGACATTATCTCTCCCAATTGTTGTAGTTGATCTCTTCTTTCATATATACTCATAAATTATGAGGCTATTTCTTCTTATTTTTATATATTCATCTTGTAGAGTTCTTCCCTTAACTATATTTCTTCACCTGCAATGCTTACGGAGAATAAATCTACAAGTTTGTCATATATTTCTTTTGATGTTTCTAATTTCGATACATAGGGAATGAGGGGATCCTTGATGGATTCTATGAGAATACTTTGATCCCTCTCTTCCCCTTTAATTTACCTTACAAGTGCTTGAGCATATTATTTTGGAGGTTTGGTGATTGAACCCTTGACATGTTCCATGACCTCATTTTATAAGAGGTTTAGATATGTCCTCTTCTTCCATGCTAGAAAGTTTGAAGCCCCAACCAATTTTTTGCTTTATTTGCAAAAAGACATTTTGAAATATTCATATGTAGCCATAAATGTAATTACTTGTGAATATTCTCCTTCAACTTGCTACCTTCTTGAATATGATGATGATATAGGTAATATAAAACTTCTTGATGAAGATGGTTTTCTTCAAAAGTTATCTTTGATTCCAAAGAGAGGGATATCATATTAGATCTTTTGATGATGATGAAAACGTTCTTGAACTTTCTTCTTTTGGATGAATATACTTCAATTTAATTTCATTTGTAGATATTTTCAACTTGAGTAGAGGTATGCTTTTGTGGTCTCTTTCCTTGACGATGAATTGAGTGAGGATCCCAAGAATGATTCTAGTGTATACTTCTTCTTTGATCAATCTAGGGTGTTGACACTTCCTTCATGAAGATGATGTAGACCTTGAATTCAAAATGCCTTGAAGATGAGATGATATTATAGATGCTTTTTTCCCTTCTAGAACTTCTCGCCTTGCTGATTGAGTGTCCCTTATGGAGTTTCACTTCCTTAACTTGTCACCTTAGCTTTGATACCATGTTGAGAAATTTAGGGAATAGACAAGAGGTTACTTCTCTACAAGTGATAAATTCTTGTGAAGCCTTTTTACTCTTCTTAATTAAGTTCTTCTTGACTTTATTATTATTATGTGTTCTTCTTCATCAAACAACTACCAAATCACAAAGAAAAATGAAACGAAGGACAAAAAATGTAGGCTATTATCTAGGGCCAAAACCTCTCCAAGCTTGAGAGGAAACCCAACAAATTCTTCTTGTTATAGAATCTTCAATTGACAAAGTCCAAGACTTGGGCCCTTGACCAAGAACCCCTCCCAAGACCAAGTCACCTTGCTGCAATTTTCTTCTTCAATTTCTTTCCTTCACTCCTACAATACTAGCCTGATATTATCATTGCCCTTGACTGCAACTCTCGGCCTTTTGCAATGGACTGTACTTCTCACATGTGTGACAAAATTAGGGTGAATTTGTCCCTTCCTTCCTTCGATTGACTAGAGAAAGTCTCCTTGTGAACTCGACTTGATATATAGATAAATTCCTTGACTTTTTTCAGATTTCTAGAGGTCTGGACTTCATATTTTCTACTGCATGTAGATTCCCTACTCCTTCCTCACCTGTGTGAGCAAAAATACCCCAAAACAGACCTAATCTTCCATCGATCTTGAACTTCCCCTCCTCACTTGGATGTGAGGCTTCTTCTTCGTCCTTTTATCTAAATTATTGTGTGATTTTTGTTTCCCCTTGAATGAGGCCGAGTGCCCTATATATAGGCTTCCTTCTCATGCTTGTAGGCCGACATGACTTGACCCTAGGCTGAAATTTCATCTTGATGTAGGCTTACTGCTTCATTTTGAGGCCGAATTTCTTGTAGCACTTGGATTTGGTCTTGGATGGTATTTTGACTCTTCCAATTACTCAAATAAATATGTAACATGCCCAAGAAGGATCTCTCATACATGACAAAGAATCAATTGAATTTTATGACTAAATGACCAATCCTGATAGCTCATAATAGGTTCTTCATCTATAAATAAAATTCCTTAAGCATGAAACCCTTGACTCAAGCATAACATAAATAATTATATTTTTATTCTTTACATCAATTACATAAAGTCATGATTACACATGTCATTATGAAGATCGAACCTAGTTACATATTTCAACAATAATCGACCCCTTCCTTTTGTGCAAAATTTTTTTCCACAAGCCCAGCTATGTGTTTGTCAAGTGAGCCATATTCTTTATAATTGTTTTTTAAGAACCACTTGAATCCTATTAGTTTAGTTCCCAATGGAGCAATGACCAACTTCTAGGTACCATTCTTTATCAAAGCATCATATTCTTTCTGCATCACTTCTTTCCATTCATCATGAGAAGAAACCTCTTGGAAGGAAGTTGATTCAAAATATGTAGACAAATTCAGTTCATAATCATAAGAAACATCCATATCAATAGGTGAATCAAGATATTCTACATCACCTCCATTATGTCTAGTTAAGATTCTTGTTCCTGTCTTTCCAACCTCATCAGGATGAACACTTTCGAGTGTTTTTGTCAGTCATTTTGGAGGGCCTTTCTGAGATGGCCCAGGCTGCTTAGTTGATTGATATGGGGTTGAATCAAGATTTAGTCTCCCAATTATTTCAATCATATCAGTAAAATTTTGATCAGTGGTTGGAGCTTCATGCAGGGGAGAGAGTTCTTAAGAAGAAGATTCCATAAATTGATCCAGTATAGGGATCCCCCCTTCAAGATTTGGAATCTCATTATCGAACTATTAAAAATACTTTGCATGTTTGAATCTATCCAAGCTATCAAAAATCCACTCAACAACATTTTTAGCATTGGAAGACTAAAGAAATATCACATCTCTAGATATTATAAACTTATTAACCTCATCATAGAGACAGTACACTTTGGAGGTATTTGAGTACCCAAAGAAGATACATTTGCAACTCCTTGCACCAATTTTGTTTCTCTATTTCTTAGGTATCAAGGAATAACAAGTGGAACCAAAAACCTTGAGATCCCTCACCAAAGGAATGTGTCCATACCACATTTCATATGGAGTCTTGTTTTTAATAGCATGAGATGGAAACCTATTATTTATATACACAACACATAGAACCAAATCATCCCAAAACGTTAGCCTAACATTCTTGAAAATCATCATTGAGCATACCATATTTAAGATTGTCTTGTTTATTCTTTCCATTACACTGTTATGTTGCAGATTAGAAGGCACGATTGTTTGATATTTGATGCCATGTTGGAAAATATAGTTTTCAAATTCATTTGAAGTATATTATTTTCCATTATTAGTATGAATAGGGCCAATATGAGATTAGGCATCATTTTCAATCCATGCATGAAATTTATTGAATGTTTCAAAATATTTAGATTTGTTCTTCAATAAATAAACCCCAACAAATTATGATGTATTCATCAATAAATGTCATCATATATTTATTACCATTTTCAGAAGGAACAAGCATTGGGCCGCATAAATCAGAATGAATGAGTTGAACTTTTCTATGTGCTCTAGAATGAGAATCATGGAAAGATTGTTTTTTGTGCTTTCCTAAGATACAGGCATCACATTGCTTAAGTTTCCTAGGAATAGTAAGAAAATAAACAACACCATTTTTCTTCAAAAAATGAAGGATGTCATAGTTCTAGTGTCCCAATATAGCATGCCATAAAAGGCTTGATGGAAGTGTACATTCATCATAGTGAGAATTGTATGAAATTTTTTTTGCACGAGCAGTGTTTCCTTGCAACTTAATTAGTCTTTCTTCTTATATCCTAGTCATGATAAGTGAGTTATGTAATGATTTTATCACCTCAACCTTGCCATAAAATATGTGAATGGAGTGTCCTTGCTGGCGGATGTGGACCAAAGACAACACATTTCTGTGGAACTCTGGGAGGTATAGAACATCATGTAGAAGAAAGTTTGGAAGACCAGGAAGTTTGATATTGATGGTGCCAAGCCCTGATGACTTTTTTCTGACTTGTCTGCAAAGTAGACTTCTCCATCAACATTGTCAATAAATTATTCAAAAAAATATCTTCTAAAATTAATGTGGAAAGTTTCTCCTGAATAAAGAAACCACACATCTTTATATGAAGCAAGAGAAAGATTAAATAAGTCTTCAGTTAGTCTAATGTTACAATGTTCCAAAACATAATGAGCAGACTCAGGCGCTTTTCCTTTCCCTTTACTAGTTTTTTTACCCTTTTATTAATTTATTTCCTACTCAATTCTCTCCCAAGGAAGATTACATGTGGAGGAATCATGTCCATATCTATTGCATCATATGCAACGAATACCATACTTTTTTCCTTGGAAATGTCTTCCCCGCAGCCTCTAAAATTCTTCCTTCCTCTTCCTCTTCAGCCACATATTCCTCTAGAAGAATCTTATGGATGATTATTCTCTTTCTATGCAATGCACACAAATTCTTTAGAATATTGAGGAGCTTCCTTCTTCCTAAAATCCTTCGCTCTTTCAGAAAACTTCTTCTCAAGGGAGTCAAAAGAAATCTCCTTAATTTTTCCACTTTCTTGCCATGAATAAAGATAATGTGAATAGGTGGGATATAGTGCCTTGACATAGGCTGTGAGAGAAAGATCTATTTCAACACCGGTGGCTTTTATGTCATGCATAATGGATCTTATTTATGATGTTAAGACAAGATGGTCATCATTTTTCAACTCAAGATTGAACAACTTAATCACAATTGAACAACTTCAACTTCAGAGTGTGAGTCATACAATTCCTTTAACTTCTTTAAGGCTTCAAATGAATTTGAAAATGGAAAATGTGATGACTCACCTCTTCATTTACTAACACTACAATTAAGGCATGATCCTTGATGTTCTTATTTTCCCAGATGGCAAGCTCTTTATCTGAAGTAGGATTTTCAAATGCATTTTCTCCTTCTCCTTCATACACCCCTTTCCATAACTCATTAAAAATCAAGGTGTGTTTTATCTTTCAGGACCACTCATGATAGTTCCCTTTTCTAGAGAGAAATACCCCCACAATGGAGATGAGTGAATGCATTATAAAATCTAAACTTGCCTCAAAATAATTACAATGGTTGCAAAAAAAGGTTGATGTATTTGTAATTAAATTTAATGGCTATGTCTTCAAAATATCTTCAACTAAAAAGGTAGGCTCAAACATATACATTATTGTCTCCAACATATTACTTATATGATGGTTATGTACCTTCAATACCATATAACATATAATCATTAAAATAATCTCAACTAATTTCATGTCTTTACATTATGCATGAACCATTATATATGTATATACCATATGTCACCTCCATAAAAAAATCAATGTACATTACCATAAGAACATTTGTATTTTTATATACCATAACATTGATGTAATGATTATATACCATTTAAAAACAACACCATACAACCTTCATTAAAAAAAACTCAATGTAGATTTCAATGCACACATTGCAGGCCAGGAGACCGCACAATTATAGAAAAACCTCACCAAATAGGTTCTCACCAAATTTAACACAATCATATAATAAATAACGTACACTTACACCATACAACCTTCAATTAAATTCAATTTACAGGTTTCGACCAGCCTCAACATAGAATAAATTTAACTTATAGAGAAGAAGTGACCATCACATACCACAAAAATTCATCACAAAGGATTGCCATTTTAACCCACACACCATACACAATGTATTTTAATGCCCTATACCATCAAAACCTCATGCATAGATTTCAAGAGAGGGTTTATGAACCATGCCAATGCAATGAAGGAATAAGCAACATACATACCAAACTTCAACGCAAGGTTTGTACACTGATATGTAGAAATAAAACTAATGTATTCATCCAGAGATTAAATCACAAATCCATGCAATCATCGCATAGATAATTTAACAACACACAAAATGAAGAGGATGGTCTGTCCAAATGAAGATATTTGACATAGAATAGAGGGACAATTTAATGGAAGGAAACTAACAAGAGTTACAATGCAGAAAAATAATTTTGGGGGCTGGCTCTGATACCATGTTAGGAAAGGGGTAACTCCGAATGAAATTGTTG
The DNA here is from genome assembly GCA_034641835.2 of Pinus albicaulis. Taxonomy (NCBI): domain Eukaryota; kingdom Viridiplantae; phylum Streptophyta; class Pinopsida; order Pinales; family Pinaceae; genus Pinus; species Pinus albicaulis. The sequence continues at coordinate 901,680,600 of CM076581.1, forward strand.
TTTATAATTTAAGATAGAACACAAATATATACAAGGAGAGGTAGACTATTGGGTTTCATCTCCCAATGTCTCTTCATCTTCCAACTTCCTTTATTTCTCTATTTACAATATTTACATAAGATTTCCTAATCCCAAAGATTAGGTGTCAACAAGTAATACAAAAATAACCTTTGGATTTAGGTATTTGAACTCATTATACCATTCTTCACATGCGTGATAATTTTTTATAAATGACATGCTTAATAGAGATTTTAGACCAATTTCCATGGCCATCATTGACACAAGAATCAAGCAGTCATTGATTCACCGTGTTTATATGATTAGGTTTCTTCTCACGTTTTAGGTCATCTTGAAAATGTTCCTACTGAATTAAATCCACTTTCTAATATAGAGGTAAAAAAATTGAATAAAAGAAAACAAACAACTGGAAGAATTATGCCTGAGTGAGAGGTCTTTTGATGACATATCATATAAAAAATGTGAGAGAATAAGAAATGTATATGCCTTGCCTATATGGGATAATAGTTCAGGGGATTTTTTCTCATAAGCAACAAGCCTCTTATCATAATCATATTCTCCAGCTGTAGATAATGATATTGCGTTTAAATCACCTACCATGTTTTCCTACAAGGAAGCAACAATAATTTAGGTCAAAAATGAATAACATACTCTAACAATATAACCAATGAATAAAAAAAAAGAGTCACTATAAAATGAGATCATAGGACATTAAATAATATCAAACTTATGTTCAAAAAAATCAAACAAGTAACACTATCTTACATGCAATGCCAAGGAAGGGTCAAATTTTGAAAGGCCTTTTAGGATATCACAAATAGCCACTCTAATATCCAATGTAGACAAAGTTAGCAATGAACTGAACATAGTTAGCATTTTAATAACACTTCTATCACCCAGATTCAGCAAATCCTCTTTCAGAACACAAAATTTCCATGAAATGCTCTCTACATCATATTAACTACATATGTTAATAAATGTCAATTATGGCACATTAATAAACATCAAATCTGAAATATAGTTTCAATCTATGTAAATTATTTTTTCCCATAAAATTTATTCACCATTCTTGTTGACTGTCTCAAGACCAAGGAATGGTAACAAACAATCAACAAACTGATTCTGTACTTCTGAATGTGTTGTATATTTTCCCAAAAATTTAAAAATTGTTAGCTCACGCTTCGCAGGACCTGTGATGCATTTCTTGATAATTCAAATAAATAGACAATACATTACCTAAATCCAACCATCTTCTCCAGCACAAGAGACAATTTTTTTTTTCAAATTTCCAAATAACACGTCCAAAATATTTACTTCAATTACAATTCTTTGTGTTAGAATTGGCATTGTGAAAATCTGCACATAAAAGTTTCTTAATAGGTGATAATCACTAGAACTTACATTGAAATTATTCCCATCAACACCCTCTTGTATGAATACAGACATAAGCACCAAATAATTCCTAATAAAAGGCTCTGCAATTTCATACTTAAAATTTTGATCTCCCAATAACTTGAAAAGAAACTCATGGAGCTCTGGCCCTAATTTTTTAGGGAAAAAAATGCAGTCCTTAGTAGAATATCTAGCAACCCATACTAGGAAGAACACATCAATGTTGTAATAAAATTCACTAATCTCTCTTTACTTTCACAAAAACTAAGCAACATTTCCACAATTACAGAAGTTGTCATGTTAGCAACTTTTTCCTCTCTTTTTTTTCATCCCATTTCTTTAGTTTGCCTTTGACCACTCTTTCTGCAGGAAGTAGACACTCTTTCCATTCAATTAGAAGGGCCTCCAACATATTTTTTGAAAATTTTGCATATTTTAGTGGTAGGGGATACTCCTAGCATGGACCTCAATGTCTAGAGAAAAAAATTCATATTTACATGTCTCATCTCCACATTCACAACAACCAACACCTGCGTGAATCATGGAGTAATAATGATTCACATGGTTTCGAGCTCTAAAACAAGGAATACAAATAACACATTTAGGATATTACTCACATGTCAGACACCTTTATGCAATGTCATTTTTTCCCTAAAATTCCCCACAAATACCTTGAGGACCAACTACCTGCTTCTTGAGTTCATCAAGAAATATTTGTGGATCCTCAAACATTAACAATTGTACCCATTTAATGGTTTCACAAAATTTATTTTTAATTCTAGTTGAAGATGATACTCCATTTACTTCATCAATGCTAGGTAAAAGGGAAGATACAACTGATTGTAGCTTTGAACTATTATTTTTGATACAAGTAACCAATATATAACAGGAGGCACATGAAATTTCAAAATTGCAGTAACAAGTTAAGGGTTAACATTGTATATAATACAGTGCAAAGTTCTATATATAATGTGAAGACGGAGATTGCCACTAGTTCATGAAAATAAACATAGTATCGCTGTGAAAGGCGGTATGTATGTTTGAATTATTTCGAAGGGATCAAAGGAGTATAAGAGAAATGTTATCACAACGTGCCAAGGATCTCAGATATAAAGAGGTGCAGGACAAAGGAGGTCAAGACTAGTTTGAAGGAGGAAAGTAAAAAAGAAAGTTGTTATCTAGGAACCGAGAGTTCCTAGGGTCAGTATAAAGGAGTGAAAAAAGAAGGAGTGCAATTAGAGACCGATTTCTTTGGTACTAGTGTTGGACGGTGCATAAAATAGAGATTAGCATAAGATGTAAAAAAAGAGAGCAGTGCCAAGGTTTTGGAGGCATATAAGGGTCAAGGGTCTATGTCATGGTCATGGTACTTATCATCTGAAAGTCTAGAAGAAGAATTACTTGTGGGTTTTCCTCTCCAAGAGGGAGAGGTTTTGACCCTTGCTCAAATAGCCTAAATTTGTGTCCCTTGTGTTTTAATAATTGACTTGATGAAAGACCCAATAAGCTAATAAAGAGAAGACCTAAGTAATAGAAGTAAGCTCACAAGTAATTATCAAGTAGAGAATTGAATTAAACTATGCCCTACCAAATTTTGAACATGGTATAAGAGCTAAGGTGTTGAAGACAAAGGGCGACTTGACAATAAGACACTCAAGGATCGAAGAGAAAGAATCAAAGTCAAAATTAAAGTATACATTCAAAATTCAAATCAGTTTGAAAGGAAAACCTTCAAGTCATATCAAGAAGACCTTCAACCTTATTTAAAGGATCCACATATCGAGGAGGTAATATTTGCCATCAAATATTATTGATATTGAAGCCCAATAGACATTGTTGGAAGACACATCATCAAGCACCATCCAAAACTATTGAAGACATCATCATTATGAAGTAATCATCAAGTCATACTCGATCATCAAGTCATCCTTGATCATCAAGGATCCAAGATCACCTACCTCCTTTGAAGAAATCAATCTAAGAAGGATTTCTCGCCATCATCATCATCCAAGAAGTTTATAGAAGGAAGAAATAAATCTACGCAAGTAATTATTTCTATGAACTAATTTGAATATGTCAAAATGACTTATTTCAAAGAGAGCAACAAATTGGTTGAGTCATCAAACTTTCGTGCATGGAAGAAAAGGATAGATTTGAATCTAATTGAAAATGAAGTCATGATGTACATCAAAGGAACTGTAACTCAACCTTTAAAAGATTCTCTAGCTCATGCCAAGTACATGAAGGGAGAAATAAGAGGCCAGAGGATTCTTATAGAATTTATTAAGGACTCACTTATTCCCTACGTATCAAAACTAGAAATTTCTAAATAAATATATGAAAAAAATTAGTGGAGTTGTTCTCCGCAAGTACTACAGGAGAAGTAATATCTCTGAGACAAGAACTATACAAGTTGAAATTGTCAAGAGAGGAAGGAATCACTTCATACTTTATGATTATTTTTGAAATACGAGACCAATTGCAGGAATTGGGAGAAGTAATGTCTGATAGTGAAATGACTATAATGGTGTTGAATGCTCTACCGGAAGAATGGCGAAACTTCACTTCAAGAAAATATGGGAAGAAAGAAGCAATACCATTCTAGGATCTATGGTCTCTCTTTAAAATAGAGGAAACAAGATTGAAAGACAAAGCTGATACAAGAAAAAGGGAAATGAATCAAGCCCTTGCAGCCATGTCTAGGAAGAAAGGGAAGAACATGATGCAAAGAAATATAAGAAAGAATAAGTGAAAGATCTCTACTATGATTGAGATCATATTCCTCTTTAAGAGTTTTTTTTTGGTTGTAAAATAATATGTTATGAATCATTTTACATTAATTCATCACTCCAATAGTATCACGATAGAAGCATGGAAGGAGCACTTGTCATAGGAGAATGTCCGCAATACAACTATGCTATGAAAGAAGTGGCTCATGGGAACCTCACTGATAACAACATTGATGGAAGGTAGTCATCTATATCAAGGGTCATCTATGGAAACAAGTGTTGATATTTTCTAATGGAGTCCTCTTTGGATTCACTGGTTATGAAGAAAGAAAAAATTTCATCAAGAATTATATCTTACAGAATTCTGGGATTAGGATGTGATGACATATTGATGAATCAGGTCGAGGAAATGAAATTCTTCATTCTAGGGAAAATTGTTGCACGATGACTCAAAAGAAAAGGAGACGAGGTACATATATTTATATTCTAACACTGGATGTTATGAAGTCATGTCATATGGTTACAGGTGATGGAATTTAGAAGTATAGAAAGGAGAGTCTTTTCCGATACAAAAGTTGTCAATAACATATGAAATCAACATAATATTTCCTCATATGGAATATTAGGTGGTTGTATACAAAAAAGGAACTATATACTGGAAGTTCCTGGGAATGAAGTAAAACTATGTGGAGAAAGAAAATAGGAGATCGTGAAAGGAAACCATGATAAGAAGCAATTATCATCTGGAAGCCAAGAATATTCGTTTGGGAAATCTCTTGGGAAGATATGTAGACTCTGATAGAAGTCCGGTAAAGATGAATACCATTGAAAATACATATATTTATGATATGCATCAATCTTTATGAAGGATGTCGATGCCTACAAGAAGATGTCATGGTGAAAGATCATCACTGAGGTAAATTTTGATTTAAAAGTTCATATGTATATGTTTATCTGGATAATTTTATGTAGGGATGCTAACCATATGAAAGGATGAAATATCCTTGGAAGAAATATGGTTCGAAGGAAAGCAACATGACATGTAGATGGACCAGATGAGAAATATCGATGAATCACTTTCTGATAGATGACATGACTCATGGATGAGAGTGATGGATGATCTGTTCCCTATGAAGCTATCCCAAATTTGAAGGCTTTTCATTATCAAAGTAAGTCATGACATTGAAGGGAGGAATTATTCATGATCAACTGCATGTCTCACCATTGCTGTTATAGGTCCCTGGTTAAGAGGGAGCCCAGTGGTAATTTTATTACTTCGATGAAACTTGGTAATTCCTAAGAATGAGCTTAGGTACATTCCTTGTATATGAATGAATATGTCCTTCCTAAACTAAAAGGAAGTGACGGATTTGATTCTCTAATTCATGTGTCATGCACTAGATCAGGACTAATCATTGTAAGTCTTAGTGAAGGCTATGAAGGAGATAATGGATAGACACATCATTTTGGTCTTCACCCGGGAAGACATGATGGAGGATTGGGTAATCATATGGAATTTGATACTCTTTGAGAATGTGATAGGGAATTCAAGGTAAGAGTATTCGTGGACCGATATTATTTGAGGATTAGCTACCCAAGATAAGAATAGTCTAGTAAGGTCATACTTTATGAACACCCGGGTGGAGTATGTACCTTGGAGAGACAATGAAGATGGTGTCTATAAGTCATTTATCTCTCCAACATTGTAGTCCATTGTCTCATTGAGAGATGGGGATATTAGTCAAGGCCTTGCACTATGAAAATGTTGGTTGATATGATGCTATACATATGTGATTACAAATCTAATTATTCTTATGAGATTCTTCAAATTGAATGTAACCATGTACCATTATGAATACCTCCCTAGTTAAGAGGGAGTGTTGGAAAGTGTAACTAGGTCCGGTCTTCATAATGACTATGTAATTATGAATTTATGTAATGAAGAAGACAAAGATGATAAAATGTATTTTTGTAAAGCTTGCCTCATGGGTTTCATGAGAAAGGAGTTTTTATTATAATTCAAAGACTTATTCTTGAGGTCTTTTATGTATTTGTCATCTTGTCACAAATGTATAATTTAGAGTCATGTATATGAAGTGTTGTTACACTTGTAAAGTCAATTTATTGATGTAATTAGTATGATTCAAGACCTTGTAAAATGACTCGTTGTAGATGGCTCAAGCATGATGGAAATACCCCTGATAAAATCATTCTAATAATGTTGGAGATACTCCTCTCAAGTCAACTCTCAATCAAATGTAAACGTCGGCTTATAAAACAGTCACAACTATTCATGGATAGGTCGACTAATTACTTGTGCCTAACCACTATATATACCCAAGAAGACTGCACATAAGATGACACAAAAAAGTTTAGATTGTCTTATATTTTCGGATATATATTAGTAAGGTCTGCGGTTTGGTGCAACACAAACAACGAATAAAAGGAGAAATATTATGTCACTGTATTGGGTCTATTAACCTAAAATATATCTATAACAGGAGGCACACGATAGTTCAAAATTTTAGTAACAAGTTAAGGGTTAACACAATATATAATACATTGCAAAGTTCTGAAATGTAATGCGAAGAAGGAGTCTGCCACTAGTTCACGAAAATAAACATAGTATCACTGTGAAAGGAAGTATCTACTAAATTATTTTGAAGGGATTGAATGAATATAAGAGAAATGTTATCACAGTGTGCCAAGGATATCATATATAAAGAGGTGCGGGACAAAGGAGGTTGAGACTAGTTTGAAGGAGGACATTAAAGAAGAAAGTGGTTATCTAGGAACCGAGATTTCCTAGGGTTAGTATAAAGGAGTGCAGGAAGAAGAAGGAGTGCAGTTAGAGACTGGGTTATCGAGTACTGGTGTTGAACGGTGTAGAAAAGAGAGATCAACATAAGACGTAAAAAAGAAGAAGAGCAGTGACAAGGTCTTGGAGGCATACAAGGGTCAAGGGTCTGTGTCATGGTCATGGTAGTTGTCAACTGAAAGTATATAAGAATAATTACTTGTGGGTTTTCCTCTCCAAGAGGGAGAGGTTTTGGCCCTAGCTTGAATAGCCTAAATTTGTGTCTCTTGCGTTTTGATAATTGACTTGATGAAAGACCTAATAAGCTAATAAAGAGAATACCTAAGTAAGATAAGTAAGCTCACAAGTAATTATCAAGTACAGAATTGAATTAAACTATGCCCTACCAAATTCTCAACAAGGATGATGCTAAATTTAAAGACAAAAAATAACAAAAAATAAGACATGACAAAAACATAGACCTGCAAGACTATATTGGTTGAGTGTGACAAGGACACCAATAACTAAGACTAGAGAGATTTATAGAATGTGGTAGTTACTAGTGTGTGTCTATTGTGTGATAAGTGGTATGGTGGAGAGACCTACCAAGAAGGGATGTTGGTCTTAGGAAAGAATAGTAAGGAGATCTATAGAGAATTTATGTAAAAGGAAGATGAGAAGTGTTGTCTTCAAGTTGGGTTATGTTATGGTAGAATTTTGTTGGTGATAAGAAGTGGTAACAAAAGACTTACATCAATAGGTAAAAATTAGATTCAGGGTATGAGTTGTACTGACTCATGCTATCTCATCCCTTCATGGTCCTAAGGACATGTGGGGACCCGAAAAACCTAGTACTCGAAAGACTTTAAAGCATGGCTAACAAATGACCGACAATACACTATACAAAATAATTTCGGTCTCATGCAAATAGGTCTCCTATGATGAATACATAAGAACATAGTACATAAACCATTTTTCTCTTCGCTTACCTACCCATGGCCCATTTCCCTTTCTAAATATCAAAAAATTATTTTTCAAGAAAGTATAAAATAAGCATAGTAGTCTATTAGACTCTAAAAGTGAAGATGCTAAAGTCATGCCACAAAGTGAAAGGAAATTAAAAAAAAATTCTTCAAACCACAAAATATATAAAGAAAAAAATAATAATTATAAAATATATCTATGAATCTAAGCATGAAATAAAAACTAAAAGAATTCAAGGGACTAACATAATATTTGACCAAAACAAATCCAAAACTCAAAACTCAACAAAATTCCCCAAACACAAGCAACATATAAACCATTAAAATTTTCCAAGATATCGAAGCTAGACATAAAGGTAGTTTCATGTACTTGAATGCGCTGATTGTTGTTTTGTGTTAGTTTTGTTAAACTATTTATTTATCATTTAATAGTAGTCATACACTATATATGTGAAAAGAAATAGGTCCCAGCTTCATCAAATCAAGCTTTATTTCCTATCACGGATAAGAAACAAACAATGCAATGATTAAATATGAAACATCAATATTAAAATAATACACATCAAAGAAATGTAGCTGCAATGTTACAATTAAAATTATGAAATATAGAACCTATTTTTACCTGAAATTTACATATAGTAATCCTACATGACCAATGGAACATGTATACCAAAATAAGATTCCCTTCACATATAGAGAATTAGATTACGTCTTAGGGTATATCAATTTCCCAGTTCTCATCTTGGTCCTCATTTTATACATTGTGAACAGGATATTCTCCAAATGAATTGTCATTATGAGCCTCCAAAACATTATGTTCTGTATCAAATTCATTCAAGATATTTGTTATATTGTTTTCACCCCTTCTATCACAATTTGATCGCTAAAGAGCTAGTGCTCTTTCATATGGAAAATTTTTGATGTCATACTTTGTTACATATAATATTAAACGTTTATTCATATGTTTATGAAGCTTGTTCCTCAACTTTTACTTCAAGAATGACAGTGCACTAAACACTCTCATCCTCCATTAATCCCAAAATAATGGTTTGACACAAATATGCTAATTTGAAATATTCTGATATGTTTTCTTGTAGGTATTGGTTAGCACTTAAAGTAGTCCATGATATTGTTATAACACCATTTTCATTAGGATTCTCCAAAACAGGATATTTCTTCCACATTGTTTCAACAAAGCGTCCACCTTGTTGATACAATTTTGATGAATCTAAAATACCTTCAATATGTTCTCCATGTATCAAGACATTCTTGAAAAATTGGTCTACTAAAAATGATAATCTATTTTGAAGATTGACTTTTAAAGTTCTTGGACGTTGGAAATTTTCCAATATTGAGGGTGTACCACACACATGGCCTCCAACAATTCATCTCAAGGAAATTGTTCTCTTATATATAGTGATAGTGATCTTGCAATTTCTATCAAATTCTGTCTCACTGAAATTACAATATTATCAAATTGGTCTCTTTACATGGGGCAATCTTTGGTGATTCATCTGGTCTTACTAATATAATTAAAGGGAACCATATACCCATGCATTGCGATATGCAGTATCTATTTTTCATCAAACATCAAAAAAATTTCAGTATTTTCTATATTGATGATCTTAGTCCAACTTGTAAACTCTGGACTAGTAAAACACTTTGGAATCACAAATTATCCAATGCAAGGCATGCTAACTTTCTTTCATTTGTGTATTATATAATATACATTGTGTGATTATGAGACATTTTGACGAGGAAATTGATTTCATTTAGCATAGGAATAATTCCAGCCAATGTCAATAATTTTTCTATATTAGTTAGTCGAAAATGAAGATCTTGATTTTTATCTACGTTGTAGTGATTTTCATACATCAACCCTACCAAAGATTTGAACTCACTAAATAGTATTTGAGTTTGTCCATCAAATGAAATCCATCTTGTATCAACATCTTTCAATAGTTTTTTTCCATCTGTAACACCATCTACAAATTGTTGAAACTCTAAAAATCGTTTGGAACTACGAGAAAAGTATGCATGAATCTCACGTACAAGATCTTCAACTTTTGAAACTAATGGAAACTTGCTTACTATTTTAAATTCAAGATTCATCCTATGAGCCATACAATGAATATTAACCATATATGGATAAGATGATAGTTGTAGTGTAACTCAAAGGCCACTCCTTTTTCCTTACATTACTGATGCTCCATATGCTCCAACACATGCCAAATTTTTTGCAATCATTAAATGATACATACCACTTTCCTTAAAACTATTAAGAACAAGTTCAAAAATATTTTTAGCTGTTGAAGTCTCTCTAATATTTTTAATCCGAAGTAGATAGGAATTCTCAACATGGTCATTGGCCAGATAAATGCTCATGCAGATCCATGAAGTATTATCTATAGTCGTAACCTCATCCAAATACTGCCAAAAACCTAGCATTTACAATCTTCTCTTTTCAAATAATCCTTTTCTACTTGAGCTAGATATTTTTCCTATTCCCAACCACTTGTTATAGACCAATGAGAAGATGGAAAGTTTTACACTTGAAGAAAAGATAGGTATTTTATGTGATCTAGATAATATTTCATAAGATGACCTCTAGATAAGATGTTAAATAGAGTGCTTAAGTGTATCGTCTTGGATATCAAACTGATTTCCATCATATTTTAAAATAGAGATATGATGGTTCTCCACTTGCATCATGTTTTATCTTACTTATTAAATATTTCTTGTATTCTTCTAAATATTGGATATGATGACATTCCTCAGAATATTTCCATCTGAGAATAAATTTCTCTTCACCATTTAAATTTTTATTTTCATACGCCTTTCCTAAATGCTTCTGTATTATATCTAGCTTAATCTTAAATTTCACTACCTTGCAAGTTTTCCAACTAAATGTGTTACATCAACTTCTTGGGAAGCCTCGTTCTCATTTTTAGAAGGTATTGCTTCAATAAATGGAAAACTTGAGACCCAATCTTCTTGGAATTGTCTCCCTATGGTCCACTGGCCTTTTTTCCTTTTTTTGTGAATGGATTGTGTCACCTTCCAAGGAAAAATATTCAACATTTTCATCACCAATTTCTATTTAAACTGCATTTATCTCACCATTATCACTTGAAGAACCTATTATTTCATCCATCATATGGATATTAGATGCATTTTCACAAGTCTAGTAACATCTCTCTAACAAAATAGATTCTTCAAAAGAGCTTGAAGTATGAAGGGGATTTGTATTCTTGGATGGAGGATTTTGAAAGTATTATAATACATATATTTTCCTTGATGATTTATTCCCATTATTATATTTTTAAATATCACTGAATATTCCACAAGTAAAATTTCAAATCGATCTAAAAACCTGCATCAATTTTTTCCAAGAGTTGAGAATTACTAGATTTGTGGGTAGTATAAAAAGTATACTATATGGCATAGTTCAAAAGTACATATGAATAAAAATGTATTTCATCATACCACATAAAAAATGAACATTTATTACAATTAATATCCAATATACATTCTATGCCCCATTTCTTTTTTGTCTTGAACTCACTTAGGGTATAATAAATGTTTACTGTTTCAAAGATTTTAGAGAAAAATATTTACATTTTCCTTTCATCATGATGTGTACCCATTTGTACCCAAATTTCTTCAATGATATATGCTTCATATAAATTCACTTGTTCGTAGAAAATGTAATTGTACTTTGCAAAAGAATTAATGAGTAAATATTGAAAGAACATATATCAGAAATTGAATTTTGAGGGAAAATGTAATGTCACAAAACCAATTGTTTAACAATGGTAATGGGAAATTATTAAGACATAAAATATAGAAATTCATTTGAATAACATTGAAATAACATCATCCCATGGGATAACATTGAAAGAACATAAACCAGAAGTTGAATTTTGAGGAAAAATGGAATTTCACAAAAAAACAATCTATGTATGGTAAACAATGTTATGCAATGAGCACTAAAATATTTGTAGAAATAATCAAATGAAAATTTTTGCAACCTAGTTGCATAGTTTGTCATAGGAACTAGATATTTTTTCCATGCTACATGTAGAAAATGATTTACATGAAAAATCAAGTTGCAATCTTGATATCCTAACTGCATACTTTCTAATTGAAAACCAAAGATATTTGTTGTTTTGAATTTTATTCTAACAATGATGAGTAATACATATAGGTCTAGTAGGGTGCTTCTTTAAAAAATAAATTAGATAGTTATTTTCAGAAAGAGGCCAATGTTCCCAAATTTAGCGTTGCATGGGAAAAATTAGCACTATTAATTTCAATGACCTTTGTCTTGCAACTCATGAGTGGGGGGTATATATTCCACCAAAGTTGCATAGGATTTACACTTGGCCTCAACCGTTGTTGCCTAAACTAACGTACATTTTCATAAGAAAAATAATGGCACTTGGTAGGACTTCAACCCTGCTAGGGGCTGTAGTAGCTACCTACTTTCACCAACTTGGAAAGCCACCATTGACACTTGTTTCTTTACTTTGTTTGACACTCTTTTGGTTGGTTGACATGCAAGATTTACAATGTCAAGAGAAAAACAGAAAATCCTTGGAGTGTTTTTCCTTAAGATATACACTCAATGCTTTCACATGGAATTTTTTTTTTTGGCTTCCAGTTGTCTCTTGTTGATCAGTTGTTATCATTGATGTCAACCCAAGCAGCACTAGGGGCACCCCTATATTTCATGGGAATTTTTACTTGACAAATTACTATATTCCATGTCTAGGATATTTAGGATGGTTTCTACTTGTCGAGATGTTTCCGTTGATATATGGCATGCCACATAATTCTTCACGGTTTGAGAGATATTCATGTTTGAAGTTAATAACCACAATTAGTGGGCTAAAACCCCATGGGGTTGTAGCATGACACTAATAATTGGTTGTGGTTATTGAATATTCAATAATTAATAATTTTTAAACTCCTAAAATCCCTCCAACATTCACTTGTTGAAGACCCTCTCAACCTAAGCATTTATATAAATTGTGACCCTCATATCCTCCTGATGCAAGGACTTCGCTACTCAAAACAGGTCATCATGGAATTTTCACTATAATTTTTTTACTGTGAAGCTTCATATGCTAAAAAAAAACCCATTTGAGACGAAATCTTGATGAAGTGCGTGATCAAATTTTAGATATTGGTTCGCTATATTTTTGGAGATAAGATCTGAGGAAGTTAGGTTTTTTGCAGGCTCTTGAATTTCATGTCAAACAGGTTACCATGGGAAAATCATTATAAATTTCTCTCTGACCATTGGATTCAAATTTCATAAAAAGTGATAGAAAGAGGATGGACTTTAGTTTATTGGATATTGTTTTCAGGACAAAATTTTGAAACAGTGACACATGGCACTTCGTACAAGTTCATTGTACTGAACCAATCTATAATCAGGTCATCATAGGAGATTGGGCATAGCTATTTTTTAAATAATCCAATATTGATCAAACCTAAGAGGTTGGAAATAGGACTGAAAGGGCTACCACAGGTCGAAATTTCAGACCTTTGGAGATCTGAAATTACACAGATACAACAGATTCAATATCGAGCTTCTAGAAGGCAAGAAAAAATATGCATTCAATGATCACTGCAGTAAGGAAAACACATCAAAAATCAAGGGTAAGTCTGTTGCAACGAGGTATGTATGATTAGTGTTTGAATTTTAATTTGAATATCATCTCTGACATGTGTTTTTGTAGGAAAGTGTAAGTATTTTTTATGTATGTTTGATTGGGTTTTTTTCATAAATGTTGAACGTATTTACATTTGAATTTTGAATATTTCTCTGACATATGGTTTGTAGGACAATGTAAGTATTTTGTTTGTATATTGGTTTGGGTCTTGTTAATTAATGCATGTGCAAGAAGGACGACACAATAGGACAACTCAGACACATACTAGAAGGACAATGCAATGCCAAAGTACCATTGCTTGAAGTAAGCACAACAATACGTCAAGAACTGCTAGTTTTCAAAGAAGCAGTGTCAAGTCAAGTATCAAGTTGTGTAAAAAGTAGGTATTGTAAAAATAATCATTTTAAAATTGTAAAAGAGTCATTATTGTAAAAGAGTCAATTTTCCTATATTTGGAGAGGCATTGTTGGGAGGTATAAGTGTCATTGTTGGATAATGTTATGGTTGGGTTGCAGGTCATAGTGTGATTGGGTGATTGGTCTAGTTCAAGAAAATCATTGTGAATCATATTGTATCACAGATCTTTGTCCCTGGTACGGGAGTCCACACTCTTGTCTTATTTCTGATCATTATAAGGTGGAAGGGAGGTGCTAGGGTGGTGCATGAAGTCACCTACAAGTTGGAGCTTGTGAACACTTCAGGGTGGTAGGTCAGTCTAGGATGTCATGGCATCCATTCAGTTGACTAATGAAGAAACCAGGGCATTGGGGCATCCTTCCAGTGGGAGCTAGAGGAGAATTATTTTCTATAATTCTATGAAGTTGTACCTTTAATTTCAGTTGGGGCTGAAGATTAAATAATTTATTAGAAAAGTGTTTCGTGGTTTTTGACCTGGAGGGGGTTTTCCACCTAAAATTCATGTGCCTATTGTGTTCTATTGTTTACTGTTATTACTGGATAAACATCAAGAATAATTGAATATTAACTAATGACATGAAAATATTTAAAAGTGGTAATTGATAAGAAATATTGATTCCCCACCCCCCCCCTCTCTGTATTTCCAACAATTGGTATCAGAGCTTGGTTCCTTCAATAGTAGTCCAACAACTGGATGGATATCATGGAGTATACTAAGAATAGAGTTCCTTTGTTCAATGGAAATAATTACACACTTTGGAGTGGAAGAATGCAGGTTCATTTGCTGGCGCAAGGATACAAAGTATGTGAAATCATTTAAAAAGGTTTTACAATGACCCGTGATGAACAAGGTAAGAAAAATATGGTATATGATGCAAAGGATAAAGATCTCATTATCAATGGGCTTATCGAATCTGTCTATCTTAAGGTACTGAGTTGCAAAACTACTAAAGAAATATGGGGCAAGATTGAGAATATATATGCAGGTGACTTAAACGTGAAAGAAGCAAATCTTTAAATTTACAGGGCATAATTTGAGCAACTCAAAATGAAGGAAGATGAAAATATTGATGCATACTTACAATGTGTTGATGAAATAATAGATGCATTGGAAGGTTTGGGAGAACCTGTCGACACGAAAATTGTTGTTCAAAAGATCCTTAGAACCTTGCCGACAAGATTCAACCCAAAGGTATATTTCCTGGAATATAGTTCGAATCTAGCCAATATCAGCAAAGATGAATTGCATGCAGTGCTAATGGCATATGAAATGAGGATTGAAGAAGAGGATGACACATCTCACCTACAAACAACATTCTTCGCATCCAGGAAAACTAGTAAGGACAAGCATACTCCAAAAGCGAAAACTTGTAGTTGTAAGGAAGAAGAAAAGGAAGAAGATGAAGAAGAATTTTCAAATAAAGAGCCTACTTCACGCGAAAAATGAGAATAGGTACGGGGAAATTCAAAGGTAAAATTCCATTGATATGTTTCGATTATGGTGAGGTTGGGCATTTTGTGGCCAAGTGCCCTCACAAAAATGAGGTTGTTATGAAAGAAAAGAAAGGTCTGAGGAAGTTCAACAAGTAAGGCAAGAAGAAATGGTTTAAGAAGAGTTTCTTCTCCAATGAAGATAGCTCCTCATCTGATGAATACAATGATAATGAAGAATAAATCAATGGAAGAGTATTGTTTATGGCCGAACATAATAAGCAAGAAGCATCTGACGAAAAGAAAGAGATGAGTGAGTTTGAATTTCAAAACGAAGTGATCAGGGTTATCAAAGAGCTTAAGGTCGAGAAGAAGCATGTCAACACTCTTGAAGAAGAATTAAATATAGAAAGGGAACATGTTCTAAATCTTAAAATCAAGGTTGAAGAATACAAACGAGTTGAAGAATCGCTCAGGGAAGAATTAAAGGAAAGAAACAAGGAAAAAGAAGCATTGGAAGCTAAAACAGTTTATCTATGAAAGCAGGTAAAAAATGGAAAAAATCTTCAAAACCACACCAACATCTCCAAGGCATTGGAAGAAATCATCAACAATCAACGATCAAACAATGACAAGACTGGTCTTGATTACAAAGAAAAATATGAAAAGGAGCCAAGTCCTTCTATGACAACAAAATAAGATGGATATGAAAAATATAACAAGCAAGTAGACCTCCCAGCCAACTCAAGAGATCAAGAGTCACAAGAATAACCATGGAAGGCAATTCCTCGAAGAAGATTTCCTCTCAGGTATCAACCTATATTCTATGATCATTTTTATTCATGTGGAAGGTTTAGACATAGAGCTATAGAATGCCGCACATATGTTTGGAATTAATACAGTTTCGAGAGATCTTGCAGAAAGGGATATTCCGGAACTTAACAGAATATTAACAGATTTGATCATTTGAGAGATGATGTCGAATGTTACAAATGTAACAATTTTGGACACCTGGCTAAAGATTGCAGAATTGGAAGTTCTTCAAATGAATTCTCACAAAATAAAAATGAACAAATATGGAAAAATAAGACTGAAAAATGTGATATTGCTCTCAAGGCTCAAAGCAATAGAAACATTTGGTATGTTTATAGTGGTTGCTCAACTCATATGACTATAGATAGTAATAAGTTCATATCCTTGAAGGAAAAGAAGGATGGAACAATGTCTTTTGGAAATGATGGGTCTTCAAACGTCACAGGAGTAGGTACATACACACTTGGAATCAAGAATGCATTAGAGAAATATGTGTTGTTGGTTGAAAATATGAATCACAATCTTCTCAATGTTGGACAAATGTGCGATCAAGGACACACGATGCTATTTAACTCTAAGAAATGTGAAATCATGAAAGGAAAGTTTGCTAAAATTGTGAGATACAAATGACATATATATTTTGAATGAGACAACTAAAGGGTGCTTTTTGGCATAAGAAAACAAAACTTGGTTATGGCACAAACGAATGGGACATATAAATTTCAACAATTTCGCCAGGATCAGCAAGAAGGAAGTAGTAAGAGAAATGCCTAAAATTTCAAAACCTACTAATACGATATGCGAATCTTGTCGGCATGGAAAGTAGACAAAAGTTCAGTTCAAGACAAAAGAACACTTTGCATCATGTCCATTGGAATTAGTACATACTGATCTATGTGGTCCTATGAGAACAAAAGGCTTATATGGAGAATTATATTTTATACTAATGATAGATGATTACACCAGAATGACAACCATCAACTTCTTAAAGAAAAAGACTGATGCATTCTAGTGTTTTAGAATCTATAAGGAATTGGTTGAAAATGAAACTGATTTTAAGATCAAATGTCTGAGTTCAGATAATGGAGGAGAATTCACTTCCAAGGTATTTCAACAGTACCATGATGAAAATGGAATAAAAAGGAAATTCTCAACAGTCAGAACACCATAGCAAAATGGAGTTGATGAAAGAAAAATAGAGCCGTATAGGAAATGGCTAGAACAATGTTAAATGACTCAAAATTAGATGATAAATTATGGGTTCAAGCAATCGATACAAATGTATTCATTATAAACAAAGGTTTACTAAGGAACAATTGGAACATGAATCCATACGAATTATAGAAAGGAAGATCAGCTAACGTCAAATACTTCAAAATATTTGGAAGAAAATGCTACATCAAAAGAGAAGATAAAAAAAAGGGCAAATTCGATTCCCGTGTCAATGAAGGTATTTTCGTTGGTTATTCACACAAAGGAAGGCTTATAGATGCTACAATCTGAGGCGAAAACAAATAGTGGAAATCATAAATGTTACTTTTGATGAATATTGTGTTACAAAGGATGATGATGAGATTGTCCCTTCAAGCAAATCTGAGGGATCTGAGGGAGAATATGTGAAGGATGAAGAAGAAGCTCCAGAACAAGACCAATCAAATAAGGAAACAACAGTCAACGAAGAGGAAATAAGAAATGATCAGTAGGATGTACAATAAAATTCTCCAAAAGATTTAAAAGAATGGCGTCAAAAGAACAATCCTTCAAATTAAATCATCGGCAACATAAATGAAAGAATTGGAACCCGAAGAAGTCGACATCTTCATTCATCACAACAAGCCTACCTTGCTTTTTTAGCAACTTTTAAGCCTAGCAATTTTGAGGAAGCTAGTCAAGATGAAAACTAGGTAGCAACTATGAATGAAAAACTGGATCAAATTGAGAAGAACGATACTTGGGAATTGGTTTTATGACCAAAGGATAAAACTATTATTGGAACTAAATGGGTCTTCAAAAACAAATTGAATGAGGATGGACAAGTTACCAAGAATGAGGAAAGATTAGTTTGCAAAGGATATGCTCAAGTTGAAGGAATTGATTTTGAAGAAACATTTGCTCCCGTTGCCAGAATGGAAGCTATCAGAATGTTTCTCGCTTTTGCATGCTCGAGAAAAAACAAGGTCTACCAAATGGATGTTAAGTCATCCTTTCTAAATGGTGAATTGGAAGAAGAAGTTTACATTGAACAACACGAAGGTTTTATGCTCTCTGAAAATGAAGACTATGTCTATAGATTAAAGAAGGCACTATATGGTCTCAAGTAAGCTCCTAGAGCTTGGTATTCTTGTCTTGATGGATATCTACATGAACAAGGATTCAAGAAAGGAAGCGCCGAAAACAATCTCTATGTGAAAGTGGATCAAGATAACCTAACAATTATCGAGGTATATGTAGACGATATAATTTTTGGAAGTAATGATGACAGATTAAGTAAAACTTTTGCCACAAAGATGCAAATTGAGTTTGAAATGTCTCTACTTGGATAGCTGACATACATTTTAGGGATTCAATTATCTCAGCAGGATAAAGGAATATTCATATATCGAACCAAGTACATCAAGGAAATGCTCAAGAAATTCAAGATAGAAGATTGCAAGCCTTTCCTTACCCCAATGGTAACAGGTTGCAAGTTAAGTTAGATGATTCGTCAAAGGACGTGGACCAAAGGTTGTATAGATCTATGATTGGAAGTCTTCTATATGTGACAACTTCTCAACTAGACGTAATGCAGGTAGTTGGACAAGTAGCAAGATTCCAAGCAACACCAAAAGAATCTCATATTATTGTCGTCAAAATAATTCTCCGATATCTTAAGGGCACAACATAATATGGTTTATGGTATCTGAAAGGAAATAATCTAGTTATCCAATCTTATACAGATGCAGATTTGGCAGGAAGTGTTGACGATCGAAAGAGTACCAATGGAGCAACATTATATCTAGGTGGTTGTTTTCAATCTCGTTATCCATAGCAGAAGTAGAATATATCGCGACAACAACTTGTTGTACTCAAGTTATCTCGATGAAGAAACTTTGCAAGATCTTCAAGTCAAGTTTGATGAGCCTATTCCCATATTTTTTGATAACAATAGCGACATCAGTATCTCCAATAATCCTGTGATTCATTCCAAAACAAAGCATATTCCGATCAAATATCATTTCGTTAGAGAGCAGGTCACCGAAAATAATATCAAGCTTGAATATATTGGCATAAAGGAACAAATTGCTGAAATATTTACCGAATCATTACCTCGTGAAGCATTTGAGTATCTTTGCCTAAAGCTTGGGATTATCCCAAGTTCTCATTAGACTCTTTCTCTTATCTAACTAAGTAAAAAAAATGGGGAGTTGAGGTGTTTACAGGTCCGCAAGATGACGTTTGTCAAGGTGAGTTACCCTTTTCCATTGATAACAAAGGGGGAGAGAATTTTGTAGGAAGAGGTGTCATGATCACAGGGGGAGTGCTTGTGTTGCCATTAATGCCAAAGGGGGAGATTTTTGATCAATTCTTATCATTTATGTCAACCCAACCAGCACCAGGGGCTACCCTGATATTGCATGGGAATTTTGACTTGAAAACTTACTATATTCTGAGTCAAGGATATTTTGGATGGTTTCTACTTGTCGAGATGTTTTTGTTGATATGGCACACCACGTAATTCTTCACGGTTTGAGAGATATTCGTGTTTGAATTTAGTAACCCTAGTTAGTGGGCTAAAAACCCATGGGGTTGTAGCATGACACCAATCATTGGTTGTGGTCATTGAATATTCAATAATTAATAATTTTTTAAACTTCTGAAATCCCTCCAACATTCGCTTGTTGAAGACCCTCTCAACCTAATAATTTATATAAATTGTGACCCTCATATCCTCCTGATCGAAGGATTTCACTACTCAAAACAGGCCATCGTGGAATTTTCACTATAATTTTGTTTCTGGGAAGATTCAGATGCTGAAAAAAACCCATTTGAGCCGAAATCCTGATGAAGCACGTGACTAAATTTCAGATATTGGTTCAATATATTTTTAGAGATATAATTTGAGGAAGTTAGGGTTTTTGTAGGCTCCCGAATTTCATGTCAAACAGGTGACCTTGGGAAAATCGTCGTAACTTTCTCTCTAAGCATTGGATTCAAATTTCATAAAAAGTGACAGAAAGAGGACGGACTATAGTTTGTTGGATATCATTTTCAAGACCAAAGGTTGAAACAGTGACACGTGACACTTCATACAAGTTCGCCCTACTGAACCAGTCTATAATCAGGTCATAATAGGAGATTGTGCATAAATATTTCTTGAAGAATCCAATATTGATCATACCTACATGGTTGGAAATAGGACTTAGAGGGCTACCATAGGACGAAATTTCAGACCTTGGAGATCTAAAATTACACAGATACAAAAGATTCAATATCGAGCTTCTAGAAGGCAAGAAAAAATATGCATTCAAGGATCACTGCAGTAAGGACAACACATCAACAGTCAAGGGTAAGTCTACTACAACAAGGTATGTATGATTAGTGTTTGAATTATAATTTTAATATCATCTTTGACATGTGTTTGTAGGACAATGCAAGTATTTTTTATGTCTATTTGATTAGGTTTTGTTCATAAATGTTGAATGTATTTACATTTGATTTTTTAATATTTCTCTAACATATGGTTTGCAGGACAATGTAAGTCTTTTGTTTGTATATTGGTTTGGGTCTTGTTAATTAATGCATGTGCAGGAAGGAGGAAACAATAGGAAAAATAAAACACATCCTAAAAAGGACAATGCAACACCAAAGTACCATTACTTGAAGCAGGCACAACAATACCTCAACAACTACTAGTGTTCAAAGAAGCATTGTCAAGTCAAGTATCAGGTCGTGTCAAAATTTAGTATTGTAAAAATCATCATTGTAAAATTGTAAAAGAGTCATTATTGTAAAAGAGTCGATTTTCCTAGAGTTGGAGAAGCATTGTTGGGAGGTATAAGTGTCATTGTTGGATAATGTTATGGTTGGGTTGCGGGTCATAGTGTGATTGGTCTAGTTCAAGAAAATCATTGTGAATCATATCGTACCATGGATCATTGTCCCTAGTATGGGATTCCACACTCTTGTCTTATTTCTTATCATTATAGGGTGGAAGGGAGGTGCTAGGTTGGTGCATGAAGTTTCCTACAAGTTGGAGCATGTGAACACTTTTAGGATGTCGGGGCATCCATTCAGTTGACTACTGAAGAAACCAGGGTGTTGGGGCGTCCTTCTAGTGGGAGTTGGAGAAGAATGATTTTCTATAATTCTATGAATTTGTACCTTTAATTTTAGTTTGGGCTGAAGATTAAATAATTTATTAGAAAAGCGTTTCGTGGTTTTTGACCCGAAGGGGGTTTTCCACCTAAAATTTGTGTGCCTATTGTGTTCTATTGTTTACTGTTGTTACTAAATAAACATCAAGAATAATTGAAGATTAACTAACTCTTTGAAAATATTTAAAAGTGCTAATTTATAAGAAATTCTGATTCCCTCCCCCCCTCCTCTCAGTATTTCCAACATCTTTATGAAAGGACTTGAATGTTGACACACTTTTCTAGGAGTATGGTACATCCATGGATTATGCAGAACTCATGTCCATACCCAACTCACATAGTTGTTTTTCAAGAAATTCATAAATTTATACACTCTTGGGTGTATCTACATAATGTAACTCTATCTACTTTTGCGGTAATAAAATTGCAAAAAATATTTCCATGGAAAAAAAACATAATGGAAATTCTCCCCTTTATACCATTAACTAGGTATTTTTGTTACCTGCATACCTAACTATATCTCAATGAAAACCATTAATTAACCTTAGGTTTTCATTGTGATTAACACACTCCAAATTTTTTCTCACACTTGAATTTTGGAGCCTATTGAGGATCTTAAGATCTGTCGCTCTATCGTTACTCCATGATCCCTTGATGTTTTGAAAAACGTTTAAGCCTTATTCCTAGTTTTAAACTGTCAAGTCACTTGCACTCACATGAAAAATATTCAATGAGTTCATGAGAACGCTTCCTTTATGCAAGCTTGAACAGGCATAACACATTCCATCAAGAGAGTGCATGTGCAGTGTTCAATAAATGATGAAAGTTAGTGCACACTTTCATTGGAAATATCCCTCATTTTGGTTGTGTTTGTACTTTTATTTCGGTGAGTTTTCTCAAGTGTCACTCTTGTGCTCTTTTCCTTTCACAAGTGTCTCTTTCACATTCACAGTTGTTAATTTTTCTTGTTTTCAAATTAATAAGTGGTGTTTTCATGTTATTTTTTCTCTGACATGTGTATCTTTCAAGTACATTCACATTTTGCAAGTGTCGTCTTATATTTTCCTCATGTCGTAGATGTCACTCTTGTGATTTTCACTCCTGCATGTGTAACACGTTTGAACATCACCAAATTTAGTTGTGGTGCATTCTTCTGCATTAGATGGTATTAAATATCGTTATAATATGCACTAGACACATTCATACAACTTAGCACACCTTTTGGTCACAATCGTCATAGTTGTCATAACTTGTGTTTTGAGTGTTGTAATGTTTCATTTCAACTGTTGCACTTTGAAATACATGTTACTTTGTTTTCGTTTAAAGGTGTGATTGTTATTCACGAGTCTTGGTATTCTTTTGGCTTGTATTGGTGGTTTTATGTGTGTGATACAATATTGAGTCATGTCCACATGTATTTTCCTCGTACTCTGTCGATGTCACACTTAGCCATTTTGGAGCCCTTCTTGGTCCTTTAGCCCATTTCAAGTTTTTAAGCCTTCAACCTTCCTATAGAGTGAAAAACTAAACCTATCCATAGGCCTCAATGATGCAATACCACTCCCAAATATCAGTACAATAAGTCCTTCTCAAGATTACCCCAAATCTTCTGCACATTGTGATCCTCTCGAGGGCAGTCACTTGACCCTTCTTGCTCATATATATTCACTAAAGTGAGTTTGGTTACATCTTCCATGAATGGCGTGTATAAAATTCCTATCTAACAACATGGACCTCTTTCACCCTTTTGTAGAGGCAAAACATGTAATGAAAATACCCTCCTATCCTCCCAGTGCAGTGAAATCCCTTCTAGGAAAAGTGGCTCCATCCTTAAGACCTCCCTTAATGAAAAGCACACTTCAAATGGTCAAGAACCCATTATTGGGTCAAAATGTGCTAGCCTAGGATGAAAAGTGCATTAAAAGTAAAAGTGACCCATTGTTGAAGAAAATTGTGCTTTCTTTCAAGCCTCCTCTTCCTTTGAGTGCATGGTGCACTCCCAAAGGCTCAAACCTCAGCCTTACCCCTTCCGAAATGTGCTCTGCACCCAAGCCTTCCTTAAAATCTTACTATAGAGAACATGGTGCATTAGGGAAGGACAAAGAAATCCTCCTCTCTATATTTGATCAGTCAAAATGCGCTCTCCTAGAAGGCTCCTTTCCCTTTGAGCACATAGCACAGTACTGAAGGTTGAACCTTTCACCTTCCCTCCTTCCCAATGCGCTCACGTTCCCCAAACTTCTTTTGAACCTTCCTTTGAGAAAATGGAATAGTAGGCAAGGCTGAAGGATGCCTTCCCTCACCCTCGAATGGTCAAACTGTGCTTTTAAGCTTCCTTGTCTTCTCTTTGGAGCACATGGCACAACCGTGAAGCATGAAGCCTTCCACCTTGTTCCTTCATCTTCCCCCACTACGATGGACTAAGGCGAACTCCTCTTCATAGTATGTGGTTTATTAAAAATTAACACTGGATCCTTCTTAAGACAATGATGAGTTTGACTGCGCCCTCCTAATCAAGCCTTCTTCTTTTAACCCTATTATAGGCCTATCGTGAGTAGATCATTCCATGAGATAGGTGATGATTGAATTGATGTTTTTAAGGCTGATATTACCTTGTCATGAATGATATTCATTGGAAGGAGTACCTTCCCACCATGACAAGGTGATGCTGAAGAGATGATGGAAATGAGAAAGCATAAAGGAACTCATGCAGAGAAGAAGAACAAAAAAGAAAAATCATGAAGACATGAAGCAGATCATGAACCGAGACAGAAAGAAGAAATTGCATGATGACTAAGAGGATTCTGATATTGATCAAAGACACTTTGGAGGGTGAATATAAGTAAAAAAGTGGATGTTTCATGAAGATGAAGCATATATTAGATATATCATCAAGAATGCAAGATGAAGCAGCAATGAAGACAACTTAGCATTGCCACCTCATCGTGAAGTCCATGTCATCATTGTCAGGTTGTAACTTGTACAAGTTTCATCATAGTGTTCAATGTACATCCGTGTTCATGTAGAATGTAATAATGTATTTTCAAGAAAAGGACAAAATGTAATTTGTGGAAGTCCAAGAGTCATATGTGGATTATGAAAAGTCACTTAGTCATATAATGGACAAAATGTCTTTAGGAGAAGTCAAAAAGTCACATAGAGAAGTCCAAAGGTCATTTCTAAGTCTAAGAATTATTTAGAAGTCCAAAGGATATAGTGGAAGTCAAAAGGTCACGGGGATAGTTCAAAGGCCATGAAGATATGAAAGGTCATTCCTCTTGTTATAAAAGCAGCCTCATAACTCAAGGAAAATGGATTTTGGAGGCTGATGCTTAGGAGAGCTAGTCTTGGATTCTCTACTTGGCATAGGAGAGAAAACTATTCTTTGGAGACACAAGAAGTGACTTAATTTTCAGCAGCTGAGACCAGGTGCATGCTGACATAGCGTAATAGATATGTGTCTCTATTAGGTTATTACTATTACTTTATTAGGACTCACCTACAGCCACCCCATCATGAAAGTTTAAATTTTACATGCAAAATGATGTTACATTAATTAATTTTATGCATTTCAGGTTATGCATATAATCTCTTATGTTATTCATTGAAACCAAGGAAAACCTTGCAATTATAGTGACCGGGTCGATATTATGGATGGGGATCCTACTCCAAATGATGTGAGGTCTAATTAGGACTTCACATTGAGGAGACCACCTATATGTTGGTGGTATCCAACGCCGTCAAAATTTTGGTGCTAGGAGGAGGGACAAATTACAAGATGTGCCCATTGAGTCTATTTCAATCTCTCATCTTAAATGTCTCTTTCCCAAATCATAATCTCTGATTGCTTTTCTAACTTATCTCCTGGTAAACTTTCAATCTCTGTGGAAATTGTTCATGTCTTGTCTCAATTTAGGTTTGATGGTAAGGTGGTACATTTCTATCCAAACACATAAATGATTTTCTTGGGTTTTGTAATTCCCTTGAAATCGATATTGAATATGTTATGTGTATTCTATTCACGTTCACTCTTGAAGGTTGTGCCGCATTAGAGGAAATTTTAGTCTAAAAGTGCACATGAAATTTTCTCTTAATTTCCATGTCATAATATGTAAACCAATCAAAATCCTTTAAATTTAAAAAGAGGTACATGTAAATATTTTGGAGGGAAAAGAAGAAAAACTACTTTTTTTAAAGTGAATTTTGGCTCATCTCCTTATAGGTTTACTCAAATTTGAAGTGTAGACACTCGTTGGATGCAGAATTGAATTTCACATCTAACAAGTACCCATTATGCATACTTTTGAGAATACCCACATTGATAAAAATTGAAGATACGTTAAAAAACGTGTTGAACACACTTTTTAATGTATCCGCATTTTTTTTATCAATGTGGGTCTTCTCAAAAGTATGCATAATGGGTACTCGTTGGATGCAAAATTTAAATCTGCATCCAACGAGTGTCTACACTTGAAATTTGAGTAAAATTATAAGGAGATAAGCCAAAATACAATTAAAAAAGTAGTTATATTTTTTTCCCTCCAAAATTCATAACTCTTATTTTATTATTTTAACTACAATTTTATGATTTTCCTTAGGAGACCACTTTTAGGCTGAAATTTCCTCTAATAGTTAGTCCATGGTGTCATACCTTAGCTTCCGTTCATTTTTTTTGTCAATTTATCAAGGATCTTCATCAAGTTTTTGATAGGTATGATTACCAAGATGTTTATAAAAGAATCAATCCACTCAGAATGAATCCTAATGAATCAATTGATGATTTAGCTAATAGATTCCTTCACTTATGTTATGAGTTTCCTAAAGAAGATATGGATTGAGGTTTATTTAAACAAAATTTTGAACATTTGGTTTGGATTTATTTGAATTGGTGTGAATCTAAATCCCCAAATGTCACTCTCTCCCCAAATTTTGTAAACTGTGAGACACCTCTAATCTCATAGGAGTAACCTATTGTTCCTTTTGTTCCTTTTCCTCCTCCTTTTCCAGTACAGATTTGGGTGCCTCCTTTTGATAATGTTGAAGTTGAGAAATCTACAAATCGAATTCGTGATCCATATCCTCAATCTTCTTCTACTTTCCATGGTTCAAATACAATGGATGAAACCTTGTAATGGTTAATTAAGCCTCATGTAAAGGTTAATACTTCCATTTCCCATGATGATATTAACACTAAAACTATATTCTTTAATTTTATTTTGATTCATGTCCTCCTCTATCATCTCTTTCTCATGATCCCTTTCCCCTTGATTCGCTTGATCAGTTTCTTCCAAATCCAAGTGTCAATCAAGAGCGAGGTAGTCACATTTCACAGGTAGAGTAACAACAAGGTGAGGATTATTTTGATCTTTCTTCTCTTTTTCAAAATCCTCCATGCCAGAATAATGATCTCCCATCCTTGGTTTATCTTTAATCTTGCAATCTTGGTGATGTATTAAATGAAATTTATTTTCCTAATCAATCTAAATTCTTGGACAACCTTCATTATGTTGATTCTGAATGCATTATTGTATATAATTATGGTTTCCCTAGTTCACCTTTCGATATTTCGGTTCCTCAAGAGAAATTTGGTTTGAAATATTTAGATCTTGAATCTAATTTGGTTAAAGAAGATGTTTTTATTAAAAATCCCTCTTCACCGCACTATCCTTTGTGTTCCACCTTTTTAAAGCTTTAACTTGTGATGGAGATACTCCATCTAATGAGTTGGATTTTGAACTGGAGATCATTCATGATGAAGAGGAAAGTAAAGAAATCATTGAGTATCCTTTCCATCCCTTATCATTTTTAATTTTGCATGAAGAAAATTATTATATTCAAGTTACTCATGAGATTTGTTCAATCTATCCATCTTTGGATGTGAAATTGGAAGAACCTTATGACTTGGGTAATATATTTGTTGAATATGTAAGTTCTGACCAAATCAATGATGTAGACATATGCCATCTAGATAGTAGAGATCTAGTTGAAATCACTAGTAGTAATTATCCACACACCATGCATAATCTAATTCAATCCTCAAAATATAATTCTACAATTCTTGAAAGTCTCGAGACTCACCAGGAAGTCGAGGCACTTCAACTTTCATTGATCGGTATGTCAGGTTCTCGTGACTTTGATAAGGTCCCCGAACCAAATCAGATTTTAATATTCTCGCAAAGTTCTTTCCTTTGCATGATTTCATTGGATGTAAATCCCTTCTTGAAATATGTTTGGTACTTCAGACATAGTTTTATAACTTTCAAGATTTGGTCTTTGATTGGATTGAAGGTTTTATTTTAGTTTCTTTATCTTCATGCAAATATCTTATATCAAACTCAGGTTTGGAATGTATACCTTTCATGGATGAGTGAAGCTGTGAAGTTGATCATTCTAAAAATTATATTTGGTTGAAGGATTAATACTTGTCACATTCTTTTGAAAGTAATAAGCTCATAATCCTTCTTTTGAATATTACAATAATCATTATTTTCTTCATAGCACCATATATCCTCTTCAATGACAATAAATGTTGGTGTTATTTGTTGAATCAAGATCAAACCGGTTTATCTTCATCCTCCATTGACCAAGAACATTTCACCTTAATCAATTTATTTGATTATGGAAAATGTCATTCAATTGCTCATTTTTGTACTAGTATATCCTATTATGGTTGTTGTACATCATCTGTTATTTATAGTTTATCATCTCAAAATTTAGACACTCGTCAAGTAGTTGAGGCACTTAAGAATCCACTGATGGTTATGTTAGGTCCTCACTATCTTGAAAATATTTATGAATATGATCAGGTTTATTTTCCCTTGTAATATTCTCATATTTATTCCACACCATTAATTGAAAAATATTTATCTCAAAGGTTTCATTATCATCAAGAGGAATGTTTTGAATTTCATGATCCAATCTATCATAAGTTAGAAGCATCTTACTTAGGAAGCCATTTTCCTAAAAGCATGTTTCGATATCTCCTGATGTTTGCTAAGCAAGACAATACAAGTGCAAGTATATTCACAAGGAGCCATCATGTTTTTTCTGCTTATGATTTTCATCGAAAAGGTAAGGTGGTTGGTTGGGTAAAGTAAGGTGATATGACACATCTTTCTTCCTTTAAGAAAGACCTTCAATGTTTTGTGTGATATTTTCAAGCTTCTATCTTTTTTTGCACATTATTATATATTGATTTTAATTTCTCTTATCCTTGTGTTTGTAAGCCAGGGAAAATAGCGGTGGATTCATTGGAAATAACATTAAACTTAGCCTTGACCTTCTAGTTGATTAGGTTAGAAGTAGGCTTAGTTGTATTAATTTTCCCTAGTATTCCATACACCGTCTATCCTGCTCTCCATTGAGTCTCTGCATTTGTTTGTTTTCTTATTGTATACTCTACATGTTGTTTTATGTTATGCCTCCATTTTCTTGGTTGTTTTGGTATTTTTTGATTGTTCTGTCATGTATTTTTTTTTTTTTTGTTCTATAAGACTTTGCATGAAATATGCTCCTGTTTGGCTCAAAAGGTAATGCAGAAAAAAATGAAAAGGGAAATTGTGATTACGAACAATGCTTGGCTAATATGTTACCTCTTCTCTATCTTGGGTTTGTATATATTTAATCTCCATGATGTCTAAATGGAAAATATGATCCACTCGAATGGAAACCCTTTGGTCAAACTATAAAACTTGTATCTATTCTAGGATCCTCATTCCTCAACTCGGTATTGTAAGTAAATAGTGTTTTTCTTGCTGATCCAGTCAAGTAGAGAAAGGATAAGAGGAAAATATAAATTGATCAAACCAATATCATAGGTTATATAAATAATTCTCTTAAGGGGAAACCTCCTCTTCCCTCAATAAGTAGGGATCTCTCTTCCACGCATTGAAAATAATAGGTTCCAAAGGAAAGTCCTATTAAATAAATAAATAAAGGGTGAAATAACAGAAAGGCTTCCTACACATGGAGGTTAAGAAAGTGACTTTGTCAGGGTAATATCCATGCTCACTAGCAACAAAGAAAAACTTTCAGTCCTGTAGAGACTCTACCGGGGTACTGTCTAGGCCTGCTGGTAGTGGAGAAACACCATATATGAAACTCATACTATGAATATCTTAAACTCATTATGGATATTACCCTTTCGTATATCAAACGAATTGTGATTTGGAAAGCCTTGATATGTGTTTAACTGAGTAAGGAAACAAAGGGGACTATATCTCTAATAGGGTTAAGTATGGAAGACAAGGTAATCCACAAGATGAATCCATACTTCTTGAAAACTAATACCTTGCACTTAGAGAATTAAACCTAAACCGAGAAGTTGGAGTTCTACCAATGTGTCTCCAAGTTTTGTCACTATGATCAACACCGTCCAAATTTTTTCTCACGCTTAAATTTTGGAGCTTACTGAGGATCTTAAAATATTTCTCTCTATGGTTACTCCATGGTCACTTGATGTTTTGAAAAGTGTTTAAGCCTTCTTCCTAGTTTCAAATTGTCAAGTCACTTGCACTCACATGCACACTATTCGATGAGTTCATGAGAACACTTCCTTTGTGAAAGCCTTTGAACATGCTTAGCACTGTCCATCAAGATAGTGCATGTGCGGTGTTCAAATCATGACGAAAATCAAGGTGAAATTTTTTCAGCAGTCTCCCTCACTTTGGCTGCATTTGTACTTTTATTTCGGTGAGTTTTCTCAATTGCCGCTTTTGTACACTTTCACTTTCACATACACAGTTATTGATTTTGATTGTTTTAACATTAATAAGTGGCATTTTCATGTTATATCACTCTAGAATGTGTCACTTTCATGGTTGTTCACATTTTTCATGTGTCATTTTATGTTTTCCTCATGTCATATGTGTCGCTCTTTTGATTTTCAATCCTGCATGCATCACCCCTTTTCACATCAGCAAAGTTAGTTTTGGAGAATTATTTTGCATTATATGGTCTTACATATCCTTAGAATATGCACTAGACACATTCCTACACCTTAGCACACCTTTTGGTCACAGTCGTCATAACTTGTGTTGTAAGTGTCTTAATGTGTCGTTTCAACTACCACACATAGAAATAAGTGTCGATTTGATGTCATTTCAAGGTCTAATTGTTATTCATGATTATTGTGTGTTCATATTTCTTGTATTTGTGGTTTTATGGGTGTGATCTAGTCATGTTTTAATGCATTTTACTCGTTTACTTTGTCAATCCCACACTTAGCCATTTTATATCCCTTCTTGGTCCTTTAGCCCAATGCAAGTTGTGAAGCCTTCATCCCTCTTATTGAGTGCAGAAATCAATATATCCATAGGCCTCAATGATGAAATCCTACTCCCAAATATTGGTGCAATAAGTCCCTCTCATGATTTCCCCAAATCTGCTGCACATTGTGATCCGACCAAGGGCAGTCACTTGGCCCTTCTTGCTCATATTGATTCACTACATTGAGTTTTGGTTACCTCTGCCTTGTGTGTCACGTATAACATTCATAGCTAATATAATGTCCCTCCTTCAACATTTTTCAAAGGAAAAACATGCAATGCAAATACCCTCCTATCCTCCCAGTGTAGTGAAAACCCTCCTAGGAAAAGTGGCTTCATCCGTATGGCCTCCCTCAATGAAAATCACACTCCAAATAGTAAAACACCCATTGTTGGTTCAAAATACACTGGCCTAGAATGAAAAGAGCATTAAAAAGCAATAATGACCCCTTGTTGAATAAAAATATGCTTTCTTTCAAGCCTCCACTTCCTTTGAGTGCATGATGCTATCCCAAAGGGTGAAGCCTCACCCTTTCCCATTTTCTAATGTGCTCTACACCCAAGCCTTGCTTAACCTCTTCCTCTAGAGCTCATGTCATAGTAGGAGAAGGATTAAGGAAACCTCCTCTTTGCCTTTGATAAGTCAAACTACGCTCTCTTAGAAGTCTCCTTTTCCCTTGATTGCATAGTGCAGTACTGAAGGTCGAGCCTTTCACCTTCCATCTTCCCACTAGCCTTCCTTTTACCTTTCCTTTGAGTGCATGGCATAGTGGGGAAGGTTGATTAATTACTCCCCTCACCATTGACGAGTCAAACTAAACTTTTAAGCTTCCCTCTCTTCTCTTTGGAGTGCATCGCAGAATATTGAAGCATGAAGCCTTCCACCTTGTCCCTTCAGCTTCCTCCACTCCGCTAGACCATGGAGATCTCCTCTTCATAGTAAATGGTGCAATAAATTAATAGTGGAGCCTTATTAATCCAATGATGAGTTTGACTGCACCATCCTAGTCAAGCCTTCTTCTTTTAACCCTCTCACATGCCTGTCATGAGCAGATGATTCCATGAGCTAGGTAGTGATAGAATAGATGTTTTCAAAGATGATATTTCCTCATCGAATGATATTCATGGGCAGGAGTACCTTCAAAAAATGACAAGGTGATGCTCAAGAGATGATGGCAAGGAGAAAGCATAAAGGAAATCATGTGGAGAAGAAGAACCAAAGGGAACAATCATGAAGACATGAAGAAAATCATGGATTGAGACAGAAAGAATGCATTGCATGATGAATAATAGGATTTCGATATTTATTAAAGACCCTTTGGAGGGTGAAGATAAGAAATAAAGTGGATATTTCATGAAGATGAAGCATAGATCAGATCTATCATCAAGAATGCAGGATGAGGCAATAAGGAAGAAAACTTGGCATTTCCACCTCATTATGAAGTCCATGCCATCATTGTCAAGTTGTAACTTCCACAAGTGTCATCATAGTGGTCAATGTACATCCATGTGTCATGCCACATCATCATGTGGAATGTAATGATGTATTCTCAAGAAAAGGAAAAAATGTAATGTGTGGAAGTCTAAGAGTCATATGTGGAATATGAAAAGTTACTTAATCATATAATGGAAAAATATATCTTTAGGAGAAGTCAAAAAGTCACATAGAGAAGTCTAAAGGTAATTTATAAGTCCAAGAATTGTTTAGAAATCCAAAGGAAATAGTAGAATTCCAAGAGTCATGAGGATAGTTCAAATGCAATGAGAATATGAAAGGTTATTCCTATTGTTATAAAAGAAACCTCATAAATCAAGGAAAAGGGATTTTGGAGGCTTAAGCATAGGAGAGCTATTATTGGATTCTCTACTTGGTACAGGAGAGAAAACTATTCTTTGGAGAAGCAATAAGTGACTTAGTTTTCCACTACTAGAACTGGTGCCTCACCATCGTAATTGTGTACTTGGATATTTCACTTTATAATTGAAGCTCGATGAGCCAACACATTTGCATGCATATATCGTAAATTTTGTAGGACTATTCTTTAGATGTTTTATATATATTTTTCATTCATGCGTACTAAGGAAATTGAACTATTTCGATGGCCTGGGTACTTATCTTGTTAAAGGTGTGTTGTATGTGGTTTAATTATCGTTGTGTCTATGTGAAATTTTTCCCTAGATAACTAATGGATATTTCTTTTCTCATGTATCTCTCTTAGGTTAGTACTATTACTTCCTTCTAGAGGCTCACTCATGTCTTCCTTTTACACATTACAATCAATTTTCCGTAATGTCAAATTTCTTTTTCAAGGGTTATGTATATAATCTCTTATGCTATTCATTGAAACTAAGGCGAACCTTGCAGTTATGGTGGCCAGGCCGATACTTCAGATGGGGCCCCTACTCCAAATGGTGTGAGGTATAATTTGGACTTCACATTGGGGAGACCCCTATATGTTTGTGGTATCCATCACTGTCAACACCTTCAAACAAACCCTCTTAATTCTAAAAGATTGAATTAACTAACAAAACAATATGACATAAATCTTCTTAAGCAGCTTCCCAACATTGCAATTACATAATCTTGTAGGTATTCCATCAAGTTTAAATCCCAAAGCCCCAACTTTAGATCGAAATCCTGGATCTCTCAAATACTTGAACTCTCGAATCAATGGAATTTCCAAATTTTTGATTACTTAGGCAACTATCTCTGCAAGTTAAACCTTCTTTGATTCCCCCCCGCCTTCAATATTAAACCACTCAAAGTAATAAATCACACCTAATTTTTTTCATTGTCACCCACAACCTTCTTTATTTCATTGAGATAGAAGTATTTTCTTTACTTCCCTCAGTGGAAAATGGTTTATATATCAACATATTTTCAGATTTTAAAAATGTCTTTTCTCGTTTCACCAAAATTATGGATAAATTATCAACAACTAAGTTGGAAAATTTATAACTATGATCAATAACATATTGTTTCTAGGCCAAACATTTTATAAAGACTCCAAAAAAATTCTAACAACATAAATTTGGTGTGTGACCCTTTTGTAAATAATAAAAAATGAAAACCTGCATTCTTGAAATAAAACTTCCATGTATGATTTTTCATGCTCACTTCAGAAAGTTTGAGGGGAAAAAATAACTATGTCCGTGATTTTTTATATTTGTTTTAGAAACTTTATCTTGGTCTCTTTAGTCTATCTAGGTAATTGCACCAGCTAAAATTATTGAAATGGAATAATGAGAAATATGTAAAGTGGTATGGGATATCATGGGAACACTACTTAAATCAAAGCAGCCCCAAGAGTGTCCTTCCTAAAACCCCAAGGTATCAAGGGAGGTTCCCATTGGATTAGAGACAAATAATAACCTCCTAGGTGAAGTAAGGGAACAAGAATGCAATCAATATCAATCAATCATATAGACCATCCCTTGATTCATATTAGTATGCATGAAACATCAAGTGACAAAAAATGATTACAAAATGATTGATTTACAATGCAATCAATATTATTCAATCATCCAGACCATCCCTTGATTTATATTAGTATGCATGAAACATCAAGTGACAACAAATGATTACAAAATGATTGATTTAATTTCCAATAGATGACTAACCTTCCTTCAAGAAAGAATGCCATATGGGAGAGAGATCTGAATAGAGTGAGAAGTGGAGGATCTTGGCATCATGCCATGTAGTGATAAATAGGTATGCTAGTTAGCTGGCTATACAAGGAGGAGAAATTTTTTTCCTATTGGTTACCTACTTTTTGGTGGGTAACACTCCTTTCTTCACATAACTCATAACATAAGAAGTTTATCAATAATGGGTAGTGAAAATATTTTTTACAAAAAAAACCTCTTTATTTCCCCTATTTTCTAATTTTTTTTGCTAAACATGAAATATACATCCAAACCTACAGAGACCATAGACGAAAATCATTAGTGGTCTCCAAAAAGAGCAGAAACTATTGAGTTTATGGTGTCCAAAATGTAAAGATGTTTCAAAAACTGGAAGCAAATTCTTAACTGAATGCACACGGTTTCCAGGGTTTATGTCTTTACTTTGATGTTTGCAATATGGGGCCTATATGAAACCACTAATAATTAGGGAAAAACAAAGAAAGGAAAATTCTTAAAACACCTAGAAATTACAAGTAAAATAGGAATCAAACAAAAGCTACAACCCTTTTTTTTCCTTTTAAAAGATAAAATGCCTTAACTTTCTCAAAACCATCATATGCAATCATAGTGTGCTCTTGAATATCTACGTTGCAATCACATGCCACTTACAATATGATCTTGAGAGTACTGAATAATATGTATATATGGAAATTTACATCTTTACAAGCCTAACGATGTCTTTTCTATCTTGCATTGCCTATTTCCAGACTAATTTCTTTCAGTGAATTCATATTTAATCGTATTTTGAATTGTAATCATATATATGCTTGTGAATCCATGCATCTAGTAACCCACTTATAAGAGTAGTTGGAACATTGGATAATAAGCGAAATTTTAATCTGGAACCATGTCTAGAGCTGAGAAATAACTATTCATGATTATGTATTTCTATGAGTTACTATTATGCTGAGGAACAAACATTATGTAATGAAGTATTGATAAATATTATTCGTGTCTTATTATTCATACTCACATATGAAATATAATGGTCATAGATGAGATCATGAATCTGCAAAGCTTCAAGGAAATAGAAAAAAATGCTAGTGTACATGGAATGCATTGGATAATATATACATTGAAGGAAAAATATAGATGAAAATCTTATTCGAGCCTACTTTGTTGAAATCCATAGATTTTTTGGAGTTGCACTGAAATGGAAGTAAATGTGGAAAAAGAAAAAAAATTGAGGCAATCTTTCCATTTCTTCAATCCATTGCAAGAATTTCAGTGCCACTTAACATTGTTGAAATTTCAGTTTCTATATGAACAAATTTATCATAAACTTCAATAATAGAAAAACCAATCACCCCCATACAATTTATGATGCTTGGAAAATAGTTATTAACTATGCTACAATAGAAACTTCCCATGGGAAAATTTTCCTCTTAGTTCATTTATAACTAGAAAGCTGAAATAATGTTAGTAAAAGGACACTTGTATCCAAAAAAACCAAGCAAGTTACATATCAATTTCCTTTATCCATTTCCAGAACATCCTTCCAACCATTTTTTGAAAAATTCCATTCTTAAGTGCATGAATATTTTATCTTCTATGGGTTTGGGGGCAGGGAAGCATTTTCATCTATTAGATTTCATGAATTGTAACTACATAAAGCATATCACATGTCTTCATATTCTAAAGTACATGGATAAAATCAATAGAATTACCAGTAGTGTATACAAATACAAATGTCCATTGACAAATTAAAATAAGGAATAATGTTTCCGAACAGATAGAAATAGTATTTTTATCAAAAACCATGTTGGCTGATATAAGTAGATGCATAGGTGAAATATGCTCCATTTCTTTCCAAATATTGTTGAGGTCTGAGTTTTATTCTTCTAAAATGCTATCAAAATTCAATCCATCATCATTGATCCTTAAATCCGATACGAAATCTTCATGGACCTCAATTTTCTTCTCTAATGTAGACCATCTAGCCAAGATAGGAATTGAGGGTTTAACATTTTCAAATTCTATGCTTGCAGAGATCTGCTGAAATGTTTTGTTGATATTATTGTCCACTAAGTTTTTCTTTTTGGACTCACTTTTAGCTATGAAAATAGGCTTACAATCAATATTAATCCTCTTTGGACTAAGATTGAAATAAATTTCATCCTCATGACATATTCTCCATTTCTTTCCAAATATTATCATAGTCTGAGTTTTCCCTTTTTATAATGTCATGGGAATTCAGGTCATCTGCATTGATCCTTAAATCAGATATCGGATCCTTACAGACCAAAGTACACTCACTATCAATATTAGTCCTCTAAGGACTACGATTGAGATTATTTTCATCCTCACATGCCATCTGCTCCATTTATTCCAAAATATTCTTAGAATATGAATTTTCCTCTTTTATAATGCAATGGAAATTTAGGCCATCTGCATTAATCCTTAAATCAGATATGATCTTCATGGACTGAAATAGGATTATGAGAAATATTGATCCGTAAATCATATATCATATCCTCATGGACCAAAATAGGCTCACTATCAATATTAGTACTCTCTAGACTATGATTGAGATCATTTTCATCTTCACATGACATTTGCTCCAATTCTTCTAAAAGATTCTTATAATCTGAATTTTCCTCTTTTACAATTCCATGGAAATTTAGGCTAGCTGCATTTATCCTTATATCAGATATGAGATCTTCATGGACCGATATAAGATTATGAGCAATATTGATCCTTAAATCAGATATCCGATCCTCATGGACCAAAATAGACTCACTATCAATATTAGTCCTCTATGGACTACGATTGAGATTATTTTCATCCTCACATGACATCTGCTCCATTTCTTCCAAAAGATTCTCAGAATATGAATTTTCCTCTTTTATAATTCCATGGAAATTTAGGCCATCTACATTAATCCTTAAATCAGATATGAGATCTTCATGGAATGAAATAGGCTTATGAGCAATATTAGTCCTTTTTGAACTAAGATCGAGATTATTTTCATCACCATGTGAAATCAACCACATTTATTTTGAAAGAGCCTTAAAATATATGTTTTCCTCTTTCATAATTCCATGGGAATTTAGGCCATCTTCATTGATCCTTAAATCAAATATCATATCTTCATGGACTGAAAGAGGCTTACAATTAATATCAGTATTCTTTGTACTAAGATTGAGACTATTTTCGTCCACATGTGAAATCTGTTCCATTTCTATCAAGAGGCCCTTTAAATATGAGTTTTCCTCTTTTACAATCATATCGAAATTCAGGCTAATTGTTGGGAAAAATACTTAGAGGGGGGGGGGGTGAATAAGTATTTAGAGCTGACTGAAATTTTTTTACTTTTTCTTTCTCTTAAAACCATATGCTACTTTACTGAACCCAACTCGCGTATGCACGCGGATATCCTTAAGAAAACTTGCGGATGTCCATAGATCTTATTATGCATTTAATTCTTTACTTAGATCATTACATCATTCATTCATTAGATGTTTAGTAAGCAGTAAGCATGTGCAGTAATAACAGAATAAACCATCACACATAAGCAACACACATGAACACCAATATTTAAGGTGGAAACCCTATTCGGGAGAAAACCACCGTTGTTGTCATCTCTGTCTTCAATATTTATTTTAAAGAAAAATTCTTACAATTTTGCACTGGCGTAGACTCATACCAGCACATAGGCACCCACCTACAGAAGGCTGCAACCTTCTCTCATTCTCCAGCCACTACTGGAAGGGAGCTCCAACCCCCTGATCTCGTTTACCAGCCTCTCCCGGAAGGGAGCTTCAACCCCTTGATTTTAACACCAGATTCTACTGGAAGAAAGCTTCCACTTTCATACTGAAGGCTTCAAACCTCAGATCCACTGTAGACCACGTTTCATCAATTTTCATACTGGATCAAAACAACTTCAATACAACCCCTTAACATCAACAACCATACTTTACCCAAAACTTCAATCAGAACAGCAATACCACTGTAACCAGAATATCAGAAATAACCCAGACTTCAGAGTAGATAATCAGATACACATTCAACCTTGAACAACCATTAATTCAGATACCATACGCTATTTTTATTTACTGAACCCGCGTACATACGCTCTTTTCTGCACACCAACCTGCGTATGCTTCAGTGCATACTCATTTTTATATTCTGAATTAATACGTGACTTTTCTTTGTCTATTCCGCGTATACACGCGCTTTTCCTTTTACCAACTAGCGTATTACTCTGTGTATGATTTCTTTCAGAATTTGTTGAGACTCATATTCAGATCTGAAATCAGATTTCTGTTCAGATAATCTATCAGCCATGCAGAACTGTTTAGACGGTCATTCTTCCCTCATCATGTTTTCTCAATCATTGATTAGATTTGTTCATTATCATATCAGCAACATACATCATATTCAAATAGCCCAGAACTTCAATAAGACTTGATTGACATACAACAGAGAGATAACAGAAATCACATAAGTAATATCTGTGAAATAACCTTCAGAAACCCTAACTTCCATACGCGCTTTTTATTAAGCGAACCCGCTTATATACGCGCTTTTTACCGAGACAAACTAGCGTATAGATCTATAAAAGATAAAATTTGCAGAACAGACCAGATCTATAAACTTACCTAGATTTCTTCAATTTCTTCATCAGACTTGCGCCAGGTCTTCATCATTTCTAGATCTAGAGATCTTGAACCTTCATCATATCCATAGGTGCATCATAGATTTAGATCTATCAGAAACAGAGTTCAACCATGCAGATATCTCTTAAAGAGATTTATTCCTCAATAGCCCTTTTTCACTTCCACATCTTGCACTATGATCTTCTTCTCCTTATATAGATTTAGCCTTTATTAGTACCATGAGTCAAAACCACTCAACCGCTGATGGTAGTCCTGGACGAGATCAAATAGATAATCCAACACTCAATACTGAGGGCCAATACCATGGTAATGCCCCCTGGTTTTATAATTTTGGAGCATAAACAACCATACACGACTTGGGTCGTACTTATCCGCGGACATACGCGACTTGGCTTTTACAAACCCGCGTATACATTGTTCTATATTTGAAAAAGTCAATCTGCTTGTATAGAACTACTGATGGTTTTCTGAGTTCTTCATACAGTCATTATTTGCATCCTTTGTCTGAGAGTTTCCATCAAGGACAATCAATTCAATATAATAGGATACAAGAAACATTTTTCCAACAATCTCCCCCTTTGGACTTTATGGCAACCATGACCAGAAATACATTTAGCAACAACATTCTCCCCCTTTGACATCAAGGGAAAAGGGTAGATCAAGATCCTTTGTACCGACAATACCATGCTTCCCCTGAGATCATGCTGCATCTTCAAACATAATATTCAATAAAGTACATGACTCTATAACTCAACCTAGTATGACCTTTCCTATCACCAAGGACTCATACTTACATCAATGATCCAACCAAGTGGATTTACAAGTTTGACTCAACTACCAAACCAAGTAGGTTTACAAAATGGAATAAGTCTTTGCATGATTGAATATTACAATTTTTACATCATGGGTCTCAACATGACCCTTTTTCATCAAATTACAGAAATTACTTATACAATCAAGATCAAAGATTCTCAAGCATGAGATCAGACTACAATAAATAATTAGAATGCCAACAATGCATCCTTTCCACATGACCAATTCTCCCCCTTACCCTGTGCATCCTGAACACTTTCAACAGCAAATTATCAAGGCATCTTCATCAGAAGCATTAGAGAATGAAACAGAAATGTGAGAGCTGGAACATCACCAGAGATACCCAACAGCACTGCAGCTGTGCTGAAAAATGCTGACCCAAAAATTTTTTGTCAGCAAACACCCATACGTGGTTTTATGTGTATAAACTCGTGTATATACGCGATTGTCCTTCAGGAAATCCATGTATCCAATTTAATCTTCTGAATTTAAGCAGATCTGATCCTCTGTATGTCAGATACTACTCCCAGCTTTTGTCTGAGATATTCGAACGCTTCCCTGGGTAGAGGTTTGGTAAATATATCAGCAACTTGTTCTTTGGAGGGAACATACTCCAACTTCACCTTTTGTTCAAGCTCTTGTTTACGTAAGAAGTGATACTTGATCGGAATGTGCTTGGTCTTGGAATGCATAACAAGATTCTTTGAGATACTGATGGCACTTGTATTATCACACATAATGGAGATAGGAGGTGAACATTTGATTTGAATGTCTTGTAAGGTTTTCATCATCCAAATAAGTTGAGTGCAACATGATACGACAGCCACATATTCTGCTTCTGTTGTAGATAAGGCAATAGAGCTTTGCTTCTTGCTGAACAAAGATACTAACCGGGGCCCCATATAGAATGCACCACCACTAGTGCTTTTCCGATCATCAACATTTCCAGCCCAATCTGCATCTGTATAAGCATGAAGAGTGAGATCAGCATTCTTTGGATACCATAGTGAAAAGTCTTGAGTTCCTTGTAGATATTTGAATATTCTTTTGACAACCTAAAGGTGAGACTCTTTTGGATTAGCTTGGAATCT
The DNA here is from genome assembly GCA_034641835.2 of Pinus albicaulis. NCBI lineage: Eukaryota > Viridiplantae > Streptophyta > Pinopsida > Pinales > Pinaceae > Pinus > Pinus albicaulis. Next base: position 901,721,694 of record CM076581.1, read on the forward strand.
TCCAACAATCCCAACTGCATGCATAATGTCTGGTCTAGTCCCAGTGAGATAAAGCAGACTTCCTATCATAGATATGTATTCTGGTTGATTCACCGTGGGAGAATCATCATGAGAACTGAGATTACATCTGGTTATCATTGGTGTACTTACAGGTTTACACTCTTCCATGCCATACTTCTTCAGGATTTGCTTAAGATATTTTTCTTGTAATAAGAATATGCCATCTGTTGCTTGTTGCACTTGTAAGCCAAGAAAGAATGTTAGTTCCCCAAGTAAAGACATTTCAAATTCTTGCTGCATAATAGAAGAAAATTTCTGACTCATAGACTCTTCATTACTTCCAAAAATGATATCATCAACATATACAACCACAATCAATAGTTTATCATTTTCAGTTTTTGTGTATAAGTTGCTATCAGCAGACCCCTTTGAAAATCCTTGTTGATGAAGATATTTGTCGAGACGATAATACCATGCCCTTGGAGCTTGTTTGAGACCATATAGAGCCTTTTTAAGTCTACAAACAAGTTTTTCATCATTTCCCAAAATGAATCCTTCTGGTTGTTCTATATAAACTTCTTCTTCTAGATCACCATTGAGAAAACCAGATTTAACATCCATTTGATAAAATTTGATTTGTTGGAAGCTTGAAAAAGCAAGAAACATTCTTATGGATTCAAGTCTAGCTACAGGAGAAAAAGTTTCTTCAAAGTCTATAACTTCTTGTTGAGCATACCCCTTGCAAACAAGTCTAGATTTATTTCTTATAACATCCCCATTCTCATTTAACTTGTTTTTGAATATCCATTTAGTTCCAATGACATTTTTGTCATGAGGTCTTGGTACTAATTCCCAAGTGTGATTCTTTTCAATATGATCAAGCTCTTCATTCATGGCTTGAATCCAACATTCATCTTTGCTAGCTTGATTGACATTGTGTGGTTCAATAGTGGATAGAAATTCCAGATAGCTAGAAGATCCCATAAGAGTCCTTCTTGTTTGTACACCTGATCCCTTTTCTCCCAAAATTTGAGATTCTGGATGATTCTTTTGAACATATCTGGATGGAGCTTTTTCAGATAAATCATCTTCGGGTTCTTCATTGGGTTCAATGTCTATATCATTTCTATTTGATGTAGAAGGATATATGTCACCATTGTCTTCATCTATTGTTCGTTTTTCTTCTTTTGGAGCTGCAGGAGACTCATCAATAACAACATCAATACATTCAACAATCTTCCGAAGTCTTTTATTGTAACATTTATATGCTCTACTCCTAGAGGAGTAACCAAGAAGTATTCCTTCATATGCTCTGGGTTCAAACTTGCCAAGTTTTTCATCATTATTTTTGATAAAGCATTTGCTTCCAAAAACTCTAAAATGCTTCACAGTGGGAGGATTACCATACCAGAGTTCATATGGAGTTTTATCACTATTTACACGAACATGTGCCTTGTTAAGAATATTTACCGCTGTATGTGCTGCTTCTCCCCAAAATGTGTCAAGTGTTCCGGAATCATCAAGCATAGCTCTAGCCATTTGTTGAACTGTTCTATTCATTCTTTCTGCTACGCCATTTTGTTGTGGAGTGCCAGCTACAGAAAACTGTCTTTTTATGCCATGTTGTTCACAAAATTCAAGGAATTCATCTGATGTATATTCTCCTCCTCGATAAGATCTAAGACACTTGATTTTTAGATCTAATTCATTTTCAACCAGTGCTTTGAAGATTTGAAATTTCTCAAATGCTTCATCTTTGTGTTTAATCAACCCAATCCAACACATTCTAGATAAATCATCTATAAATAAGATATAGTATTGTTCACCACGTGGTGACTTTTTCCTCACAGGTCCACATATGTCAATATGAATGAGTTCAAGAGGCTTACTTGATGATCCTTCCTTGGCATTAAATTGCACTCTGGTTTGCTTACCGAATTGGCAAGATTTTCATATGATACTTTCAGGTAGAGTAATATTGGGAAGATCATGAACAACTTTAAGTCTGCTTGATTTGTTGATTTGAGAGAAGCTCAGATGCCCCAACCTTCTATGCCATAGCCAGTTTTCTGAAGATTTACTCAAGTAACATTGTTCTTTGCAGTTCTTTAATACATACAGGTTGCTTGGAGTTCTTTTTCATTTTATAATTGTTTTACCTGTATCAAGATCACGTACCACACATTCTTTTGAACTAAAGACAACTTCGGTTCCTTGATCACACATTTGACTTACACTTAACAAGTTATGCTTTAATCCATCCACATACATGACTTCATTAGCTTTCACCTTTTCTTTTAGAAAAACAGACCCTTTTCCCTTAATGACCGCAGGAGTATCATTTCCAAATGTAACATTCTTTTCCTTTTCTAGAGCACTATATGCAAGAAGTTTGTTTTTTTCACCTGTCATGTGTCTTGAGCATCCACTATCAATGTACCATTGGTTTTCTTCATCTTCTGCAAATAACGCTATGCCACAATTTTCAACCTATAATTCCTTCTTTTTCCATACTTTGGAGCTTGAAGGAACATGTTCTTTTGGCTGAACTTTGCTCCTGCATTCAGATTCTTCATGGCCAAAGTTATTGCAATAAGCACATTCAACTTCATTTTGAAGAGGAGAAAAGTTGTTATAAGTATTCTTCTTTGTTTCAATATCAATCTTTTTCTTTCTTGCTTCTCTTGTCATGATGGTTTTATATGCAACACATTGAACAGCTTTATGACCAAAATTGTGACATGAGAAACATTGTCCATTGAAGAAGAAATTTCTGCGATCATGAAATCTTCTACTTGAATTTACCTGTTGGTTGGTGTTTCTTTGAAAGGTATTCTTGTTTGTGTTCTTTGAATTGAGATGGTCATGCTTTTCCTGTGAAGATTCTTTATTCCCTTGCTCAGTGGCAGAATGTTGTATACTGGCTGTAGCTGCTTTTAGATAATTTGGTGCTGAAGTCTGAGAAGATTCTCCGATATATCCAGGACCTGTGTTTATAAAAGGAGAACGTTGTACCTTGATAATCTCATCGAAGGTTTCAGATCCTTTAGAAAATCTAATATTCAAAGTCTTTACTTTCTCAATTTCTTTTCTTAGACTTACTATTTCACATTCTAATTTCTCATTGTGTTTCTCCTTTTCTTCAAGCTGATTTTTCAGAGTTTCTATGGATACTTTACTTTCTTCTAAGCATATTTTGAGTTGATTTATTTCATCAAGAAAATCATTGTCCTCTAAAGCATCCATAAAAGTATCTTTTTCTTCTCTAGATTATTTTTGAAATGCCATGAGAAGTCTAAGATCTTGTTCACATTCTTCCTCACTATCAGCTAAACCATCACTGTCTTCATGAGTATAGTAACTTTTTCTAGTGCTAAACCGATTCTTATTCCTTCTTGCTACTTCCTTCCCTTTTTCATGTGTTTCTTTATGAGGGCACTTAGCAGCATAATGAACAACTCTTCCACAAGCAAAACATTTGAAAGGAAGCTTACCTCTGAACCGTCCTGTGCCAAGTTGGAGTTTCTTTACAAAATTTACCTCATCTTCTTCTGAGATATACCCTGATCCTTCTGTCTCTTGTACTTCTTTCCCTTTTTTAGAAGCTCTAAAGATGACTTCTTTGACTTCAGATGGTCCTCCTCTTTTCATTTCACATGCAGTTAGTATGCCATGAAGTTGCACCACAGTAAGATTTTGAAGATCCTGCTTTTATTCAAGAGCAGAAACTTTTGACTCAAATTTTGCCGTTAGTGATATTAAAACTTTCTCAACCAAAGTAGATTCGGTTATTGTTTCTCCCAGATTTCTCATACGATTTAAAATATCTTCAAGATGTAAAAATAAATTGGCAATGCTATCCTCATTATGCATTTTTAGATTCTCATATTGAATTCTGAGAGTTTGGAGTTTAACACTTTTTACCTTTGCATCACCTTCATAACTTAGAATGATTTTGTCCCATATTGCCTTTGCTGTATCCAGCTGCATGAATTTGACAAATTCTGATTCAGTTAGACTTCCCAATAGAGCATTGAACGCCTTTTCATTTGTTTCATAATTCTTTCTTTCCGTTGGATCTGTTGGTACTGTGGCTGGATATTGATATCCTCCTTCAACAATAGCCCATACATCTGCTCCCAAAGACTAAAGATAGGATCTCATCCTTGTTTTCCAGAAGATTAAATTGTTTTAGTTGAAGAGCGGAGGCCTGATAGATGCTATTCCATCTTGATTGCTCATCTTGTTTGATCTTTCTTCTAGCGGCTAATATTTTTCAGAAGGACCTGCTCTGATACCAATTGTTGGAAAAAATACTGAGAGGGGGGGTGAATCAATATTTAGAGCTGACTGAAAACTTTTTACTTTTTCATTCTCTTAAAACCATACGCTACTTTACTGAACCCAACTCGCGTATACATGCGGATATCCTTAAGAAAACTTGCGTATGTCCAAAGATATTATTATGCATTTAATTCTTTACTTAGATAATTGCATCATTCATTCATCAGATGTTTAGTAAGTAGTAAGCATGTGTAGTAATAACAAAATAAACCATCACACATAAGAAACACACATGAACACCAGTATTTAAGGTTGAAACCCTATTCGGGATAAAACCACCGCTGCTGTCGTCTTTGTCTTCAATATTTATTATAAAGAAAACTTCTTACAATTTTGTATTGGCGCAGACTCATACCAGCTCACAGGCACCCACCTACAGAAGGCTACAACCTTCTCTCGTTCTCCAACCACTACTGGAAGGGAGCTCCAACCCCCTGATCTCGTTTACCAGCCTCTCCTGGAAGGGAGCTTCAACCCCCTAATTTTAACACCAGCTTCTACTGGCAGAAAGCTTCCACTTTCATATTGAAGGCTTCAACCCTCAGATCCACTGTAGACCACATTTCATCAATTTTCATACTGGATCAAAACAGCTTCAATACAACCCCTTAACATCAACAACCATACTTTACCCAAAACTTCAAACAGAACAAAAATACCACTGTAACCAGAATATCAGAAATAATCCAGACTTCAGAGTAGATAATTAGATACACATTCAACCTTGAACAACCATTAATTCAGATACCATACATTGTTTTTATTTACTGAACCCGCGTACATACGCTCTTTTATGCACACCAACCTGCGTATTCTTCAGTGCATACTCATTTTTATATTCTGAATTAATACGCGACTTTTCTTTATCTATTCCGCGTATACATGTGCTTTTCCTTTTACCAACTAGCGTATTCCTCTGTGTATGCTTTCTTTCAGAATTTGTTCAGACTCATATTCAGATCTGAAATCAGATTTATGTTCAGACAAACTATCATCCATGCAAAACTGTTTAGACAGTCATTCTTCCCTCATCATGTTTTCTCAATCATTGATTAGATTTGTTCATTATCATATCAGCAGCATACATCATATTCAAACAACCTAGAACTTCAAGAAGACTTCATTGACAGACAACAGAGAGATAACAGAAATCACAGAAGTAATATTTGTGAAATAAGCTTCAGAAACCCTAACTTCCATACGCGCTTTTTATTAAGCGAACTCGCGTATATACACGCTTTTACCGAGACAAACTAGCGTATAGATCTATAAAAGATAAACTTTGCAGAACAGACCAGATCTATAAACTTACCCAGATTTCTTCAATTTCTTCATCAGACTTGCGCCAGGTCTTCATCATTTCTTTTGTAGATCATCCTAGAGATTCATCATTTCTAGATCTAGAGATCTTGAACCTTAATCATATCCATATGTGCATCATAGATTTAGATCTATCAGAAACAGAGTTCAACCATGCAGATATCTCTTAAAGAGATTTATTCCTCAATAGCCCTTTTTCACTTCCACATCTTGCACTATGATCTTCTTCTCCTTATATAGATTTAGCCTTTATCAGTACCATGAGTCAAAACCACTCAACCGCTGATGGTATTCTTGGACGGGATCAAATAGATAATCCAACGCTCAATACTGAGGGCCAATACCATGGTAATGCCCCCTGGTTTTATAAATTTGGAGCACAAACAACCATACGCGACTTGGGTCGTACTTATCCGCGGACATACGCGACTTGGCTTTTACAAACCTGCGTATACATTGTTCTATATTTGAAAAAGTCAATCTGCTTGTATAGAACTACTGATGGTTTTCTGAGTTCTTCATACAGTCATTATCTGCATCCTTTGTCAGAGAGTTGCCATCAAGGACAATCAATTCAATATAATAGGATACAAGAAACATTTTTCCAACATCTTCATTGATCCTTAAATCAAATATCAGATCTTCATGAACCTCCATTTTCTTCTCTTCTCTATTGTTGAACATCTACCCAAGATAGGAACTGAGGATTCATCAATTTCAACTATTTTTCTTCTGGAATCATGTTGAAATCTGCTAAACACACACATGGTGTATGAGGAAAGATAAACACACACATAGAAAGATAGGCATTCGTTGCTTCTCTATTACACATAGATATACATTTATAATACAATAATGTGACTCTTGGCTTCATATTCCAAGGTCATTTGGACTCCTCCGTGAATTTTCGCCTTCCACACCTACCCATAGAGGATTAGGTGTTAAACATTCCCCCCCTTAATCCGAAGGGGTATGTGTGAGTCGAATAAGAGAGTTGCAATACAAATCTACAAAGTATGCATGGCAGCACTTAGGCTGAATCAACTCTCTGAAATGTTGTCATAAAGAGGTGGTTTAAGGATGACCACCAACACTGGAACGCAACACTTATTGCAGTTCCCGGAACTCTTCCGAACTAGCAAGAAGCTAAGGGCTTCTGCTAGAGGAATTGTCCCTCATATTTAAAGGGAGACCTTCAACCTAAAAGAAGGGAAGTCTACAACCTGTGATGGTTTAAGGATGACCACCAACACTGGAATGCTTGATGCAATTCCTGGAACTCTTCCAAAGCTGGCAAGAAGCTGAAGTCTTCTGATAGAGGAAGTGTTCTGAAAGAGGAAGAATATCAACCTCACATGGATGTTTTAAGGCTATCCATCAACCAAAGGCATGTTCATGGGCATCCATGTCTCTGGCTACAACTCTGAATCTAGAATGACGAATTGTGGCTCAGGCTCGCTTGAACTGCTGTGTCTCTGGCTACAACTCTGAATATGGAATGAGAGATTGTGGCTCAGGCTCGCTTGATGTGGCATCGAAGCTTGTAGATGACCACCATTCCCCCCCCCTGTCAAGTACAAGGTGAGATGATGGCGAAAAATCAACTGAAAGTTTGTTCAATATTCGAGAACAAGTTCTGACATGTGACTTAAACATCTTCTTGGCTGTTGATGCCCATTGCCAAGAAGCGATCCATCCAATATGAATCTTTGTTCTTGCAGGAGGCTTGTTTCTGAAGCATCTGTGTGAAGAATGGGTGTACCGACTATAGTGCTTGCATGGATGAAGATCAAAATAGTGATCTTTCATATGGCCAACTCTATCACAATGTTGGCATTTTTTAATCTGTTGTTGTTGTTGTGGAAGTGGAGCAGGATCTGGAACAACTGCAGGTGAACTGTCATAAAGAAATACGACACTCTAAAATTTGATGGGCTTGGGGTAGTCCGGAATATGAAAGGACAAATTATTGTCATATCCAAGACCTGTTCGGTGCTTTTTGTGGACAAGTTGTTCCCAAGGTCTGATGAGGGGCTTGGGAAGTGCAGGTTGAGTTGTTGCATCTGCATGTAAATTTGCTCTTGTACAAGGAACTGAATGTGAATCAACTGCAACTTTATATTCTTGCTTCTGATGAGAGTCCTTCTCAATTTTCTAAATAGAAACAGGTTCAGAATGGTGACTCTTTTGTTGAAGTTCATTGTGCTAAAGCTGAGACTCCAACTGCAAAAACTAAATCTTGTCTTGTGCATCTTGCAAGCAAGTTTGAATATTAAAAAGAGCGTTCTTGCTCATTTTTACCATATCATGAACATTGGAATGAATGAGGTTATGCAACAACTCTAATGCATAATTGATTTTAGCCATTTTTCAACAACTCAGGCTCAAGAAATAAAGGGTGTCAGCTTCAACCGATAATGCACCCGTTTACAATGTGATTCAACTTACTTTCAAAAGAACACAAATGACTTTAAAGACCATTTTCTTTCATGAACTTCCAATTATGGAATTCCCAAAGAAAAAACTCTGCTACTCAAATTATGGAGGACCTCAAGGTGTGAAATTGGCCGTAATGTCAGTACAATACAATGTCACTGCAAATATTTTTTAAATGTGCAACAAAAACCACTGTGCAATAACCCTTTAAGTCAGATGATTTCTATCTTCTTCAAAGAACTGATTTACACCAACAACTCTAATTCAACAAAAATATATTCACAAGCTTGGATGCTTCACTATCGATGTGTAGATGGTATTTAGCTTGCTGTATTACTTCACAATAAAGAGGAAGGCAAATTCCAAGAACTATGACTAATTTTTATGATGCCACCAATTTTCAACATTTGCCTTTACATTGTCAATCTCTTTGAGAGAGTCACCCTTCTATACATGCCACAAATCTTGGTCATACAACACAAACTTCACTTTTCACTATATAAAATGCATATATTCATACCATCTATACCATCTCCTCTCTCTCTATTTTTTTCTTTTTTTTTTAATGAAATTTTTTTTTTGGGGAAAAACAGAGATATTATCTGGTGGAGGTTTTTACTGGAGGAGGTGAAATCTGGGGGACGTGTTTACTGGGGGAGGGGACTACTGGGGGGAGGTTTTAACTGGGGGAGGTTTTAACTAGGGAAAGTGTTAACTGAGAGGGGTTTTATCTGGGAAAATATTTATCTAGGGGAGGTGAAACTGTAATTTTTTTTTAAAATAACTCATTTACAGATTAAAAAGGGGATGGAATTAAAAAAAGGGGATGCAGAATGCGTGGGTGGGAGGGAAGGAGGGTCGAGCGAGGGGGATGGAGGGGGCGATCGGGCAGAGGAGAGGGCGGATGTGAGGGGGAGCGAGTTGGGGAGGGAGTGATGGGGGTCGAGGGGAGGGTGTATTAAAGTGACGGTAGGCGGTTAGTGCTGAGGTTATTGCAGTGAGGGGAGGGGATCGGGGAGGGTGAGGGCCATAAGAGCCAAGGGCGGAGATGAGGGTGGTGAGGGGGAGGAGGGGCGGGGTGACATCGTTGGGAGGGGCAGATGTGAGGGGAGGAGTACAGGGGTGAGGGGTGGAGGGTGTATTGCAGTGGGACGACCGAGGAGGATGGTCAGGTCGAGAGGCGGATGGTTAGGGAGATGGAGCGGGTGAGGGGGTAGCGTGAGTGCAGGCGGGGGGAGGGGGGGGGGGTGGGGCGAAGGCCGAGGGGTGAGTGTTGGGTGAGAGGGTAGGGCCGAAGGATGAGTGTGGAGAGGGGGTGAGCTACGAGAGGGAGAGGGCTGTAAGGCCGAGGGAGGAGATGTGGGGGGTGGGGGCTGAGAGGTCGAGAGGGATAAACAATAATTTTTTTTATTTATTTTTTATTTTATTTTTATAGAAGGAAGGAGTAGGTGTATAAACAGTGGAATATTTTTCACAGCAGAGAACTGGAGGAGTTGCAGAAATTTGCAGAAATTGCAAAAATTTCACATTAACAGAAATTTGTAGAATTTTCTGTAAAACTCAGAATTTTTTCTCAGAGACCCACTTTATACAGTAGCAGACAATATTTTTTCAGCAGCTTTCCAACTCAATCCTTTTCCAAAATTCAGAGATTTCACAGTAAAAAGTAGGCAGAAAGTGCAAAAAAATTGTAGAATTTGTAGTAAAAACCGAATGCAGCAGGGAGCAGTGAGAAAACCTGCACACTTCTGAATGAACCCAACAGAATAATTTCTGAATGCTGCAAAAATTGATTCCTGAATGCTGCAAAAAATTTCTGAATGCTGCAACAATTGATTTCTGAATGTTGCAAAAATGCACAGGATTTTTGCTGATTTACAGAGGCCACAAAAAAAAATGGCTCACACAAGGTTGAGCTGGTTATGAATGTATCAACTTTGATACCATGTTAAACACACACATGGTGTATGAGAAAAGATAAACACACACATAGAAAGATAAGCATTCGTTGCTTCTCTATTACACATAGATGCATATTTATAATACAATAATGTGACTCTTGGATTCATCTTCCAAGGTCACTTGGACTCCTTTGTGACTTTTCGCCTTCCACACCTACCCATAGAGGATTAGGTGTTCAACAAAATCTTTCTATGATGCTATTTTCCACTAAATCTTTCTTTGTGGAGTCCACTTTAGCTGTTAAAATAGGTCCACAACAAATATTACTCCTCTCTGGACTAATATCATAATTATTCTCATCCCCATCTAAAGTTTGCTCCATTTTTTCCCAAATATTCTTGAGAGTAGAGTTTTTATCTTCTAATATTCCAATAAAGTTCAGGAAATCCTCATTGATCTTAAGATCAAATATCAAATCTCCATGGACTTGAGCTTTCTTCTCTATCATTGAACATCTAGCAAAGATAGGAATTGACGGTTTATCAATTTTTCGTGTGTGCAAAAGGGCATTGAAGCCTTTATTTAATGTTATTCTCTACTAAACATATATCTCTATACTCCACATTATCTGTTAAAATAGTCTTGCAATGAATATTAGTCTTCTTTGGGATGAGACTCAAATTATTTCCATCTTTATATAAATTTAGATCTATTTCCATCTAGAAACTTTTAAGAACTGAGTTATCATCTTCTCTAGTGACACTAAAATTCAGACTGTCATCATTGATCCTCAAGTCAGATATCATATCGTCATGGATCTCAAATTTCTTCTCTAACATTGAATAAATAGCCAAAAAAGGATCCAATGGTTCATCAATTTCAATTTATGTGCTTCTAGATAAATGTCGAAACTTTTCTTTCACGTTATCCTCCGCTAAAACTTTCATTGTAGATTCTACTTTAGTTGTTAAACTAGACTCAAAATGAATATTACTCCTCCCTGAACTAAGATTGAGATTATTGTAATCTTTCCTTAAACATGGAAACATTATTGCATGTGGGATGTCCCCTCTATGCTTTACTCTATCTTTCATATTTTTTGAAATTTTAATCCCACTGTTTGAGTTATCTGATTTTGTAGAAATCCCTAAGTTTGTATTGCTTATTATTCCTCTAGATTCATTCATATCCAGCATCCCTACAATTACTTCCTTCATCTCACTCATAGTATTGATATCCTTAATATATGTAGTATTAATCTCTTGACATGGTTTCTCACTATAAACATCAATCTCCTTACATTCTATATCATTAGACTCTTCCAGCTTCTCTGTCAATAATTTTTTCCCCACGTTTCCCTTCTTAGTTTTCTCGTTTCCTTCTACCTGAGCGTCAATATGGATTTTATTTCCATTTTCAAATTGTTTGTTTTGTTCACATAAAAACTTGGACTTCTTTGAGTCAAGTGTCTCAACGTGGGGATATATCAATCTCTTTGATGTGGATCTTTCTCGAACTACAAATTTTTGTTATTGCCGAGCATATTCAATTTCTTTGCCTTGTGCTCATAAATGTTAGGACTCCCCAAAGGAAGCAATATATTTGAGGTTATTCCTTGAGTTATGTGATGGGAATTTGATTTCTCAATCACCTTTATGCATTTGAATGGTCAAAATATATGCTAAGTTTTCCTAGTGTCAAAGCTAAATATGATAAAGAGTGCCATAAAAAAGTTAAGGGTTTCATTATATTACACATGGCATTAGATAATTCTCTCATCAATTATGTGAAAAATTACAATACAATTGTACGAACACCAAGCCAAACATCCAAATATCAAGGTGAATGCCAAAATCCTCCAATGTAGAGCACAACTGTTTAGGTTTTGGAATCAAATGCTAATAAAAAGTGAATGCGCAGGAATGAGTAAAGTTAATCTTCAAAACAGAGTCCCATGCATAAACCTATTTCTATGCTTAATTTAAAGTTAGTGGTGGCAGTCTAAATGTCCATGATAGTATGGATGCACTGGTAGCTGCAACATTATAATATGATTATAAAGAGGTACCTTTGTTGCATCTACTATGTAGGGAGTTGATTTTTTCAATGTTGCTAATGCTCATGAAAAGTTGAATAATGTTGATAGTATGGTATAGCTCTAAAAAAAAATTGATTAATTTTCCTTTTGAATTCCTTTTCTCTGTAAGCATGTGCTTCTTGGCTATTTATTTTCAGAATTTATCCTATATTTTTGGAGTACTCAAACTTATTTTATGATGAAGTGTTATGAAGCCAACTCCAAAAATAGAATAAAAGAGAGATCAACGCCTTAGAAATAGCCACTTCTAGGGGGAAACCTCCAATACATTACATAAATGAACAATTATTGGATGATACAAATGACCAAAACCTCCTTTTATATATAGGAGTTCATGGGACCACAATAAAATCTTAGTCGACCTAACAACAATAATGTAAGGGCACAATAATAAAAATATTGGGGTTACAGGGGTACAACAATAACAATAAGGGGGCTACACTAATAACAATAAGGGAATAAACTAGTAATATAGGGAACTAACATGCCCATGTCCTTCAAAAAAGTGTTGTCCTCAGCGCTTGAGTAGCTCTGGGTGCTTTTGTATAAAATTCTCATCCTCCCATGTAGAATCTTCAATGGGCAAGTTCTTCCACTTGATGAGATACTCTGAAATCGATCGATTTCGTAGCCGTCGAGTTCTTGTTTCCATTACTGCTTCAGGTTCCAATATGATTTTTCCTTCCTCATCAAGTTCTGGCAATATTGTTTGAATTGGAAGATTTTCACTTATAACCTTCTTTAAGCGTGAAACATGGAAAACTGGATGCACTTTCGAAGAAGCAGGAAGCTCCAATTTGTATGCCATAGTACCAATATTTTGCAACACCTTGTAAGGACCATAGTACTTTTGTGATAATTTATTATCCTTCTTAGCTTGCTTGAGGGGAATTTGTTCGTATGGTTGTAGCCGTAAAAATACCCAGTCTCCTACATCAAAACTTCTCTCACTGCGATGTTGATATGCCTGTTGTTTCATTCGATTTTGTGCCAAATTTAGGTTATCATTTAAGTGTTGGAGAACTTATTGTTAATGCTCGATGTGATTTTCCACTGCTTGAACCTTCGAATTTTCTCTTAAATATGATGTTATGGATGGTGGATGACATCCATAAAATGCCATAAATGGGGTCATTTTTGTTGCAGTATGGAAGGAAGTGTTATACCACCATTCAGCGAGAGGTAACCACTTGACCCATTATGTTTGTTTATCAGATACAAAACAAAGAAGATATCCTTCCAAACATTTATTCACTATCTCAGTTTAACCATCGGATTGAGGATGATAAGATGAGATATGAGCTAATTGAGTACCCAAACAAGAAAATAACTCCGTCCAACAATTTCCAATAAAAATGGGGTCTCTGTTGCTCACAATAATCTTTGGGTTTGCATGTAGCTTTTGAATTGTGTCCATAAATGTAGTAGTAACTGTACTTGCTTTAAATGGATGAGATAATGCACAAAAGTGTGCATACTTCGTAATTCTATCAACTACCACCATGATGACACTCTTTCCTTCGAACTTAGGTAAACCTGTGATAAAATCCATTGAAATCTCCTCCCAACGTTGACTTGGAATGGATAAAGGTTGTAGAAGTCCCGGGGTCTTAATTGTTTCCACTTTATTCTGCTGGCAAACCAAACATTCCCCCACAAACTTTTGAATATCAGATTTAAGGCCATCCCAAAAAAATTCTTTCTTCACCCTGTGGTAAGTTTTTAAAAATCCTGAGTGTCCTCCTAAAGGAGAAGTGCGCAATTCCAGAAGAATATTTTGTTTTAGTTGGGAATTCTTACAAAGATATAAGCGATCTTTGTACCATAAGGAATCACTTTTCCAACTAAATGTATCAGATGTACTAGGATCTTGCTGCAACTTTTGAATGAGTGTCCATACATCTTTGTCCTTCTTCCATTCATCTCTTGCTTCAGTTATCCAATCTGGTTGGATAATAGAAATGGCACAAAGCAATGCTTCCACCTCTTCATTATTTCTTGAGAGTGCATATGCAACAACATTAAGCTTTCCTTTTTTGTAGATTATTTCAAAGTCATAACCCAACATCTTTGTGACCCATTTTTGCTGCTCTTCTGAAGATAGTCTTTGTTCCAAAAAGTGTTTAAGACTATCATGATCATTTTTTACCTTTAAGTGTCTTCCCATTAGGTAAGGTCACCATTTCTTTAGTGCATGTAGTATTGCTAACATTTCCTTCTCATAAATAGCTTTCTGTAAATAATTTCCTTTGATTGGACGACTTTCAAAAGAAATGGGTCTTCCTTATTGCATTAAAACAACACCAATTCCATTTCCTAAGGCATCACATTCCACAATAAAGGTTTTTGTGAAGTCTGGCGTAGCTAAGACCGGTGCTAGGCACATTGCCTCTTTAAGATGTTCAAAGGCCTTAGTTGCTTGAGGAGTCCATGAAAATGCATCTTTCTTCAATAATGTTGTTAGAGGTGCTGCTATTCTCCCATAATTCTTAACAAACTTGCGATAATACCCTGTTAACCCGAGAAATCCTCGCAACTGCTTTATGGTTGTGGGAACTTTCCATTCCTTAATGGCTTTAATTTTGTTAGGGTCTACTTTAACACCCTAGTGAGATACAATATGACCCAGATATTCCACCTCTTGTACTCCAAAGAAACATTTGGATGTTTTTGCATATAATTGTTTCTCCTGCAATAGTTTGAGCACCCTGTCAACATGTTCAACATGATCCTTCCAAGACCTGCTATAGATTAGTATATCATCCAAAAATACTAGCACAAATTTTCTAAGGAAGGGTTTGAAAATGGAATTCATCAACCCTTGAAATGTAGAAGGTGCATTGGTAAGGCCAAAAGGCATGACCAAAAATTCATAATGACCCTCATGAGTTCGAAATGCTATTTTCGGAATATCTTCAGTATTCATTTTAATTTGATGATATCCTGAATGAAGATCCAACTTGGTAAAATAATTTGCTCCATGTAATTCATCCAATAATTCATCAATTACAGGAATGGGAAATTTATCTTTAATGGTGAGCTTATTGAGCTCCCTATAATCCGGACACATGCACCATGATCCATCCTTCTTGTGCACCAATACTACTGGAGCAGAGAAAGAACTCAGGACTAGATTGAATTATACCAGCCTCTAACATTTATACAATCATACGTTCAATTTCACTCTTTTGGATGTAAGGATATCTATAAGGCCTAATGTTTGGAGGAACACTTCTTGGAATCAAATGAATAGCATGATCATGATCACGAATAGGTGGGAGTCCTTAGGGAGTTTCAAACACCATGGAATGATTGTCCAAGACTTTTTGGAGATCTGCAGAAATATATGATTTTGATGTTGGAACTTCTAGTGAGCATAATTGTGCAATTACACCTCGTTGTTATTTCTTCAGAAGCTTTGTCATGACATTAGAGCTTATTATCTTTCCTGGCTTCCCTGCGATACCCCGTAATTCAACTTCCTTTCCTTTAAAAAAATTTCAAGAAAAGTTCTTGAAAATTAAAAGCTACCATCCCCAAAGATTGTAACCATTGTACTCCTAGTACAAAATCATCACCTCCCATTGGAATGGAAAACATTGGACTATTCAATACATATTCCCCCATGGTTAGCTTGATATTATGACATTTTTCAGAGAAATTTATAGTTCCTCCATTTGCAACCATCACTTGACATTCCGGTGCTGGGTATAGGAAACAATTCAATTCCTTGGCTACCTTACAATAAATAAAATTATGGGTACTACCCGAATCAATCAACACTATTACCTTTTTCTTCTTGATATATCCTTCTATCTTGAGAGTTTGAGGAGTGGTAATTCCTGCCAATGCATTACACGATATGGTTGTACTCATTTATTCCTCTTCTAGGGTTGGTTCCTGGTGTATATCCTCTTCTTTTGAAGATTCTTGTTCATTTTCTTCTTCATCTTCACAATCTATGTAAAATAATTTCTTCTCAGCACACTTATGACCTTTAGTGTATTTTCTATCACAACTGTAGCAAAGCCCTTTTGATTTTTTTCCTTCCAATTGTTGTGGTGTCAACCTTGTGGGTTGTGGAAGTCTAGCAGTAGCAACACTTCCATATTTATATATATGAGTGGTAGGCTTCCTTGTCACCATAACTTTACATTCAATTTTTCTTGCCAACCTGAATGCCTTTTCCAATGAATCAGGTTCAAAAACGTGAACTTCTTGTTGGATGTTATCCTTTAAAGTCCCTATGAAGACATCAATATAGTGTTCCTCTGGAATATCATTTACCCTTATATTCAGTTTTTGAAAGTACTCAATGTGCTCCACCACTGAACCCTTTTGTTTGAGATTTATCAATTGGCTAAAGAAGGTGTTGTTTTTTGTATCCTCATAATGTGCTATAATTTCTTCCATAAAAATTGACCAAGTAACAATTTTTTTACGGGAGAAAAGCCATCTATACCATACAAATGTATTTTGTTCTAAATGTAAAGTTGCAATGCGTACCTTTTGTGTGTTTTACACATTATTAAGATCAAAATATTGCTCCATTTGTAGTATCCATGTTACGGGATCCTTGCCATCAAACTTCCTCATATCCATATTTGGAATATGGTAGTTCTTCCATCCAACATTAGAGTTTATGAAATCACAATTAACATTTATTTTGTTCTCATCATTAGTTTCCTCTACTATATTTTCGGCATTAGGAAACATTTCTTGTATCAACTTTTTCAAACCTTCCATGTGTGCATTTAGATCATTCTTCATGTTTTCCATGCTGTCTTTCATGTTTTCCATGTTGTCTTTCATGTCATCCATATTAGCTTCCATGCCAGCTTCCATGCCATCCATATTAGCTTCCACGCCTTTGTTCAAACCATCCATCTTAGCTTCCATGTCTTTCTTCAAAACTTCCATTTCATTTTTTATTTCTCTTTGCGAGAGAAAAATTTGGTGCACTTGCTCTTGTAATTTTGATATTTCATGTAACAATTCTTCATCTTCATGAGTCATAGTAGAGCCTTATAGAGGCTTAATGGGTGTTGAATTCTTTTTATGAGGCATTTTATAATTGAATACTAATATCTATTCTACAATATTCCCTTGGAATCAATTCAAACTGATTTTTCACACAAGACTTATGCAATTCGAAAAAAAATACACATCTTTTTATTGATTTTGAGGAGCTCGATATTGAAACTGAATTATCTCTGTTATTTCGGATCTTCAATATCTAAAATTCGGCCCTCTAGTAGCCCTCTGAAGATTCTTTAAATTTCCATAGGTATCACTTGATTTGGATTCTTCAAGTTAAAGTTATGTCCAATCTCCCACAATGACCAAATTATGGATTGGTTCAGTAGAGAAACTTTGTACGGCGTGCCACGTGTCATTGTTTCCTCCTTTGGCTCTAAAATTCATAGAGAGGAAACTACATCCCGTGTACTTGCAGTCATGGCTTATAAAATTCCAATCCAATGCTCAGAGAGAGAGTTATGACGATTTTCCCATGGTTGCCTCCTTGAGATGAAATTCGGGAGCCTGAAAAATCCCTAACTTCCACAAACCATATCTCCGAAAATATTGCGAATCAAGCTTTGAAATGTTTCCACGATGTTCCTTGGGATTGCGGCTTTGCTCTATAAAAATTTCAGCTTCTGAACCCTCGTAGAAAAAATGTTATAGTGAAAATTCCATGATGACCTGTTTAGGTTACATTCAGGAGCCTGCAAAACTCCCTAACTTTCACAGATCACATCTTTGAAAATATTGTGAATCAAGATTTGAAAAGTTTCCACGACGTTCCTCAGAATTTTGGCTTTTCTTTGTAACAATTTCAACTTCTAAACCTTTGTAGAAAAAAAATTATAGCGAAAATGCCACGATGACCTATTTGGAGCAGCGAAACCCTAGAATCCAAAGCTTTGATACCAAATGTTATGAAACCAGCTCCAAAAATAGAATAAAAGAAAGATCAATGCCTTAGAAATATCCACTTCGAGGGGGAAACCTCCAATACATTACATAAATGAACAATTTTTGGATGATACAAATTACCAAAACCTCCTTCTATATATAGGAGTCCATGGGGCCACAATATAATCCTATTCGACCTAACAATAATAATGTAAGAGCACAATAATAACAATATTGGGCTTACAGAAATACAACAATAACAATAAGGGGGCGACATTAATAACAATAAGGGACTAAAATATTAATATAGGGACCTAACATTAAGAGTTTAACTGGAATGCTATATTAGACTGAAGTAAATGAGAATTAAAAACCCAAATAAGGACAAATTTAGAAACCAAATCACAATTTTCATGATGGAAAATGAGCAATGAAATATTCAACTCAATATTTGAGGGTTTGTTAGATATTTCCAGGCAAAATATTATCAACAAAAAATCAAAATTTGAAAAGGAGGTGGCACATTTTTGTATATATATAGCAGAAATTTTTAACAACCTCTATTTATATTTAAAATTTGGATATGCACTACACAAGTATGAGGCAACACTGAAATTTTTTGTCTTCATCCCTACTTTCTATGGATTTTCAGATATTTTTACCATCGAATGCTAGAAGGAGTTAATATAGGGAGATGCTTCAATAATATATTTATAACATGATCTCTATAAAAATGAAAGATGTTGTGAAATGGTAGATCCTTTATGGGGACCTTAATTGGATACTTTGAGAAATATGGAGCTGAAATTCAACACCATAGTAGACCAAATGGCCTTGGGTTTTGTTGATGGTCCAAAATGACCATTCAACATTATAATGGAGACCACCCCATTTGGAATTGATAGTAACTCATTTTCCATTTGGAATGGTGGTTCCAAATGGTTAAACTAGGTCCAGTTACCTTCTCTCTATCTATGTTGGCTTATAGGATGTCTTTTACTTACCAATAGAGAAGAGACATCAAAGCAACCCTCTTGCTAAGCTCAGAAAAAGAAGTGATCCTTAAGCTGATCTAAGGCTCAACAAAACTACAAACTAAGTGATGCCTCTATATTATGGAATTCTAGAATGTTATGATTAATCTAAATGAAAACTAATCCTAGAATGCAAGAAAAATGAAAGAAATCCTAAGCCTATCTCAATTGAAAGAAGGATTAGTTCCTCTCTCAATCAAGAGCAAGGTATTCATATGATTGAGACTTTTTTTTTTTTTTAACTGTAACGGGTATAATTTATTATTTGAAGTATGGTTGGGCCAGAGCCTAATCAACCGTCATTACACAGCTTTTCCTTGCATCTTAATGCTTCTTGTACAATTTTGCGCTCGAATTAAGGGATACAATGTGGATTAGAGCTTTTGTCATTGATGTTGAGAACTCCCGATGCTAGGAGGCATCCTTTGTTTGCCATTTCATCCACCTCACTATTCAAACTTCTGAGAATATGATATATTTTGAAGGAAGTGAAATCTTGCAGAATGATCTTTAACCTTTTTAGAGACTTGTTGAGAATGGCGTTGTTGAACTGGGCATCTGAGGTGATCTTCTTAATGAGGATTTCAGAATCTCCGAATGCTTGGCATTCTTTGATACCTTTATCACGGACAATTTGGCAGGCTTTTGTGAGTCCAAGGAGCTTTGCCTGATTGTTTGTACGAGTACCAAGCCCCCAGCAAAAGCAAACTATTCTGGAATTGTCTGAGAAATAGATGACTCCACCTGCTCCTACTGCCCCAGGGTTTCCCTTGGAGGCACCGTCGAAAAAGATTGAATTTGTGTTTTGGGTCTTCCACCAAGCTTGAAAGGAAGCTTCAGATTCTCTTATTTTCAAAGATGGATTGGGGAGAGGAAGGGGGAGGGTAAGGGCTTTGCTTTTGGGATGAGGGCTGTGAAGGTTCAGCCATTCCTTTTCTATGGGGAGGAGAGAGGTATCAGATTTTTGGGAGTGTAGGAGGACAGTGTCAAGAAGAAGGGATTTTGCAATAGAAGCAGATTTTGCAGGAGTGCGAGTAGAGTTGTTGAAGATCGAGTCGTTCCGGGCAAGCCAGATTTCCCAGCATACAAATTTGGGGATGGAGAGCCAAATGTGATACCAGAGAGAATTGTTGGGGATATTATGAGGATAACATTGAAACCAATCAGTAAAGAGATTTTCCACTGAATTGTGCTGAGGAGGGGAGACCTGCAATCCAAGAAGTATTAATTTCCAAACTTCTTTGGCAAATTCACAATCAATGAACAGATGAGAGGCTGTTTCTCCAGAGTTTCTGCACATTGTGCATCTATGTGGCCCGGCGAAATTTCATTTTGACAGATTGTCCCCTGTGAGCTGTTTATTCTGCATAAGAATCCAAAAAAAGAAGTTGACTTTGGGTAGCCCATTGGTGTTCCAAACCTGTTTCCATAAGGCTGGAGATCTAAGTCTGTATTTTTTGGGCTGCAAGGCAATGTAACCCAAAGCTGAAGAATAAGATCTGGATTCACCCCACCCCCATCTGTCTGTGCTGTCACGGTGGATCAGCGCTGCGTTTGAGAGCAGCGTTTTGAGCAGTGCGAGTTGGTTGTGGAGCTGTGCCGGCACGGGAGGGAATTCCCAGTCAACCCAGTTCCCTTTACTGTCCCACGCAGAGATATCATTCAACTTCCGTAGACCTGCACTATGGAGCCGTTCTCTTAGCTCACGGATTTCTTCATGGGAGTTAAGAGGGGGGCTGTTCATAATGCGATCTTTCCAGAGTAAGATTTTTTCCCCATTGCCAGGTATGCGATACAAGTGGTTCCTGAAGCTGCTGATACATTTTCTACAGAGATTCCAAGTTTGTGCCTGCAGGAGTATTATTCTCTGATAGATGCCTGAGAGAGATCCCCTGCGCATATTTGGAGGTGAGCGTTTCGCTGACAGGATGTGAGGGGTCTGAATAGATTTTCCAAAGGAGTTTGCATCCAAGTGCCAGGTTTGATAAAGCACGGTCTCTAATCTGTAGACCTCCGTCCAATATTGTTCGCTTGACAAGATCCCAGTTTTCCAAATGCAATTTACTGTGATTGCCTCTGCCTCCTTTCCAGAGAAAGTCTCTCAGGAGACAAGAGATCTGCTCCATTATGTGTTTCGGAGCAAGGAGGAAAGAGGCTTGATAAATGGGGAGTGCAGATAGAACAAATTTAAGTAAGATGATTTTTCCTCCCTTGGTAAGCTAGTAACCTCCCCAGGAGGTGATATTGTCTTTAATTTTGTTGATGATGCCATGCCACAGAGATCTATTGTTGACTCCAGATGTGAGAGGTAAGCCGAGGTATTTGATGCTGTCCCAATGTGCGAAGCACTCAAAACCAAGAATCTGAGCTATGGTGTTGAGATTGTGTTGACTAACATTCCATCCATAGATCAAACTCTTTCTGTTGTTTATCACAGCTCCTGAGGCTCTGCAATAAATTTTTAGAACATAGTCGAAATTAGCTACTATTCTGATAGAGGCTCCACCTAGAAGTAGGGAGTCATCTGCAAAGAGAGCATGATTTATAGGCTTGACAGCATTTGCGGTTCGAATTCCTGGGAGTCCACCAGTATTCATTTCTGCAGCCAGCTTCCTGCTGAGAGTATCTGCCATGAGTATATACAGAAAAGGCGAGAGCAGACATCCTTGCCTTAGTCCACGATGGGCTTGGAAGAAGGATGTTGGGCGGCCATTGACCATAGGAGCAATCCATGGGTTTTAGATGCAAGCTTTAATGAGATTGATAAACTGAGTGGGGAAGCCGAAGGATCGGAGAACTTGGAGAAGGAAGGAGTGGTCAACTCTATCAAAGGCATTAGCCATGTCAAGCTTGATCAGCATCTCCTTCTCTTTCCTCTTTTTGCTAGAGTGGATAGCTTCCTGCACTTGAATGATGTTGTCTAAGATGTGCCTTCCTTTGACGAACCCCCCTTGGGGGCTGGATATCAGTTTGTCTAGCAGGGGTTTGATTCTGTTTGCAATGATTTTGGACAAGATTTTGTAGGAGATGTTACATAAAGAGATTGGCCTAAACCTACCGAAAGTTTCCGGGTTAGCCTCTTTTGGAATTAAATCAAGAAAGGTGGAGTTGATGCCTCCCCCAACCTTGGCTTTTCCAAAAGAACCTTGTATCATTTTCAGCAGATCTTTTTTGATGATGTCCCAACAGACTTTGTAGAAGTGTATTGTAAATCCGTCTGGCCCAGGGGCCTTATCTGGTTCCATTGCCCATATGACCTTGATGATTTCTTCTTCAGATAAGGGTTTTAGTAAAGCCTGATTCTCCTCATGGGTGATGAGATGGGGAATATGGGAGAGGAGATCTTCAGTGTCTTCTATGCTGTCTTCATTCCCTGGACCATAGAAATTTTTGAAGTGATTTTCAGCTGCTGTTTTAATTTGGTCAAATTTGTTGCAAATCTGTCCTTCTTCATTCTTAATCTCGGTGATGTGGTTTCGAGATAGGTGGGCTTTATACTGACGATGGAAGAACGAGGTGTTCCGATCTCCTGCCTTGAGCCATAGACTGCGAGATTTGAGCCTCCAGTACTCTTCTTCCCTTCTGAATGCTTGGTGGGTATTTCTTTGATAAGCTGCCTCTTTGTTTAATATTTTAGGGGTAATATGGAGATCTCCATTCCTGTTTGCAATGTTTCCAGCTGCTGGACTTCATCTTTTCTCTGCTGAGAAGAGGGATTGGGAAGTTTCCTTAGCCACTCTTTTAAGGCTTTTTTGGTGGCTTTTAATTTTTGCTCCCACATGTAGCTTGAGGATCCAGTGATGGGGATGTCCCAAGCCGATTGGATAGTGTCTAGAAAACCTACTTTATCAATCCAAAGGGGACTGAATTTAAAGGGAATTGGGCCAAGGTCTTCCTTAGGGGCCATAATGAGTTGAATAGGCTTATGATCCGAGGAAATTTTGGGGAGAATTTTTGTTGAGATAAGGAGGTTTTCCAGTAGCAGGGAGCTTTGGATTAGGAATCTATCCAACAGGGCAGCAATGTGATCGGGCCCCATTCTGTTGTTGGTCCAAGTATATTTGCCTCTCACCGGGGCAAAATCTAGTAGGTCCTTCTGCTGCATTAATTCCTCTACCAGTGGCAACAGCTGGTCTCTGCTATTGTTTCCACCCCTTTTTTCCTTTGGCTTCATGACTAAGTTCAGGTCTCCTCCTAGGATGATGTTGTTTAGGGCGTGGAGATCTAAGAAATCAGAGAGAGTATTCCAGAATTCTCTTTTTTCAGCATAAATTACAGGAACATAGAGATTGAATAATGCTATAGTTAACTTACTTTCAAGGTGCTTGAGCTCGGTGAAGATCCAGTGTTGGGTCTCTTGGGAATTCAGCAGATGGAACTAGTCTTCGGACCAGAGAGTGGCAACACCTCTTGAAGTTCCCCTTGCGCTGACTGCTATGCCTTCGTTCTTCTTCCAATTAGACTTACTGATGTCCATAAGGGCTTGCCCTTCGATTTTGGTCTCTTGGAGCAAGAGGATATCTGAGGGCTCTATTTTCATCAAATCTTTGACAGCTTCAATTTTTGGTTGGGTCCCCAGGCCTCTGCAATTCTAAGAGACTATACACATTATTTACCGGGCGAGGGATTTGGGATTCCTCCCTTGATGGATCTTCCTCTTGTATTTCTACCGATAGTCATCTCTATTGTGGACTGGCTGCCTTGCATTTTTAGGCGTTCTGCCTCCTCCTCCCTGACTGATTTGTGGGTCTTCCTGCCTGCTTTCTTCGAGGGTCTCTCATAGGTCTCATCCTTTGAGGAGTCTGAGGGCTCCGATACTTTTTTCTTCTTTGTTATATCTGCATACGAAAGGATGGAGGGGCTGCCCTGAGGAGAACCAGACGAGGCAACTCCGCCTCCGTCTTTATTTGCATGTGGATCTTCGACCTGTGCTGGAGTAGTCAGATCAGTTTCTGGGGGATCTGGTGGAGAGGTTCCTTTGGGGATTGGGATCTCGTCCAGATCCTGAGGAGTTCTATTATCATTGCTGGGTTCTTCTTGGTTATTCCCTTTTGTAGATCCTTTTCCGGCTGCTTTTGCATGGCCAGTTTTCTGGACTGAGATCCATTGATCACCCTTGGGAATGTGACTCTGCTCTTCAGATTTTTTCTTGCAGTATTTTGCAAAGTGCCCATAGCCATGGCAGTGTATGCATTTAAATGGGATCTGCTTGTAATCCAGCTCTTGAATATGGGACCATCCAGCTACTGTGAGTTTTATTGCTTCAGGTAATCCTTCTTCCAAATCTACTTCCACACATATTCGGGCATAGGAGTACTGATCTTTCCTTACGGCCTGGTCAATGTATTTTCCAAGGGAGTTGCCGATGATTTGGAGTGATTTCTGGCTCCAACAGTGCAGGGGAAGATGGGGGAGCTGCACCCACATTGGAACTGCTGTAGGGACATCCTGGGTCGGGTCAAAATCTGGAGACCATTTATTCAAATATAGACCCTGCGGCCCCATGAAATAGGGCCCGTTCCTAAAGATGAGACTCCGATCTTCTGCAGATTCAAACACAAATACAAAGAAGCCTTTACCTACGAAATATGATTTGATTCCTTCCTTGATCAGAGGGGACCAATTTCTCTTGATCCAGTCTTCAACTGATTTGGGCGATGGCCAGAGGCCGGTAAACTGCCCAATGAGCCCTCTATATGCTAGATTCAATGCAGAGCGGCAAGTTTCTTCCTCAGGGAGGGCCACTGTGGGAATGCAGTCTTTTTTCTTGACAAACTTCTGTTGTTGAGCAGAGGGTGGGCGTTTGCTGCATGCATCTACCAATTTTTGAAAATCGAGGACTTCAGGAGGGAGAGGGGGGGGGGGGGGTTCCGGACCCCCATCGTTGGGCATGGATGCCAGGAGGGCCACAGCTGCTCAGAAGCGGGCGAGCGCAGCGCTGGCGCGGCGCAGAAGCTCTGAGGAGCTAGGTCACGCAGCGCATAAAATTTTTAAAATTATTATTTTAATTCATGTGATTGAGACTTTAACATGCATGGCTTATAATGAATATCTACTATAATGAAGTAGTTCAATTAAATTATATTAGGAATACCAGAACATGTCTTGTTCAGAGATATATTAACAATGAATGATGAACCAATAACTTTAGGAAATAGTTCACATAATTCTACTAGTAATTAAATCAGAATTAGATGGCATATTTCTGAGTAAATAGTTACTCAGGAATATGGTTTTAATACATTAGAGAAAAAATATACAATTGAAAATATATTCATGAGACAAACATATTAGATAGATAATCTATAAGACATGTATTCATATCGATTGTAGTGCAAAATATATAAATCCAATTAACATCTCCTTCTACAAAATATAAACTTTGTAGTTGAAAGAAAGAGATGCAATAGTGCAAGATTTTCTCCCCATACACAATTCAGAGTTGCAAAAAGATAAATCCCAATTATTATCAGATCTGAGATTGATCCTCTATATCTACAACTCTAAACCCCTATTACAATAGTGCTATAAGAATTACAAAGTTGCAGAAAAGAGAAGCCCCCTAATGTTCCTTTCATAAAACCATATTTATAATTACAAGAATGAATTCCAAATAGGAGAGTTGTTGAAGAACATATCAGCTCCAACAATTTCCATTAGTCTCAATTATTTTTCTTGTCCTACTGGTCCTTTTCCATTGCTCCATATACTCTTCCATATCTGTCCAATTTCTCCCTTGCAATAACCTAATAAAAAATAATTAATTTGCAAATCAAAATCAGAAATACTAAATCTAGGAAAAAAAACATCTCTAATCTAAATTTAATTGAATAAAAAAATAAAAAGAAATATGAGCTTCCCATTGTTCCTTGTAAAATTATCGTTGGTCAAAAAGAACATAATTGAATGGATCTACAATCAACAGGGACTTTGGGTAAATGAAAATGCAAAAACTAAATTCAGAAAATTAGTTTTGGTTACAAATTCAAAACATAATTTTCTGCTAAATTTAGACTGTTTCAATGACCGAATCTGGTCATGCAACTACTTCAGAAATATTTTCCATGATTTTATCTATCTAGAAAGTTATCCTGGACCTCATTTGGTCAAATAAAACTCAACTTATGAACTTCCAAAATTGAAGTGTCAAAATGGAAAAAATTCTAAATTGTTTTTTAATAAGGTCAAATTAATTTTTTTTAATTAAATATTCTAATCCCAAATTATATTTTAAAAAATAATTAACTTTGTAAAATCTCTTTCGGTAATAATCACATATAATGGAACGTTGTCGACGTTGTCTCAACTGCTAGACCATCATCAGGACCTAGTCCTGATGATGAACCACACTGGTTGGTCCTGATGATGAACCACACTGGTTGGTTCGAAACGCGTCGACAACGTTCCATTATATGTGATTATTACCGAAAGAGATTTTACAATTTTATATGGATCACAGAAGCATAAATTCTAAAAATAATTAACTTTTTATTATTTCATTAATTAAATATATACAATTTAATTAAAATTATAAAATTAATTAATTAAATACAATTAAAAACTTTAAATTCATTACAAAATAATTAATTTAGAAAGCGATTATATACACCAAAAAAGAAAAGTTTTAATTAAAATTTAATTGTATTAAATAAGAATTAAATAATATTAAATTAATTTATTTAAAATACTAAATAAAACCAAACTAACTTGTTACAAAACTAAACTAATGTTACTAAACTTAACATGTTACTAAATTTACTACGTTAATTATTATATAACAAAGTCATATGAAAACAAAGATATGTTTGACCCACAAAGTCATTTGTTATATATATAATAAAATTTAAAAATTAAATGGGGGAAGGTTGGGCCCGTTGGACCCGCCTACCCCCCGACGGTAAAATTAAATGTTAATGTAATGAGGGATGCAAGGTGGCCAAACCATGCCATCCCCGGGCAATCATCTACTAAAACAAAAAAAATGGTTGGTTGGGTTAGGGATGCATGGAGCAAACCTTGCCCACCTATATACCAAAAATACAATATATAATGTAACTGCATGCCCTCACTATTGGACCGTTACACACCACATTTAATATTATAACTAGCCATAGCAGATAGCACTGAAACCACAAAATTTCAATACATTTTTTCCAACATAGGGGTCTACGAGGTTGGAACCCTCGACCTCCCACCTCTATTTCCAACACCTCAGCGTTGGACCAAACAATCCACATTGTAAACTTTGTCATGAATTTATATAATAATTCATATGTGTCATTTGACCGGGGGAGGCCAAGCGGGCAAAGCGTGACAGACAAGGAGAGAGACGACAAAACCACGAGGGCGAGTAGCTGCAAAACCTTTCCTAAGGAATATTGAGGGGTATCAAAAAGATTCCTTTAGGTGCAGAAGGGGACTTTGTAAGAATTTGATGAATGTATAGTCATTTTTGCATGTTTTCACACCATTCAGTGGCGATGTTAGTTTCAGCAACTGGGCTCTCCATTTTCCAGCCATCTTCAGAAGTGGAGGTATATGATGTAGTTATGTTATGCTTCCTTTTGTTATTGTTGAGATCCCTATGTAACACTATGTTGAGGGATAATTTTTGCCACATTATGTGAGACGTCATTAGCTTGTCATGCTATGTATTGTTGTTAACATCCCTGTGTAACACTGGTTGAGGGATACTTGTCGCCACATTATGTGAGATCTTATTAGCTTTTCATGCTGAAGGAAAACCCATTTGAGTGAGAGTTACTATAGGGAGAGTGTCTCGTGGAGAGCCAAGTCACTCTTGTTGAATGTGATTTTTCTTGTTATGACAAAGAATATGCCATGTACATCATCATCATTAGAAACAATTAATGAAGCGACCTCCACTATCTTGACATTGGGCCTAGAGATGTAACCAACACTGGGTGAAATCCATTATCAAATGTGTTGTGTTCTTGATTTTTTGATCATCATTATGTTTCCTTCTGTTTAAGCATGCAAATGTGATTGTTTTAAGCTCTTTTAAAAATATCTTGGATATTTCCAGTAGTTAAAGGAACCCAGATCAAGTTTGGTATTCGAATGGTCTTCTCGCTGATGCGAATTGTGAGTGTGAATGTTTGAACGTGCAACATTTGAGGATGACAAAGAAATGTACAAGGAATTTGTAAGGATGTCCAAAATGGTGGACATGATGTATGAAGCTTTTGAACGGGAGAAATAAAGAGCAAATAACGATGCTCCATCCACACCTTCCAATGAGCATTCATCACCTTCATCGTCTTCTCATCATTCAAATGAGGAGATCAACCAGAGCCTTGAAGCATAGAATACTTAATTGAAGCGACTTCTGTGAGAAGAGAAAGAGGAGAAGTATAGATTGCAGCTTCAATTGTAAGTTGTGGAAGAGGCCTTGGAAGAATTGAAGTGCAATGGCTAGAGCCTTCAAGTAGAGGATGTTGAATTAAGGAATTTTCTACAAGAAGAGAAAGAGGAGAAGAAAAGACTACAACTTCAGCTACAATCCACCGAAGAAGCCTTGAAGAAGTTGAAGTGCAATGAAGGCTTCGAGAAGCCATCATCACCTATCTCCTAATCAACATTTGAGGTAAACAATGTTGATGGTTATTTAGTTTCATCCTCACATAATGTCATTTCTATTGGAAATGTGGAGGTACCCATTAGATGGACTGGCTTGAGACTCCTTACCAATATGGGGTACAAAGGAGGAGGACTTGGTGTTAATGGCCAAGAAATGAATCATCCATTGGGTGTTGTGCAAAGATCTCGATTCACAGGTTTGAGATACACTGAAGGAGAATGATCAAAGGTATCAGAAGCTTCTAAGACATGGTTAAAACCATCGAGGAAAGAGAATGATAGGAACACATCAATAGAATCCCATGGAAGTGCACACTATAAAGGAAGAGTTGAGGCAAGATCTCATCACCATAATTGCACCAAAGACAAAAAAAAATGGTTTAAATTGTCAAGGAAAGAGAATGATGGAAACACTTCACCATCATCCCATGGTAGTGCATATTATAGAGAAAGATCTAAGGAAAGCTCTCATTGCCATAATTACACCAGAGACAACCAAAAAAGGTATACAAAGTCTTGGTATTCTAATGTTCATTTCGATTAAAAGTATGTTAATAATGAACAAAAATCATGGCATTAAAAAATATGTAGTTTTTATGGTTTACATAACCATGTAATTGTTGAGTGCTGGAAGAGGATGGCAACACGAAAAAGGATGAGGTGTGAAATGACTTCAACACATCAGGGAAGGAAGCATGTTAAGCAGATATAGAGGAAGATGAATTATTGTAGTCATTGCAATAGAGTTGTCATCAAAGAGACATGTGTTGGAGGATCCATACAAAGAAACGTCTCAAGGACAAGCGTTCATGCATGAACCAGTTGAAAAAGTTGTTCAAAAAAAGAACCTGCCACATTCATGGTGGTCTACTTTATTAAGTAAAAGGTAGTTTTACTAGACACGATAGCTTGTCATGGCCACACTTTGTAAATCATGCGTTGCAACATAATGTAAAATTGAGGATTTTTTTTCCATCGCTTTTTAAAAAACGATGATGTTTTGGCCTTGTATTGATAGTTGGGGTATTGGTTTCCATTTTGATGTAAACTTGACCAAAAAGTATGTGTTATAAAATCATGGCAAGTATGAGATGCTTGGGTAATTTATTGGTCATGTAATAGAGCATGTAATTTGCAAATATTTTACTAAAGGTTTGCAGAGGATGCAAGTGTTGGTTCATCACTTATGGCTTCGAATAAAAAAGGTAAAGGAGAAGGAAGGGTGACCTATCAGGACACTTGTGGTGTAGACAATGTACACAACAATTGCAAATTATGTTCATGCTTTTGGAGGACAAAAAGCTCCTCAGTGGAGATGAATGATCCAGGTGGCTCTAGACACACTCAGAGGTCAAAGGGGGCTTATAATATATCAAAATTAAAAGTGGTCATATTGCTCTCAGACTAGGACCAAATTGAAGTACTTGTTGCCCTGATTCCAACGGTGCAAACGACACACCAATCCGAGTTCATATGAAGGAGATAGGGTTGGTAAAATTTTTGGTCAATGTGGGAAGTGGGCAATGATTAATGGTTCTACAAATTTACCAACACCGGGGCATGAAACCTAGCTCTTGAGAGCGGGCAAATTTATTGGATAGTTAATTTTCCTAATATCCCTTATTTTCAATCGATGAATTTTAACTACTTTGTTATATATATAATAAAACAAAAAAATTAAATGGGGACAAGCCGAGCTTGCTAGACCTGCCTACCCCACAAAGTTCAAAGTAAATGTTAATGTAACGAGGGATGGAAGAGGGAGAAACCCCACCATCCCTGGATAGTCATATACGAAAACAACATAAAGGTTGATTGGGTCAGGGCCACGTGGAGCAGACGTCACCCACCTATATACCACAAATACAATATATAATGTAACCATATTCCCTGAATTTTGGACCGTTACACACCACATTTAATATTATAACCAACCTCAGTGGATAGCACTAAAACCGCAACATTCAACAAAAAATTTCCAAGGTGGGGGTCGTGGGGTTGGAACCCCTGACTTCTTGCCTCTATTTCTAGCACCTCGTCGTTGGACCAAACAGTCCACATTGTAAACTCTGCCACAAATTCATATAATAATTCATATTTTCCATTTGAATGGGGGAGGCCAAGCAGGTAGAGTGTGGCGGATGAGAAGCGGGAGGCCCAAAATACGAGGCTAGGAAGCAACAAAACCTTGCCCAGGGAATATTGAGGGGTATCAAAAAGATTCCGTGGGGTGCAGAAGGGGACTTTGTCAGAATTTGACAAATGGATAGTCTTTTTTTCATGTTTGAGCACTAGGAATTCAGTGGCAATGTCAAGTTCAACAAATAAGCTCTCCATTTTTCGGCCATCTTCAGAAGTTGAGGTGTATGATGCAGTTATGTTATGATTCCTTTTGTTATTTTTGAGATGACGTATTATTGTTGAGATCCTTGTGTATCACTATGTTGAGGGATAATTGTTTCTACTTTATGTGAGATGCCATTAGCTTTTCATGCTATGTATTGTTGTTGAGATCCTTGTGTAACATTGGTTGAGAGATGCTTGTTGCCACATTATGTGAGATCTTGTTAGCTTGTCATGCTGAAGGAAACCCCATTTGAGTGAGATTTCCTTTAGGGAGAACATCTTGTGGAGAGACAAGCCACTCTTGTTGAGGGTAATTGTCCTTGTTATGAAAAATAATATGCAATGTACATCATCATCATTAGCAGAAATTAATGAAGCGACCTCCACTATCTTAACACTGGGCTTAGAGACGTAACCCACACTAGGTGAACTCCATTATCAAATGTGTTGCATTATTGGTTTGTTGATCATCATTATGTTTCCTCCTATTTAATCATGCACATGTGATTTTTTTATGCTATTTGAAATGAAATTATTCTAACATAACAAAAGTAAAATATCTTGGATAATTATGGTAGTTGAAGGAACCTAGATGATTAGCAAAGCTAAAAAAAAATCTGACACTGAATGTAAAGAAAAAGAAATGAATGAAATTTGGCATATGAAACCTACCATTGGAAATTTTCATTTGATCTTACCTAAGAAATATCATCTTCTCCAACAAAAGATAACCTCTTATTTTTAATTGGAAGTAAAAACATGAAGAAGTTATGTAAATTTCATTGGCCTAACTTAACTTATTAAGTCTAAATTAAAGAAAATAGTAAAAATAGAAAAATTATATCTTTTATTTTTAGAACCGGAAGTGGATAAAAGCTATCAGAAATGAAAATGTGTTTCTTTATAAATTGTAGCTACAATTATTCTCTTTGTATTTTAAGATTTCATACCAACTCCAAGGATTTCATAAATTCTCAAAAATCAAGACCAAGTCCCAATCTATGTTATGCATGTGTAGATGGAGAGGTCTTGAAATTTTGCACGGAGTGATATATCAAAACTTTAAACAAAAGAATTAGAGGAAATTTCAGCCTAAAAGTGCCAATGAAATTTTCTTGTAATTTTGATGTCATAATACATAAACCAATCAAAATCATTTAAATTTAAAAAGAGGTACATGTAAATATTTTGAAGGGAAAATAAGAAAAACTAAATTTTTTAATTATATTTTTGGCTTATCTCCTTTTAGGTTGTCCCAAATTTCAAGTGTAGACACTCGTTGTATGCATAATTATAAGAAGACCCACATTGATAAAAATTGAAAATACATTAAAAAAACATGTATTTTTAATGTATTTTGAATTTATATCAATGTGGTTCTTCTCAGAAGTATACACAATGGGTATTCATTGGATGTGGAATTTAATTCCGCATGCATATACACATGAAATTTGAGTAAACCTACAAGGATATAAGCCAAAAATACAATTAATAAAAAGTAGTTTTCTTCTTTTCCCTCCAAAATTCATAACCCTTATTTTATTATTTTTCCTTAGGAGACCACTTTTAGTGTGAAATTTCCTCTAATGAGAATTCAAACATGAATTAACTATGATCCATTACCTTCACATGTTCTGAATATTCTTACTAGATGCTGCATTACCATAGTGGTTTCCCAAGAGTGCATTGAAAAGAAAATGAAGATGCACACTAAAAGATGACTAAGATAATGAAATGGACATCCAATAGTGAGACAAAGACAAAAATGTAAATGAGCCACAGGTGATAAAATTTCTCATTAGCCAGGAAGATTTCCATGAAGAGTAAAAAGAGGCCTAATTGCACACACCATGAATAATGTATATCCCCAAAGTCACAAAGTCATCTTGAGGACTAATGCTTGGATGTTGGAATAAATTATAATTAAAAATGAAACCAAGCACTCGAATATCAAAGTAACATGGAAGTCAATGTAAAAATACAGAGATAAGAAAAGAGGACTCCATGTGATCATAATGATAAGTCAGCCTATAAATTAATCGATGAATTGACGAGAGGCCAACAAGATTGTATAATACGATATCTCACTGATCCGAGAATTCAAGAGGCTCAGAATAAAGAGAAATGGAAATATTGGAAGAATGAATGTGACTAAAGTGGTAACACGATGAGTGAGTGTAATGCAAAGGTTCAATTCAAATTGGAAAATATAAGATTCAAAATGAGAAAAGATGGATAGGAACACTTTTTACAACTGGCTGCAAGATTTTTTTGCAAATTCTTTTGCTTGTAGCAAATCTGAAAAAGAAAGAGTTAAGAATTTGATATGAAGTGCATCAACAACAAGAAAAATATGATTATTGATTCATATTACCAAATTTTGAAAAGAAAGGAAATATGAACATAAGCAATACTATAGAATATCCAAATTCTGATGAAACAACAAATACTTCCCTGAAAATGTTGCAGATTAGAAAGTGTTGGTTGCTTTCTTATTTCTAAAGCTAATTAATAAAATCAAGTTTTTGGATCAAGCCAATGAAGACTTACAAAAGAATAAAAACATAAACAAGAAATAACCTATATAAAATATAAAACTAAGTTCAACAAATGAAGATGAACATGTCAATGCATACTTGGAAGAATCAAATTTTAAGAGTACCTTATAGATCATGAAATTCTCCCATGTATTTCTCAAAGTTCACAATCATCTCCTTATTCAGGCTAAATTAAAATTCCAAGCAATGAGGTATTGATTTTCATTTACTTCATAATAACATTGAAGGATAAGAGTGAGAAAAGTGACATATAGAAAAAGCTTGTGGATGAAAATTGAATTTTTCAAGAACGCTTGATTGTAAAGATTCTTTGGAACTTCGTCCTTCTTGATTTTCTTTGCAA
Source organism: Pinus albicaulis (assembly GCA_034641835.2). NCBI lineage: Eukaryota > Viridiplantae > Streptophyta > Pinopsida > Pinales > Pinaceae > Pinus > Pinus albicaulis. The sequence goes on from CM076581.1 coordinate 901,755,594, forward strand.
AATCAACAATGTGATGAAGTTTCATCAAGAAGAATAACCAATCAAAACCTAAGAGAAATCTAAACAATCACAATTTGCAAATACTCTTTATTGGAGAATGAAGTAGATGCAAAGGAGCATAATAGACTCATCATATGCTTATTACAAATCTGCAGTAATGAAATAAATACAAACATGAAAATGATCTACATATAAATTAATCTATTCCTAATCCTAACTACATGAAAGGAAACATGACTAGGTATAGTCATACTTCCAATGTAACCATTTTCTCATTTTAACTTCTGCATGTATATATAGGTCAAACATTAGGAACAAATTTAAACGAACAAAAGATATTTGAATATAGTATGTCACAAACTGCTAACATATTTATAAAAAACAACTTATTTACAATCACCTTCTCTTGAAATGTCCTTTCCAATTTAATTTCAATTGGATCATAGAAATTTGGATGGATTTCCATTAATGACTAGAAGAGGTTCAAAGGAGAGGGTAACATGCCAGATTGTGGAAATGCACTTCTAGATACAATAGCCAACATGAAATTGTAAGTATTATGTACATATGTTAAATTATTAACAATATTTTGTGTAGGAAAACTTTCCAAATGTCTTTCAAATGGGTGAATGAAATATGGATGGAAGTCAGATACATTCAATAGAAGATTATTTATTGAATTAGATAGCTGGTCATATTGTGAAGATACACTCTCTTGTTAAAGTTGCTTTTGAGAGGAAATGAAAAAGTGATAAGAGATGAACACCAATTGGAATTGGAAGAGTAATAACTCTTGATGTTCATGATTATGATTTGAAACTTCATTTTCCCATTCAAGTAATGCATCAATTGGGTATTCAATACTGAACCACTCATTATGCTAGCATAAGATATCTAGCAACTGAGAAAGGCAGTTAGAGAACGAATCATAAAATAACCAAAATAAATTAAGGAAAAAAAAATCACTATTTACAATAGTATTAAAATTATTGTTACAACACAACTGGGACTGGTTTGAAGTAATTTCCTCCTCACAAGAATTGGTTAGAATAATGCAATTGGAATTATCCCCAAAACCAACTTGTGAATTAGAGAGAGGATCGATATTATGAATAGGAATGAGAGCTTGATAATCATAGGAATCGTAGATTTGGATGGGTTCTTGAATGCTGAAATCATGGCTATGATTAAATGTTTGAAAATGAGAGTCAATTGGAACAATTCATGTATTGATTTTCTCTTCATTTTCAAGTATATTGTGATTTGTAGCATGAATATTTAATAGGAAATGAGACAAATCAACATCCTTAATGTTAAAGCATCCATCATAAATGACTTCACAACATTCATTAGTATTCCCTTCATTCCCATATGATATATCAAGACAAGAAGGAATATTAAGCACATGTTTACCAATGTTGGAAGATTGATAAATTATCTCTCTATCCTGATAAGAACTAATAGGAAATCCATTTAAATTAGTATCTTTGTTTTTTGGAATAATATTAATGCAAAGAGGAGATAAATCACTATTAGAAAAAATATCGGGATAAAGAGAGAAATGTGAGTTAGAACTTATGAACCTGAAAATATGTCTATTTGCATAGTCTTGTGCATTTTCTCCATTACAAATTTCAGATTCCTGTCCATTCACTTGAATACTTATGCTTTATTGAAGAATTTTGTTCAACTGCCTTGAATTTTGTATTTCATCATCATGATCAAATTCAGAAATTTCTACAACAGATTGCATATTGAAATACTATATTTCCACTTGAGCTTGCTAATTTAATGATAGATTTAATGATTTAAAGGAAACTATTTCTCCAATATTGTTATTGGTATCTTCTTATGTTTGATTAGAATAATTTTCCAATCTTTGTGATTTTGTTTCATCAACATGAGAGAGAGCATCCTAGTCATCATTAATGCTATAATAGGTGTGAACTAGATGAAGGAACTGATTATACATGGTAGAGCAACTTCATTATGATTGGTATGCACCTCCGTATTGTAATTCTCAATTATGTTAATAAATGTTTGAGAAGTTTCGTTAAATATTTTAATTGTTTCATGTGAATTAGGAAGGGAGAAAACAATTCAAACCAATCCAACAATTCATACTCCTAAGGTTTATCTTCAATTTTGAATCTTAAACAATTCAATCGAAATCTAATAGTAAAATCTATGAAATATTCATTTTCAAACCTTTGTAAATTTTCAAATTCATCACATACTTGTTCATAATCATAACCGTCAAATTCATAAAGAAATTTTGTGATAAACTGATCCCAACTGTGAATAGATGCAACTAGAAGAGATTGACACCAATTTTTGGCTTTTCCTGAGAATGTAAGAGTAAAAATCGTACATCGAATACCTTCATCGATATCATGAAAAGTAGAAATTACAAAATTTTGAATAAATTGTAAAGCATGATAAAATGTAGAGGCATTCCTCTTACCATTAAATTTTACCTTTTATAGGTGTCTTACTATTTTTGATGGAGAATTGATGGATGCACATCCAGAGATACAACTCCAAATTGGAAGTTTGAGAGGAGCCATAATGATTAAATAAAAACTTTAATATACAAAAAATCCAAAATAAAACAAGTCATCAGACCATCTTTCTAGCGCCAAAAATGTTGATGTTCCAAAATGACCATTCAACATTATGAGGGAGACCACCTGACCAGGAACTTAAAGCACCTTCTTTTTCGTTTGGAACGGTGGTTCCAATTGGTTAAACTAGGTCCAATTACCTTCTCTTTATCTATGATGACTTAATGTATGTCTTTTAATTACCAATAGAGAAGAGACATTAGATCATCCCTCTTGCTGAGCTCGGGAAAGGAAGTGATCCTTAAGCTAATATAGGGCTCAACCAAATGACAAACTAAGTTTTGGCCCTATATGAGGGGACTTCTAGAATGTTATGATTAATCTAAATGCAAACTAATCCTAGAATGCAAGAAAAAAGAAAGAAATCCTAAGTCTATCTCAATTGAAATAAGGATTAGTCCCTCTCTCAATCAAGAGCAAGGTATTCATATGATTGAGACTTTAACATGCCTCACATATAATTACAAAATTGAATTCCAAATAGGAGAGTTGTTGAAGAACAAATCTGCTCCAACAATTTCCATTGGTCACAATTATTTTTTTTCTCCTGCTAGTCTTTTTCCATTGCTCCATATCTTCTCTTCCACATCTCTCCAACTGCTCCCCTACAATAACGCAATAAAAAAAAATTAATTTGCAAATCAAAATTAGAAATACCAAATCTAGGAAAACAAACATCTCCAATCAAAATTTAATTAAATAAACAAATAAAAATAAACCTAAGCTTCCCATTATTCTTTATAAAAAAATCATTGGTCAAAGAGAACATAATCGAATGGATCTGCAATAAACAGAGGTTTTGAGCCATGAAAATGCAAAAACTAAACTCAGAAAATTAGTTTTGGTTATAAATTTGGAGCTTAATTTTATGCTAAACTCAGTTAATGACCGAATCTAGTCATGCACCACTTCAGAAATAGTTTCCATGGTTTTATCTATCTAACAAGCCATCCTAGACCTAATTTGGTCTAGTAAAACTCAACTTATGGAATTCCAAAGTTGAAGTGTCGAAACTGCCAAAATTCTGGAAAACTTTATCCCTAAACTAAAATAAAAAAATTCCAATTGAATATTATAATCTTAAATTAAATTTAAAAAATCTAATTTACTATTAATTATTTTATTAATTAAATATATACAATTTAATTACAATTATAAAATTAATTAATTATATACAAATAAAAACTTTAAATATATTATAAATTAATGAAATCAATTATATACCAAAGTTAAATAAACAAAAATTTAATTAAACATTGATTGTATTAAATAAGAATTAAATAATATTAAATTAATTAATTTAAAACATTAAATAAAATCAAACTAAATTGTTACGAAACTTAACATGTCTTTTTTTTTTCTAAGTTTGACTACTTCTATTATATCATATAAAACAAAAAATTACAGGTTTTTTCCTGTGGATTTGACGAGTCCAATCCAGAGGCAAGTTTCATCAATTTTCCAACATGAGTTGGACTGTCCCGAGTGGGGAAACTAGTCCTTAGAATCCAAAGAGGAACTGCTGCTCAAAGCGGGAAGCCAACAGATTTAGTAACCAAAATTGAACACGATTCAAAGAGTAGACAATTCCAAAACATGAGCATACTAGAGAGAATTAAAAAACTGAGACTAAGGTGAACCTTCATTCTTATTGCCAGAGGTAGGAACTTCTTCCTCAATCCGGAAGACGTAGTAACCATCATCGGCCTCCTTGCTTGGCGCGTGGAGATAAGATTGGGGACGTGGTAACGTTGGAGATTTGAGCTTCTCAGAGGAGGCACCTTGCAGACCGGAGTGTTCTAGCTTACTCTTTGCCTCATGGTCCAAATTTCTACCTTCACTATTGCTTGTGTTGCTGCTGGAGTCCTTGCTGCCTCTTGAGGCCGGTTGCACTGGGAGAGCCTTCATATTATGAGGGATGAAAGTATGCTTGGGTGGAATGGTGGAATTATGTGGCCTTTTCTTGCTGCAGGAGCTAGAAGGCGTCAGAGAAGGAGCAAGGAGCTACAGGGAGAGCTGGGCGGTCAAGTTGATAGGGGAATTCCTGTTTTTCTCATCCCAGCCAATAGTAAGGTTCAAGTCATGGCCCTAGGATAGCGACAGAGGAGGACGGGAAGGATGGCCACATCCTATGGCCCTTCTACACTTCATTTTGTGACACCGAAGCATAGATGTTTGTGGAGCAGAATTGCAGGACCAGGAGGGAGCTGCGGAGAGCACAAGAGAATAAATGCCTCTGGAGGGGAGGCTGAGGAAGGTAGAGTGAGGACCATGCACCAGAGGCGGAGGGAGATTAACAAATAGATGCACCGAAAGTAGGAGACAAGGCCGAAGTGAGGATGAATGAACAGAGGTGGCGAGCTTAATGGCCATGGCCTGCGACGTTAATGCGTTGTAGAGTTGGTACGTCGAAGTGAAGGTGGTGGAGGTCGAGTTTACTACTCCCTCATGGTAGAATTTAACATTGTTCTGGTCTCCATGCGCGGTCACTTGGGGCAGCCAAGCATCCCTGCACATGGTAGCACCGTGGCACATGATCTCACTGGAAAGCACCCACATCCGGGGACAAAATTTAACATGTTACGAAACTTTCTACGTTAATTAGTGTATAACAAAGTCATATGAAAACAAAGATATGTTTGACCCAGTATTGCCATCAGAGTTTGAAGGAATTCATACATCGTAGGTGTTAAATTATATCGGAGGTGAGTGACACATTGGGAATTTTGTTTTAAAGGACTTACGATAAATATTTGCCGAGGTTTCAATTATCGCCTATGTTTTATTATAACCATCCATGCATAAAGTATATTAAATCAAACCTATGGAAAATCAAGGAAGTATTCGTTAACCAAATGTATCAAATATCGGAAGGGATATATATTGTAAGTTTTTAAATAAATTGTCTTGATATCAAGGATCCGAAATTCACGAGGTGGCATCAAGGCTCCAAGATATATTTAATAACAAACCACATGCAATCATTCTAACATAATCTATATTCTCAAGACTATTGGAGGAGAGAGTAGGCTGTATTAGAGGTTTTGAGAAATGAATGTTACGATAAAACTAAACTCCGAGGTTTGATGGATAACGAGGGGTATCAGGGTGATTAAGTTTAAAAGTTCTGATATTATAATGTGTGTCTAAGAATGGTTGGAGTGGGGTATAAGGTGAAGTGGAGCATACGTAGAGTGGGTTTCTACTACAATAAACTACATCTATTTGGTATTAAAAATATAATGAACTACAACCATTTTGCAATTTTGAGATTTAATATTTTGTAATTTCTTTTAAATTTGGATTTAATCATATAATTACGGAATCCGAAAATATCATAATTTTAATTTTTCTACAATTTGGTTGCGATGATTTTGTAGGACCGTTAGCAAACAATGAATTAATTAGCAAAAATTAATTAAGAATCGATATTTACAAATAATTTACTAATTTATGTACAAAAATGAAAATAATATAAACTTTGTACATTTTTTAGCCCTCACAGTAAAAATCATCAAACTTCGACAAAGTACCATTTGCAAATCATGTAACCAAATGATATGAAATGAGAATTGATGGAAATATTGCGAAAAATCGAATGTAATGAAACAATCTGAAGTGAAATCTGATGAAAATGAAAATATGGTAAAATTGTAGGACACTTAACTAAAAGAAAATATTAAAGTGTGATTTTGCAAAAAAATTATGGAAATGGTCCCCATTGTTTGAAATAAATAAGTCAAAGATGGGGGGGTTGAGTTTTCACCTCAATAGGTTTGCATTGGGTCATTGACATGTTATTAAACAGTCCACCAAGGATTCATTTGCATTGTGACTTGGCACCACTGAATAGCTAAATTTTCAAAGGAATGAGATTGGATGCAAGTCCCAGGTAATTTTGATAGAATAATTAACCATCACACCCATAACCTAGCCAAAGGAAGTCCACTCTATGCAATCCTATATGAAAATGATAACATAGTTGCAAGTAAATGAAGGAAGAACTTATAATAGACTTCAGAAATTTTATGGATTCCCTTTAAATGATATAGTTTCATGCTGCTCTTGTACTCACTTTTCATTCATTTCATTTCAGGTAAGGGTGATTTTTACACCCGTCTCTTTTTCTTTGCTATTATCATTGGTTGTAGTTACTAATCTCTCACCTATTTTGGTATTTAGTGGACATTAATATTGATTTCAATTTAAGGGAGAGAATTGTTGCATCCTTGTCATCAAAGTTAGTCATATGAACAATGATTTTGCAACAACTCATTTTTATCTAAGCCTACCTTATACTGATAATGTTGGATTTCATGTTGATTTATATTATCATCACATTGTTCCCGTTACCAAAAAAAATGATCAATATTTTTGGGGTTGTTGTAGTTTTAAACAACGAAAGGAAGGCATACTTAAGGACACACCTAAGAGAATTTTCATGGTAACTTGAACAACAAATCAACTCAAATATGAAGCATTCTTAAGATTATCTCATAATTGTAGAAGGCCACTTAAAAGGTTACAAAACTTCTAGGAAAGTTCGTCAAGATAATTTGCGGTGTTAAACAATGCTCAAAGATGCATATTATTAATTTTCTTAAAAATGCAATAAATGTCATAAAATTGGGAGATCTGCATAGAAAGATGAGATTCCATTGAAACCTTTTTAAATTAATTACCATTTGGAAAACATGAAATTGACCTTATCAATACATTTCCTATCCAAGCAAGAAAAATAAAATATAAATATGTTATCATTGCAATTTAATTCTTAAGAAAGCGGGATGAAGATGATTCTATCAATTCAAAATATGAAAAAGGCTAATTTTCTCCTTCCACATGGCAAAGGAATCTTAATTCAATCAAATTTTCTGTATTAGCTCTTCATTTCTAGGGTTTTCCTCATTGATATAACCTAATTGTACACCTATGTTTATGTGATTTTGTTTCATTTTTCTCTTGTACTCACCTTTCATTCATTTCATTTCTTGTCAAGGTGATTTTTGTGCTCATCTCTTTTTCTTGGCTATTATTGTTGGTTGCAGTTACTCATCTCTGATCTATTTTGGTATTTAGTGGACATTAATAAAAATTTCAATTTATAAAATACAATAAATTATACAATTTAAATTTTACATTCAATATTTTATCATCAAGTTTTAGGGATGTATCATTTTTCCATACAAACACAAAAGAAGCTACCTTACAAGCACACTAAGGGATTGTAGCAATCCACTTAAAAGGTTACACAAATTCTAGCAAAGTCCTTGAAGATAATCGGTGGTGTTAGACAATGCTCAAAGATGTCCATTAATTTTCTTAAAAATGTGATAAATGTTAGAAAATGGGGAGATTAGCACAAAAATATGAGATTCAATTAAAACATTTTTAACTCAATTACCATTTGGAAAACATGCAAATCACTTTGTCAATATATTTCCTATCCAAGGGCTTTGGTATAAATATGATCATATGGTAGAATATTTATCCCATTGGAAGGGTCTTAGCCTAGCAAACGATTTCAGTATATCTTGAACCTTAATTACATAGGCATTTCCAATTTAATAATGGCCACACCCATAAAATGAGAAGAGTGTCTTTGTGGGACTCTTTCTTGATACAAGGTGTGACAAATTTTCACCAATAGATTTGTTCTGGGACTCTGACCAAAGAACAATATATATCCTCACCATAAGCTCTATAATTTTTGTGACTAAAGTTACAACTACATGTGTTTATAACTCCCAAAGAGTCCTTTGGAGCTCATATCTGTGAAGGAGTTTCTCCAAAATCACCCTGACTTTTTGGAAGGATATATCCCAATGCCCACTACAACCAAGGCTTCTACATGGATAAGATCTCTCATAGTTAGGGTGGATATGAGTAACAAGTATGATATGAAAGCCACCTTAAGGAATACAAGGTTAAGATTTAAATTCAAGGTATATGGGCATAAACGTGAAGCTGGGTTACACTTTTGTGAGAATCGGGGGCCGAAAACTTTTTTCGGCAATAGTTCGACCGAACATTTTATAAAGTTTGGCTGAACATTTTATAAAGTTCGGCCGAAATATTTAATAGTTCAGCCGAACTTTCTTAAAAAGTTCGGCCAAACTCGTGATTCTGTTTAGATTGACGGCACATTAACGGCGCGGGCAAACATAATTTTTGTTGGAGATGGGAAAATCGACAACAAAAGTTCGACTGAAATTCCAACAAAATTTCGGCTGAACTTTGAGTTCAACCAAACTTTTACTTTTAAAATAGTTCGGCTGAACTATTTTCTATAAATAAATCGCCCGCGAAGTTGATTTGTTTACTGTCTCATTATTTGCGCGTAATTTCTTCACTGTTTCTACTGGTCTTTTCGTGCATTTTTGCTCCTCTCGTTCACGCTGTTGGTCTACTGGAGGTTTTTTTTTCCACGCTGTTGCTCCTCCCATCCACGCTATTGCTCCTTTCATCGGCACTGTTCATCTACTGCAAGGTATGTTGCTCCTCCTGTCCTCGCGGTATGTTGCTGTTGTTATGGCATTTTTTGTGAATGAGTGTAATAAACATTTCTTTCATTTTTGTTACCACAATCTGTATATAACTTTGGTTTTAAATATTATAAGAAGGTTTTTTATATGGTTGAGAGAATGTGATACTCGCTCCACTCCACTGTAGAGTCTCATAGTAGAAATAAGAGGCCACCCAAAGATCTTTTAGGTGTTGTGTCCTTTTCTTTGTTTATGTTATCTTTATTTACTGAAACAAATGATATGAGCTTGCTGCCAAGTGAAGGCGTATCCAATTGAGGAGAGTGCTTTTAAATAAGTCTGGGTAAAATGCAAGGGTATAGTATATACACAAAGATCTGAAGGAGTTATTCTCTTTATTTTAGTTACTGGAATTTTTGAGCTTGTGGTGTATCCCATTGAGTAGTCCCTTACAAAGAGTGCATTTATGCACTCATTCAATGTGAAATTCATAATCTGTTAGGAGTTTGAGGGAAAAATTATAAAGAATAGATTCAGAATCTACATAAAGATGCTTGTTGTATTAATTTAATGTATTGACTTGTACCATGATTGAGAAGGAAAAAAAGTAGAAATTTCCGTTAATCATATCTCAAATATGGTTGTACATCCAATGTTACCTACGATAGAATTCTTAAGATATGATCAAGGTGTACCTCCAACAGACTTCTTCATATCTGCAACGGAAATCCACTTGATAACATTGCTATACGTCCATTGTTACCTACCGCAGAGTCCTTTAGACTAGAGGATCACCTTGAAAACATGGCCATCCCTTCGCTGCTAGGTCGCCCATATGGCTTCACAAATGGTAATTATCTTGCAGACAATGATGTGCCTCCATAGTTACCTCCATAAAATTTCTTTAGATTTGGTGATTGTTATCACATGGAAAATGAGGCTATATGTGAACCACAATTATTTAAACATGATAATGGTGATTTACAAGCTCAGAAAGATCCAAGTCATGATGAACAAGTATCAGAAGCTGGATACACAATTGGTATTCCTGTGTCAAGTAGATATGTCTATATATAGACCGATAATTTATGTGAGCCTATTTTTACATCGATAGTAATATGATCCAATTGTCAAGAAAATTTTATTATTAGAAATAAAATAAATAAACCTAAACACTTGCATAAATTATGTTATAAAAATACATGCCATTTTTATATATCTATACCATATAAACTAAAACTCTTTATGTTGTCTTCCCATTTCCTAACAATTTGGTGGTATCATAGAAATATGCACTCCCATATGAGCACCACTCTATTCATAATCCTGTACACATTTGCTGAACCTAGGCATGCCAGAAAACCCTACTAATCTTGGTTTTCAATTGTACTATTATATCAAATTTCTACAAATGTCAGGTCTTTGTGATGCACCAGCTTGCTAATTCTGCTTTATATAAAAGATACCTGAGTTTTTGGGTTACCTGAAATAGGGAAATGGGTTCAGTTTTCAAAACAGCTGGAAAGATACTTTAAAAGTTCTAGTGATTGGGGAAACAGTGGTGTGTCATGTGTGTGAGAGAGTGATTAAGTATGGAAAAGTTCTAAACATTCTAAACATTTTAATAATGTTCACATAGTTCACATAGTTGACATTCCTTTCGTTTCTGTTACCGCAATCTGTATATAGCTTTCAATGATAATCGAAAATTATGAAAACATATTACAGATCATATTTATTATAAAGTATCAGAGATTTTTTTATATATATTGCATAGTGTTTTTTATTCTAAAATATATAAAATACAATTCTTTTAATTAGGAACATGTTAACAACGATCCTTATTATTTCCTACACTCCCTTCGTATACAATCCTTTTTAGTGGGAAACAAATTATTGATTTATCCCTTGAACTGTGTCGTTGAGGGCTGGAATATGGTAAAAGTGTTTCACTGTTAGTTATTTCTTTTTTATTTCTTTTTTTATAATTTTAAATTATAAAACTGATTTTTTAAATTATAAAACATATATTTTAATTATTTCTAGATATATATAAATATTTTATATTATTAGTATTTTTTGAAAAATATTAATGTATTTTTTAATATTTATAAATGTTTATGAAAATCATATCAACACATTGTTCACTTTAATAAATTTAAATATATAATGTTTGACTGAAAAAATGACTACTGTGGATATTCCGAGTCCTACATCTGAAGAATATATAATGGTTTTTTTTTTTTATATTAATATATGTCTAAATGTATCTAAAAGTTATATGTATTTTTTTTAGGTTGGAGAAGTGTATATGTTTATCAATACAAAATTTTGTTATTTAATAGTCAAGTTTTATAGTTATTATAATGAAATAGTTTCTCACAACAAATTTGATAAAATAAGTGAAATCTATATAATGAAGATTAATTTTTATTTAAGTTTTAGATCTTTTAATAACTAAATTTCTATTTAAATGAATAAAACAATCAAATGTAAGAAATAGAAAACATAATGAAACACAATGTAAGAAATAGAGAACATAATGAAACACACACATACATATCTACAATCAACACAATTATTTTCCTAGGAAATCCTTATGGGAGACAAGCAACCCTAAAAAGTAATGATGCTCTACTCCTTTTTCCCTCGGAAATCCTTATGGGAGAAAAACAACACTAAAATGTAAACATGCTCTACTCTCTCTTTTTTGGTATGAAAAATATGTAAGTACAAAGAAAGAGGTAATCTCTCTAGAGTTAGCTAAGACTTTTGGCGTGTAAGGTTGCTATAAAAACTTAACTTCATACATTTTTCTCTCTAACTTCACACTCCTAGTTGTATTTTGAACTATGGAACAAAATACAATAACACAAAATGGAACTCTTATTCCTCCTAGTGGCCAAGTATATAACATAGCGTGATAACCAACTAGGTGTAAGATTTGACTCTGTCAACCATTAACGAGGTTTGTGATTTTAGACCTTTTAGAGTCTTGTTAAAATTCCACATGTAGCTAGCTTGCTATGCATGAGTAATGGGGCTAAAATGACATTCTCTCATACCATGGTGGTCAACATGATAGGTCAACTTACTAAAGGCATAAATTTTGAATGAACTTCATTTGATGTTTTTCTTGCACCATTGGATATGTCTTTAAGTGTAGAATAATGGTCAAGATTTCGGCACAAGGGACAATCGTTGTGACCCCCAGAAATTTCATTTAATACCTCAAAATAACTCCAAAAGGTTTTAGACCCCAATTCTCCACCCACCATTAAAATGACCCTACAAGTTGATTCTTTCAGTTTTTTCACTCTATAAGCATCAAAATACATGAAAAATAATATAATTATCCAATCTAGATCATTATTTAATAATTTTTTTAAATTATGAGTGAGATATACATCATGGAATTTAAATAAATAGCGTTAATTGATTGAACACCCTTGTACATTCCTTGTTGATACTTTGAAAGTAATACGTTTTGAAAAATAATTTGTTTATGGATTCTATTTTCCACATTCTCTCAACCATATCAAAAACCTTCTTATAATATTTGAAACCATCTATATACAACTTTTCATTTGTTTCTATAGGAATTAACATATTGAAATATTAATTGTGTTTATGTCTTGTGTGCTAAGGAAGGGAGGTCGTGAACCTTAGGAGAAGAGATAGTATTTTTTAAGTTATGAGGGATACTTTTTATGAGATAGAATTAATTTAAAATGCTTCTTAAGATTATGTAACTTTCGAACCATAATTACAAATTTATTTATTTTTTTACTTATCATTTAGTTGCTAAAAGTTGAAGAGTTTATGTTGGTAACTAATTAATTAGGTCTATTTAAATCATTTACCACTTTTGGATTTTTTCGTTTTTGTGGTTTCATTCATAATTTCACTTTTTTGCAAATTGTCAATTTCAATTTTTCACACCACATGTGCACAGTCAAAGGACCTAAGGTCTTTCCCATACCAAAGTATGTTCTTTTAAAACATGTTTTCTTGGTGATATGGGTGATTTAGAAATGATTGGGAAAGCGAAATTCCTCATTTAATACACAATATGTTTGGTTCATGCCACTAAGCCAAGAATTTTTAATTCAATTGACTTTTAATATAACCAACTAAATCCTGCAAAAAAAGAATAAAACAATTTATGTTAGGGTTGTGGATTTAGGCATTGAAACAACACACTATGATATTTCAAATTTAAAAATAATGGTTTGAGTCCTAGGTAGCTTAGAATCATATCTAGAGGTTTGTTTTCAAAATAAGGATGCACTCCCATTTGATTCTCATGATTAGGTTGTAATCATGAGGCTCTCGTTCAAGAGTGGACCTTCCCAAAATCTTGTGACATCTTGTCACAAACAAAACCATCACACTGAAAAACACATGATGCAAGAAACATAGCTCGCTGACATATCATTTTTCTCCTTCAAAGAAAAAAAATTCACATCATGTGAATATCTCCATGTACTCTTACATATTGGTGTACAAAACCATCAACCAAACACAAGTCGACAAAACATGCCTCTTCAAACAACTGACTCTCAAGTCAAATAATAGCTCATGTACAAATTTCCATATTTGTTGCATTTAAGTGTGTTAACATAACTCTACTTTCAACATATTGCTTCATGCAACATACACCATACTTTGAATTTGCAAAGAAATTCATGAAACATCAAAATACATGCAAGGCCTTAATTGGATAAGAAATCTAACCATCCCTTACCAAACCATTTCAATGGTGCTTCTTTCAGCTGCACTTCATCATCATGTGAATCATCTTGACCCTCATCGATTATGGAATCCTATTTTCCATTCTTGTCAATATCTCTTTCCACCTTCTTCAAATGTCGTGGATGACTTGTTGGATACAAAGTCCAACACTTGTCTACAAGGTGACCTTTCTTATGGAAATGAGTGCAAAACAATTGGATCTTATTTTCAACATCATTTTCCTTGTCCAATGGGCCTTTGAATTTTTGCCTCATTTATTTAGAAAGTTTCATGTGCATGGATATATTCTTCCAACGTCTATAAACATTATTATTATTCAAACCACAAAAGTAACATGCAAAATTTTCCAAATCTTATGTGAATATTTACCATGTTTATCATAATAAAGAACAATTTGATTAAAGGCAAATTTATACCTTGAACATTCACCTTTGTCGCCTTCTTGAGGAGGTGAATTTGATGAGGTAGTGGCTCTCCTCTGAATACTAGCAATGAATTCAATGACTCTAGAGCTTTCCACATCCTATTCTTTTACATTCTCATTAGCTGCATGATTATTAACATCTTCTTGCAAAGTGGGTGTCAAACTTTTCCATTCATCATGAACACAAACTTCACAAGCTTGAGGTAATGAACACGAAATTAAATTCCTTCTTGGAACAACTTCATGTGCCTCCTTGGCTTTGGAGCATTCTCCATCATGTTTTCCATAACCAAGACCCAAATAATTAGGCCTTTCCTCAACAACATTTGGCTCAACTATGCCTTGTACATGTTTGCCTTTAACCCTTTACTTTCATAGCCCATTTTCATCAAAAAATTGGACCTTATTCCTCTAGTGTGTCTCTCAAAAGCACGTACACATTCATTTTGAGAGGAAATTGAAGACATAAACCAATAGCTAATTCTTCTAACTAAACTTGACTAAAATGAGCTAAATTGTACTTTGATACCAACTTGATTTGAATATGGACAAACTAGTTTTATTGGGCTATCTCCCTCATTAGTTAAATAAAAATGTGTTTAGGATCGTCTAAAGTTAGCCAATTGGGAAGGGGTTTATGTGTCAAGCTTTAAGTGTATTTTGTGAGAAATTTATGAGTTAATTAGCTTTTAAAAACTCGTGTGTACAAAAAATAAAATGAAAATTTTTTATTTTGGAAATTTTTTTCCCTCAATCCTGATTCTGATCATTGGACATGTAAGAGGAAGAAAGAGGGAATTCACTTTTCAAATTCTAGACCTTGTCTAAACCAAAATAAACAGAGGTTCAGTTTTCAAATACATTCACTTATTTGGAAAAGTTCTAGCTACCAAAAGTCCATATGCCAATCTACCTCCCAAGAAATCCATTTATTACACCACTGGTTAGTTTTTTGTCTTCCTATATTCTTTATCAACCTCTTCTAGTGATTCTTGAAATGTGGATACTTAAATCCTTCCTAAAAATTTGAGCTCTAAAATGAGAATACATACAAGGTCATTTTAAGTCATTCCTCTATCCATTTATAAAAACCAAGTGAATATTTCTACATATTGATTTCTGTCCCATAAACTGTATAATATAGGTCAATTTTTTCCTTTAACTTATTTAAATATTGTTAGCGCACAATTGTTCAATGGTCTGATGAAATTTCATTGATAAAGGCATGATTATGCCAATCCATGTTGCATATTTCCATTAACAATGTTTACTTACATGTAAAACAATGTTGTCTCTGCTTTTATGTTATTTTGAGTTTGTTTTTAGTGTTGAAATTGGAATATATGATATTAATTTATGACTTGCAATTATAGCTGCTGAGATACTATTCTTTTTCTCTACTATATTGTTATTTCTAGTCCTCTGGGTGCTTTCTTCATATTTTTTTTTTTTACTAATTGAAGGGATTCGTAATTCTATATTTTACCATATTGCTTGTTGGTTCCATGTAGATTTAATTGACATATAATAGGTGGTTTCTGTTTTTGGGATGTATGTAAAGTTTTTGGCACATCATATTGAATTTCTATAATTTGTGTAGCTCCCTAACATTCAGATAGAACCTTCATTGAAAAATGTGAGGGGGGTTTCAAATTCACATTGGATAACACCCTCCTCTGGGATAAAAAAGTTTAACAAACAAAATAATAGATCTAAACAATTAGTGATGTCACCAAAAGATGTAGCCTCTTCAAGGTATCATATCCTCTCATCAAGGTCAAGAATCTATTCACCAAAAATGTCCTATGGAAATTATGGTTTAAGAAACAAAACCATACAAAAACCTTCAGTGAGAACAACAAAATCTAAAACCTCTTCAAGGTCTTCAATCTGCTCGTAAAGTTAAATTGTGTCTTGATCAAGTCCAACAACAAAGAAACATTCAGTGACAACACCAAAATCTACAACTTCTTCAACGTCTTCTAAACCATCTTCAAAGTCAATATTGTGTGCATCAAATTCCTCAGCAAGGTCATCACTGGAGTCATCAAAACTACTATTTCAAACTTCAATGCCAAAAATAAGTCAAAAGAATTCAATTTCTCCTGAAAACCTTCTTCTCTGAGCAAAGCTAGCATGATATCGTCGAGAAATTCAGTAATTCCACAAGGAAATTCTATCAAAGTTAAAACAAATCCTTGTCATCCATATTTAATGCCTACTTTTTCAGGTGGAATACCTCCAAATTTAAGGACCACAATGCCATAAAATAAAACTTTATATAATAGCTATAGACCTAGAACCCCCAACTTTGCGTGACATGTACAATTGAAGATCTTATGGTAAGAAGTGTGAGAAGAGTCTCATGGTCACTGAGTTGAGCAAGAGAAATAGTTTGGTATGACAACCTTACTTGTGATAGGTCTAGCTAGCAGACTACCAAACTACATGGTAATGGCATTCAAAATGTGAAAATTCCTATTTCACTTGGAAATAAGATGGTAGAGAAAGGTATAGATGAAAGGAGATATCCATATATGGTAAAGAAATCAAATAGTTCTATCAATTCCACCTTGCAACTCTAAGAGACATTGAATTAAATTTCATCTCAAGACAGGGCTTTGGGAGGACACTCTCAAAGCCAACCTTCGTTATGGCTTTGAAACACATGGTAAGTATCAAGACTCAGCAACCTTATTTGTATAATTTTTTCTAGCTCATGGACCTTAATGTCATAGCCTTCTTTTTCCTAAAATGAATGCAAATTTCCTTGCAATTTGGCTTGCAACATTCATAATTCACGCTCATGGAACATGATTGTGGTGCAATTGTGATAACATCTACTGTATGCAGAAGCTTTAATAAAAAATGATCGAAAATGACATTTTTGCTCTGTTTTTTTCAAGATTTAAGGAAAATTACACCAAGTAGCTTCCAGCCTCATATGACCATCATGTCAAACTCATCTCAGGATATTGTCCAAGTAAGAGCCATTTAAGAAAGCAATCTAGTATACATGACTCTCCAATTTCAATTAGCAGTGATGACAGTTCTAAGTATGGTGCAAACATTGCTCCAGATCCTCAATGGGGCATGTTTGATGACAATAATTTGGGGAGCAAGAGAGGGAGATGGTAGGAGAAAAAATTCAAGGAATCCATGGGAAATTGAAAAATATATAACTAATAAGGTTTTGAATAAGATCAAACTAAAAGTCCACAAGATAGGAAATAATTTGTGCCATTGAGTTGCTACCCGGATAATAGATGACATCTGGCATAATACTGTACACATTTTGTGCTTAACATTATGAATATTGTTAGTAATGGGTAGTTAGTGTGCATCAATTTCAGTGTTCAATCATCTTGAGGATCATGACATCATGTCCTACCATAGCTTTTTTCCTATTCATTTCTATAGTTCTAATGCGATGGATGTTCTATGGAAGAATGTTTGAACATGATGAATCCTAGTTTCAATGTTGAAAGTTTTTTTCTAATTCATTTTCAATATAAAATGCTTCCTTTAACTATCAATAAAATATATTACATGTTAATAATGTCACACAAAATGGTTCCCAGCTGAGAAGTCTCAACGATTGAAAAAATTCATGTGAAAATCCCTTGTATCTATAAAAAGTTTCCCAACAACATAAAGCCTATCAAAATTGACACATGGACAAATTTTAGAAGCAACATTTCTTTAAATGTGCTTGAAATAAGAGGGGGAAAACCAAAATTCTTTCCAAAGGCACAAAAGCAGTTTTCATAGATTTCTAAACAATTCACTAACTATCATGATGAAACTTGCAATTAAAGGGGTAGGTCTTATTTGTCTTTAGGAATGGACCACAACCATTACTATTCCCTAAAAAAATGTGATAATGTAAATTCAAACATCATTAACATGATAAAAATATTTGGTTGGCTTCTTATTCTTTGAAATAATGAGGAAAATTGTTAACAACTTATCAATCTAGGGTAGTGGTGGAGGACTACATGGACTAGCTATGGTGATTCTCGCCTTTAGCAATCAACAAAATTAGATTCATGACTTGGCCTTCTACTAGAATTTTGTGATTCCATAGAGAAAGAAGCTCGGGAGTATGAGAACCAATAAATTGTTTCCTGCTCATAGTGCAAAGAGATCCCCTAAATATTCTTGCAATTGGCATAGATATTGCACATCCTACTAACTTTTGCATTTGAAAAAAAATTTGCATCTAAATAATGAAGTCTTGCATATGTAGTTTATTTGTTTTCCGAAATAAAAATTTGACCATCTTAGCCATTGTTAAAATCTAAACAATAATTATTTCTTCTCTTACACACTTGAGAAATAGAATTCCATCTCTAATAATCTATTGAGGTCTATGGAAGTTAATGGCCTAAGACACTTTGTAACCTAAGAGAGAAACCTGTTAGGAAATGGGTGAAGTTGGTATTACACACCCAATTGGATAACCTCGAGGAGAAAACATTTCTCCCACTTTATTTGTTGGCATAACCTAGTAAGTGTTATTCAATAGCGCCTTGACCTAGTTCCCATTCAACTCCATCCACCGGGTTGTAGAGGATTCCAAACCTAATTTCATGAAAAGTAAGTTGGGGATGATCACATTGACCTGCTTGATGACATGTCTATGAAGATTAACTACCTTGAACTATTTTTCTGCGTAGGGAAAGAGACACATTCCCATGTCTGAGCATGAAAACATTCTTTGATATTGTTAGTGCCTCTAGTGTTTACTTCTACAAGTTCTATAGGCAGAGTCTGTAAAGGGCTAGGTAGCCTCTGGATCTCATCTTTTATGAAAGGTGACATATCTAGTAAATGCCCCTACAATCAGTCTTTGGAATGGATCTAAATAGAAGTTCTTCATTTTAATATCCACAAAACACAACAACTTTAAGGTAAAATATGTACATGTGTCATTTCTCCCACAAACTAAAGTGTATAAGTGGTAAATTTTATACCAAGTGTGCTCCCACCATGTAAAGTGCAATTTGGTGAACTTATCATTTTTATAATTTCTTTTTCGATTAAATTGAGTTTCACAAATCAATTATTGCTTCAAGAAAGTTGTGTTCTACATAATTTGTGTACACTAAATTACAAATTGATTTTCTGAAATCCGTTTTGTGTAAATGTCCACCAATAGAGATATATATCATGGAGGATGAACAACGAAGATCAGCCGAATCCCATATGGAGGTTCAGGGATCGGGGGATGTTCACGGTATTTAAATATAATCTTAAATCTCCATACATGTGTGTACATATGGAATTGATTTTTTATTAACTTTGTGAGTTAAATTAGTTTTTAATAAGTTTCATTTTTTAATTTTTAGGAGGTAAGAGGAGAAGGGTTTCTACTCCATCCATGGAGCGTGCTCATGGTTCAGCCGGTCGTGGTATGGTTCATGCAATTTAATCAATGAATATGTATATGTATTTATATGTACACATGAATGTATTTTTCAATTCATTATAAATTCGTATTTGTTTATGAAGCTTCTCCCTCATCTCAGGAGGTTGGTGGTGGTTCAAATCCACTTAGAGGGCCATCAATGAGTGGTAGCAGGTTGCGTGAAGGGTGTGATATTTATTCCCCCGAAGGCCAATCAACGGCTGCTGGTTCTCAGCAGGGTCATTTTGGGTCTGGTTCTCAGTAGGGTCGTTCTGGGTCTGGTTCTCAGTAGGGTCATGTTGGAGAAGATGCTAACCAACAACGTCAAGGTTGTCATCAATTTCAATATTTTTTCATTAAATTTGTATAACTTTTTTTACATGTGTTTTTTCTAATATACGAAATTATATATATATTGATGCAAAGGCCGAAAATGTTCAAACTAGTGGTCAAAATAGACGCAGGGCAAACCGCTACATTCAAGAAAAAGGTTGTCTACCCAGCACTTATCCGGCCGAAATTACTGATATACCATGGGAAACAAACATGGCGCAATGCACCTTACAAAGGTGTGTAAGACTTCATGCAAAATTGCAGAGAGATCTCGTGGTTTTGTCTCTACCTGCCGAGAGTCGACAAAGCCTTGAAATAGTTACACATTCATTGGGCGAAATTGTAAATGTGTACAAAACTCTTGGGCCAACGACTAATACATTTGTAGAAGTGATAAGAAAGAGAAAAGAAATAGTAATGGGTCCAGATAAATGGGAGGATATAAAACAAAAAGTTACAAGAGATGTGGCCAAGTCAATGTTTAATTTCAAGGAAGGGCCAAAAAGAAAAATGTTGAAGGTGCAATATTTCAAGCACCCAGACATAGCTCTCTTTTTGTATGATAGGCACCTTGCAGCCTATGGAAGGCTCCCATGGAATGATGAGGTTCCTGTTTATTTTGCACAAATGTTTTACGCAGAATATTTTTTGGGTATGAAACCTAACTACAATGACCTTCCGTCAGAATTTTTTGGCCTGGGGAAAGGTCAATTATATAACCGTAAGGGCGCTAAGCGAGATGTGGAGTTGCCTCACCCTAAGCTGCCATTGGTGAGTCGACATTTTCAGGTCGAAACTCTGCGGTCAGATATGGATGCGATTTCTCAAATAAGTCGAGAAGCAAGGGATGTTATGATCGACAATGTTAGCAGCAGATTGGGTGGAGTCGATCTTTGTTTAAATCGATAAAGAGCACGTGAAAATGCACGTGCCAATTTTTTGTATTGTACAGATGAGGAGATCGATAACATGAATGTTGAAGATCTCCGAATATATGCAAAAAATTGTCGCAATGGTTTGCAAGACCTAATTCTTCATGAAGAAGAGGGCACCAGAACGGTATGTGTAACTAACGACCTTAGAGTTTGAAATTATTTTAACATAAATATATACATGTGTATAATTTGTAATAAATACATGTGTATGTACATGTATACATTTATTTGTATTTGTAACATTAATCTAACAAAAATGTATGATTATATGTTAAAACACCATTTGCAGTTCTCACACATGATGCATGACGAAAATGTTAATATCATGTTCGGGACCTCTGGTTCAAACAATGCAGATGGGTCTGACCATCAAGATATGTTGGCAAATGTTAGTGTTTTTTAAGTGATTTTAAAATAAATAATTGTGCACATATGTACATGTATGTATATATAATTTGATAAAATGTTTTAACAGATACCGATTCCATCCGATGTTTTTGGGATGGCGGTACCTTCTTCTTCCTTGGGAGATGTACCTTCTACTTCCTTGGGAGATGAGCCACAAGTATGGACAATTTTTCACAAGTTTAAAATTTGTGTTTAAAAGTTATATATATATATATATATTCTACCTCAAAAAGTTCCATTAAAAATTGAGATATATATATATATATATATATAGAGAGAGAGAGAGAGAGAGAGAGAGAGATCTATATTTTGAGTTATTTAAAATTTTTTGAATTTAGGTTCCTATAGAAGATTTCTTTAATCCGCGGACTCTAGAGACGAAGATAGGAACATCCACAGCATTTGAACAAGTTGTCTTTAGTTCATTTTTTTAATATTATTGAAAATAAGTTTATATATGTACATGTGCATTTTCATTTGAAAGTTTTTAATATATATATATATATATATATATATATATATAGATATATATATATATATATATATATAACTGTACACATATATTGTACAGTTTACCGCTGCAGATGTTCCTATGGGAGAACTTGTTCATCAAATGGAGAGGGAACCTTATGAGGTATTGCATGATTTTTTTGTTATATTTTGTTTTTTACATGAAGTTCTAGATATATATATTCTCATTCATTTTTAAAACATCAAATTTTAATGTTCAAGTACATGTGCATTGTGTATGTAAGTTTCCCATGATGCTTCACATGATAGGGCGCAGATTGAGACCTTGATAGGAAAGACGCTAGATCCGTCTCTATTTGATGGACATGATTTGTAGATTTGATTTCAAGATTTAGATGGTCTTAAAATTTGTTAGACTTGATACAATTTGATACTTGTGAGATCTACAATTTTTGGACATATTTTATTACATGGTTAATATAATTTGTTTTATTTAATTTTTGGATGGTTTTAGTACTTTTGGCATGTGAATGTGAAGTAATGTTTTCATCTATAAATTAATGTTGTCATCTGAACTACATTTGGCATGTTATGTAATGACGTGTTATAATTTGTTTTGTTTTTAAAATTTAAGTTTTGGATGCTTGGAGTACATTTGGCATGTGAAGTAATGTTGTGACCTATATTTTTTTGTTAAATTAAAAGTTAAAAGTTCTGGATGGTTTCAATCTACATTTGGCATGTGATATTTAATGTTAAATGTTTTTATTGGATATTTGAATTATAATTGGCATGGCATGTGAAGTTTTTAAAACTCAAGTTTTGGATGGTTTCAATCTACATTTCGCATGTGATATTTAATGAACTTTAAATGTTTAATTTTTTAATGTTGCACGATATATAATCAAAAGGTTTTTAAAACTTAAGTTTTGGATGGTTTCAATCTACATTTGGCACATGTGGTATATAATGTTAAATGTTTCTATTGGATCTAGTTGAACTATAATTGGCATGGCATGTGAAGTAACGTTGCATGATATATATAATCAAAAAGTTTTTTAAACTCAAGTTTTGAATGGTTTCAATCTACATTTCGCATGTGATATTTAATGTTTTAATGTTGCACGATATATTATCAAAAGTTTTTAAAATTTTAAATTTTTGGATGGTTTCAATCTACATTTGGCACATGTGGTATATAATGTTAAATGTTTCTATTGGATAGTTCTTCACTATAATTGGCATGGCATGTCAAGTAATGTTGCACAAATCCCTTTTGGATGGTTGAAGTACATTTGGAATTTTAAGATTGCTTTTGATCTCTACATGTAGTCTTGTTTGAATGAAAAAATTTCCAATAGGAAGAACATAGCTTTTGAATGCAACTAACCATGTATCAATTGAGCTCTAATTGAAAAAAGAGTTTAAAGAAGTAGATATATGTACAAATTGTCCCTTTAATTTTTATTGGAAATATAAGTCTAGTACATATATATGTTTGTTGAATTTGGGTCAATGTTTTTAATGCACTCAAATAGGTAGCCTTGTCGATTTATTTACATTGTGGAAACTTTTTACTAGAAAATCCAACTAGTTTTTCATCAATGCACATAGAAAAACTACTTGGAACAATTAATTGCATTCTAGAACATATCTATCCAATGCAAGTAACATTTTTCATCAATGCACATTGAACATATCCGACCATTGGACAAACAAATTCTGTACTAGATTTTCACTCAGGAATAGAGATGTGGGTCAAATCCCACCAAAAGTCGGAGAAGTGCTCTGAGTCTCTTATCTGAAAGGAATTTTCGCACAAAACTATACTGCAGATGATTTATTTACATTGTGTCCATACTTTTTACCAGAAAATCCAATTAGTTTTTCATCAATGCACATAGAAAAACTAGTTCTAGTTAATTGCATTCTAGAACATATATATTGAGTACGTAAATAATTTTTCATCAATGCACATAGTAAAACTAGAACAATTAATTTCATTCTAGAACACACACACACACACACACACACACATATATATATCCAATACATATAACATTTTTCATCAATGCACATGTATAGAAAAGCTACTTTCAGTTGATACTAGAGCACGTGCTTGTACCAAAACAATTTGTACATGTGCAAACACTTGTACAAATAACATAAGAAGCTCAATTTTTAGTTGAGTACTGGAAGTTATAAAACATATTTAATCCAAAGAGAATAAATTGTTGGACAACTCACTCAAAAAAATTCTAATGGAATTCCTTCTTCAATAATCCGTTCATGATCGGATTTTGACATTTTCCATCTCTTAATTTTCGATTTTTTCTTTGATTGAACTTCTATCAACTTTATGCGTGCTACACACACCAAGTGACTATATTGAAAACTTATGGAATCAGGTTCATAGTCTTCAAAGTAAACAAAGTCTCCACTTTGATGAGTGTGGAGGGTTGAAAGAGTAACAGCCATTGAAATCCTGAACGATGGTCTGCGAATCACCATATATGTGTATAAGATTAGTATCCTTGCTCCTAGCAAACCATAGAATGCCCCATAGAGCTAGCAACTCCGCCCGTGTATTGGTCCCCTCCCCGCCTCCCCAAGATCGTGTGAATTTGTCATCCGTTTCCCTATATAAGACAACACCACAACCACAAAAACCATCTTTTGTCGACCCATCAAAAAAACTAGTCAGCATCAAGCTAATTTTGTGCTGCAAACACATAGACATATCTCGATTGTGGAACTTTCGAGGGATCATAGAATTAGCCCATGATAGAATCTTGGACAGAGTATCGTAAGGGTGAGCAGAAAATCCATCAAAAATGACATTATTTCTAGTCTTCCATAATTCCCAAATAGTAAAAAATGGAATACGAGAATCAAGAATCCATAATTTAATAGCCCATTGGAAACATTGGTGGATGGAGTGAAAACGACTGATGGGATAGTGTAGATGTGAAAAGATAAGGTTCCATACTTGAGTGGCAAAAGGGCAGTTCGAAAATAGACGTTCCACGGACTCCCCATCAGAACTACAGAGTGAGCATAAACCAGGTCCCAGTTAGCCTCTATGACATAAGTTGTCCCATGTAAGTACATTGTTCTACCATGTGAGCCAAACAAATAAAATAATATTTAAAAGCATGTTCATCCTCCAAATATGCATGAACCAGGTCTGATTTGGATTTGGTGCAAGAGATCGTAAGCATCTTTATATGTTTTAAACAATGAGAGTCCCACCCCGGGTGGGACCATCCCAGATGATCTCATCCCTGTTTCCACAACTCATCATGCCAACTCTTCTTAATGTCACAATAAACAGATCCCATTCAGAAGCATTATGTCCAATAAGATGAAGCGAAGTGACATCCTTCCACCTAGGCATGTTGTCATTCCAACCATCAATGGCAGGGGCTAGTGTGAAGATATCAATGTAATGTAAGGATGAGATTGTGTCCACAGAGGGATGAATTGTAGGTGGGATGCAGCAATTAAATAAAAAACCGTCATAATGTCGTTCCCCTTGCCAAAAGCCCATCTGATTCGTCCGAGAAGGATGCTCCACACCTTGTGAAAACTCCTCCACATATATGAACCCTTTCCAAGAACATATTCAGGAGATCTGATCCAGCATGAAAAATGTTGTCCATGTACATATTTGGCACAGGTAATATTGTTCCATATGTCATCCCATGAAAGAGAACGCCACATTGATTTAACAAGGAGAGATAGGCCAAATACTCGAGTATCCAGTATACCCCATCCCCCAGTGTACTTTGGCTTGGACAGTGCATCCCAAGCAACCAGATGAAATTTGTGGCCCTTAGCACCATCTGCACATAAAAACCAAGACAACTTGGACTAAATCCTAGCAATAATGAGAGAAGGAACAATAAATAAATGCATCCAATAAGTGGCCATTTGCTATAGGACAAAGGTGATGAAAGTAAGTCAACCACTGAGTAATAAGAACCGATAAATCCACAAACTAGGCTTCTAATGAATGCGAGCTAAGAGCGAATCCCAATCTCCATTCCTATATGAATTCGGCTTCAATATGAAACCGAGATATGAAAATCCATCATTTAATAGTGTGAATTGTATCTGGAAGTTATCATCGATATGTGTGAGGACATCCAGGTTCCCCTCCGAATGATATAAGAAAGATTTATGTGCATTGATGAGAAATCCAAAATCCTTCCCGTACCTGTGGTGAAGATGTAATATATTATATTTTAAAAAAAAAAAATCCAATATCCCCTTAATTATTTTTAAAATTGTTTTTTAACACCACAATAACACATAACCCTACACATCATACATAAAATTTTGATACAAAAATTGAATTACAAATCTCAAATACAGAATACGAATACGAAGTTACATTTTAAAAACTTCACGTGAAAGAAAAACAGCTTATTCCAAAGTTCGAAAACATTTTAAAAACTTCACGTGAAAGAGAGAGTTTATTCCAAAGTTAGAAAACCCTTCCAATGAAGACGTCAAAGAAAGACAACTCATTGAAAATTTGGAAAGGTCGAAATTATCGTCTCGTGCCCACCCCAATTCCAACATTAAGATATCCACCTCAACGTTGAAGGGAAACAAATAGTACAAGGGCTGGGACTGCAGGCCACAAAATTGCCACTGTTTTACATACAGAAACGGCCTTAAAATTCCATGACCCAGTGAATGAGTTTGTACAGGAAGAAACCAATCAAAAGATCTGCAATGCATCGAAAACAGCACAACCATTGGAGAGACAGTATTATGTGTGTGAATGAAAATTTTGGAAAATTTGAAGGAATGTTTAACCATAATAATATTTTTTAAGTTTATGAGATTAAAAATAGTCTATAGGATTATGAGTTTTTTGTTTTTCATTTTTTGCATTTCGGTGATTTTTTTATTGAAATTGATGATGAGGTAACCCAACTTTCCAACAATCCCAAAGTTGAAAAGACAATGCCAAGAAACTTACACTAACATATTCCCACAACTTTTTCTGATGTCTTTGAAAGCATCACATTCCAAAATGAAATGTTTTTCTGATTCCATATGTCCAAAATGTACACACTCATTCTTCTCAAGCTTCTTTAGGCCTTTTCCACCATGCTATTTCACACCTAAGTTTATGCGAGTTGGTTCTTAATTGAGCAATAAGAACCGTTGCCCTCCAAGGAATGTTAGCTTCAATGTACTCTTTTTGTTGGAGATCAGAAGTAGGGTTGAATTCTTCAATGTTGTACTTCTTGGTTCTTAATGAACAATAAGAACTTTTGCCTTCCAAGGAATGTTGACTCCAATGTACTCTTTTTGCTAGAGGTTGAATTCTTCAATGTAGTGCTTTTTCTTTCTACCCAATTCTTTTCCCAATACCTATTTACTAAACTTCTCCATAACAAAATTCTTTAGCTCCTGGCTATCTGTGGGACAAGTATTGAGGTAGATATTCCATTTTTGCATCCATACTTAGTTTTGTCTCATCCATGTTTTCTTTCTTTCACTCGTGCCTTCTTTGAAGATAACATTAGGCCATCTACCTACTCCCATTTGCTCAATTCTTTTTAAATATCTTATGAGTAGCACCATAAAAATTGTTTTGATGGGAGTTGCTGTTGTTTCACTCAACATTATGTTACAAGGTACAAAACATTTTATTTTGAACTTGTTTATGATCAAGAGTTTTTGGATTTTTTCAATTTACTTCCATTTTGAGACAAGGTGCTACTAGCCCACAATTCACACTCATATAACATTAATGGACAAACTAGGAGTCCAAAAAGCACTTTTAATCATTTTCCAATCAACTCTGCCTCTCTACATCTGTTTTAAAAATCATATAATGCTTTTCACCCTCCCAATATAATTAATCCATTAAATTTTTACAAAATAAAATACTAAACCTAATACAATAAATTATATATATATATATATATATATATATATATATATATATATATATAATTTTGAAAATAACATACCGTCCATTTTGAAAATCACTTTGGAGACTCTGTCGCGACAATCGTGGCAGCGCATATTAGCGTTGAGAAAAATTATAATCATCTGAACCTGCAATATTGTGATTAAAATCATAACTTTAAGGGCCATATACTGAACAATCCAGTTCTTCTATGATATAATGGCCAGATAAAAGTCAATTGGCCATAAAGAATAAGAAATAAATTAATGGGCTTACTCTCGACATTGTCAAGGCCTCGGCAGAGCTCAGCGGCTGAGTTGTTGGAGCCATTAGGGTACCTTGATGACCGGGCCTAATGCAGGTGCTGAGCTGCCACTCTTTTTGGATTGGCACTGCTTTGAAATCCCTATATTGTGTTCATACGTTGATATTGGATGACGATGATGATCAGTGTTGAATTTTTCTTTTTAAAGCTTAGGTTTGGTGGGGTAAGTATTAATATTGGAAAGAAGAATAATTTATTTTTATTTACTAAATAAGAATGTTATTATTACAATTATACACATTTTTGAAATATCACTAACATCAATGTTAAATAGAAAAAAAATCTACCTACAATATAAAAAATTATTATTATACAAACACCCTTAAAATGTCAATGGTAGATAATCCTTAACCCCTCCCATAAGATTTAAAACCAATTGTATTGTGGTTACCCTTCCCATAAGATTTAAAACCAATTGGGTTACACAGGTTGTGGTTGATGGACACGTTGGAACTCGACACAGCGGAGAGGAGAGGAAAGGAAAGAGACTTCTTCGTAATTCCGAAGGATTGCTGACATTACATTACTCGCAATTTCCTAGATGGAATATCTAAGAGTCCAGACCGGCCGGCTTTGCCAGTGTTTTGCTGTGCTGTGGCATCATGAATGAGTAAGTCGTTATGTAACGTATTCTGCAACTTCCTGGCATTTGTATTTGTTTTTTTTTCAGAAAGTCCTGGCATTTGTATTTGTATCAGTTGCGCCAGCTGCTTGCGTTTTGTAACTAGTGAAAAATAATTAATGTGTTGTGGTATTGTGGGTATTGATGTTCTTTGTGATCATGTCGTGGTTGGCAATGGTCAAACCCTTGCGAGGTGGATCGGATATATACACGTTCATTTCCGTTGCCTAAAGAATAACTGATATTTCCAAAAAACCTTATTGCGGGATTTTTTATTTTTTTGTTTGTTTAAGAATAATTGATATTTCCAAAAAAACTTATTGCGGGATTTTTTATTTTTTGTTTGTTTAATAATAATAATAGTTGTTTGGTGTATGGTTCAAATGTATTTATATTTCATGCGATAAGAATTGGATTTTTCTTTTAAATTTTATATGCAGCACGTGTTTGTTAAAATTGATTGTTTTAATTTATTTGATTATTTTAAATTATGAGTTATATATAGAAACTATATAATTTAAAAGTAATTTATAACTTATGATCATAAAAGAAATATCTTTATCTTATTTTTTTAATTGAAGCTAGCTTTTGTCTTATTGAAAGTATGACTATGTTTAAGTATTTCATATATAAGAAGAAGCTTTACAATATGGAAGGCAAGAGGTTCTCCAAAACTGCTTCTAACTCTAACCAAAAAGCCCACCTCTGGTTTGGCTCGACCACTGGGGGATAAAGGAGGAGACCATCTTGGAGAATAAGTATAATATTAAAAATACTATTACTTCCAAATTTAATGATAAGGAGTTAAAGTAAAAATGGAAGCTAAGATATTATGAGGTGATTAACCACATTTTTGCTAACCAAAATTATTTTTCTATCTTCACCAGTGCTAAGAATAAAATGAACATTACGAAGATAATAACTAATTCTCATGAGATTTCAAGTGAAACCCGTTGTTGGTCTATACCTTGAAACAAAAAAAGTCTTTCACCTTTTCCATACTAAGAGGGTTGAAGATGAAAAACACCTCACATCCGTTCTCATTTCCAAAACATTTGCCACACTACCAACCTTCTTTTATATATATATATATATATATATATATATATATATATATATATATATATATATATATATATATATATATATATCAATTCCATGTCAACACATGAAAGCAATTACATATTTACCCATCTCTAAAATGGTTTAACCATAAAAAAATAAATTCAATTGTTTTATATAATAGGTATAGGCATTGAAAAATTATGTTTATAGTAGTGCATATATATATATATATATATATATATATATATATATATATATATATATTCTTTTTAAAGGTGTAAATTCATCTTTTAAAATAAAATTTGTACTAAAAAGGTTTGATTCCTCTATATATTTAATAAATTTGGAATGTGTGTGGGGGGGGGGGCTCAACTCGTGTGTGTGTGTGTGTTGGGGGGGCGGGGGGGGGGCTCAACTCTAGTGCGTGTGTGTGTGTGGGGCTCAACTCCATGTCAAACATGCAAGAAATTACATATCCCTTTTGGCGTAGTCTAAAAAATCAGCGTTTTGGCCCAGAATCCGGCAAAGATTTTCAAAAAATCTGGCAAATATTTTATTAGAATCTTGTTTACAGTTGTTAAATTTTAGTATTTTGAGTTCCCTAAGGGTTTTTGATAGTGTTGAATCCATTTCCACTTTCAAAAATGGATTCCAAACACTCCAACTACCTGATTTTTTGAATTTTAGTTGACCTTCCACTGCTTGAGTAGACAACTTCTATCCCTTTTATTTTGGGAAATCCCATAATGTTTTAACGATTAGAATTTTTTTAATCTTAAATTGTTTTATGTAATGTGTACATAACCCATAAGGTTTTGACGGCTTGGTTTGAGTAGGTTTAGTCCCTAGAAAATCTCAAGTTCAAACTTCATAACTAGGGGTTAAGGAAGAAAACCAATTGTAAGGGAATTTAACTATCTTAAGAGACATGATAACATCCTACTAATTGGAATTTCTTGTTTTATATATAAGTATTTTGTACTTCCAAATATGGGAAAAGTGTAATTCATTTATTTTTTTATATTAATTTAATAAGTGGCATTTAAAAAATATTATTACCATCAATAAATTATTTCAATATGTAGAGTAAAATATTTCAATATCAATTATTCAATAAGATTGGAATTCCTACTCACCAAGAAAATGGCCCCAAACTTCTTCTAATCCTAGTGAATGTGTTCAATATGGTTTGGAACTTACAACTTACTATATAAACACCATTATAACCCCCTAGTTATTAAGAGAGATTTACACTAATTACTAATTTTTACTTTTAATGTTGAAATATATTTTATTTTTTAATATAATTTTTTTTTTAAATATATTTTTATAAGATCTCCTAGGTACCATTCAAAATAAAACATAATATAAATATATTATAATTATAATTTATTAAAATTAAAAGAAATCAATCTATTTTCTTAAGAATTAAAAACTATAAATGGGGGCTTGCGTCTTCCACGGTAGATAATTGTAGTAAATGCTAAACATTACCCCCTATTTAAGGTTGGTAAAAGTGCAGGAGTAGAAGTTGTTTAGGGGCAGTTGTAAGTGGAAGGCGGCAAGAGAGTCACACTAAGTTCAAACCTCCCCTAATTGGATGGTGTGGATTAGAGAGTGGATCCAACTTTTTCAAAACATCAATTTCGAACATGTTTATAGAGAACAAAACATGGCAGTTGATCTCCTTTCTAAGAGGGGGTTGAAGGTCCCTTCGGGTATGTTTCGTTTTGCTTTTTTTTGAAAATCATATAAGAATCAAGGTCAGTTGTATCCTTTTTCATCGAGGTTACTCAGAAGATAACAAAAATATGGATGTACAAGTCGTAAGGAAAGGTAACCCTTTCTTCTAGGTGGATAAGGAAATAACTTCTTAGGAGGAAGTTTTTTGGTAGCATTTTACAGGTATTGAAGAATATCAAGACCAGATTACAGGTTTCTTCATATGAGGAGAATGATTACAAGACAAACTAGGTAAACACAATGTAATGAGTGCAAGAAATGGTTGTATATGTTGTGTTATATATATATATATATATAATTTTTTTTTTTGGGGTGAAGTTTTGTAACAGGAATTGTAAATCATTTTTTATCGTTTTTCTGGAACCTCCTCTTTGGAGAGGATTTAACATGTAATGGGTTTTGGGAATGTTCATGGATAGGAAGTAGGGATGATAACATCGGTTCTATTGGGTGATAGATTGATGAAAACATAAACATGTTTTATGTAACTTTCTCACTTTAATGAATGAAAGCATTTTTTTTTCTTCTGAAAAAAAAGAAGTTGAAGGTGAAAAGAGCTTCAATAGAAGGCAACAATTTGGTATGAAGTGGTTTTTTGTCTCACTAAAACTACTAAAGGACTAGGGTTGTCACTGCCATGAAGGAACGAAGGTATGGAAGAAGAGGTGAATTATTCTATTGATCCCTTTGAGTATGTTTCCATCTAGATGTAGCCACCACCTCGAACTCTCATGATGGAATATAGGGTTACAGCTGGCACCTCAGATGGAGGGTTTTTTTCTTCCATTCCAACATTGGAAACATATCTGACAATATCGTTAAAGGATTTCCTCCCCTTTCATCATTTTTTTTATATGGGGAAAATTATGCTTTGTCCACAGGGTTGAAGGACTCATAGTTAGGGTTTTATATCTATGGTTTGCAAGGAAGCAATACTTTTTTGTCTCAGTGTTGCCCCTTAGAAAATTTGGTTGTAAGTTTGTCCCAAGTTTTTCTTAGCTACATAGAATAGGTCGATGTTGTGGAAGTAGGATTATAGTAGTTTCTGAACTGATGGCTGCAAGATTCGGGTTTGAGAATTCCTTTCTAGCAGGAGAGGCTCATTGTGTGGGTTTATTGTATAACCCAAGAAGGGCTAGGGTGTTTTATTTTGGCATAGATACTTGTTATTCTGGGGGTTTGTCGGGGGATAGTGAGGCAGGGAAAATTTTAAGGATGGAAAATTATCTTGAAGTTTAAAAACATTGGCGAATCTCACTAGTCCCTAATATGAAAACTATAAAATGTTTATTGATGTATTTTTAAATTTATTCAAATTTATAACGATTTTATATATATTCTCTATATAATATTGGTGATTTTTAAGGTAAAATAATTTTATATTGTAAAATTTGGGCGAATCATTTTTATAAAAAATTGAAATTGGTGAATCTTTTTTTTGGAAAAAACATGGAAAATTAGCCCACCTACGTATATTAGCCCCTAAAATTTTCCATGTAGTGAGGCTAGAAACCTAGGTTTTGGCGATTTTCAAAATTGAGTGGAGGATTTTAATAGTGATGTCTATGTAGGGTAGATAGGATTATACTTAAGATATTACTGAAATTGTGAAAACGGGGTGACAGACGTGATTAGGAGTGGGGTGCACACTCAGCAAGAGGAAATCCCTTATGAGCACCTTGGTGTAAGGGATATATCTAGGATAGGAAAAAAGGGTAAGAAAGTAAAATGTAACAAGTTTAAATATGAATTAGAAAATTTGACTCTTGGAGAGGGTATGCAATTTGAAATAGTAATGGGTACTATAGAGTGGGTGTTGGTAGGCCGAGTTTGAAGAAGGAATTTCTTAGTAGAAAATTTTTGAGGTTGGGTTAAGTTGGTATGGGAGAAGGACCTTCAAAAATTACCAGTTGTCTGAAAACTCTCGAGTGGTTTGTTCACATTTAGATTTAAATCAAGATAACTTGTAGATTAAGTTTTGAGCAAGGTATGACTCATAGATTTAGCTTTGGTCATGCCAAAGAGGCGGGCTCCTCTTCATAGAAAATTTTAGAGGAAAATCTTAGCCCATGGGTGAATTTAAGGGGTTTTATATTTTGGAGTGGTGAAAATTTTATATTACACCCTTATTCTATAGTTCACCCAAAAATTATTTTAAAAATAAATAAATAATTATTTTAGCCACAAATATTAAGGAAAATAATCCTCATAAAACATATTTTTCCTCTCCAAAATTTCGATACAATCCTCAATTTGCCTTGAAAAAGTCAATTGCAAGTGGGATTTGCTTCTAACCGCCTCGATTTCGAGAAATGGCACTAGTTAGGGGCTATTTCACCCTCTACCATTTTTGGAAATCGAGGCTATGGTTCAAATTGTCTCAGATTTTAGGGGTTTGCATTTAAAATTTGATCGTGCCTCTCCTTGGTCGGCCTTCTCCCTTACGACCGACAGCACGATATCTCACGAATGTGTTTTTATTTCTCTACCAGTTGGGGACCTCCATTGCATCAATGCCTAAACCCAGGAATAACTCACATGGAACATCCTTCGTAAATGGGATATCCAATGAATGCAACTGAATCCACCCAAACAACAATTGGATATCGATCTCCAGACTATTAATTTAGGATATTTGGTATCTCTGCTTTTCCTTTTCCACACCATATTTCAAGCATTCCCTTGTATAAATGTGTATCTACACTCAGAAGAGTGTATCAACTATGTGATCGATTGAGTCTTCATAGTGGGCATTGGGAAACCTTCCTTTCTTTTTTATCATATGCATGAAATCATAGGAGTGACAGAGTCAGGTGATGGCCTTCTTCTTGGTTGAGGTTAGTTCTATGACCTACTTTTAGTAGGAAAATTATCTTTTTCCCTATTCCTCTGATTCGTAAATTGTCGTGGATATTCCACTGAATAGTTCATCACAACATATCTGATAATATCACATTAAAAATCTGAGGTTCTACATTATTACAGTTTTATTAAACTTTAAGATCTGTAGATTTAACTGTAACTAGTGCATGCATGTGAATATAAATTATGTAGAAAAGTAGAGAATGAAAAAATAAACTCACATGTACACATAAGACACAAGATATGCTCTTTGGGAAACCCTTTTGGGAGAAAACCCATCTGGAAGGTGAGGTCACTTCACTTTTTCTCTCTCTGGAAATATGGATACAAGTCGAATGCTACAATGCACATATCCTCTTTGTGTGCTCTACCTCCTATCTCTCTTGGATATATTTGCTCAGTTATGGAACAAAATGATCTCGAAAAAATGGAATGCCTCTTCCTACTAGTGGCATGGTTATAACACAAATCGATAACCTACTAGTGGTTAATTTTGATACATCAACTCTTAACTAGAGTTACAAAATAGACTTTTCTAGAGTCCTTTACATAAAATAAACGTGGCTAGCCCATTGTCCATGAATAGTGGGGGCTAACGCAGTATCCTCCCAAACTATAGGTGTGAAAACTATTGATTTTTGGGTAGCATTGGATGTTCTCTATCTCTGGAACTTAAGTTATTCAAATAATTAATTGTTTTAATGGAGACCCTAAGTCTAACTTAAGGAAATTAAATAATTAAAGTGAATTAACTTAAACATGTGAGTGGGAATGTTCTAAGTGACGAGGATCAAGTCCTTTCTGATCCTAGCCATTTATTAGAGATTAGATCACGACCATTGAATGTTCAATAGGAAAAGTATTAAAGGAAGGCTTGGGGTCAGTTGGAGAATACGCACAGAGTGGCAACACTTGAGCTAAGTCAAAATTCTGTTGCTGATAATTTTCGAGTGAGTTTGCAGTGTAGCGAGGGGCAGTTCAACAGTGGGATTTATAATTCCAAGGCTGAGAATACAATAGCACAGAGGCAGATATGTACCATATAGCAGTGCATGCCCAGGAGGGGTGACATAGAGGCAGCGTAGGCCCAGGGGGGGTGACGGAGAGGCAGTGTAAGCCTATAAGCGGTGACGCAGAGCCAGAAAGGCTAAGGCAAAGGGAAGAGGGCCCAACCAGGGTGATGTAGGCACTCAATGAACAACGTTGGGGTTTCAATGGGATATATTAGGCTCGTGTTCAGCAGATCTGAAAGGGTGACGTAGCCACACTGAAGGGTTATGCAGTGACTGCATAGGCACTTGTGGGGTGCTTCATTATGAGTTAAATCAACCATAATATATGTCTCCATAAATAGAGGTACATATGCCATGATTTTCTTTGTTGGGTAAACCACTACTGGCACCCTAGTTGTATTCAGAAATCTGCATAATAATAAAAACCCTCAGGAGTTGTTTCATCTGTTTTCCCACATTGGATTTTTCCAGGGATATTTGTATAAAAAAACTTGTGTCATTTTCCAAATGTGCTTAATTCTTCAGTACTTAATCTGTATATTTTTATAGGCTGTAGTGTATTACTTCGATGTTTTTCATGTATTATTCATAAAAATAACTTGTTAAGTTAATAAAACAAGTAGGAGAAGTAAATCTGATCACTACTGTAGGATTTATGTTTAGGAAATTCAGAAATTTCACATGGTATCAGAGCTATTTCAGATCAGGGAGAGCTGAAACCGTCAACGAAGAGGCAATTTTTTTGCTGCAGGAAGGGGGTTGTGACAACATAGATCTAGGAAGTTGCAGTGCAACACCAGAGGGATAATGCAATCCCAGGAGGGGTGCTGTAGAGCATGTCTAGCTCATGCAAATCTGGCGTAGAGGCTCACACAAACCCAAAAGGGTGACGCAGATCTAGTCTAGCTCATGTAGAGTTGACGTAGAGGCTCACGCAGGCCCAGAAGGGTGACACGGTCCAAGAGTAGGTCACGTTGTCCTGGTTACCATGGCTAGAAGTGAATTTTTGTTCTTCAAAATTTGTTAGTGGGGCATTACTCTATCGGTGCAGAACAGTGTCTAGTAGGGTTGAAAAAATAAGGGGAAGCAGTTCCTTAGTAGGCTTTCTCGCCAAGAAGTTTGAGATCTGATTAGCATAGTGATTGAAGAGGGTTGATTAATTAGCAGTTGGTTGAGGATTTCCAGGAGTGAAATCACCTGTCGAAGGGAGCTTATTCTCTAGAGAGTTTCTAGCGCCAAGAAACCCAGATCCATTTTTTTTGTTGACGGTAGCAGCAGAAGAAGGGAGAAGAGTATTCACTTCGAAAATTTTTAAGAAGAGATGGCCACACATGGATTGAGGGATTAGGACAGGCTAGATAGAGTATCCAACTTCGGCGTCTGAAAGGCCAGAATCCTCTCAATTATAGATGAATATTGTATCAAAGATCATGCCGAGAAGGTTGTAGTTGTTCATGTTGATGCTAATTTGTTGAATAAGTATGAGAAAGCGCAAGCAAGGGCCAAGTGCTTGATTATGGATGGGGTCAAGGATCATATGGTCCCACACATTACTGAAAAGAACATAGAAAATGAGATATGGAAAACGATGACGTCAATGTATCAAGGGAATTTTGTCCAAAGGAGAATGCTTCTCGAGAACCAACTTCGACTATTTCAGATGCATAAGGGAGAGGAAAATGACCCCTGCCTCATTAGATTGAAGGTGATTTGTGATTAGTTGGCTGCTATTGGGGCCACTCTTGATGAGGGTCTATTGGTCAGGACTGCCCTGAATGCAGTGTCTGAAGAGTGGGATACCTTTGTCCAAGGCATTTTCAGCAGAGCAACACTTCCAAATTGGAAAGACATGTGGGTAGCTCTTTGAAAAGAAGCGATTTAGAGGATGACCAAAGCGGGCAACACCAATGGCGAAAACAAGTTCAAGAAGGAGGAGGAGGAATATTCAAATCTGTCTAAAAACAGACAGACAGCATAGAAAGAAAGATACACTGAGAAGATTAACTTTAGATAGTGATGGGACATTCTCCCTTTCACCATCCTTGAAAGAAAGGTGGGAAGACTCTGGCAAATTCCAAAGGCTACCACTGTGCTTCATGAGGGTGATGAAGGGTGATAGTGATGGCTATAAATGCATATAAGGAAAGAGAATTAATTGTGATCTATGAGTTGATGGATGAAGCAATGAGATCAACAGCAATTTTCAAAATATGGATCACACTGTGTTCAAAATCATAATAGCAGTATATGAATGAAAAATTGGTGGTTAGAAATTCTTGAGCACATTAAGTAGCTAGGATATAAAAATAGGAGAAAAATAGGCATGAGACGATAGATAGATGAAAATATTTTTATAGTTAGTGTGGAAGAAAATTTATAAGAGGGTAATAATTTTGATTCCACTACGTTGAGTATTAAAATTGTGGAAAATTGAACACAGAATCTCGTACGTTAAGAATCGACCTGGAAGAAATTCATGAAAACTTAAGTTATTCAAATAATTAATTATTTTAATGGAGACCCTAAGTCTAACTTAGGGAAATTAAATAATTAAAGTGAATTAAATTAAACATGTGGGTGAGAATGTTCTAAGTGGCGAGGATCAAGTATTTTCTAATCCTAGCTATTGATTAGAGATTAGATCACGGCCATTGATATTTCATGAAAGTGTTCTAAGGGTTTAAAATTAGTTAAAATACATAAATGCATGTTACTTAAGGCATGTTGATGCAAAATTAGGTTTCACGGGGGCACCAGGCCGGCCCGATTTGAAAATCGCTTGAGTTTGAGCAACAGTTTACGAGACAAGGCGAAACCCGCGTACGAAGAAAAATCAATGCTGCTACATAAGTAGCGAGCCCAGCGGGCAACACATGATGGTAAACTTGAAGGCATGGAAGCACCATTAGGAAAGTGATGGGGTCAGAGAAAATTCGTGGAGGATGCCAAGCAAATGGCCCCTTAATGATATAAATTAGTGTTGGGGTTTTGATGGACCTTAAAACAATGTTAGCAGATGCGAAAGGATGATGACAAAGGTAATAACGAAATATGAGCACGTAAAGGTGCTTCATTATTGAATGAATCAGCTGTGCCATATACCTCTGACAAAGATACATGGGTGAATTTCATAGGTAATATATTATTTTATTTTCAAAAATCTGAATAATAATAAAATCTAGCGAAAGTTCTTACTGATTTTCATTGTATTTCTTGGAGGTCAGCAAAAAATCTGTACTCCTTTGTTGGATAGCTATGGTTACAGTACTTGTTGTATATTTGTAGAAACAATACAATATGTGATGTTTTTCTTTATATAGGCGCTTAACATGTGATTATTTGAAAACAAGTGGAGGGTAGTTAATTCTGTTGTAAGAGTTTTAACGGAAATTCAAGAAATTTTCTACAAAATAAGTCATTCTGGTGTTTCATGTTGCCTCTAGAACTCTAAAATTGACATTACTTCTTGGGGGTTCTGACTTTTGTGCTATGAAGTGAGATAGAAATGGTGTCAAAATGACATTGTGCCATTTCCATTTACCCCAAAAAAAGTCATGATGCTAAAATTCTCAAGAAGGTTTTATATGACTATTCAGACACGTAAGCTGAAATTGTTGGTATAAATGGTCCCGTCAGCTGATTCCTCCACTTTTTCCACTTCAAATGCATCGAGATGGATGAAAAATAATGTAATGATTCAATATGAATCATGGTCCTCCATGACTTCAGTGGGTTTATGCTTCGTTTAGACTTTGTGGGTTTGGAAGTTGTTGTGGCATATTTATTTGGTTGTACTTTTGTTTGTAATTTTAAACCACTGGGGTATTTATGTTTGAGGAACTGAGAACAAGGTCAATGAATTTTATGCATCTGCAACATTTGATTTTTTATTATGAGAAACCATTTCTTTGTAAGGTTGTTGTATCTGCAAGGGGGTTTTCCTTCTCTTTCTCCATTTTATTTATTTATTATTTTATTCGGTGTAAAAGTCCAAGGGATTTGTCATCATCTTGGAAATTCATTAAGGACTTGCACTTGACCTTGACTTCTTTGGCATTGACCATGTCTAGACTCCATAGAGGATAGAAACTTGGATGTATGTGTGGCATTTTATCATTAGGGGAATTTTTAGGTCTAACATGGGTCTCCTAAGAAAAATGTACAATCAAAATAAACTTTATAAGAACCAATAGGATTCAAGATGATGAATTCAACCATGAGGGATGATTCATCATTTTTGGAGTAAAAAGGTAAAAAGATTAAAAAATAATAAAATAATAAATATACTTTTTCAACTTGTATTTTCATCTTATCTCCTTAAGGTTTCACTGAAATTTTGAGCGGGAGTACTCGTCAGATGCAAAATTTAATTCCTCATCCAAGGAATACCAATTTTGCATACTTTCAATGGACCCTGCTACTACACGAAAAAAGATAAATACATGAAAAAACGTGATTGCAATCACTTTTTTCATGTATTTCTCATTTTT
Source organism: Pinus albicaulis (assembly GCA_034641835.2). Classification (NCBI taxonomy): domain Eukaryota; kingdom Viridiplantae; phylum Streptophyta; class Pinopsida; order Pinales; family Pinaceae; genus Pinus; species Pinus albicaulis. Next base: position 901,795,494 of record CM076581.1, read on the forward strand.
TGTGTAGCGGGGTCCATCCAAAGTATGCAACATGGGTATTCCTTCGATGATAAATCAAATTTTGCATCCAATGAGTGTTGTCGCTCGAAATTTGAGTAAACCCATAGGGAGGTCAGCTGAAAATACAAGTTGAGAAAATAGTTTTTTATTTTTTCCCTCTTAAATTTGATCATGTAATCTAATCTTATTTTATTATTTCCACTATTATTTTATAATTTCCTTAAGAGGCCCATTTTATACCTCAAAATTCCCCTAATTCCAACTTACAGCTACGCCACAATACTCCAACTCTTGTTGGTCAAATAAATCCTAGACCAAAAGAGGGATCAATGAAGGGGTAAAATGGGGTTGAATATGATAACCATGGCATAAATATGTAGAAGAGCACACTAGGAAACCATTTTGTTGATTTTTCCAATCCATTCTCATCTTTCCTTAGTCAATAAAATCTATAGCAATGTTTTTGATATAGTTATTGGAAGAAATATCAAGCATCATGTGTGTGAGACTCCTTAATTGTTATGTAACATGTTCATGCTATATTTTATGCAAAACATGTTTAAAGTTTTTGTGGTTTCATTAAAAAATATAGATCTCGTGAAATGTAATAATATAGGATAAATGGTATATCCATGAAAGAAGAATTTTGGCATAGGTTGTGCACCCACATTTCCAACTTTATCAAACCATGCTTGCTCTATTTGATCTACGGCATTGTTGCATTGACTCTCTACATTACACTTCTATCCTCTTGCAGAAGGAGGACTACCTCGAGGATATGTTATAGGTCTTCCTCCAATATGTGACTATATCATCCTCCACGAGCCATAGAATTTTATAGACCTTAAACATAATTCCCTAGAATCCACAAATTACTTCTTAAATTGAATACTTAATGAAGTAACTATTACCTATCATTTTATTAACTAATTCATTTATGTTTGAACTTAATTTCACCTTCCTTATGCCTTTTTATCCATTTCCTCCATCTATTGAATTAATGTGGCCTTATCCTTCCCAAATTATTTTATTAGATATTGGTGTAGAAGGACAAAGGAACTTCTCAGGACTTTGTGATGTGCACCTATTGACCATATCTATCGGAAATAGAATTTGGAGGTTGGTCTTCTATCTAAACATGGATTGAATATGGAGGAGGGTACCCCACACTATGTTCACACCATTGCTGGTCGAGAGCTAGACTGGGGCCACATACAAATTCCATGACTGTCATTTCACCTCCTTTTTTTTCATATCTATTTCCTTTTTTGTTATATGCTGGATGTTGGACAATGACTATTTTCTCAGATGCAAGACTCATGAACTATTTTCCTTTTGGATTTGTGTCTCATGTGTTGTTAATGCACTATACGATGTTTTCTGGTTCTATAAGTTTCGTCACCTAACTACTTCATACTATTTATCTATCTCTAATATCAGAGAGTTAGTGAATTCCACCACTTCGAATGCATGTATATGGCACAAGATATGCAAAATATGATGGAACATGCAAAACTCATGTAAACTGTTTTTTACACCTTAATGAAGCAGTTTGTTTTTTCTTCTGGAAAAAAATATACATATGGAAAACTTATCATAATTTAGTTGAAGAATTAGCAGTGGGACAACTATCATTCACTACTATCTTTGAATGCAGGGTGGCTCATCATTGTTATTCAAGGAAAACCAAGCCAGTTGGAATTACCTGCTTAGCCAAGAAAAAACAATTTTAGGGCAACAAGTTTTGTCTCTATATATGATAAGTTTATTTCTTTAAGGTTTAATAAACTATTAGGCATTGTCTAAACAAGCTACTTTTTGGATTTTTTGTATGACCAATTTTTTTTGGGCCAAATCTCAATTTTTGTTATTTAAATTTAGTTTTTTACTATATATATGGATTCAACACCATGAAAAACCCATGTGACACTTTGATTGTGGAGAGTTTACAACTCAAACTTGTGATTCCAAAAAAATCCTTGTAGAATTTTACACAAATTAAATTTGGAAATATGTCAAAAAAAACCTTATAAACATAAAACAATAGTTAAAAAAGATAAACACTTTTTATTTATAAAAATTACTCAATCTTATAAGATTAACCCTTGGATTAATGTATTTTTTAATGAAAACACATAATTAAAAAAAAAATTAAGCAATTGTCTACTTTTATAGAATTTCAATTCCAATCATCATAACCATTGTAAAGTTTTTCCTATTAAGACAAAAAAAAAATCACAAATGACCATAGAAAGTGAGATGATAATGGATAGTTCCTGTGGCTTGTAATTCATTATTTTTTTTAGTTAGTTTTCATTAAATTAAGAATAATTTTTTAATATTGAAATAATTACTAAATATTTATGTTAAATAATTTTATTTTAAAAATACTTATTCAAATAATTAATTTTGTAAAAATCATAATATTTAGTTAAAATGGTTGATAAATGATAATATATTTCTACAAAATTGTTTATTATGTGAAGGGTTAGTTGACTATGTCTATTATAAGTGACAATCAAACAAGGTTAAAGTGAAGTTGATTGTTAATTCAAAATTATAAGTTTCTCAAACATGTAGTCAGATTAATCAAGGTACTATTTAGATAGTAACAACTATCTTGTAACTGAAAAACAAAGATAAATATCTATCTGAGAGAAAGGATTCAAGTTGTTATTATGATATATTAAATGCACATTTCTAGTTCTCCCATTACTTTGTGTTTTTTTCTACCTCTTCTCTATGTGGATAGTTGCTACAATGGACTTTAAGGAATAAATATCCCCATCATCCCATTTTGACAAGGTATCAAAAAAAAATCATAGAATATAGACAAATGCAAAACCTTATACAATATTTCACTAAATAGTTTTCTCATTAGTGGGAGATCCATGTTCCTCAACTACATATGTGGATAAGTTTCCATGAAATATTTCATGGAGTGGTCTAGTGGCTGAAATCCATTAATATTTGTTGAAATACTAGTCTTTAAACCAAGCTTCAACCTAGTATTCCACATTAAAAAAAATGTAATAATGAGTGGAAAATACTGGGGTATATAGACAAAAGAGTCTAACCACGAATTTTTCTTAGTATATTAGATGATATACCTCATAAATGGTACATAATAGAGGAAGCATGTGGTGAGATGTTAAATTGAAATGAATTCAAAGGTTTTTTTTTTTTTAATATTCTAATTTCAAACCTATATAGGGATATTAACTAAATTTTTTTAGAAAGTTAGATATTTCATTGAAATATAAATCTAGATTAAGTTGGAAAAATATAAAAACCTAATGTTGACATGGGTCAATTTCAACTTGCAACTTTGTGTCAAGCCAACATTAAGATAAAAAAGTAATTCATAATTTGGACATAGAAAACATAATTATTATATATCAAAGCTTTATATGGAAACATGACCACCCAATATTAACCAAACATGTAAGAGAATTTTGAAAATATCAAGAGAAGAAAGAGAAAATATAAAAAATTTCAACTTCCCATGAGATTATAACAAAGTAATAGAAGGAGAATGGAAATTAGCTAAATCTAAGACCTTGGAGTGGATGGATCTAGATTTAAATACAAAATAATTAACATATCCATACGAGAATGACCAAAAATCGCTCAGTAGTCATCTACTGGTCCAACAAACAAATTGCATAAATAGATGATTTTTTTTGTGAGAGTATTAGGCTGTATTCACTTATGACATGACTAAAAATAAATTAAGGAAATTGTAAAGGTGATGGAGGAGATGCAGATTAACCTCATCCTGGGATAAAATGTAATAAATAAATGACATTACAAATTGGATCATAAATACAAAATCTTTCTACAAAAGGAAATTGAAAGGATAAGGATGTTAGTTTCTAGAATCATATATCTAATTTAAAAATATAATGGTTAAGTCTTATAGTTGTACAACCAAAGAAGATTGACCCACAATTCAAACATACCAATTATTTATATATATCCATGCTATTAATAATAATGGTAACAAATATTCAACTTATTAGCATATAATTTATGAAAACATGAGAAGAGAATACTTGTAAAGAAAATATATATCTTACTGGAATTTTTGGAGTGATTGTTCTATATGGATCCGACTGACAACAAAAATGTTTTGGGGATGACTTTTCACCCAACTATAGGCTTAGTTGCACTTAATCTTTCTAACTAGCCACCCGCGAGCCCTCCATCAACTACTACATCGAGTAAATCCTCCTCTCCTAAAGTTCTCCTCTAGAAAAAATGATTACCACTCATCCCCTTTTTCATCCATTAAATAGAATATTTTTTCCAAAAATGGAAAGAGAATCTTCATGCACACGATCCATGCGTTATCATGCCAACTTCTATTTTTGTCTTAAGTTTTCCTTAACTCAAATTTTATTTTATTTTATATCTTTTTACTTTTTGTTAACTTTACTTATTCTTACTATTTTTATAATCTATTTTTATTTAATTATTCATAACTTCACTTTATTATTCATTATTTTATTTATTTACTATTATTCTATTTTATTTATATTTACTATTTATATTTATTTATATATCAATATTCTCACTTTTTATTATTTATTATTTCATTTATTATTATTTTTATTATTATTTTATTAATACATGCATTATAAAGTCACACAGTTGTGTATCCAAAGAAGATTGACCCAAGGAAACTAAATATATGTGTCAAATTTTAGGGATGAACAAACTAATAGCAACCAACCCATTCCTAACACCATTTGTTGATGAGATAATCAATGAAGTAGATGGGAATGAATGTTATTTTTAATGGTTAATTTTGTAGATATAATTCAGTACCTAAAGCCAAATGGTATGAAGAAAAACATGACTTATTTGTTTTCCTGTGAATTTGGGTCTTTTGCGTATAATGAGTGATGCTATATAGTCTTAAAAAATGCTCTATCTGAATTTTATAGAATTGTGCTCAAAGTGTTCCATGAATATATCTATAAGACAATGTCTATCTACTTTGATGATTGGAAAATATATAACTTACTTAAGGACCACGTATAATGGTTAAGGATGATGATGGAAAAGTGTTCATAGATCCATATTTCTCTAAACATTAAAAATTACATCTTTTTCACCCCTATTGGCATACTACTAGGCCATATTGTATGCAAACATGACATTAAAATATACATGGAAAAAGTTAAGGCAATCCTTCATTAAAAACCCAAAACAAATTAGAAACAGATAAAAATATTTCTAGGGTGTATAGGATGCTACTGGAAATTCATATGCCATTACTCTGATATCACCTTTTCAATTGATCGACAACTCAAGAAAAATGTCAAATTTATATGAAGTAGGGAGTGTAATAAATATTTTGAATTATTAAAATAAAAATTGGTGGAGGTAACCATCCCATATTTTCACAATTGATCAAGAAAATTCATTTCCACATCAATTTGTCTAATGTTGTCATCATAGTAGTATTGGCACAACCATATGATGAAATTTTTAACTTTATGAATTCCTATATTAGTAAAAAACTCAATAAAGGAAAGTATAGTTATTCATTAATAAAAAGAGAAGATTTAGCCATGACTTTTTCTCTACAAAAATTTGAAAATATTTACAAGTGAATATATTTACATTCTACACTCACCATCAAGCTTTAAAATACATGGTGAACAAACCAATGCATCAAGGGGGGACTATTTCGATGGATATTACTATTATAATAATTTTAATTTGACATAATTGTCTAACGAAGGAAAAATAATGTTGGACCAAACCACCTTTCTCAACTAAGAAATACGTGAATACCCAATAATGATTGATCATGAACTTCACTATGCTCATTTTTTTCAAGTTGAGGTCACCTTGATGGAATTATCATACATTTTTCAATTTTTAGAGGAATGTAAAGCCATTGGTTATCTTCCTAAAAGAAAGAAAAAAGTTCTAGCATTATAGATAGCTCCATCCATTCTCATAAATGGTTATCTATATAAATTGGGACCCATGAAGGAATCGTGGATGAATGTCATGTTTGATAATTTTTGGAAACCAGAGTCAAATTCCACAATGGACAGCTTAGATGATTAACATAATAAGTTAACTAGATTCCTCTTTTCAAGAGGATCAAAATCGATCTATAGATTGTCCCAATCAGTTAAGTGGAAGTTAAGTTATGATTTATTTTATTATTTTATGAGTTGGGTAAATTGCATATTGATCTGGTCAAAGCCCCAAGCGACTCCTCATCAATTTATAAATAGAATAGACGTCAAGCTCATTTACAAACATTCTCTCATGAGATATTCTTCATGTTGTTTTGGTTATTGGTTGTTTATTTATTTATTTTTTCTGGCTCGCATAGGTACGTTGTAAGAGGTTCGCACAATGGATCATGATCACAGACATAGGCACATTTCAGATCTGGGTTTTTTGGATCTGGGTCACGGGCAAGAGAACTTGAGGTAGTGACTCTGCTAGGCTTAGGCCACGGGATAAGCTTGTTGTGGTCACGACTCAACTAGTAAAGTTTCCTACATTTAGTTTTTAGGGCACGACCAAGTTTCTAGGGTATTCAAGCCCTCAATTTTGGGCACAAAAATCTGTGGCAGTGGCTCAAAGTTGGTATAGCCATGGGTAGGGCATGTTAAGGCCATGACTCTGTGAGTTATTAGGCAGATCAGATTTGGTATTCTATCAGTTGCTCATGCAGTACCATCAGTCATCCATCACCATTAGAGAAATTTTAAGGTCTAAAATGGGCCTCCTAAGAAAAATGTATAACCAAAATAAACTTTATAAGAACCAATATGATTCAAGATGATGATGTAAACCATGGGGGATGATTCACCATTTTTGGAGTAAAAAAGTAAAATTATTAAAAAATAATAAAATAATAAAACTACTTTTTCAACTCGTATTTTCAAATTATCTCCCTAAGGTTTTACTTAAATTTCTAGTGGGAGTAATTTTTGGATGCAAAATTTAATTCCTCATCCAATGAGTACCCATGTTGCATACTTCTGATAGACTCGACTACACAAAAAATGAGAAATACATGAAAAAACGTGATTGCAATCACAATTTTTATGTATTTCTCATTTTTAGTGTAACATAGTCCATCTAAAGTATTCAACATGGGTAATACTTGGATGAGAAATCAAAATATGCATCCAACGAGTGTTTCTGCTCGAAATTTGAGTAAAACCATAGGGAGATAAGTTGAAAATATAGTTTTTTTCTTTTTTCCCTCTAAAATTTGATGATGTAATCCAATATTATTTTATTATTTCCACTATTATTTTATAATTTATTTAGGAGTCCCATTTTAGACCTAAAAATTCCCCTAATGCATATTTACATTAGCGTCAGATTAGTTATTGACAATTTTCTAGACTCAGATCTAGATTGGGGCAGTTAAGATCACTTGGTATCAACGATCCATTGGTTTTTTGTTTTGCTGATATATAATTAAGATTAGATTATTATCTACTATATTATTGTACTGGGCTCATTTTACTCTCTGCTAAAAATTATTTTGAAGACAATTTATAGAATAAGAATATTTGAAAGGGTTTCCTACACGGTCGGGTTTTTCCCTGGTCTTGGACCAATTTCTGTGTCTCATGGTTTTGATATTGCCTTCCCTGTCTTTGCATACATTTTTCTATCTTTAGTTACCATTTATGGTTATTTATGTTGCATAGATCTGAATATACTATTAATGAAAATCTAATTTGGGCTTAAGTAACTAATACATCATAGAGAAATATTGAAAAATTAACATAGTATAGGAGCTAAGGTGAAGGAAAAGCCCAAGAGAAGATAAGCAGTGAAGCCCGCATTATCAGAGAGAATATCTACAAGTTTATAAAAAAGAAGATCTAAAATCCAAGCTCGAGATGTCTTCCTCTACCTTCAAGGAGCATGAGAAGCTGGGAGACAGTTCAAACTTTGTTGCATGGAAAGTCAGATTAGAGATTATTACTGATAACAACGATGTGCTAGAATATATTCAAGGAAAGATGTCGAACCTTCAGAAGATGCCTCTTCCATCATTAATAACAGGTACAATAAAGGTGATTCCAAATCAAAACAAATCTTTGCTGATGGCTTACAAGATCACTTACTTGCTTATGTTTGGAATTTGAAGAAGTCTAAAGATATGTATGATAAAGTAGCCGTAATGTATGAAGTTAACAATATGAGTGAAGTTATTACTTTGAAATACCAAATCAAGGAAGTGAAGAAGAAAAAAGGTGATATTGTTCAGTCTTACATTAAGAGGATCTCTTGTCTCAAAGATCAACTGCTGAGGGTTGGTGAGAATATACTTGACATAGAGCCAGTTATCGTGACTCTTAGAGGTCTCCTGCTGGTTTGGGAAAACTTCATTACTACTATCAACAATAGCAACATTCTTTCGTCTTTTGATGAAATTTTTGGGAAGATGACTTAGGAAGAATCTCGAATGATAGAAAGAGGAAGGATTCAGAAACACGAAGAAGGAGAGCCTACTACTTATGTTGCTCACAACAATAGAATGAGAAAGATATCAATAGGAGGCCCATCTAGAAGAACTCCTCCTCGTCAAAAATCAAAAGGAAGGAATGAAAAATAACTTGCTCACATTGGATGCTTCAAATTCCACAAGAAAGATCACCATGCTCGTGATTACCCTGAAAATAAAAAGAGGACACGATACAACAACAACAAAAACAACTATTATAAAAGAAAGAAAGACAATCAAAGGATCAATCATGATAAAAGGGAAGAGAGGAGCAGAAGAGATTCATCAAGCAACCGTGAAGAAGAGCGTCCATCTCAAAAGAGGTCAAAAGATTCCAGGTATGAAAGTAATACATTAGATAAAAATGAATATGTTCTCATTTCTGCACTTGCTAGTTCCTCTCCACTAGATTCATGGGATAACTAATTAATAGATAGTGGGGCCTCTCATCAATTTTCTGGTTATAAATAAGTTCTCTCCAATCTAGTAGAGAGGGATACTAAGTTAAGGATAATTCTTGGAGATAACTCTACTCATCGTGTAAAAGGATTTGGATTGGTTAAATTTAAGTTAAAAATTGAGGAATCAATTCTGTTAATTGATGTCATGTATGTGTCAGGTCTTATGAAGAATTTTATTTCTATATATGCATTAGAAGATAAAGGGATGAGGGTTTCCTTCATAAATGGTAAGGTCCTAACTTGGCATGTTGGTTCACATATAAAAGATGCATTCACATTAGGATTGATATCTTAGGGACTCTACAAGGTCACGGGAAGACCACTCTTTGCATTAGTTCATAACACCAATCATATCAGTGAATTATGGCACCGCAGACTGGCACATCTACATTATGATTCTCTTCCGAAATTGAAGAGGTTGGTATCAGGTATACCTGATGTACAAGATCATCATGAACGAGTTTGTCCTAGGTGTGCTAGTGGAAAAAAAACAAGGGGACCATTTCCCTCAAGTGAGAAAAAGACAGATGATATCCTCCATCTTATCCATTCAGACATATGTGGTACGATGTTTATGCACTCCATTAGCGACCATCTCTATTACATTACCTTCATTGATGATTATTCTAGAAAGACATGGTTATATTTCATCGAGCACAAGGATGAAGCCTTCGTCAAATTTTAGGAATTCAAAGCATTGGTCGAGAATCAATCTGGGAAAAGGATCAAAGTGTTCAGATTCGACAATTGAGGAGAATACATGTTAAAACAATTCATAATATTCTGCAAGATGGAAGGGATTAGGAAGGAAACTATTGTACCTTATACACTTGAACATAATGGTATTGCTGAAAGAAAGAACTAGTCGATATTAGAATTTTCTCGTGCTGAGCTTCATGATCAAAATGTACCTAAGTTCTTATGGGTTGAAGCAACAAATGTTGTTGTATATGTTCATAACCGAGTGCCTCATCAAGCGTTGAAGAATAAGACTCCAGAAGAAATATTCACAGGTAACAAGCCAAAAATCAGTCATCTTCGCATATTTGGATGCCCTGTATTATTTCATGTACCGAAAGATAAAATGAATAAACTAGAAGCTACAGGTAGAAAAGGCATATTTTTGGGTTACTGTGAAAATTCCAAGGCTTACAAAATATACATTCCTAGTCAAAGGAAGGTTGAAATTAGCAGATACGTAACCGTCGATGAAGATGCAACGCTTTGTAAAGCAAGATATCTTCCTCCACCTCCTAAGGAAGATGATGCTGATAAGGATGTTCTAGATATCCCTTTTATGATCGAGTAAGGAAATGATGATACACCCATGTAACCTATGGAATATCCATTAGATCCACCTCCCAGTGATCCTCCTTCAAGGAAAAGACTGCTATGGCTTCACGAAACTCTGCAAGATAGTGGAAGGAGTATTCATGTTCGTCGATCATTCAGAGAAAGGAAGGACCCTTGAAGGTATTAGGGTTATTTTGCAGCTATGAGTACCATGATACAAGTTGAACCATCCTCATTTGAAGAATAAGTTAAAGAACTTGCTTGGAAGGATGCCATGGCCGAAGAATATGAATCGATTGTGAAAAAAAATGGGTGGGATGTTGTACCAATACCGCATGGGAAGCCTGTTGTGACTTCGAAATGGTTTTTTAAAATCAAGCATGCAATCGATGGCATCATTGAAAAGTATAAAGAGAGGTTTGTAGCTCATGGTTTCTCTCCAAAATAGGGAGAAGATTACGATGATATATTTTCTCACATGGCTTGATATACAACTATCCACTCGATAGTTTCCCTTGCTTCTAGTCAAGGATGGAAATTTCACCAAATGGATGTAAAGACCACCTTCCTCCATGGTATGTTACAGGAAGAAGTCTTTGCGGAAAAACCACATGAATTTTAAATGGAAGATCACACAATTCATGTGTGAAGGTTGAATAAATCATTTCACAGATTGAAGCAATATCCCTGAGCTTGGCATGATCACATTGACAATTATCTAATGAAACTGGGTTTCACTAGAAGTAGTGTGGATCCCAACCTCTATTTTAAAGTTGTTCATGGTATGATTTTAATTCTGGTTCTATATGTTGACAATTCATTCTTAACAGGAAGTGAACCATTTATTATCGAATGCAAGATGAATCTAACCTTTGAATTCGAAATGAAATACCTCGGTATTATGCATTACCTTTTGGGCCTTGAGGTATAGAAAAGGCCTGGCGAGATCTTTCTCTCACAAGTAAATTATGTGGTAAATTTTCTAGAAAGGTTTGGTATGACCGAGTGCAAAGCCATGGTCACTTCGATGGAAATTAACTTCAATAATTTTTCTGGTAAAACAACTGGAACTGATCTAGCGAATCCATCGAAGTATAGAAAGTTGATTGGGGCTCTGATGTTCCTTGTGAAAACCCACCCAAATATATGTTATGCAACAAACACATTGAGTCAGTTCATGACCGACCCCCTTCATGTGAATTTGATAACAGCCAATCATGCATTGAGATACTTACAGGGATTGATCACATTGGGTTTGAGATACTCTGCTAGAGATATCCAACATCATGGATTCACTAAGGTTGATTAGTTAGGTAATGTAATCGATAGAAAGAGTACATATGGATGTTGTTTCAACTTTGGTTTTTCCATGATATCCTAGATGAGCAGGAAAAAAAATTCAGTAGTGTTGAGAACTATGGAAGCAGAGTACATTTCTTCTAGCACAACAAGCTGTGAAGCTATGTGGTTAAGAAATATCTTTGGCGAGCTCCTTGTTCAAGTGTTGGATACTACGTAATTTATTGTGATAATAAGAGCGTGATTCTTTTGGAAGAGAATCTTGTGTTTCATGAAAATTCCAAGCATATTGAGCTTTGATATCACTTCATCCGTGACATGGTGCAGAGAGTAGTTGTTAAAATCCAACACATTGCAACAAATGCTCAAACTACAAATATTCTTACCAAGGCATTATTGAAAGGAAAATTCTTATTTTCCAGAGAACATCTTGGACTAATATATGTAGCCCTTCTGGATAAGGGGCAATGCTGATCGAGAACACTGAGAAAACTCTTCCTACCTTGCTTGAGCTCTCAGGGTGAGGAATTGAGGTGAAGGGCTCCTGGGGTTGAGGGAACTCTGGCCAATAGGGTTGAAGACGTTTCTCCCCTATTTTTCACTCATGGGATGTGTGTGAACCTTGTCCATTTTGAAAAGTTGAGTATCTCCACCACTATTGGTTGTTGTAGAGTATACCCCAGTTGGCATCATACCCACAAGCATGGCTTGTTGGGATTGTCCCTCCCCATTTGGCCAATGGGTTGAGGAGGCTTGGAGGCGTGTGATCCTTACCTATTGGTAAGTTGGGTATCTCATCCAAGCTATATTTTTATGCAGATGTTCCACCACTTGAATGATGAGATTCATTGATGGGAAGATCATTAGGCAACATGATTGGGTTGAGACTTGCTCCCCTTTTATGACTCTGTGTTGAGGGTGAGCTCCCTGATGAGATTCTAGGGTTGGAGATGTGCTCCCATGTGAGATGAGTTATCATGTTGCTAGATGTGGGTGGAAGCGATCACTCCCTAATTATTCTTCTTCTTAGATTCGAGAAAGTTTCAGCAGATGGAGTTGAGCCAAGATGACACCTTCATGCAAAGATGTACAAGCAGAGATTAGATAGTGGAATTATTCCTAGTTGTGAGGGAGCATTAATTTTTGGTAGCTAGAGTCAATTTCCATAATGGAAAACTCATATGATCAAAATAACAAGTTAACTAGATTACTCTTTTCGAGATGATCAAAATCGGTCTATAGATTGTCCCAATCGGTTAAGAGAGTGTTAAGCTATGATTTGTTTTATTATTTTATGAGTTGGGTAAATTGCATGTTGATCTCGTTAAAGCCCCAAGCGGTCCCTCATCAAGTTATAAATAGAAGCAGCCTCAAGCTCATTTTCACACATTCACTCATGAGATCTTCTTCATGTTGTTTTGGTTATTGGTCATTTTTTTCTTTTCTAGCTCACATAGGTATATCAGAAGAGGTTCACGCAGTGGATTGGGATCAAAGACCGAGGCACATTTCAGATATGGGTATTTTGGATCTGGGATGTGGGTAGGAGAACTTGAGCTAGAGACTCTATTGGGCTTGGGCCATGGGCTAAGACTTTTGTGGTCGTGAATCAGCTAGTAAAATCGCCTGCAGGAAGGCTTCAAGACACGAACAAGTTTCTAGGGTATTCAATCCCTCAGTCGCGGGCACAAAACTCTGTTGTAGTGACTCAGATTTGGTATAGACGCAGACAGTGCATGTTAAGGCCGCGACTCTGTGAGTTATTGGGAAGATCATAATTGGTATTATTTCAGTTTCTCAAGTAGTATCATCAGTCATCCATCACGCAGTCACATCAGCGTCAGATCCGTTATTGACATTTTTTTAGACTCCGATTTCGATCGGGGAAACTAATATCACTTGGTATCAGTGATCCATTGATTTTGTATTTTGCTGATCTATAGATCAGACCAGATTATTATCCCCTATATTATTGTACTAGGCTCATTGTACTGTCTATTGGAATATTTTAAAGAAAATCTATAGAAGAAGAATATTTGAAATGGTTTCCCCCAAAGCGGGGTTTTTCCTTGGTCTTGGACCAATTTCCGTGTCTCAAGGTTTTGATATTGTCTTCTTTGTCTTTGCATACAGTTTTATATATTTAGTTACAATTTATGGTTATTTATATTGCATATATCTAAATATAATGTTAATGAAAATCTGATTTTGGCTTAAGTAACTTATACAACATAGAGAAATATTGAAAAATTAACAATCTTGATCCCATAATAGGGCACTATAAAGTTGATAAAATGACATAGAATTTTTTTTGGGTGAGCCTTTGGCGGAAAAATTTATATATATTATTGGCTAATTGAGTTAAATAATGTGATATTTTCCAATGAATGGGATAACCTTTATGGAAAGATGAAATTTATTTAAACTTAGTAAATTGATTTTATTAGTCCATTTCCTTAGAGAGCTAAACGAATTGGAGATAAATACATAGTCACTACAATTAAGGATTTATGAAAATTGGTTGAGGTGGAGTATTGTACAAAGGAAATTGTGGCTAAGTTCATATATGAAAACAAAGTTACATGATTTAGATATCCCTAAACAATTATCAGTGACCAAGGAAACCACTTTTTTAGTGGGAAAATTTAGGTGCTACTAAATAAATTTATGATCAACCATAGGAAGATGTAATGACCCTCATATGCACCATTTTTTTTTAACATTGTCATCTCCAATTTCTATAATTAATATATTTATTTCCTACAATTGACAGTATAAAAACCTATATGAACATTTGATTAGATACTAATCAAAATTACTATTAAAGTATTTCTCTTTTTCTTCTTAAATAGTCTTTGTGGTTTGCATTGTTTCTCATTCAAAAGTTACTAAGGAACTTTTCCCTTCACCTAACAACCATATAAATTATTTTCTCTTTCAAACTTTACTTACCATAAATTATGGTACCAATGGTTTTATTCCCATTATCATCATGTAAAAATATATCTTCTCATTTGGTTCACAACCAAATTACATTTATATACATGTACTATGATCAAAACATGGTGTCAATTTAATACTTGCGAAGTTTTGTAGAAATTTATAGAAATTCTATACCAATGGATTCATTCTGATCTTGTGATGTACTAAAACAAGATATTTAATCCTTCTACAATATTTACAATATACAAAGCACGATCGCTCAATCACATGCAAGTAAGAGAAAGAAGTAAATCAATTGCACAACACAAGATTTTATTTGGGAAAACAACTGATAAAAACCCCGCTATCATATATTGTATAAAGTCAAGGAATCATGAAAAAATACAATGCTTAATCTCTTATGAGATTCTCTAGTACTCTGTCTTTTGTCTCCTGCTGATCTCGGCAAAATTGGACAAACACATAGCCAATTCTCAGCCTTCCTTCAGCTTGCCTTATTCACACAATTCCTAAATAATTAGGCTCCTATTAAATATAAAAATCCACCTTCCTTGATTACGTAATCCATCATGGCTTCCTCATGGATTTATAATTGCACTCACGCAATTCTCTAAAAATACAACTGATATTTCTGTTTCCTTTAACCTATGTCTCAACAGGGTCTTCCTCAGAATTGACATGCATGCAACTATTAATATCGAATCATCAGTTATTTGATTGGTCACTACTTGTGAATTAAATATTATTTAATTCGTTGGAGCTCTTACTAATTCATCACTCAGTTAGAACTAGTTAAACTGATTTTAACTCAATTAATTGAGTTAACTGATTACACCTACACCCCAATAGTGAATTAAATGCATTTGGACCCCCAAAATATTAGAATCACTCTACATGCCTCATCTTAGACCCTCAACTCAAATTTCTTGTGCTAACTCAGTCATCATGACTTAGTTAATTAACTGATAGAAGTTGTTCTGAGATGAAGTTACAATTTATAGTCCAATTTATTTAAGGGAAAAATAAATTAGACACCCACATTCCTCACCAGTGTGTAACCTCACCAATGTGTAACCTCACCAGTATGTAAGCTCATCAATGTGTAACCTCACCAGTGTGTAACCTCACTAGTGTGTAACTAAAATTCTTCACTGAATTTCCTCACCAATGTGTGTGTAATTTTTGTCCTTTCTGATTTCTAATTTAATTTTTTCTTGTTGAAAATTTCAACACTCCCTCTCAACAAGAAAGGAATTCAATTTATCCCAATCTGGTACCTTTGTAATGTTTTTCATTCAACACTTCTCTAGTTTTTTTTTCACCTGCAACTCCTCAAATTAAATAGTCTCCGAAAATCAGAATCAATATATTGTATTTGTCATCAGAGTCTTCTGACTAATGCTAGCTACTGAACATGTTTATTGGACTCTCCACACTATTGTTAACATATGCATCCATGCCCTCTACACTGTTTCCAACTCTGATCTATGCTCCAGTATTCGACATATGTCACTTTGATTTCTTTCTCCCTGCCATTTGACTGCATCAATCCAACCTATCCTTCCTGCGACTGTTGTACTATGGGATTTTCATAGCCTGGTTTGATCCATGAGACACACCATCTGAATGGAGCCTACCCAAATTTATTCTTAGGATTATATCTACACATCACCCCACTTCTCACCTAGAGGTATGGATGCATGCACTCCCTTTGCTCATCTGGCTTGAAATTTCCCCCTCCTGGAGGTCTCTACTTGAGTGGAATCTTCCACTCGATCTCCTCTGTGCTTCTCCAATTGTGGCTGCTCCACAACCTTTTGAGACTGCTTTTGAGGCTGCATGTTGAGAAATACTTGCTCCCTCTCAATGACCAAGTCATTAACCACTACTTTTCTCCTTAAAGATTTGCATGCATCGTCGACCTCGAGAGGATATAAGTTCTTCACTAGTAAAAAATGATGAAATTAATGACTAGGTGACTAAAAACGTTAGTCAACGCAATTATTTCAAGTGAATTACTACTAAATCTGAGAAATTTTAAGTGAATGAACTAAAAATGACTAAATTAGTCTAGGGATAAAATATATGACTAGATAATAAGTGACTAAACTAAAAGTGACAAACCTAAAAGACTAATTTAGCTTAGGATTAAAATATATGACTAGATAATAAGTGACAAAATTAATAATGATTAATGTAAATGATTATTATAGTCCAAGAATAAAAATATGACCAAATAACAAGTAAAACAAGTATATGGATTAGTCATTTATGTTATTAATTTTTAATTGTGTCACTCCATAAATGGAAAATTGTAATTTTGGTACCGAAGTGTTACATTTCACTATAGGTGTCTTTGAATCCATCTACAGTGTTAAAATTTAGAGACAAATGGGTCTTTGAATTTACAATGTTAAAATTATGAATACCCTTTTGTCTCTAAAGTTTAACATTGTAGATAGATTAATCTACAGTTAACATAATTGCATGTATCATCTATCGACATTACACTAATGCCTTCATTATAGCTTTAGTAAAGGTAATATTTAGATAGTCAAATTAATATTTATATTTATATTTAATCTTTGGCCATAAAGTTTAATTTTGAAACTTCAATGATTTATGTTAAAAATGTGAGTTGCTTTAAATATAAGGTTAAATCTTCATGTTTACATTTAATAAATAGATAGATATAACATTACTTATGTTAAACATGTGAGTTCATTTAAATCTAGTATTAAATCGTCATATTTATATTTGGTAAATACTAAATAGATAAACCTAAAATATATATTTATAGACCTATTTAGTAAAGAGGTATGAATCTTTATCAATTTAAGTATGAACCTTAAATAATTTTTTAATGATGTATGAACCTTTGTTTTTTTGTAAGTCAATGTTCTATTCATGTAGGAACAAAGGAGTACATATAGCTTCTTACCAAATAGGTGGTCTCACCTTCAGCGGGTTTGTTGACCAAAATTTGCACCAGATGACAAAAATACGAAAGAGAGACTAGGGACATTGTCCATAAACGGTTGGGCCAGGGGCACAAAAACACATATAAAATATAAAGAACCCC
This sequence comes from Pinus albicaulis, assembly GCA_034641835.2. Taxonomy (NCBI): domain Eukaryota; kingdom Viridiplantae; phylum Streptophyta; class Pinopsida; order Pinales; family Pinaceae; genus Pinus; species Pinus albicaulis. Next base: position 901,813,078 of record CM076581.1, read on the forward strand.
AAATATCATACTAGTCGTCCGACGTGATGGATACAAGTTTGTCCAAGGCTGTTCTTGCAGGCGGTGGAGGACATAAGTCACAGTGAACGTGCCCTTCAAAGTGCACCAACCAAGTCACCAAATTTTATACTTTCTTAGTGAGTTGATTTTGTCCTCGCCAAACAACTATCAGTCTCTCCCAGACTTAGCACTGTAAATAGTGCATTCGTTCCAATGTTGGCATTTACTCTGCATGCTCCTCATGAAAGACTCTTTTAGTTGTGTCCACTCTTTCCATCAGGTTGTTGGTAATTGCACGACAGTCTGCTAGGAAGCAATGATGGATAACTTGCCCCTCATTTAACTTAGATAAATCAGACCCATGATTCCCCTTTCCACCATGGGATCCTCCACCTCGACGAATCTTCTTTTGAACCCTCAAAACCCCACCCCTGATATCCCCCCGCTTACCTCTTGCACGACCCCCATGCACACCCACGCTACTGAGTCATGCATGCCATGCAGTCTTGCCAACTTGGCGTGGAGCTGCCATGATTATTTCTGAGCCTGTCACCCCCACAAGGCCATGGATGATAGGGGAGGGAGAATGGCCACACCGCACTTGGGGCTTCATAATTCTCCAAGTTCAAGGAACCCCAGCATGTGGAGAGTCCAGAAACTAGACCCCCCACCATATAAAACAAACAACACCAACAAAGGATCCAAATTTCATCATCCACCACTGCAGGAAAGCACAAAGCGACCTCCCACTACCAGGTAAAGACTGCCACCACTAGGAAAACCAAATACCATCACTCATCAAACCAACACAAGAAATTGAACAAAAAATGATGACAAAGTAGCCAACACCTGAGTGTAACTTCCCTCAGTGCATCGACTAACCTCCAGTTTCTCCACATAGTGACCACACACAAATCCACCAAAAATTATCACAACTACGTTGGAGGGCACGAAATTGGGAAAAGAAACTTTATATTTTTGTCCTCTTCTGAGATCCATAGAGCTTGACTCTTCAACCTTCACTCTTGATCTTCTCAGTCTAACAAACTCATTTTTAGATCCTCTAGGGATCTTAAGGACCAAATCTCTACATTTGAAAACACTCCCCTACATATTTCAAATATCTCCTGAATATTTCCCTTGGTTTCTTTTAGGAGAGAATGTTAATTTTCCTTGAAATCCTTGGACCAAGAGTTGTTAATGTATTTTATTCGAGTTAAATTATCCACCATATGTTTCACACTTGAATCCCCCAACTCTTGAGAGTAAGGAATATATTTTTTCATTTCCAAATTCTTGTAATCTTCCTCTTAGAGCCATTCCAAGTTAAACTTAAGTGAGACAGGGGGATTTTGATCTCCTTTTACCAACCAAATAAGGATGGTAAAATGGTCCAAAATCCCTCCATATTATACCATGTATCTTAGAAAGAGAGTTTCTTCTCTAAAGGATTCAAGGACCAAGAGTTTTTCTAACCGATTTACAAGTGCATCCTCTCCTCTCCTAAAATTCTTCTAGGTGGGAGAAATTTTAAGCGGCTCCACATCCACTAGTTTTATTTCTTCAAATAGATTTTTAAATAATAATTTAGAGGGTACCTCCTTGCCTAGGATCCCAAAATGTCTCTTAGGGAGAGGCTTAAGTTTAGGTCACCTCCCAGTATCACATTTGAAATCTCCAGAAGCCCTTGTACCTTTAGGTCCTCCTAGTGCTCCTTGTTGTTAATATAGGGGGCGTAGAAATTCGGTAGTAAAAAAAAAGAATTGAATTTTGGGACTTATAGATCAACATATATCCAAGCTACCCAAAGTTGATGCTTTGGCTAAAACTAAAGGCCTCCAAGATACAGTTAGTTTTCTTGAAAAATTATCCACATCCAAAATACTTACTGATCAACCTTGAAGTCGGCCTCATAAAAAATGCTTCAATTTTTCTCTTGACACCATAGTCTATTGTAAGAGAATTATATAAAGAGATAGGGACTTAATGAGCCTATTCAAGGCTTTCATATTGGGGATGGCCCCAATTCGTCGGGTGTTGAAGGAGAGGATTTTCACGGGGCTGCCCCATTAGGGGATTTTTCTATAAGGACCCCTTTTATAGTATATTATCGACCAAATTTAATTTCTAGCTCCATTTTCGCCCCTTTTTTCAAAAGGGTGGTCTTAATCCCAGCATTTGTAGGAGGGAAAGGGTTATGGGTTAGGCCCCTATAGGGTAAGTGATTTTCCTTGGATTTAACTCAGGATGTTAGGCTATAGTCCCTTCGAGTAGGAGCTAGATTTTTTGGGGATATTAAATTCTTGGATACAACCAACTCCAAGATTTTACTGGAGGCACTTCCTAGGGAAGAACAAAGGGATTTTGACTCTTTCAATGGAGGAACCAATTTAACTAGAAATTATTGCAAGCCTTCTACTGAATCTTAGCTATGCAAGGACTAGATATTATAATTTTGGGACCAACATATTCTATGCCCTTCCTGGAAGGGTTTTTTGAGAGGGAGGCTCAAACCACAAATTATTCCAAAGGGAGGATATGGTAGGCAAAGAAATTGTTATTTCCATCTTCTATCGCATAATGAAATGGAAATTCATGGGGGTAGGGGTTAAAATCTTATAAATATACAAATATTCATTGATTGGCTACTCCTATACATCTAGTGTCTTCTATGCATTCATGTCTTCCTCATCTAGAGTGACCACTAGAATCTTAGGCCAGGGGACAACCTATTTTTACTTCCATGACCTTTTATGAGGCCCTTCATTTGGAAAAGACTAGGGACACACGATGACCGTATGACTTACCTCATGGAATCTATTTCACCAAAAAATAAATTTCCAATAATCTAGGTTTTGGATCTAGTGCCTTTCGCCTTCATCCAAATTCAATTCATCCAGGAGCCCTTCCCTTGTTAGTTTTTGAAATGTAGTAAATAAAAAAATTATTTATGATAAATATCAATTACTTCTGATGATTTTATGTATTGTTTTAGAATTTACAACTTCTTCATCAAGAAATTGTACTTCAAAAATTCAACCATACAATAATAATAACAAGTATAGATCACAATGCACATAACCAACACAATGTTTACCCTAGGGAAATCCACTTAATGAAAAAACTAGTAATTATTTCCTTAGAGAATCGAATTCAATAAGAGATATCGAAGTCAAAGCTATAAACAAGCTTATAAACAAGAGCATCCACCAAGTGTCCAAGTCATCCCTATTTAATCTGATTGTAACCACAAATATATATCACAGAAAATGTTGCTCTTATTGCACACAGATAACCAATAAAAATTTGACTCTTTTGCACAATATATGTACCACATACCTTCAACCATATACCATAGAACTTAACCACAAAATTCGACCCTCTAGCACAAAGATGATCACAAAATTTTTAGCCTCTTGGTTCCACGGAAATTTTTCCTCCTTCATAGAAATGTTTTGGCCTCTTTGCATAGAAATAATTCACATAGTATTGGTATCCTTATTCCAAAAAATTTTAGCTTCTTTTCACAAAGGTATACCAAAGAAAATCTTGGTCTTTTCAAGAGATATGTCACATAGAAATTCAACCCTTTGAATTGCCTTAATATTCTCCTTTACTTGCTTCGTATGGATAGATATTATGCTTGATGCTCATAATGAATTGATATTAGAGAGGAGGAAAAATGAATTTAATATATAATGAATCCATGGGTCAAATGGGTGCCAACAATAGCTGAGTCAATTTGTAGGATAGAAGGCCAACTTAGACACTTAGGGCTCCAAATACAATTTAAATTTGACTTTTAATAAATAAAAATAATTATGTTTTACAAATGAGCATGAATATCATGCCTTACAAATACATCAATGATAACTATATTAATATGAATACCGACCATAGTTACAAACTTCAACACTTAGCTAGGAGGTATTCATAATGACTATTAAGGTAACCTCAAGTTGAAAAATTCCCCAAGGAAATATCAAGATTAAGATAAGCATCATCATCAATATCAAAATCACCAGCATCAATATAATCATGATTCACCATCAAACAACTATAGACAGTATAGTTGAAACACTAGAGGCCTCATTAATGATAATAAATCTCACTCTAGAAATAGATCTGAGCATGATTCTAGGATGCTCCTGCTCACTCTAGAAAGAGATCCAAGTGGCCTCTAGGACTATTATCCACCCAAGGTCTAAAAGACACAGGGGTAATATTCTATGTCTAGCCATTCTTCAAGCCAAGGTCAAAGTGACATAGGAATAATGTCTTCTATCATACCATTCTCCAACCAAGGTAAAAGTGACATAGGAAGAATGGCAGTCTGCCAGACCATTCTTCAACCAAGTTCTATGTACTTGACACATGGATAACCTCTCTAATTAAGTCAAAGTACATGACACATGAAGAATTCCAGTCCATAATTCTATCTAATCTCTCAAACCATTCTCCAACCAAGGTCATAATGATTCTAGGAGAACTTCTCCAACCAAGGTCATAATGGAACAGGTAGAATATCCATTCAAAATGAAGTATCATCATATTTCGCTCTCAATGAGAGAGGAAATCTCCACAAGCCCAATCTTGTCCCTGAAGTACATAAAATTCCCTCTAGAAAGAGGCATCGTAAAAATAGTATGTATCTTCTCATTAGTGGGTATGTACTGGAGCTTCACAACTCCCTTCAACACCATTCTTGAATGAAGTGATACGTTATTTGACCTATCATAATTGTCACTACCCACACTTGATGAAAAATAATCTAGCAAGTAGCTTGATAAGTCAACTTCTTCTAAACTTTCTAATTCAACTACAATATACTTGACCTCTTCCATACTGAGTGTAACAAATGAATTCTTCATGCTTATCCAAGAAAATGATAACAAATCCAAAAATAAAGCAACAAATTCATTTTGTTTTCATCACTCTCTTCCCAATCTAAGTCTATAATTGTACTTCTCATCGATGTCCAATTGTACCATGCTAGTAATAAATGTTGAGAAACACTTCTTGGCTCAATAGTAAACTGTTATGTTCCCTTCACTAGATCACAAATGGTTTCTGGACACCCAACTGGGTACTCCCTCTGAGACTGAGACATATCCTTATCCGATAGTTCAGGCAACTCCCTCGGCCAATGTTGTATTTTATTTTACCAACCATTAATGACAATCCATCATATAAAACTCAGAGGTTAACTCCTTCTAAATTATTTAATGATATTTTATACTCACAATCTTGAGGTATCTCTTATGTACACTTCTTCCTCCTCAATTATTGAGGAAAGAAATATTTTCATCAACCTAGTGCAATCTTCAAAACAATGATAACAGAAGTGTACCTCACAATAGGGAAAAATGTCATGTCATGATCCTATCCCTCTTAATGGGAGAAAATTCTATTGAAAGAGGCTTGTAGACACCATGATCAAAGCATACTCCATGTGTGTTGATCTAATTGATCCTTCTGAGTTCATGTCTCATCTGGTGCAATATATCTCAACAAAAGTCATAATTGTAGGAAATTCCTTTTGCTTTGCTTCATTCTTGCACTTGTTCCATCTTCTTGTGAAAACCTTGGCAACCTTTACTATGTCCCTACAATCCTCACTAGGAGGCCATGGAAGAAAAATTACAAATAAGCAAACAACTCAAATACAAGATACTAACTAATAATACAATGACAACAATAGTATTAAATCAAACATGAGAGATATAAGATGCCTGTATTTTGAGAAAAAAAATATGAGCTCCCTCTTAATATAATCCTTCTTGGAAATGATGGCATTCCTTCCTTTCACGAGATAGGGTTACATATTTCAATGTAAAATTGAACTAGGTCTAACTCTAGGCCTTTATCCACAACCCTAGAGCTTGATTACCAAGAATCCTAAATTTATAGGTTTTACTAAATAGTTCTAAGAAGGGCTATATATGACTTCTTATTTTATGTGAGGAACCCCTTCAACTCCCTCTTGCTCCTACCTTATTAATTCCAGTAAAAGAATTCCTTATCACCAACCACTAAAGCTTTTGAAGAATCGCTATTGGATTTATTCTGATGAGTATGCTCATCATCGTCATCATTGTCCTTCCTTTTCTTATCATGTGATGCTTCAAGAAAATAATAATTTCTGTAATGTCCAAATTTGCGAAATCCAACAATGGGCTTTTGATAAGACTTTATTTCTTTCTGAATTGGGTCTTCTACCTACACTTTTATTTTGAGAGTCAAATTTCTTCTTTCCATTATTCCTTCTAGATTTTGCAGCAATAGATTTAGATTCTTCTTCATCTGGACATTCAATCTTCCCTTTAGCTATAAGCCTAGATTCCTATTGAGCGAAAGAGGTCCAAAACTATTCAAACCTTGGAGTATCCTTTATAGCACATATACCAATGGTAAATGCATCCAATAGATCTAGTAGTCCATTGATTGTTCTAGTGATTAATTCAGATTAAAAAATGACTTCACCAATGCTTTAGATTTAATGTCTTAAGTGATATATCTTCATGAATTAGGATGTCACAGGTTCATACTTTGACATATTATTATCACAAAGTTGATTCCTTAAAGAAATATTTTGGCCAATGTTGTTGATTAAGTGAAAATTAATAAGAGTATCATATACTTCATTTGATGTATCCATCAAACAAATGGAATTAAATGATCCTTTGGAGTTTCAAATAGAATTATTTGAGCCTTGACCTCACCCTTTATAATTTTTCTTTCCTATAGCATCAATATCATCTCGTTGACATACTTTACCTTGGACACATTGCAAAAATTCATGTTCTTCTTGGACAAGATCAATTCTCTTCTTCCATGCTTTTAAGTTTGATGCTCCTTCAAGTTAGTTTCCTTCCTTGCAAGAGAGAACCATTTCCTCAGATATTTTGGACATATATATAAGAAATTTCTTTCTTGAGAGAGAGCGAGAGAGATAGATTCGACAAAGTGTGACCTTCAACTTGCTTTATTCATAAAATTTATGATACCATGTTGATTTTTGAAATGTAGTAAATACCAACACTTATTTCTAAACATTGATAATTACTTCTGATGATTATAAGTCTTCTCTTAGAATTTACAACTTATTCATCAAGAAATTATACTTCAGAAATTCAACCATACAAGAATAAGACAAAGTAGAGATCATAATGCATAAAACCAACACAATGTTTACCTTGGGAAAACCCACTTGGGGTAAAATCCTAGCAATTATTTCCTTAGAGAATAAAATTCAGCAAGAGATATAAAATTCAATGCTATGGAAAAACTGACCAACAAGAGCATCCACCAAGTGTCCAAGTCAACCCTATTCAATATGATTTTAACCATATAGATATATCATAGAATATGCTACTCTTATTGCATATACATAACCAAAAAAAATGTATCTCTTTTGCACAATATATGTACCACAGAGATTCAACCTTCTAACATAGATTTGAACCAAAAAAATCGACCCTCTAGCACAAAGATGATCACATAATTTTTGGATTCATGGTTCCACAAAAATTCAACCTCCTTCACATAAAATTTTCAGCCTCTTTGAAGATAAATAAGTCACAACTGCTTGTCCTCCTTATTCCACATAAGTTTGGCTTATTTTCACGTATGTATACCATAAAAAATTTCAGGCCTTTTCAAGAGATACGTCACATAGAAATTTAACCCTTCAACTTTCCTTGATCTTCTCCTTGACTTGCTTAGTATGGCTATATTATTTTTGATGCTCAAAACAAATTTTGCGTAGAGAGGAGGAAAAATGACTTTAATAATAGTGAATCCATAGGTCAAATGGGTGCCAACAATAGCTAATATGAATTGTAGGATAGAATGATGACTTGGACACTTGGGGCTCAAAATAAGGTTTAAATATGAGTTTTTATAATACAAATAGTTTTATTTTACAAATGAGCATGAAGTTCATACTTTAAAAGTAAATCAGTGATAAATATGTTGATATGAAGATCGATCATAGCTACAAACTTCAACATCCCTGATGTCCATTACCACTTGGACCCAATCCCATATTTGGTTCACCTTAGACTACCAGTTTTCCTCCATTCTAGAAAATATCCTTGTATTCAAAACTGGCAGGTTTGAATCGGTAACCGGTCAAACCGGCCCATCAGGGGCCTAGCCGGTCAAAAAACCGAGTTATTCACCCTCCTTTGCATGTTTTTCTAGTCAAACCGATGTTGAATGACTAGCTAAGGATGGAACTGGCTGGTTTATCCCTAAACCAGACGATTCCATCCTTAATCAGCTCATAAGCTAGCAACCACGCAGATGGGACCCACGCATGGATTGTTGGCCGGTTTAGCGTTGTTTTGGAGGGAAGAGGAGGGTTTTTTCCCTCCAAAAACACCCTCCCCAATCCTTTATTAGTATGGGAAGCCTCTCATTTGTCTCACACCATCTCATTTGGATCTTTTGTGAGTTTGATTGAGAGCTTGGAGAGTGTTGATTTTTTTCTAGAGCAGTGATCTTGAAGGATTGGAGTTGGAGTTGGAGCTATTTTGGAGGTAGTTTGGAGTTGTCAATAGAGTTGGCATCTTCAAGTGGAGGCTAAGGAAGCTAGTTTTCATTTCTAGGTAAGGATTTTCACTTGAAAAATCCCTCATTTCATTGTTTTCCATGTATTAATTTTATTTACGTGTTTAGCTATCCTATTTCTATCACATATCTAGTCCTATGCTATGAAATTTTGTATGTTTGAATGTGCATTTTGTTTCCTAAATTTAGCCTTGGTTTTCCATTTATCTTAGCTCCAAATTTTTTTAAATGGTAGATTTATTTCCAAATTTTAATTAGTTCAAGTCAAGATGGGTCCAAAATCCAAGGACAGTGCATGGGCCCATTGTGATCTGGTTGATGGAAAGACGATATGAAAATTTTGTAAAAAATCTATTAGAGGTGGGGGTATTATTATATTGAAACATCACTTGGCTGGGATAAGAGGCCAAGTAAAGCCATTTGATGCACCTAATGAAGTGATAGGTCTTGTTAGGGCAGAATACCTTGCCATGTTTGAAAATTTTGAGGAGACTAAGGCTAGGGAGAAGGCCATCCATGATGAAATTTCAAGGAAGAGGGAATTAATAGAAGCCATGAAAGAGAGTGGGTATGATGATTATGACATTCAAGACTCCATTTCTATCCCTTCCATCAATGACCCCTTTCATTATGTTCCTCCTGTTGGACAAAAATCAAAATCAACAAAGAGACCCAACATCTAGAGTTATTTCTCATCCACTGCTAATCCCACAACCACTTCCTCCCAGCCAAGTTGTCAACCCACTTTGGATCAACATTGGAAAAAACAATGCAAAGAAACTTGAGGGGATCTCTTTTGAAAAAAGAGATTTATTCCATTGATGAGTATTTGGCTGACTATAGAGATACATGGCTCAAACCAGGTTGTTCTATCATGTCAGATGGATGGACTGATGGAAAGAAACACACTATCATTAACTTCCCTATTTCTTGCCCTCAAGGAATAATGTTTTTTAGATCAGTTGATGCATATGATAAGGTGAAGGATGCAACCCTTCTATTTGATAATTTGGATGAGATTATTCAGGAAGCGGGGGAACAAAATGTTGTGTAGGTCATCAAAGATATTGCCTCAAACTATGTTCTTGCTGGAAAGATGTTTGAGTCCAAATATAGGACCATATTTTGGACTCCATGTGCTGAACATTGCATAGACCTCATGCTTGAGGACATAAGAAAAGTGGAGTGGGTAAAAAACACTGTAGAGCATGGAAAGAGAATTAAAAAATACATTTACAACCAGTCATGGGTATTGAGCCTAATGAGGAAAAAAATTGGGGGAAAAGAGCTTGTTAGGACTGCAATTAAGAGATTTGCAACTCACTTCCTCATGTTGCAATGTCTCAATTATCAACAGAAAAACCTGCATAAAATATTTTCTTTTGATGATTCGACTGAATCTTGGTGGGCTCATAGACAAGATGGAAAAGACACCAAAAATAAAGTCTTTGAAAATTATTTTTGGAGAAGGTCTTCAGAGCTTGTAAAAATTACTGAGCCCCTTCTTAAGGTGCTAAGGATGGTGGATGGGGAAAATATGGCAATGGGATACATTTATGAGGCTATGGATCAAGAAAAGGAGCAGATACAGGTTGTTTATAGGGACAGGTTAGATAAATATGGATGTATATGGGAGATCATTGATAACAGATGGAACAATCAACTCTATTGTCCTATACATGTAGCTGGGTATTTTTTGAACCCAAAGTATCATTACAAAGCTCGACTAGGAGATTTGCAGGACGGGGAGGTTAGAGATGGGTTGATTGATTGCTTAGAGTGCATGGTCCCTATCCATGCAGACTTGTTGGAAACACATAAAAAACTTACTCTTTTCAGTATGGAAGCTGGTACCTTTGGAAAGAACTTGGAGAAAATGGCAAGAGATGTGGATCAACCAGGTAAGAAATTCCAATTTGTTTTTCTTTTCAAATTTCAAGTTAAATTGTTTGTAAATAAGTAATGAAATGAACTATGTTACTAATTAATGTATTTTTATTTGCAACACATTGGTGGGAGTCATTTAGCGGCCAATTTCCTCAATTGAAAAAGTTTGCAATTAGATTCCTTAGCCAAACTTGCAGTGCTTTAGGTTGTGAGCGCAATTGGTATGTTTTTGAGAAAATACACACAAAGAAGAGAAACCGTTTGGAACAGAAATGGTTAAATGATCTTGTGTTCGTGCAATACAACCTTCGCTTGAGGTGAGACCAATTGATGAATAAAACACCTAATCTAGATCCCATTGTGTTGGACGATATTGATCCAACATCAGAATGGGTGGAGGAGATTGAAGATCTAGTGTTTGAGGAAGATTTTGATATTGATGCAGCATTAGCGGGGGATGAAGTAGATTTGGTGGCGCCATCAGACCCAGGATTGGTAGCTGCATCAAGGAAAGGCAAGTAACCAATGGAAGGCACTAGTCATACAGCTCGAGTAACTTGTGCTTCCATTAGGTCCACTTCTATTGTTATTGGTGGTAGTGGTATTGAGGTTACAGATGAGGCTGAGGCATCCTCAGAATCTGATCCAGGTTATGTCTATGCATATCTTAATGTTGATCTTGTGTCTAGTAGTGGCGATGAATTTGATGATTAATCATTATTCATGTGTACATTGTAGAATCTAGACTCTAGACTTGTAGTCTTGTACTAGGCCAATGGCCTCATACCTTGTAGCATTGTTTTTGGACTTTATGGGCCATTTGTAGCCTCATTGCTTATGTATGTTTCGATGATATGTATTGCACTCGGTGCCATTTTGATATATTCACCTTTACATGGTATATAAATGAGAAAAATTTCCTATTTTGTCTCTATTGGCTTGGAATCATGATTGCAAATCTTAAAAATAGTTTTTTTATTAAAAATTAATTATTTAATGTATTTTCTTAAAAACCTGTTCGTTTAGACCTGACCAATACTGGTTAGACCAGTTCTGGTCAGAAACCTCATTCATTAGGTCCAACGGTCTGGTCACCGATTTCATTTTTTAATACTATGATCTTGTTACCAATCGCCTTCAGGGTGTCGTCTTCCCAAAATTCCAATGGTAACCTAGGGAGATTTACCCCACTTTTTTTGAGGTGAAACATTCCCTTTTTGGGTCTAAGTGGATTGCCCACCTTTGTTGCACTAGCTCAGATGGTCCCCACGACCATTGAAGATCCAACATCATCGTTTCCCCAGCTTCTAAGTTCATCATAAAGACCAATGATCCAGGGGATAAAAAATATGCTCAAAAATAAAAATGCTCAAAATCACCCGGAACTAGTTCTAAATCGTAGTGTTCCTCATCCTAATTCTAAAATTGCTTGAATCATCTCAATACGAAATTGTATCATGAAGTTATGATGTTATAAAGTTTTTATAAAGTTTTTTCCCAAAAACTAAAAATTCAATTTGCAGGGTTGGCTGTGCTGCTGACTAGGAAGACCATACACTAACATCAACAACTGAATGGGAAGGTACAATGGGCAATACGGGCCAATCCTGTTATGCCACATGGAAACACTATAGAGGTTTGGGTGTCACATTATTATTGGTTGGTGTGTTTTGTATGTAGCTAATCACAATCTGCCAAATGGCCCAATGGGAGGCCACCATGTGGCGTACACCATTTGGCCAAATTTTTGTGAATAGGGTCAAATGACCTCAGCGGGGTTCAACCCTTAGAAATCTATCAAGGCAACCAATGATCTAACTATCAAACCATGCGTTGGTTCTTAACCTATGTTGTGGGTCTAATATATTTGAATACAATGGTTTTCGACAATTGGGAGACGGGGTGGGCACATGTCCCCAACCCGTGGTTATTCGACATCCATGCAAACGTGGTGGAAGGCGACGGGGGTGGGTGGTTATCCCAGGCCTTGGATCACATTAAAGACCATATACCCACACGACCATAACGTGGGGTTGAAGCCAAAGGGGGAAGGAACTTATTCTGGCCCCCATTCACATTAATTCATATGAACACCACCCGAAGCCAATGGTAGAGAAGCCAGTGCATGGCCCTTGGTCACAGAAACATGGCCCATAAAATGAGGACCAGTTCCAAAGAAATTAGTGCTTAAGGCCATATTGGCGTGGTTAAGTAGGTGACATTTTGCACCTTTTTCTGAGGGAATTATTCCAGTACCAGGATAAATTGTTGTTTGGCAGTTGGCGAAAAGGTGGATTTCATAGCACAATTAGTTGGTTTTGTGAATTTGTAGGAAAAATAGCAGGGTCATGGAGAAAGAGGCCTAACTTGGTCATTATTCAGCCTTTTTGATCCAAAAAAGAGCATAGAAAAGGGTTTTGGGTGTTCTAGACACAATGGCGATGTCATTTTTGCAATTTGAGCTATGTAAATTGATGTAATTTCATATTTGAGCATATAATTTAAATGCCCAACATTGGAAGATGGACCCAAAGACATATCCCAGGAGGGGTGAACTCCATCGTCAATTTTTTGTTTGTGTGATGTTATTCATGGTTTATTTTGATTTGTTTTGTTTTTTCAAAACTTAACTTAAAAAAAAAAAGTTTATGTGCTTTTGCAAATTGATCAATTTCTTGTAAGACATAAACTTTCTTGCAAATTTTTTTATGAAACCTTCAAGTTTTTAATTTCAGATTAGTTTGGTATCAGAGCATGGTTGTTTTGAAGGTTTGACTCTATTTGCAAGTGTTTTCTTGATGCTTACAAGGTTAAAGTTGAAAAGAGGAGAAGGAGCGCTTGAAGAGCCAAACCCTCAAATTTGTTCAAGGAGGTCACAAAATCCTCAAAATCCACCAGTCATGGCACATGAAGAAGGACATAAGGTGATGTCTAAGGATGAGAGAGATTTTAGAAATGCTTTTTAGGAATGTATGAAATGGTGAAATTTTATACAAAGAGAGGACAACAAGGTTGCATGGAGAGAGTTAAAATTAACCAAAAGGTAATGGTGGTGATGGGAGCAAGCCTCCACCTCCACCATCTCCTCCATCCTCCTCTTCTTCTTCATCTCCTTCACATACTCCTCCACGATCTTCAAAAGGACATGCTAGCTCTCCTTTTTTAAAGCATGATGTCAAGTTTGAATTGCCTATGTACAATGGGGAAGTAAATGCTGAAAATTTGGATAATTGGGTTCGTCAAATTGAATTATATTGCATGATTCAAAGGATTAATGATGATGTGACCAAGATCTAGCTTTCTTCTCTTCATTTGGAAGGTGCAACCCTCATCTGGCGGGAGGAAGAACTCAAGAAGATTTGAAGAAAAATGTGTGATACTCCCCTTAAATACATAGGTGGATTATTGATATGAATATGGGAAAACTAGTTATTGCTATGCTAGCTCCCTCATCAGTATTAAAAATGTGTGATTAAGGACCATCTCATGTTAACCATTTGTGAAGGGTTTATGTGTGTAGTTTCATGTGTTTTTGATGAAAAAATTATGAGTTAATTAGTGTTTAAAAACTCATATACAAAAAATGAAATGCAGAAATATAACTCACAACAATCACATAACACAATGGATGATAATAGAGTTCACCCCTCCTGGGCTACATCTCCATGGACCTACTTTAACTAGCTATGCCCTCTTGGGATTATGAATAAAATGTATGATTAAAAGTATTTGTGATTCTCCAATGGATTTTTTGATTTCTCCATTAGCTTCAGAAGACATGAAAACCTAAAAAATGACTATTCAATCTCTGAATTTGGTTACCAACTCCTCTAGGCTTAACCTCCCATCTTGGTGGTCATGGGCTTGTTTAATCTCCAAAGTGAAAAAATCACCTTCAGATGTGCTCCAATGCGTCTGAAAACTATACCATTGTATTCAAAAAATCAAATACATCTAAAAATGAATGTTTATTCACTCCATTTGGCCTTCAGCTGATCTGGGCATGGCCTTCCCTCCTAGTGGCCCTAAGCTTAAAAATTCTTCAAGTGACCAAAAATACCTGTATATTTGCTCCATTTCCTCTACAAGATGTTCCAATGGATTCAGAGCATGCCAATATTCTAGGAATGAATATTATTGAGCCAAAATTGTTCAAAAATTGCTCAAGCTAGGTTTCATTAAAGTTTTCCCTAGATTCTACCTCTAAATCTGGAAAACTGCCAGTTAACTCTGACAAATATGGAAGTGGTACTAAATTTGGGGAATCCACCAAAAATTCCACCAACTGCTAATTGTAGGATCAATTAATCCTTAATTGTGCTTAAGGTGTGTTAACTGCGCACTGATCCACACTTATCCTAGGCGTCGATGTGTGGTCTTATGGCATTGTTTTATGAGGAGGAGGGCTAGCCCATGGGATTGGCACCCTCCTTCTACCAACAGAGTCTACACTGCAGTTTAAATATCATTTGATGCACATACCTTTTCAAGTGACATGGTGTAGCATATTGGTATAAGGAAAGAGTGGAGTGGGCGAGGTCATGGGGTCAAACCCCGACCTTGCTCCTCCATATACATTTTTGCAACCATTAAAAACTGCGCATAACCAAACCTTTGAAACATTATAATATATGCCACATTTAATTCTACCCAAAATTTAGATATATCCAATGTTTACATTTGCCCATAGTTTAATAAACACAATCGGACCTTAGGTTATAACTATAACCAAAACCTTAGCATTGGATTTGAAATATGCCATTTAATATATGCCTCCAACATATGATTCGAACCCATAGTCAGACTTTAATGCCACTGCATAGTTTAAAGAAATGTGGATTTAAACTTTGGGTATGATTCGTAATGTGGAATTTCAAAATTTTTAATAGGTTTGGAATTAAATATAATAAATATTAATATATATAGTAAATATAATATAATATATGATTAATAACCATATAAAATATTATAATTATATATATATATATATATATATTCAATCCTTAGTAAAAGAATAATTCCAAACATAAAAATATCATGAACCCACATTCAACCTTGGAGGATATTGGGCAAATTTCAGCTTCACAACCAAACTGGCGAATCCCGTAGTGGCACTTGTCACAGTCCCATTGGGCAAAAACTGAAGAAGATTCTCTGCATGCTGACTCGGCTACCATGTAATCAACGTGTACATGTTCTGCAATTTTTTTTTAAATTGCGAGTTCTGAACGTGGATCATGAGACCATAACTTCTTCATCCAAACTCGGTTTTCGACAAAATGAGTTGCGTTGGATTCTTGGTGATGGGCCAATCATTGTCGTTCTAGTTTGGTGCTATTCTGATCAATTTCATTTTTGAGCTAATTTTTGCCCTTCATCCAGATTCTGATCAATTACATGGTTATTTGAGGCATACAATTCTTATGTTTAATCCCACCAATATAGATGAAGTATGTGTTCAGGAAACTCATTTCGAAGCAAGAGTCAAGAATGTTCCTCAACAAACTAGCAAGAAGTCATTCAAATCTAGAGACAAAGGAAAGGGGAAGTTTAAAGGCAAAGACACAAATAATGCTACAGTCAAGAAAGAGGGAGAGAAACTCACATGTAAACATTGTTCAAAATAAGGCCATGATGAATACCATTGTTGGAAACTACATCCAGAAATGAGACCCAAGAAGTTTAACAACAAGGGGAAACAAAATATTGTTGCAACAACTCAACAAGATCTAGGATCTGATTTAGGTGATGAAACCAAAATCACAACCATGGGAATGAAAGGTAAATCTTATATTGCAAGTATTAGTTCTTCTAGTAAGCTTATTAAGTCTCAAAATGATAAAGAGAGAATTGAGATTTTCGATATTAGGGTCATTACCAAACATACCAAAGTTGATACCTTGTTTGATAGTGGATATCCCAAGTTAACCTTATTTCTGAAGCTATTGTCAAGACACTAAACTTATAAACTACACCTCATCCTAAACCTCACTCTTTTGGTTGGGTATGTGAAAATTCAAAATTTCAAGTGACAAGAAAATTTAAACTTAAATTTTCCATCACTGCAAACTTTATTAATGAGTTAGAGCTTGATGTTTTACCACTTGACATATGTGGAATTGTTTTAGGGAGTCTATACTTGTATGACCGAAAATCTATGTTCTCTCATCATGAGAACAAATATCATCTTTTTAAGGATGGAGTTGAGTATATTGTTAGAGCACATCGAAACAAGATGAACTTGTATTTTGTAAGTACTGGTCAATGAAAAGGCTTGTAGATGCTAGTAAGAATTTTGTATTATTCATGATCAAACCCAAAGAACCTGTTGAATCTGAAGTTTTCCAATGATGTGATTCAAAACTCAAGAATGATTTGGTTGAAGTTGTTAACACATGATAAGATGTTCTAGGAATTTGAAAGGTTTCCTCCTAAAAGTGGAATCCAAAATGAGATTCAATTGCAATGGGATGCACCTCTTCCAAACATTGGCATGTACATAATGTCAGTTTTGGAGAATGTAGAAATCAAGAAGAAAATTCAAGAGTGATTTGCTTGAAAAAGGGGTCATTAGGCCAAGTACAACTCCTTGTGGGTCTCCTATTGTCTTGGTTCCAAATAAGGATGGTACATGGCACATGTGTGTGGATTTTAGAGATTTGAACAAAACCATGGTAAAGAATCATTATCCTCTTCCTCATATTAATGATTTTATAGATTAGTTAAAGGATGTTGTCTATTTCACTAAGTTAGATTTGAGAAGCGGTTATCATCAGATCAAGATTGTTGAACGTGATATTTGAAAGGCTGCTTTCAAGAGAAAAACAATGTTTGTTTGAATGGTTAGTTATTTCATTTGGGCTTTGCAATGCACTTGCAACATTCATGAGAGTTATGAATGATGTGTTGAGACCATTACTTGATGATTTTGTCATAGTCTAGTTAGATGACATTTTGATTTTAAGTAAGACTCGTGAAGGATATGCCAAGCATATGAAATAATTTTTAGATGTCTTAAAGAAATAGAAAATTTATTTGAATATGTCTAAGTGTGAATTTGGGAAAATCTCTTTGGTTTATTTGGGTCATATTGTAGGAGGGGGTGAATTAAATATTGATCCCTCAAAAGTTAAAGTCCTTGTGAATTGGCCTAAACCCAATGATGTAATAGAGGTTAGGATTTTTTTGGAAGTAGCAAAATATTGGAGAAAATTTATTGCTAATTTATCATCTATTGCACCTCCATTACATGTCTTGACAAGTGTGAAACTTATCTTTTAGTAGGGAGGAAAGCAACAAAAATCCTTTGATACATTGAAACATAAAATCAGTACAACACCAATTCTTGCACTTCCATATCTTAAGAAACCATTTGATATTCAAATTGATGCAAGTGATTATGCCATGGGAGCAATTTTGATGCAACATGGTAAGCCTATCATTCTGAAACCTTTACCAATGCATTCATTAACTATCAAAATTATGATAAATAGTTGTATGTTTAGTACAAAGAGTGAATAAATGGAAGCATTATTTTAGGGGTAAGGAAATGATTATTTGTACTGACCATAAACCTTTGCAATATTTACTATCACAAACCAAGATACAACAAGCTAGACATTTCAGGTGGATGGGATTCCTATAACGATTTCTTTTGGTAATCAAGTGTAAGAAAGGTATATACAACAAAGTTGTTGATATGTTAACAAGGCCTATTGCTAATTCATCTGTCATTCTCAAGCATAAATAAATCATGCATGAAATTGATATTGAATATTATGCTCAAGGTGACGATTTTAAAGGTTTTTATGCAAATTTGATTCAACCAATCATGTTGAATATTTGGATTATCATGTTCATAAATTTTTTTTTATCATCTTGGCAAGTTATGTGTTCCAAAAGGTGAAAGAGTCAATGTCATAAAGAAAGCCCACACTTCTCTTATTGCTGGTCACTTTGGTGTAGGAAAAACAATTACACAAATTCAGAGGTATTGTTATTGGCCTCACATGAATGAATGTGTTTCAAGATATGTAAGAGGACATTCCATGTGTGCTACAGGTAAGCCTAGCAATAGGAATTTTAGTTTTTATACTCCACTTCCTATTTCTTCTTGACCTTGGGAAACTATTTATATTGATTTTGTAGGACTACCAATGTCCAATAAAGGTCATGATTATCTTTATGTTTTTGTGTATCGTTTAAGAAAAATGTGTGTGTTGATCCCATGTAAGAAACATTTTACAGCTAAAAAACATCAAATATGTTGTTCCAAAATGTATGGGTTCACTTAGGGTTGGCCACTTATATTATTTCTGATCGAGATTCTTGATTTGTCAAGAAGTTTTGGTCAAGTTTATGGGAACTCATGGAAACCAAGATGAAGAAGAGCACAACATTTAATCCACAAACCGGTGGCCAAACAGAAGTGGTAAACAAAAAAATAGTACATCTTCTTCGTGGATATTGTGGTAACCATCCTAAACATTGGGATGAACATTTGCATTACATCTAGCATGCCTACAATCATGCTAAGCAGTCATATACACAAGTATCTCCAGTTGAAGCTTCTCCTTTGGATTTCATATTTGGTAAATATATTGTAGTAGATGGACATAGTGATGTGGACAAGGTCAAGAATTTCATTGAAAAAATTCAGCTAGTGCATCAAAGTGCACAAGAGTAGCATGAGAAAATCAGAGGAAAGTACAAGGAAAGACATGAAAAGCATCAGGTTGATCATGATTTCCATGTGGGAGATCAAGTTTGGTTATATATAAACAAGGAAAGACTTCAAGGTGAAGGTAAACATATCAAGCCAATCAAATATGTCCCTTTCAAAATTTTGGAGAAGATTGGTAACAATGATTTTCGATTAGATTTTCCACCTGACATGAAAATATATTCTATTGTGAATGTGGAAATCTTGAGATTGTATGAGCCTCCTACAATTGATGATTAAGGAGATAATGTTCAAATTCCATCTACAGAATATTTTTCTCTCGAATATTTAGAAGAATTGTAGCAAGATACCATTCTTGACAGGAGGATAAGGACTTCATGTAGAGGCAATGCGAAGTATGTTTGTGTGGGGTTCAAAGGTACTAATCCAAGTAAATCAAGGTGGATTGAGATAGAGAAAGTGAGGTAGTTTTACCCTCACTTACTTGCTGAGTAAAAATAGACTTTTGGTGGTCCAAAGCTTCCAATGGGGAGGAATGATCTAGGAGATAAAAAATATGCTAAAAAATAAAAATGCTCAAAATCTCCTGAAACTAGTTCCAAATCATAGTGTTTATTTTCCTAGTTCCAATGCCACTTGAATCACCTCCATATGATGTCATGTGAGGAATTTATGATGTTCTGAAGTTTTTTACCAACAACTTAAATGTCAACTTGCAGGGTTCAATGAGCTACTGACTGGGCAAAATGTATGTTGATGTCAACAACTGACTGGGTAGACTGTACAGTGATGCCAAAAATTGACTTAGTAGGTACAATGGGAAATAAGAGCTAATCCCATGATGGCACGTGGTAGCACCATTAGGTTGGGGTGTCACATTATTATTGGTTGGTGTGTTTTGGATGTGGCTAATCACAGGTCACCACATGGCCCAATTGGAGGTTGCTACATGGCAGCCAAAATTTTGTAAAGAGGTTCGAATGGCCTCAGTGGAATTTGAACCCTAGACATCCGGTGAGCCAACCAACAATATAACTTTCACACCATGTATTTATTCTTAACCTATGTTGTGGGAAAAATATATTTGAATACAATGGGGTTCGACGATTGGGATAGGGGCGGGGCACGTGGTCCCAACCCCTAGTTATTCGACATCCATGCAATCGTGACAGAAGGCGACGGGGGAGGGTTGTTATCCCAACCTCTATGTCACATTAATGCCTATATACCCACATGACCATAATGTGGGGTGGAAGGAGGAGGGGGTAGGTAGTTAGGCCGACTCCCAGTCACATTAATTCATATGGCTTCCACTCAGAGCCAACAACAGAGGTGCCAACACATGGCCCTCAGACACAGACACATGACCCATAAAAGCAGGATGGATACCAAAGAAATATGTGCTTAAGGCCTTATTGGCATGGTTAAGTAGGGGACATTTTACATCTTTTTCAGTGGGAATTTCGCCAGTCCTAGGAAAATTTATTGTTTGGCGGTCAACAAAAAGGTGGATTTCGTAGAAAAGTTAGCTATTTTTGTGAATTTGTAGGAAAAATAGTAGGGAAATGGAGAAATAAGCCTAACTTAATATTAAGAAATAAATTAAAACCAAAAAATAAAGGGACAAAAAAATCTGTTGTTTAATTTAGAGGCAAAGCAACAGGCAAGGAAACATATAGGGCAAGGAAACATATATGAATGAATGAATGAATGATATTTTAACGTTCATGAGACTAAAAATAGTATATGGAACCACCAACTTCCTTGTTTTTTTCGTTCTGTAATTCAATCCTTTTCTTACTCAAATTGATGATGAGTTGACCCAACCTTCTAATAGTTCCATCACTCAAAAGACAATGCCACGGAATTGATGCTAACATACTACGGTAGCTAGCCATGATGTCTCTGAAAGCGTCACATTCCAAAATGAAATGTTTTTCTGATTCCACTGTCCCAGAAGTGCAAAAATTACATACCCTTTCTTCCCAAGTTTCTTTAAGTCTCTTCCATTGTCCCATTTCACACCAATCCAACTCGAAAGGAACTGGATATTTCCCAAACACATCAACATAATGACTACATTAACGTAACAAATTGTTCAAGATACCACACCGTAGAAAATCATTGGAAAATCCGCGTCCAGAATCCAGGGATCCCATCTGAGAGATTGTGAGAGAAAAGTAACATTGCTTAAGCCACTTCTAGAATCACAGAAACCTCTGGAATTATAATATTTTTCTTATTCTTTATTATAATTGATTTTTATGTCCCATGTAAGAACTGGATTGCCAGGTACATTGAGTTTAAAGTTATGAAATTAATTACAATATTTCATATTCATATGACTGTTTTCAATGCTAATATGCACTGCAAGAGAGTCTCCAAAGTGCTCTCCAAAATTGACCCTATGAAGTGTTCATGAAATGAATATCTCTATCTCAATTTCTTTACTTTAATTCAAGTTGTCTGAACTAGGTTGAATATTTATTTTGTTCAAACTTATTGGATTGTATAAATAAGTCTAAATAAACTAAATATCATGGATAATTATTTTTACAAATTTTTATGGTACATATATATAGATATTACAGGCCACTTATGATAAATTTTCAACATAACTTAAAAACTTTAAAAAACGTTTAAAGTTGAAATCAGAAAATGGATCATATGATAGAGAAGTTAAGTGATACAAATGACCCTTTATACTTGTTGGAGGCATAATTATATCATTGGAGGGGAGAAGGGGGGAGATCCTAAAGGGTGAGGAGTAGGACATCAAACAAAAGATCATGGCTATTTGGATTGAGGCTGGAGACACGAACACTAAATATTTTCACAGACAATTTAATCTCGGGAAAGAACAAAATTGCATCAAACATATTAGGGATGATGATGGGAACATTTATACCACGCAAGAAGGTTTGGAAGAGGTGGATGTGATACATAGGTACCACCGGTTTGTAGATCAAGCACCTTTTATCGATCTAATTTCGCCTTTAATGTCACAGGAGGACAATGCTAATTTGGGTAGGGAGATTTCCTCTGAAGAGTTGGTGGCCACATTGGAGGCATGTGCGAAGGAAAAAATTTCTGGGCCAGATGGCTAGGGGGTAGAGTTGTTTCTCTCTTTCAAGGAGATGATGATCTAGGATTTACTTAGGGTAGCTGAAGAAATCTGGTCTAGGGGTTTTATCACAAGGGAAATTAACGCAACTTTTATCATACTGATCCCGAAGAAAAGGGATCCAATAACTTTTGTTGACTTTGGACCCATTGCGTTGTACAAATCAGTTTATAAAGTAATGTCTATATTAATTTCCAGGAGGCTTAAGCCTATGTTGACTAACTACATTACTAAGGAATAGTTTGGCTTCTTGGAAGGGAGGCAGATACATGATGCAATTGGAATTGCTCAAGAGATGACACATACTATCCACTCACAAACACAACAATCTTGTCTCCTGAAGGTGGATTTATGCAAAGCCTATGATTGTATTGATTGGGAGTTTTTATTAATGGTTTTAATTAATCTGGGATTGAACGTTGATAACTATAGATGGATTATGGCATGCATCAAGACAACAATTGTTTCTCTCATTATTAATGGTCTTTCGTCTAATTCTTCTCGGCGTTTGGAGGGTTGAGACACAGGTGTGTGCTGTCGCCATTACTGTTTTTGCTGGTGATAGACACTCTTAGCAAGAAAGTGAAGGATATTATGGAGAGAGGCATCATCGAGGGGGTTAAAGTAACTAGACAACATTGGGTGACACACCTTATGTTCACAGATGATTTACTATTTGGGGTGCAGGCTAATATGTAGGAATGGAACACCATCTATGGATCCATAAAGGAGTTTGGGACAACCTCTAGCCTGCTTATGAATGCAACTAAATCCCTACTCATACACAAAGGGGAGAGGTAAAATAGAATACAGTAAATCAATGTTCTCTTTGGGGTGACTACTAAGAACTTATTTGAAGGCTTCACATACTTGGGGGTTGTGTTAAAACCCTCTGGATACAGGAATAAGGACTCGAACTGGTTAAATGATAAATTCAAATCGAAACTTGATTGTTGGACACATAAATGGATGAAAATGGGCGGAAGACTTATCATGCTTCAGTCAGTCCTCCAAAACATATCCATTTATTGGATGCATCTATTCATGCTTCCAAAAGAAATACTGCATAGAATGCAAGTGATTATGAGTAGGTTCCTATGGTCTGGTGCGAATATGGGTACTAGAGCTGAACGAAAAATCCATCTAGTTCGGTGGTCCATCATTTCCAGACCAATTGAGGATGGTGGATGGGGTATTACAGAACTTAGTAACTTTAATAAAGGCTTCCTTATCAAAAACATGTGGAGAGAAGTTTTGGGTGAAGGCCTTTGGTCTTGCATCATCCAAGATAAATATCTCTATGGCCAATATTTCACTAACTGGATTATAAGTGGAGCTAAGAGGAAAACACATAGATCCTATATATGGAGAAGTATACATGAGGTTATTCAATTTCTCATGGGAAATATGAGATGGGAGGTAGGAAATGGAGCTAGGATATAGGTTGGCTTGGATGCTATTGTTGGAATGTGCACCAAACATACCTTATCATTATAGGTACTAGATCAAGCATATTTCCTTCTTGAAACAGGTCTCACATCTAGGATCACAAAATCTAGGCAGACAAGCATGGAGGTCAGCTGAGGAGTTGAGATTACCTGCTGTCTTGCACAAGGAATGGGAGGATTATACTTGTGGTATGAGGCATGATGGGATCTCCCTTACTTGCAGAGAATATCAGATGTGCTGGGTTGGAAAACTTAAGAAGGGGAGCCTGATGGTCAAAGACATTTATTTCCAATTACCGACAATTGATAGAGGGACAAAAGTAACAAAAAAATTTCAAACAATTTGGAGATGGCAGGCACCAAACAAGATTAAATGTTTTGGATGGCTTGCGTATCATAATCTCATATTGACATGACAAAATATCCATAAGAAAGGTTTCTAGAGGCCGGGTATATGTGTTGTTTAGGAGGGATAATGATGAGATCAACCACATGTTTAAAATCTTCCCATATGCCATGGACATATATGAGGTAGTGTTGGGATTTTACAACATAAAAAATAAAGGAACCTACTCCAAACTATAACTACTGTTGAAGGCATGGAAAAAGGATAAGAAATGCAGGGCTCTGTAGCTATATGTGGTATGGACCAAATGGAGAAAACACAATGCCATAATTTTTGAGCAAAAGAACATTGAGACACATGAGGACATCAACACGATGGTGACCTATTTCAACAACATTGGTCCAGTGCAGATGGACATTAACAAGAGGGTGACCTATTTTAACGAGTTGTTCATGATACCGCACCACAACAAAGCACTGGCAAAGCCGCGTCTGGAATCCACCCAAACACATCAACATAATGACTACATTAACGTAACGAGTTGTTCATGATACCACACAACAACAAAGCACTGGAAAAGCCACGTCCAGAATCCGGGGATCCCTTATGAGAGATTGTGAGAGAAAAGTAAGCACTGGCAAATCCGCATCCGGAATTCGGGGATCCCATGTGAGAGAGATTGTGAGAGAAAAATAAGCATGGTGTCTGGAATCTTTTAATACCACAAAAAGAGGAACAATGTCTCTGCTTTCGTGAGTCCCAAGTTCCAATGTGCCCGTTATGATCCACAACACAACAAAGATCATCATCCTCATCATCTAAAATGTAGATATGAATACAATATAAGGATTTCAAAGCACTGCCAATTTAGACCCCGAATCTGAAATGTAGATATGAATGCAACATAAGGATTTAAAAGAACTACTAATTATAGATCATGCAGGTTCCATTGTGGAATATTTTGGGAATTAGCAATCCATATATAAAAATATTTGAAAGTAAATTTATTTTTTTTAGGTACATTTTGATGAAATAAAAATCTCTATATATGATTTCTTCCTGAATTTTTTTTTTTATAAATTATAATTTTTTTTTTATAAATTATATATTTTTTTGTTATAAATTATAAATCATAGAAACCTCCATTCTAATACTACATTTCTTATTCTTTATTATAATTGATTTTTATGTGTCCAGTACATTGCGCTTAAAGTTATGAAATTAACTACAATATTGCATATTCAGATGATTGTTTTCAATGCTAATATGCGCTGCAAGAGAGTCTCCAAAGTGCTCTCCAAAATTGACGTTGTGAAGTGTTCATAAAATGAATATCTCTATCTCAATTACTTTTCTTTAATTCAATTTGTCTAAATTAGGGTGAATATTTATTCTGTTCAAACTTATTGGATTGTATAAATAAGTCTAAATAAACTAAATATCATGGATAAGCATTTTTACAATTTTTTTTGGGTACATATATATAGATATTACATGCCACTTTTCATCATAACTTAAAAACTTTTAAAATGTTTAAAGTTGAGATCAGAAAATGGATCACTGTAAAAATAAAAATAAAAAATTAATTCAATTATTTCAGATCGATAACATGATAGAGAAGTTAAGTGATACAAATGACCCTTTATACTTTTTAGAGGCATATGGAGACATAATTATATCATTGGAGGAGAGAGGAGGGGAGAAGAGGGGAGATCTTAAAGGGTGAGGAGCAAGACATCAAACAAAAGAGCATGGCTATTTGGATTGAGGCTGGAGACATGAACACCAAGTATTTTCACAGACAATTTAATCTCAGGAAACAACAAAATCATATCAAATAGATCAGGGATGACGAACATAACATTTATACCACGCAAGAAGGTTTGGAAGAGGCGACTGTGAGACATAGGTACCACTGGTTTGCAGATCAAGCACCTTTTATCGATATGATCCCGCCTTTAATGTCATAGGAGGACAATGTTAATTTGGGCAGGGAAATTTCCTAGGAAGAGTTGGTGGCCACATTGAAGGAATGTATGGAGGACAAAAGTCTTGGGCCAGATGGCTGGGGGGTAGAGTTGTTTCTCTTTTTCAAGGAGCTGATGATCCAGGATTTACTTAGGGTGGCTGGAGAAATCTAGTCTAGGGGTTTTATAAAAAGGGCAATTAACACAAATTTTATCATACTCATCCTAAAGAAAAGGGATCGAGTAAATTTTGCTAACTTTAAACCCATTTCGTTGTGAAACTCAATGTATAAAATAATGTCTAAATTAATTTCCAAGAGGCTTAAGCCTATGTTGACTAACTACATTACTGAGGAAAAATTTGGTTTCTTGGAAGGGAGGTAGATGCATGATGCAATTGGAATTTCTCAAGAGATGACGCATACTATCCACTCACAAACACAACAATCATGTCTCCTGAAGGTGGATTTATGCAAAGGCTACGATTTTATTGATTGGGAGTTTTTATTAATGATTTTAATTAAACTAGGACTGAATGCTAATAACTATAGATGGATTATGGCATGTGTCAAGACAAAAAAAAATTCTGTCATTATTAATGGCTTTCCATATAAATTCTTCTCGACATTTAGAGGGCTGAGACACAGTTGTGTGCTGTATCTATTATTATTTTTGCTGGTGATAGACACTCTTAGCAGGAAAGTGAAGGATAATAGGGAGAGAGGCATCATTGAGGGGGTTAAAGTAAGTAGACAACATTGGGTGATGCACCTTATGTTTGCAGATGATTTACTATTTGGAGGGCAGGCTAATATGGAGGAATGGAACACAATCTACCATTCCATAAAGAAGTTTGGGACAACCTCTGGCTTGCTTATGAATGCGACTAAATCCCTACTCATACAAAAAGGGGAGAGGTATAATAGAATATAATAAATCAATGTACTCTTTGGGGTGACTACTAAGAACTTATCTAAAGGCTTCACATACTTGGGGATTGTGCTAAAACCCTCTGGATACAGGAATAAGGACTCGAACTAGTTAAATGATAAATCCAAATCGAAACTGGATTGTTAGACACATAAGTATATGACAATGAGCAGAAGACTTATCATTCTTAAGTCGGTCCTATAAGACCTATCCATTTATTGGATGCATCTATTCATGCTTCCAAAGGAAATACTGTGTATAATACAAATTATTATGAGTAGGGTCCCATGGTATGGTGTGAATCTGGGTACTAGAGTTGAACGGAAAATCCATCTGGTTTGGTGGTCCATCATTGCTAGACCAATTGAGGATGGTGGATGGGGTATTATAGAACTTAGTAACTTTAATAAAGCCCTCTTTTTCAAAAACATGTGGAGAGTAGTTGTGGGTGAAGGCCTTTGGTCTTGCATCATCCAAGATAAATATCTCTATGGCCAATATTTCACTAGCTAGATTATAAGTGGCGCTAAGAGGAAAACACAAATATCCTATATATGGAGAAGTATGTATCATTTTATACAATTTCTCATGGGCAATGTGAGATGGGAGGTAGGAGATGGAGCTAGGATATAGATTGGCTTGGATGCTATTGTTGGAATGTGTGCCAAACATACCTTATCATTAAAGGTACTAGATCATTTACACAACAAGCATATTTCCTTCTTGAAACATGTCTCACATTCGAGATCACAAAATCTAGGCAAACAAGCATGGAGGTCAGTTGAGGAGTTAGGATTACCCGCTATCTTGCACAAGGAATGGGAGCATTATAGTTGTGGTATGAGGCATGTTGGGATCTCCCTTACTTGTAGAGAAGATAAGATGTCATGGGTTGGAAAACTTAAGAAGGGGAGCCTGATGGTCAAAGACATTTATTTTCAATTACTGACAATTGATAGGGGGACAAAAGTAACAAAAAAATTTCAAACAATCTGGAAATGGCAGGCACCAAACAAGATTAAATGTTTTGAACGACTTATGTATCACAATCGCATATTTACATGAAAAAATATCCAAAAGAAAGGTTTCGAAGGGCTGGGTATATGTGTTATGTGTAGGAGGGGTAATGATGAGATCAACCATATGTCTACAATATTCCCATATGCCATGGCCATATGGGAGAGAGTGTTGGGATTTTACAACATAGCAAATAAAGGAGCCTACTCCAAACTGTCACTACTGCTGAAGGCATGTACAAAGGATAGGAAATACATGGCTCTGTTGCTATATGTGGTATGGACCATATGCGATGGGCTGATTGCAGGCATTATGGATAATCTTTCTAATTTTGAGATTATCTCTTCAGTTCCAGGTGAAAATTCTCCTTTATAATTCTTCAAAGTCTCACTCATCCAGTCCCAAACTACTAAAAAACAATGACAGAACTACTCTTAAAGAAATAATCGCAATTTCCTCTTGAATTTGATTTAGTGATGAATTTCAACCAATATTAAAACATTTTCCATAAAAATATTGCATCTAATTTCCATATTAAACCACATGCATGTTTTGTTGAGATATTTGTCAGATCAAAGATCTTAATGCGAAGGACGTTAGACCAAATGAATTACTGGGTGGTCAAATTAAATCATTAAACTTGACTTATAAAATATCAGGTCAGTTTGAGATATTAAAGCTCTTGTAGCTTAATTTGCGATAACCATCAGATCGCAGATAGGATGGTTATGACTCCTGTTGGACTTTTATACACTATTTTTATTCAATTTCCACGTCTTCGCCAGATTTAACATCACTGATGAACTATTCCTGAGCATTTTGAAAAAAAAACAAGCTGATGGCTCAAACAAGTAGCAGAGTTCTGGTTGTTGTGAGTAACAAATCTACCTGCGATGGCTTATGGAATTTCGATGGTTAAAAAAATTCACTCGAATTGCAATAGAAGGAATTCTTATGCATACCTTTATCATTGAAACAAGCCCAGTTTATAATAAGCTCAAATATAAATTAACACATAGAGAAATCAATTAATCCAGCGCTCAAACTGGAATTAAAACAAACTCAGTAATATTTTGAAGGATAACTAGAACCCTCCGGGATTTGACATTCACACAAAGAGATACAAATTTCTGTCAATCAAACTTTCTATAGCCAAAATCGCCATTAACGTTGTCCAAAATTACATAAATAGTCCATACAAACACTCATATCTGCTTCAAAAGGATCGAATTTGCCTAGTTTTAGATAAAATCGCTTGGCATGATATTTTCTCGAAAATCCTCAACTAAAAAATAAATACATTGAACTAATTGCAAAGCGGTTCAAATCCCTATTTACCAAAACAATAAATTGATAGCTAAGGAACCCACTCCTTTGCTTGTAAACTTTTTTTGTATTTTTGAAATAAAAATGAAGTCCTTTTTCCTCGAGCCTCATGCTCCTACATCAAAATCTTGAGGAAAAAATTCTTCATGGGCTCCTATCCATGAGTTTCCCTACAGAACTGCCCAATTTCTGTAACATGTTTTCTATCATCCAAGTTGCCTCTGCAATTACTTGATCGTTCCACTTAATCAAATACTCAAAATACTCCCGTCCTCTTGTCTTCTTAGAAAATATTTTGTCTAAAATATTCTCTAGCTGCAATGTTTTTTCCGTGGGTAACTGTTTCAACCAGTCAATCTCTTCTTTGCCTTTAGCTATATCATCTGTGTCTTTGTCTTCATACCTGTACAAATCAGCAACATTGAAAATTGGAGATATTCCAATGGCAGGGGGTAATTCAATTTCATATGCATTTGAAGAAAATTTTCTTAATACTCTGCGTGGTCCAATTTTCTTAAATTTCAACTTATTATATGCCCTTCTTGGAGATCTTTCTTTCCTCAGGTGTGCTAGAACCAAATATCCAACCTCAAATTAACTTCTCTTTTCTTCATATCTTCTCTGCTCTTGTACATGATGTTGTTGTCCTGTAACTGTTGTTTTACCTGGTCATGTATTGCTTGAATTTTCGAAGAAAAATCTTCTCCTTTAGCACTTCTCATCTCTTCTTTTCCCAAATTTCTTAGTTCACACACTCCTCTTGGGTGAATTTCATAAACTATATGGAATGGAATCTATTCTGTACTCCTGTTAGGAGAGTCATTATAAGGATATCCAGCTTGTGCCAAAATCTGATCCCACTATTTAGGATGTTCACTTGCAAGGCTTCTCAAAATATTACCCAAGCTTTTGTTCACCACCTCAGTCTGTCTATCAGTTTGAGGGTGATAAACTGAGATGAAACTTAGTTCAATACCAAGATTTTTCCAGATTGTCCTCCAAAAATGACTAACAAATCTGGTGTCCTTATCAGAGACAATGCTTTTAGGTAACCCATGCAACCTTACAATCTCTTTGAAAAACAAATTAGCAACATGAGTAGCATCACTGGTTTTATAACATGGAATAAAATGTGCCATTTTAGAAAATCTGTCAACTACAACATAAATTACACCATTCGCTCTTTGTGTTTTAGGTAAACCCAAAACAAAATCCATACTTACCATATCCCAAGGTCTATCTAGAATAGATAATGGAACATACAAACCTATGTTTTGAATCCCTTTTGCATATTGACAAACTTTACAATTTTGCACATACTTCTCCACTTCAGATCTCATCTTTGGCCAAAAATAAAATGATTCAGTTGTTCATAAGTTTTATCTGCACCAAAATGTCCACCAAGTCCACTACTATGTTTCTCCTTAATTAAATTTTCTCTCATAGAACAATTTGGTATGCATAGCTGATTTCTTTTAAATATCAAACCTTCTTGTAAGAAAAAGTCCAGCCACTTACTTCTTTCCAACAAAACAGGATTATGGCATGATTCAAATGCCTCTTTAAAATCCAAATCTGTCTTATACAATTCTTTAAGAAAATTAAAACCCAATACTTGAATTTGACTTTCTTGAACTAAAATGCTTTTCCTACTTAAGGCATCTGTTACTTTGTTTGCTAGGCCATTTATATGTTTCAATACAAAATTGAAAATTTGAAGATGCTCTACCCATTTTGCATGTTTCTGATTTAGTTTTGGCTGCTGCATAATGTATTGAAATGCATGATTGTCTGAATAAAGCACAAACTCTTTAGACATCAAGTAATGTCTCCACTTCTTTAATGGTTGTACAACTGCATAAAATTCCTTGTCATAAGAAGAATATTTCCTTCTTGTTTCATTTAATTTTTCACTGAAATAAGCTACAGGTATTTCTTCTTGACTTAACACAACTCCAATAGCTTCCCCACTGGTATCACATTTCACTTGAAAAGGTTTGTTAAAATCAGGAAAAACTAAAATGGGCTTTTCTGTTATCTTTCGTTTCAACAACTGGAAATTTTTCTTTGCTTCATCAGTCCATCTAAATGGCTGTCTATCCTCCTTTATAGTGTCAATAATGGGAGCTTTGATCTTACTAAAATTTCTTATGAATTTTCTATAAAAAATAGCAAGACCATGGAAGCTTCTTACCTCAAAAGCACTCTTAGGTGAAGGCCATTCTATGATTGTCTTTATCTTCTCTGGATCCATTTTCAATCCATCAGCAGAAACAACAAAGCCTAGATATATCAACTCTTCCTTCATGAATGAACACTTTTTAAAATTTACCAGCAACTTTTCTTGGTGAAAATTCCCTAAGACATAATTCAGATGTCTCATGTGTTCTTTAGATTTGCTGTAAATTAATATATCATCCAGATATACTATTACAAATTTACCAATAAATTCTTTTAGTACTTCATTCATAAGCCTCATAAATGTACTAGGAGCATTTGATAATCCAAACGGAATTACCATCCATTCATACAATCCTTCATTTGTTTAAAAGTTGTCTTCCATTCATCTCCTTCCCTTATCCTAATTTGATGATAACCACTCTTTAAATCCAGTTTTGTAAAATATCTTGCCCCACTTAAACAATCCATCAAATCTTCAATTCTAGGTAAAGGAAATCTATACCTGATTGTTATTTTTTTGATTTCTCTTGAGTCAGTGCACATTCTCCAGCCTCCATCTTTTTTTGGACTCAACATTGTTGGCATTTCACACGGACTCAAACTATCTCTGATCAGTTATTTATCTAACAGTTCCTGTACGTGCTTCCTGATTTCTTCATTTTCTGTGGGAGTCATCCTGTATGTTGCTTTATTTGGAAAATTTTCTCCTAGAATCAAATCTATATGATGGCTGATCTTTCTAATAGGTGGTAATTCATCTGGCATATCATCTACAATGATATCACAGTAATTTTATAGAATCTCTTGAAATTCAATTGGTAAATCAGAAATTTTAGTGGAAGTAATTACTACCTTAGGTTTGAAAATTAATGCAAAGTTTACCTCATCATCTTCAATCTGTTGCAGGTATTATTTTCCACTCAGTAATAAAGCCTTCGGATCAGGTTTTCTTGATGCATATTATTCTTCTATATGCAACAATATATGATTGACACCATCTTTACAAAACTTGTATGTGTTCTTTTTCTCATCATGCATAGCTCCTCTATCATATTGACGAGGTCTACCTAGTAATATGTGACATAAGTCCATAGGCATCACATCACACATAATTTTGTCTTTGTAGCTACCCAAATGGAACTCCACTTCACACTGTTCATTCACTAAAAAATGATGTCCTTTCTGAAGCCATGACACCTTTTAGGGTGTTGGATGTTTCTTTGTCTTCAATTTAAATTTCTCCACCACTTCCGTAGAGACAAAATTATCAATGTTGCCACTATCAATTACCATTTGAAAACATTTTCCTTGAACTTTGCACACACTTCTAAAAAAAGTCTTTCTTTGTGTTGGTTCAACAACTTCCTTTATTGGTTTTAATAGAAATTTGTTCACTACCAAAGATTCTCCTTTCTCTTGTATATTCTTTACTTCTGGCACCTTTGTTGCTTCTAGCACTTTTGCTGCTTCTTCTTCATTCTGAGTAACAATTACATTTCTCTGATTTGTCCCCACATTCTCTGGACATTCATAAGCTCTGTGTCCAAGCTTATTACATCTATAACATCTGATTTCTTTTCCTCTGCCTCTGCCTCCTCTTCCTCTGGAAAAACTCATTCTTCCACTTGCATCACCTTCTGTGGGTGTATGCTGACTTGAGCTACTGCTAGCTCCTTCTCTAGGTGTTGTAGATCTTCCTCTACCACCTTAACTTCCTCTTCCTCAGAAAGTACCTCTACCTCTGGCATATTTCTTCCTGATGAGTTTTTCTTCAGCCTTTGAGGCCATCTAATAAGCCTCTTCCACTATTTTAGGAGACAAAAGACTTATCTCATCTTGTATCTCCATTCTGAGACCATTTATATATCTTGCAATCTTCTCTGCTGTATCTTGAATTTGTCCTGCTCTTATGCTCACTTTGTAAAATTCCTCTGTATATTCTTTGACTGTCATTGACCTCTGTCTAAGATTCTGCATCTGTCTAAATAATGAAGTTGATAATCACTTGGAAAAACCTCACCTCTCAACTTTGCCACCATCCTGTTCCAATTATTTATTGGCTGCTTACCAAGTTTCCTTCTTTCTACCTAAACTCCATCCCACCAAAGTGTTGCATGTCCTTTCAATTTTGTGACAACAAATTTCACCCTCTTTCCTTCTTCCATTTCTTCATAATCAAAGAAATTATCCATATCATTAACCCAATCTATCAACTCCTATGGGTTTAAAAATCCTGTAAAAACTGAAACTTCAAGTCTGGGTTTAAATGTGGATCCCAACACTGATTTAAAAATTCTCATTTCAGGAGTAACTTCTGCAGGTTTTCCCTCTTCTGCAGATTCAACTTCAGGCTCACTGGTATCTCTAGCATCTGCATCTCTTTGATTTCCCATTTCCACTGCTTCTAATATAGCTTGCATCTGTTGCATAATATCCAATACTTCAGCATTTTCAACTAGTCTTCCTCTTCTTCGACCAAAACCACCTCCTCTTCCAAATCTGTAAGCCATGTTGGATTTATTTTCCTGATCTTTGATATCTTGCTCAATGTTTAAAGGCTGCTCTGATACCACAAATGGTGGGCTGATTGCAGGCATTATGGATAATCTTTCTAATTTTGAGATTATCTCTTCAGTTCCAGGTGAAAATTCTCCTTTAGACTTCTTCGAAGTCTCAGTCATCTAGTCACAAACTACTCAAAAACATTAACGAAACTACTCTTCAAGAAATAAGCAATTTCCTCTTGAATTTGATTTAGTGACGAATTTCAACCAATATTAAAACCTTTTCCATAAAACTATCGCATCCAATTTCCATATTAAACCACATGCATGTTTTGATGCGATATTTGTCAGATAAAAGATCTTAATGTGAAGGTTGTCAGATCAAATGAATTGTTGGGCGGTCATCTTAAATAATTAAACCCGGCTTATAAAATATCGGGTCCATTTGAGATAGTAAAGCTCTTGTAGCTTAATTTGCGATAGCCGTCGGATCTCAGATCAGATGGTTATGAATCTCGTTGAGCTCTTATACACTACTGTTATTCAATTTCCACATCTCCACCAGATTTAACATCACCGATGAACTATTCCTGAGTATTTCGAAAAAAAAACAAGCTGATGGCTCAAACGAGTAGCAGAGTTCTGGTTATTGTGAGTAACAAATATGCCTGCGATGGCTTATGGAATTTTGATGGTTAAACAAATTCACTCGAATTTCAATTGAAGGAATTCTTACGCATACCTTTATTGCTGAAAAAAACCTAGTTTATACTAAGCTCAAATAGAAATTAACACATAGAGAAATCAATTAAGCCAACGCTCAAACTGGAATTAAAACAAACTCAGTAATATTTCAAAAGATAACTAGAACCCTCCGGGATTTGAAATTCACACATAGAGATATCAATTTATGTCAATCAAACTTTCTACAACCAAAATCCCCATTCACGCTGTCCAAACTTACATAAATAGTTCATACAAACGTTCAAATCTGCTTCAAAAGGATAGAATTTGCCTAGTTTTAGATAAAATCGCTTGACATGATATTTTCCCTAAAATCCTCAACTAAAAACTAAATACATTTAACTAATTACAAATCAGTTCAAATTCCTATCTACCAAAACAGTAAATTTCCAGCTAAAGGAACCCACTCCTTTGCTTGTAATTTTCTTTTGTATTTTTGAAATAAAATGAAGTCCTTTTTCCTCAAGCCTCATGCCCCTGCACCAATATGGAGAAAGCGCATTACCATAATTTTTGAGCAGAATAACACTGAGACACATGAGGACATCAACAATATGGTGAACTATTTCAACGAAATTGGTCCAGTGCAGTTGGACAAAGGACACATAACTTTCAGACCCAAGGAAATTTGGCAATCATTCCCTGTGGGTTTTTTTGATGGAACGGGTGCTAATAGAGCTTGTGGATGTGGAGTTGTCATCTATATAGAAAAGGAAGTATTTTTTAACTTCTGGTGGGAGGGGGGAAGAGGAATGAACAACACAATGGAAATTATTGAATTATGGGGGGTGTTGTGTGTTGTGAGGTGGTTGGGTATAGATCAGACAAAAATCTTCGAAGATGAAAAATGTGTCATTGAATGGTTGAAGGGTTGCAATGACTTCAATCCACCTATCCTAAACAATTGGATGGCTCAAATGAAAGATTTGGTAAGGAATTTTGTTAATTTCAGTTTTGAACATCTCTATAGAGAACAAAATGGAACAACTGATTTACTTTAAAAAAGAAGCATAGGTAAGGAAAGTGGTAAGTTTTTTTTCAATGCTCACAATCATGGAATTTTGGTAAATGTAGGTACCATCATCTACTCTTAGGAAAGCTAATATCTACAAAGTGAAGGAGGCTAATGGAATAGAGAATGCAGATATATACATAGGTCCAAGTGGCATTGTTTGAGATTGAAGGACGCGGATGAACAAAATTAGAACATAATTTTTGTTTCTTAAAATTCTCTAAATGTCTTTTTGTCATATTTTGTAGCAACATAAATCATGTAGTGATTTAGATGAACATCTCGAAAGTCTGACCGTTAAGAATGTAAAGTTTCAAGACTTATGTATTACCTTTCATATAATATAATATAAGAAGTAACGTTTTTTTTTACTGAAAAAAAAAAATATAGATATAGATACTACAATTTCTCAAGAAAAATCTGTTTGCTAATTTTTTATTTTGCTAAAGTTTATATACCGTATTTACCACGTGATGATGGGGAGATTTGTAGGAGTATGTTGTGGATGTGAGGTAGGCAACAGTGAAAGGTAGTGTGGATCCCAACAAGAAGACGCATAGAAATACATCAACGGCCAACGACAAGAAAAAGAGCCCATTGAATTAGTTGAGAGATTTGGAGACGGAGACTCTACTCACTTACAGAAGTAGTACGGGGGTAGCAAGTGGAAGAAAGTCACTAGTACTTTAGTCCAATGGATGTCCTATTTTCATTGTGTGCCATCTTAGTGGCTTCTACCTCTATTGTAGGTCTGTGCATAGGTTTCTCGCTGTACAAACTCATTCATTGTGTTATGGAATTTAGAGTTGTTTCTGTATGTAATTGGCAAAGTTGAGGATCACAGCAAAGGATTCATTTTAACATTTCGGATGATCATCATTGAGCTTGCAAATATAATTTATAATTCATTCACTGCATTAGGGAAGGTATTATCAGGAAAACATGTTGATATTAGGGAGTATTCTTATGGGCTTTGTAGCTAGGTAGTACTGATAATTGCATTAATTTTAATTGTAATTTTTTTTAAATAGTTTATGATTATGGTAAAATATTGATTTTAACATTAGGAATGATCATCATGGTCATGGTCCTTGTAAAATATAGGTATTATTTATTTATTAGTTCATTAATTAATTTAGAGTAATCTTAAAGTATTTATTGTAACATTAGGGATGATTATGGTTTTGGTAATTATGCATTCATTTGTTTAAAATAAATTGTAGCTGGGTAATATAACTTATTAGTTTAAGGTCATAGTAAAAAATAAAGGAGAACTTGAAAAGATAACCACACAGGGTTGTGGTGGAGATCAACTTGCTCTATTTGTGAGCCTCCAATTTTATGCCCCTTACCCAAAAAACTTAAACAAATATTGTCAACACTAAAGCATCTAGTTAAGAAAATAACTAAAATGAACTCCATACTGAAAAATCCATTCAAGAAAAAAAATTGAACAAAATCCATAAAGGGAACACAAGTAATCCTTCTGCCATTATCCCTTAACTTATCATAATGACATTTTATGAAATTGGACTACCCTTTCTTAGCTATTCCACCATATTGCGAACCATCATAATCATTGGTTGTCAATCCCTTTGACCATGTTTTGCATCAAAAAATGTTTCATAGAATTGGATCGATAGGGAGGTTAATGGGTTGGTCTCTAACCTCACTCATTCTCACACCAAAGAGACTAAGTTGTACAAAATGCACAAACATTCTAGATAGTGAAAACTATCATTGCTTGGGTTGTTGAAAAAATAAGGAAAATCATGAAGAAATCTTCTATACTATTAGAATGTTTGAAGGAAAAATTGAAGCATTTGAAACGGGTGTTTAATGTGGAAATTGCAATTGCATGCATCCCTCGAGGAACAACCAACAATGGTGAGGGTGATATAGATGGCACTAAACCCATCTCTCCCACTTAGGGAGGTGATGAACAACTCTCATCCTCATCTTTAAACATGAAATTTCAATTCAAAGAGTATTCTCCACAGCAATTAAGTTGATCCCAGTAATTCTATATTTATGATTAGTATTAGAAAACTAGTCCATGTAGATTTTATTTTCTGTTATAATAAAAAAAAGGTGAGTAATCTTTGATAGAGTATTTTGTAATGATGCTGGTGGAAGAAGTAGTCTCCCTTCAGAAATCCGTCTACCAACAAGGAGTTGAATCCTATTTTTATAGATTTGATCACTATATAATTTTTCATCTCAATGCTTTTAAAGTGAAAAAATGGAAGGAATAATCCTATAGGATTAGTTTATCAATGGGACCTAATTTCGAATTAGGGTATGAAACCTTTTGGGGTTATTTTGTGGCATTAAATATTTTTTTATTGGGTGAAATTTCCTACCTAAGTGTTGGACCCCATAATGTTCTTCTACTCTTAGATACCTTTACAATAGTGTAACAAATATGTCTATCATAGTTCATATACAAAAGTTATGCTTCTCGAAAGTTGAGCTATTATGATTTGATCACCATCATTAGAGAGGATACAACACCAACCATTGTTATTCATGGAAAGGGGGTATCCATTTGAAGACTATGAAGAAGACTATAGAAGGGTAAAACTTGTATCTCTATTTGGGAGTCGATGGAGTAAGACTTAACCCCTAGTTTTCTATCAATTTTTGTTATAACTAAGCCACTAAAAGGAAATGGGGTTCCATTCATTTTGATTGTATCTTATTTCAAAGTAGAGAAGAAGAACTTGGGAGTGGGTATGGGAGAGGATAACAGAGCGGATTTTTGTTCTGTGGCAATCCATGGGCCACAAGTCTTAGGTAATTCCATAGAGAGTGTATTCTCCTTTACACTGGAATAAATTACATTCCATATAAGAGAGTAGAGAAACCACATCTTTCATTTGGGTTTTATCGTGAAAGGGTTTCTAGGAGAATATATTAGTGTTTATTGTGATTTTTCTATGTATTTCACTATTATCTATTTCCTAATTTTATTTATTTCATACACAAAAAAAAAATGGTAATAATCGATCTTGAATCTAAAGGAATTAGCACTTCATAGTATAGATTTTGGTTTACTTTAGTACTTTTGTTGTGATTAATTTTTCAACAAAATATCCATGATAACTTGGATATATTATTAATATCAACACAATTTGCTTTTGATTGTTTTTATGGAAGTTGTATGAGATCTAGGAAATGGTTTGAGAAGAATCCAGAGAACTCCAACCATGGCTAATGAATATGTTTATAACAACCCTTAAGATTCAATGGATGATATATATGCATTGATATGGGCATAAGTCACATATATAAAATAGAATTATGAACCTCCTTATGAAAACTCAATAAAATAGGTTTGGTAATAGAGAAGATGGAGGTTCCAACTTACATATTAGAAAAAATGGAAAATTTAGGGATTGAGAAGAACTAGAGAAGGATTCCAATTAATAACCCAAGAAAGATTAGCTAAGTTTAATTGTCGTGATCTGTTGAAAATCCCTCTTGAATATGGAAACAAAGGTGAAAATAAATTTGTATCAAGGCGAGATCGATGCTTTGAAATTAAATCACTAGTTGCAACAATTAGAGGTTTACTTTAGTGTTCACAAAATAAATGAGGAACAAAAACTTTCATTTTCTTGTTTGAAATTAGATGGTCATTCCCTGACCTAGTGGGAAAGCCACATGAAAATATTAGGTTGGAGGGAGATCCTCCAGTAACTGTGTGGGAGGAATTTAAAAATCACATAAAGTCCCAATTCGACCATATCATGTGTGTATAGGACCAATGGATCAGGTTGCAATAATTAGGAAAATATAGGGGAAAAGTGTATAGGATTATGCAATGCAATTTAGAAAGATGGAAAAAATTCTAGACATCCCCCCTAGAACCTAGATGTATTCCTTAAGCATTTTGGGGGTATAAAAAACCATATTTAAAAGAAAGTGATGTCATTCAAACATAGAATGGTGGATGACCCTTGTGTACTATCATAATACCTAGAAGACACAGGAAAAAAGAAAGGGAACTCAAGTGGTTCAAAGTAGAGGGAACACTAAGAATAATCCAATAAGGGGAAGAAGATGTGGAAAGGGTGGGAAGAAAAGAAGGAAATAGATACTACACACTAGAGTAATGATACTAGAAACTAGTGTAATTTATGGACCCATGGGGGATAAGTGTTTTGTTAGTGTTCTATAATTTTCTAGAGATTGTAAGAACTAATCACATAGGCCAACATCAAACCAACTGCAGAATCCAGTACCTAGCCTTCATAGATTCAGAGAGGGCTCTCTCTACAAGATATAGCTTTGTTTAAATAAGTTTTAGGTTATTTATGATAGTACTTGGGTTTTGGGTTTGTTTTGTAGCTTGGAAGATTAATTGTATTCAATTTATTAATATCTATTGGGAAATGGAGTCAAAATATAATAGGATGGTTGCATAAATATTTCATAGAGTAAACATAGGGAAAGCTAGGAATATTTACCAGATCTCTTGGATTTATAAATGGATTTATGATAGAAATATGAATAGTTTCAATAGAACTAAATAGAAATTAAGTTTGGATTTTAGTGGAAAACATAATGATCGTAAAGGTAGCCAGAATAAGGTACTCAAAAGATCCTATTCATCACGCTTTCTGCTTTACAATTATAATTCAGATGTTTACAATGAAAGAGGACAATGAAACAATACTAACCGAAGAAAAATATCACCAGTATTTAAGCCACAAGAATCCTGTGAATGGTCTAATTATTATTGATGGTCCAGTGCTTTGGAAAAGCTTACAGTACTCTAAAAGACAGTAATGATTCTGATCTCAATCATTCGACCCTTGATACTTCCAAAACTGATGTATTTATACAAAAAACTACAACAAAATAGTCTCTAACAGACAT
Organism: Pinus albicaulis; assembly: GCA_034641835.2. Classification (NCBI taxonomy): domain Eukaryota; kingdom Viridiplantae; phylum Streptophyta; class Pinopsida; order Pinales; family Pinaceae; genus Pinus; species Pinus albicaulis. The sequence continues at coordinate 901,853,705 of CM076581.1, forward strand.
GGTATTTTTAGGCTTAAACTTGAACTAAAAACTCTAACTTATTACAAAATTATAGTCTTGGTGGAATGCGCTATGAAGAGCAGGTGCTGATGTAGTGGGGAAGTTAGGACGTGGATCACCTTTTACTGATATGCTGGTAGACTAAAATGTTGTGCTAGCGAATGAACTGTTGCATGAAGGGAGTGTTGAATGCCTTTTACTGCCTGACTTGACCTTTCTGTTGTTTTGTCACCTGAAATCCTTTTTCTGTGTTAAAACCATTTTGCAAACAAAACAACGTGAAAAATTAATATACCAGACTTGAAATATTTTAAATTTCGATTCTGAAATAGCATCGCATCCGTGCACTTCGCAACATTTAGAGTTTAAGTTTATGAAGAATGTTACCAGAGATGCGATGCAAAGTAGGATGCGACGTGGAGGGACGCTGGGACCGGACCGCAGCGCAGATCACAATTTTTAAGTTTTGTTATAAGCGGGGAGGATGTAAACATTACAAAAAGTGAAGTGTGAAGCACAGGGAAGGAGGTAAGTGACGTGGCAGGGGAAAAGTGGGACCAAATTGCAGGCACACATCACAAATTTCAAATTTTATTTATAAGCTGTGGGGTTAACATCTAAAATTTTCGAAGTGCAGGGAGAGGGACCTACCCGCATCACACATTGGAGAATGTAGCACTTTGAAAAATAAGGTAAATGTTTAAAATTACGAAGTGCGATTTGCACTTAGTGGAGGATGACATGTCAAGGAGAAATGGAGCCCACTACAATCGGAAAAGTTTTATGCGGTAAGGTAATGTTTTATGATGTTTTTGTAATATATATAAGTATTTCAAAAGGCTTTAAAGTGGGGGGTGGAGCTGCTGAGGTGGGGCCAACTTGCCGCATTGCAAGTTAAAATAAATATGTTGAGGGCGCTTTTAAAAGTAAGTTAAAACATATGAGATGTGATATCGCAATTTGGCAATCGCAAGTTTTAAGTTTTAGTTGCAATGTGAAACATGTATAATATGAAAAATGCAATGAGGGTGAGGTAAAACAGTGACATGGAGGGATTTCCCACTTTAATTGCGATCAGGGAATAAGGAAGCAGAGTAAGTGAAAAGAAATAAAAAGGTAAGGGTAGAAAGGTAAAAGTGGAAAGGCGGAAAAAGGGTAAGTTTAATGATTTTCAATGGAAAATGAAATGAAAAGGGAGCGTGGTGGGGAATGGGTCCCGCTTCATTGTATATTGTACTTCTGAAAGGTTTGTAGGAGACGACAATGTAAATGATTTTGGGTTTTGGCCTATGGGAAAAATTATTTTGAATGTGTGGGATTATAATGAAATGTGTGAAAATATATGAGTGGGGAAGGAAATAAAAAAGGGAAATGAATGAAATGAAAGTAGGGGGAAAATATGCTATGGTTTAAAACTTCAGGATAGAAATTAATAATCAGAATTTAAAATATACAAATAACTTTTCCATAGGCGCATTTATACTAGCAACCAAACAAAACCTTTAAAACAGAATGAAGATTTTATTTTTCTTTCTTGCTTCCCTAACATTTTTTTTTGCCTCCTTTGTTTAGAGCATCTAACACCTAACTTTTTGTTTTTCCTTCTTTGTTTAGGGAATCTAAAACCTAACATTTTATTTACATGGATGCATATAAAAATAATAATTTTCCTAACATTTTTAAATTTTTCATTCTTTTGCATCCATATCCTACCTTATCATTTTGAACTTATTCAACTACTTATGCTAACTTATCAAAACAAATGATGTTACAACACTTTCCTTGGTTCAGATTAAACTATTAAACAAGTTTTATTTTCTACCTAACTCATTAATCTTTCAATATTAAACAGTTTGGAAAATTATTTTTCACTACCTATTTACAAGCAATTTAAACCAAATTCAATCATGATTAAACTATATGATTGAATTTTATTGAAATTTTGTGGCATTTTTTTTTTCACAGAAAAAATCGGTAACCTTTTATTTCTAAAAATGAAAAGTTACACATAGCATATGCATTGAAGCATTTTCAGAAATTTCCCATTGGGCTCGTGTGCTTTGCACACAATGCGAAGTAGCGAGGCTACCGTGCATTCAGAAAGAATAAAAAAAGAAAAAAGAAGGGAGGAAGGGACAGAAAAACTAGTTCCAGGGAGTGAGTAGAAACTCACACCTCATGTTTTTCTCCCCTTCTTCTTTTCGACCTTGCGCCACTCTCCTTGGGTGGGCTCAATCGTAGCTAGGACTAACTGTGTTTCTGCTTTCTGTGGACCTGTATCCTTGTCTGAGTCTGAGGAAATTTTGTGGCATTTTTAAACAAGCTGTACACAATTTATTTTCAGAAGTAAGCTAGAATTGAGAGTAGTGGCATTTGAATGTGAAACACTTTCAGAATTTATTGCCTTTTCTTCTTTTTGACCGGGTTCACATCTTATATTTTTTATTTATAACATATACCCTCTTTTTATTTTTTATGTTATCTCCTTTTTTTTTTTTTTGAAAATTATTTGCAGTTTTGGAAATCATTTTACAAAGTAAATTTGATCGAAAGAATAAACTCAGTCACCTTGAGATCCTATGAAATATAGGACCCTAACATGTTGGAAATTGCATCCAAATCTAAACAAAAGGAACTAGAAGAAGGATGGGAAGAAAAATAATATTATCGCCAAAAATTTAAGCAATTAGGTGGAAAGTATCTCTGATGTGGATGAGAAGATTGCCTACAAATTACTGCAGAAAGAGGTGAATCAAATGAGCCTCCATAATTAGGAAGAGGATATTCTCTGCTTAAGTTGATCTTCAATCATGTGTCAATAATCATGCTAAGGTATTTTCAGAAATTTGTGATAGTATTTTTTGATGAAATACTAATTTACAACAAATATTGGGAAGAACATGTACAACATGTTGGTAGGTTCTTGACACTATTGGAAGGGCAAGAACTATATGTGAATCCTTATAAGTATGCCTATATGGAGGATATTTGGGTCATACTATATCACATGATGGTGTCAAGATGGATCCTAACAAAATAAAATCTATGAGGGAATGGTCAATCCAAAATTCATTGAAGGAACTCATAGGATTCTTAGGATTAACAAGATATTACCGCAAAAATTTCAATATTTATGGTCAAATAAAAAAACCTATAAAAAAATTATTTAAGAAGGATGCATTTTCTTAGACTCAAGAAACGACCAAAGAATTTGAAGAACTTAAAGAGTTTATGTGTATAACTCCCTTCTTGGTGACACCTGATGTCATCACAAAAATATTTATTAAGGAGTGTGATGCCTCAAGCCATGGAATTTGTGCAATTTTGATGCAAGGAAGTCCCCTTTCCTATGAAAGTAGTGAACTTAAACGAAAGAAATTACACTGACCCATCTATGAAAAGGAATTGTTGGCCATATTACATGTTTTCAAGAAATGGTGTCCACACGTAATGGGAAAGTACTTCAAAATCAAAATAAATCATGATAGCCTAAAGTAGTTCTTGAAGTAGAGGCTATTTTCATAAGAGAAAAAAAATGGTAAAAAAGATGTTGGGTTATGACTTTGAAATTATATACAAAAGGGTAAAAACAAAATATTTTGGCTGATGCACTATCAAGGAGGGAGGAAGACACAAATGATTTACTATGTGTTATTTCCATTCCACAATTTGACTAGGTGGAAGAAGAAAAGTTAAAATGGAAGCAAGACGAGAAGATATGTAGGATAATTGAACAAACATAGAAGGACCCTAATGCAGTAGAAAAAATTACATGGAAAAATGATTTATTATGGTATCATGATCTCTTATAATTATGTAAGAATTATAAAATCAAAGAAATAGTCCTATTGGAATTACACACTTCTCCTATAGGAGGACATTCAAGGTTCTTGAATACATGCCATAAGATAAAGAAAGACATTTTTTGAGAAGGCATTAAAGCAAATGTGAAAAACTTTGTTGTGGAATGCGTGGTATGCCAAAAAAATACAGGAGAGACTATCAAGACCCCAAGACTGCTTCAACCATTAGCCATACCAAACCAACGTTGGGAGGAACATTCAATGGATTTTATTACAGGTTTTCCTAAATCTAAAGAAAAGAGTGTCATTATGGTAGTGGTAGCTCAAATGAAAAAGTATGCTCATTGTAGCTCTCTTTCTCATCATTTTAAAGAAAATAATTATGGTAGAAGCATTCATGGAAATAGTCCAAAATCTACATGGAATACCAGACATTATTGTAAGTGATAGAGATCCAATTTTCACCAGAAATTTTGGTAAGAATTATTTTCTCATTTGGATAATCAATTGGCTCACAACTTATCTTACCATCCACAATCTGATGGGAAAAATAATATTATGAATAAGTTTTTAGAAGGATATCTATATTAACTTACATCTAATAAATATGCACAATGGATCAAATTGTTTCCATTGATAGAATGGTGGTACAACACATCCTTAATACTTCATAAAAAATGTCACCATTTATGTCAGTTTATGGATATCATCCTCCATCCATCACATCACCCTTGAATAGGACTATAAAGGCTCAAGCATTAGAGGACCACATCCAACAGTAACAAGGGGTTCTATAAATTTTGAAGGAAAACTTGGTTATGACACAAAATAGGATGAAACAATAAGCATATCAACATCATAGTGAAAGGGAATTTGAAGTGGGTTATTGGGTTTTTGTGAGACTACCACCATATAAATAGATGTACCTCACATAAAAAAAAATTTAAAATAAATTATCTCTGAGGTATCATGGCCCCTATAAGGTGTTGTAGAAGATGGGAAGTATGACCTACAAATTGGAGCTGCCACCATCTTCACATGCACATCCATTCTTTAATGTTTCTTTCTTAAAGAGGTAATCATTGATAAGATCTTAGTCCAAAATCTTCTACCAAAAATTACTGAAGAAAGGAAAATAATACTAGAATGAGAAATAATTTTGGAAACAATGAATAAGAAACTAATAAATTGAAAAATTATTGAGTACCTCATCAAATGGAAGAACCTTCCAATGAAAGAAGCGACATGGGAAAATTATTTTTCATGTCGAAACACCCACATATAATCAAGTATTGAGGATAACACTTATTTGAAGGGGAGGGCCATGGTAAGCCCTCTACAACCCACATTTTAACCCAAAAATCCCTTATTAAGCCCTAGATAATGAGTGATTACGTTTATATTTTTATATTGTTATGTTTACTAGAACCCCTCAAGGCCATGATATCGTTATAATTGTATCCCTTGTCTCCTATATATCTACTAAGGATACCTAGCCTTGAGATCATCAAATGTTTTCTTGCTCATTTTATTTTTTGTAAAATAAGGATTCCCCCTCAAAGTGGACTGTCATTATTGGTTTCTTACCATTGTCAAGGCACATGGATCATAGCAATCATAGTGCCTATCCATTGGTATGAATCAATAAGGAGGCAAATACAAAGGTAACCAAATAGTGTAGGATTAAATTTTCTATAATAATTGATTATATTGATGAAGTGTAATTGAATGTGGTGCCACTATATGTATGTGGAGTTGTGTTTGGGAGCCCCTACATGTATAATGGGGGATGCAATATTCATAGAGAGCTAACTATTATTGCATCATCAAATTTAAAAAATACTTCATCATTAACATACAGAAAGGAAATTCAAATATTTCATTGGTATGTCCTAAGGTTAATAAATTTATTAGTTCCAAAAAAAAGTACTTTTTATTATTATTAAGAGAAAATCAGTTTTTAGAAGAGTCAATGAGAGTAAAGATATCCCCCAAGAGGAGTGTATTAAGGGACACAGATAATAGGTTAAAGAGTTTCTATAGGCATACAAGGAAGCATTCCATGATCCTAAAAGGATACCACCCAAGAGGGAAGTGGAGCCCAAGATCCAATTTTTGTTGGAATCTTCATTTCCAAACATTGGGAGGTACAAAGATTCCATTCTAAATGTAAGTGAAGTGAAGAACTATTTGTAGTTACTCCTGAATTAGGCTGTGATTTGACCAAGTACCTCACCTTTTGGTTCACCCATCATAATTATGCTAAATAAATATGGACACAATGAATTTTCATTTATTATAAGGAATTAAACAAAGATATGCTCAAGAACAAGTACCCCCTACCTAGGATAGATGATCTATTGGATCAATTGTTGTAAGAAAAATACTTCAAGTTGGACTTAAAATCAAGGTATCAATATGTGTGAGCTAAAGAAGAATACACCTACAATACCTCCTTGAGAAATATAAAATACTTGTATGAGTGGATAGACATGCCATCTGGAATTTGTAATTCACTAGCTACAATCATGAGATTAAATAATGATGTACATTTCCCTCTATCTAGATTCATTTCTTATTCTTTATTTTGATGATATATTGGTTTAGAGTGATACTTTGGAGGATCACATATCACACTTGACTCACATGCTAGAGACTTTGAATAAGCACTAATTGTTGTAAAATATCAAGAAATGTGAGTTTGTACAACAATAATTGGTCTATTTATACTATGTGATTGGTGGAGGGGAGCTCGAGATAGATCCTACCAAGATGGAGGCCATAATTAAGTTGTTTGTGCTTACACATGTTTCTAAATTTAGGATTTTTATTGGGGAAACAAGATACCTGTGAAAATTCATGGCCTCCTTTTCAATAGTCGCTACATCACTCCATGCCATAACTATGAGTGGGAAGAGTTTCTAGTGGGAGAAGGGTCAAGAGAAGGCCTATGAAGAGTTGAAGAAAAAAATTAGTGAAGCATTGGTTCTTACATTACCAAAATTACAACAACCCTTCAAATTGGAGATGGATGCGAGTGTGTACACTATGGAAGTAGTCTTGATGAAGGGAGGATGGCTTATTTTCTACCATTGTAAAATGTTTCATGAGGTAGTCCTCAACCGTCCTACTAATGATAAGAAGCTCTATGTCATGGTACAAGTTGAAAAAAAGTGGAAACACTATATTATGGGAATGGGAAAATTCATCCACAAAAATCAATATTTTCTATGGTACCTATAGTCCTAGAGTAAGTTATAGTAGACTATACACCACAAGTGGATGGGGGTTTTAGAACAATTATATATAGTGATCAAGTATAAGAAGGGAAACATTTTTTTTTTCCAAAATGATTTCAATATCACCCACATCAAAAATCATATCTTTGGAAATTTTGATGCACATGGATACTTTCATCCATGGTACATATAAAGAGGCTTATACAATTGATGAGGACTTTAGGGAGGTGTATCAATGGCTATAGGGACAGAGTCATGTCGACGATGGTGAAAAAATATTTGAATATAATCTCTATAAAGGGTTACTTTATAGGCTAGACAAGCTATTGGTTCTTAAGGATGAGTGATTGTAGCTTATTATAGATTATCACACCGCCAAGTTTGTAGGGAATTTCTATGTTGACAAGAAAATTGAAATTTTTCCTAGGTATGTTCTCTAGCCCATGATGTAAGAATATATAGCTCGGTTCAACATAGGATGTAGAACTTATTGTACTAGCAAGCGTAGTATATACCATCCCTTAGATTTACCCACTTGTCTAAGTGATATAATTTCAATGGTTTTTGTGAGAGGTTTACCAACAACTAGGAAGGGACATGACTAGTTATTCATGGTGGTTTATAGGTTTAACATGATGTGCATCCCAATTCCTTTTGAAAATACCTTTAGGGGAAAATACATAGAAAAATCATTCTTTCAACAAATTTGGGTGCATTTTGGGATATGAAGGAGCATTATTTCAAAGAGGACCAGTGGATTTCTTAGTGCATTTTCGACTATTTTATGGAAAAATATTGACACAAAATTAAAGAGGTATTCAACATTCCATCCATAGAAGATGGGAAAAAAAAATAAATTAATAGGAATTTGGTACATATTTCAAAGGCTTATAATCAAAAGCATCTAAGGACATGAAATGAAATTTTTGTCTTTATCCAGCACTCATATAATAGAATAGTGCACACTTCAACTAGTATGTCACCATTTAAGACTTTTTTTAGATATTTCCACTTTCACCTTTGGATGCAGCATATGGAAACAAGGAGGAGTTAGGGAGGATCTCAAAGGGGGTGATTTAAGATTAGGAAAAAATATTGAGAAGTTAAGGTTGATCCATTTATAAGTATGGGAGGCACTAAAGAAATCACAAGAAAAATTCAAGGCCATGCATGATCACCATAAGACAGAGATGCCATTTAGAGTGGGAGATATAGTATGGTTATAGTTGAATAATGAGAGGCTATAAGCCATTGGTAAGAAAATCAAGGATTTGTGATATGGTATTATCGAGATAATAGAAAAGGTGGCGGATAATGCATATATATGAAGTATAACCCCATGCATGCGCATTTAATCATTGGTGATTATGGAAAATATCAACCTTTATGAGCCTTCCATGCTTGATCAAGAAGAGGAGGAGGTCCTACCTTCCACAGAGTACTTAGATATAAATGATTAGGTAGAGTTGATAGATGATATATTTTTGGAGAAGTGGTGTATAAATATAACATAAGGAAAATATGACCTTCAATAAATTTGGTTAAATTAACATCTTGAAAGCAATGCTAAATGGAAAATCAGGGAGAAGATAGACGAAAATTTTCTTCACCTAATTTTGTAGAGGTTTTGGGGACCAAAATCCTACCAAAATTGGGAGGTGTGATATGTATGGTATAATTACATAATTTTCCATTCATCTCAATGCTTTTCGAGTGGAAAATTTGAAGGGATAAACTTACAAGAGAATTTTTATTAGAAGGTCACAATTTGGAGAATTGGGGTTTGAAACCTTCCAAGGCCAACTTGAAGACTTAAATGACATTTTTTGGTAGTATAATTTTCTTACTTAATTGTTGGAGCCTGTGACTTTGCTCTAAACTGATATACCTTTCCAATGGTGCAATAAAGATATCAATTAGAGTTGAAATGACATATTTATGCCTCCACAAACTTGACCTATTGTGATTGACGTGTTGGAATACGTAACTAGGTTCAGTCTTCATAATATATTATCTACTATTGATTTTTTTTATTTTATGTAAAAGATAATTGAAAAAATTATTAATATTATTTTATAGCATGGGTTTCATGCTCTAGATTAATTTATTTATAAGTCAAGCACCCATTTTGTGCTTTTAGTATTTTCCATCCAGTTAAAGAAGTCAAAGATTCACTGTCATATGTAAAAGAAACTATTGGGAATTTTTTATCATGTAAGAATAATTTATGTAAGTCTCATAAAGTCCCTTCAATACTAGGTCATCCTAAAAGAAGACAAGTCGACCTCATTAGGGATGTTCAAGCTCCATGTAAGGTATATATAAGTGTACAATCGACCTACTTTGAAGAAGATATCCATACAAGTTCCATATTTAGAAGAAAAATAAGAAAAGGGAGTGAAGAAGAAGGAGAACAAAATAAGTAAAATTTAAGTTTGAAAGTCTGAATTTTGGGTTAAATTCTCTCACACGTGTGAAGGAATTGGGACATCTTTTTGTTGCAACAAGATCAAATTGTAGTCATCTCAAGGAGTCGAATTTAGGTGTTAGGAAGATAAACTTTGGAATCCAAATACCTAAAGAAAAAGAAGCAGCCTAAGTGACAGAGAGAGAAGGTCTATTTCACCATATTTTTCTTACACATGCAAGCTAGGGTTTCTGCAATACAACCGAAAATTATAGTCAAAAGTTGTAGGTTGGAACCTATGGAAGATGTAGGAGTTTTGGAGAATATTGACTTAGTTTTACTTTGAGGAAGATAAATTAATTTACAAGAAAGTTTACTTGGTATTTGAGGGGTCTTAGTATTGGGTCTAATAGGTCTTGGAATTCTTCATTTGAAGATTTTGTATGAATATAAGAATCCTTGTGGGTTTTCCTCTCTAGGAGAGGTTTTTTCCATGGCTAGAAACCTATATCTTATGTCCTCTTGTTCTAATGATACTCATAGTTTGGTAATCATTTGATGATAATAACACTATAATAATCAAGAGAAGAAGAAGATAATTTTAAACACTACAATTTGAATTAAAGAACATCACAAGAAGTTATCAAAGATAAGGGAAATCATACTAATATAGTTTCCCCTAAATTCTCAACATAGTATTAGAGCTAAGGTGACTAGAAGCACTAGTAAAAAATGATGAAATTAATGACTAGGTGACTAAAAATGTTAGTCACCACAATTATTTAAAGTGAATTACTACTAAATTTGAGCAATTTTAAGTGACCGAACTAAAAATGACTAAATTAGTCTAGGATTAAAATACACGACTAGATAATAAGTGGCTAAACTAAAAGCGACTAACTTAAATGACTAATTTAGTCTAGGGATAAAATATATGACTAGATAATAAGTGATTAAACTAAAAACGACTAACCTAAAAGACTAATTTTAGCCTAGGATTAAAATATATGACTAGATAATAAGTGACAAAATTAATAATGATTAATGTAAATGACTATTATAGTCCAAGAATAAAAATATGACCAAATAAATAGTATAAGAAGTATATGGATTATTCATTTATGTAAGTAATTTTTAATTGTGTCACTCCATAAATGGAAAATTGTAATTTTGGTACCGAAGTGTTACATTTCACTATAGGTGTCTTTGAATCCATCTACAGTGTTAAAATTTAGAGACAAATGGGTCTTTGAATTTACAGTGTTAAAATTATGAATACCATTTTGTCTCTAAAGTTTAACATTGCAGATGGATTCATCTACAATTAACATAATTACATGTATCATCTATCGAATTTACACTAATGCCTTCATTATAATTTTAGTAAAGGTAATATTTAGATAGTCAAATTAATATTTATATTTATATTTAATCTTTGGCCATAAAGTTTAATTTTGAAACTTCAATGATTTATGTTAAAAGTGTGAGTTGTTTTAAATCTAAGGTTAAATCTTCATGTTTACATTTAATAAATAGATAAATATAACATTGCTTCTGTTAAACGTGTGAGTTCATTTAAATATAGTATTAAATCGTAATATTTATATTTGATAAATACTAAATAGATAAACCTAAAATATATATTTATAGACCTATTTAGTAAAGAGGTATGAACCTTTATCAATTTAAGTATGAACCTTACATAATTTTTTAATGATGTATGAACCTTTCTTTTTTTGTAATTCAATATTCTATTCATGTAGGAACAAAGGAGTACATATAGCCGCTTACAAAATAGGTGGTCTCACCTCAACCGTGTTGGTTGACCAAAATTTTCACTAAATGAAAAAAATGCAAAAGAGAGACTAGGGACATTGTCCATAAATGGTTGGGCCAGAGGCACCAAAACACATATAAAACATAAAAAAACACCAAATAGCATACTATTCATTTGACCTGATGGTTCCAGGTTTGTCTGGGGCTATTCCTGGAGTCGATGGAGGACAGAAGTCAGAATGAATGTGCCCTTCAAAGTGCACCAACCAAGTCTCCATCTTTTCTACTTTCTTAGTGAGTTGATTTTGGCCTCGCCAAAAAACTACCAATCTCTCCTGGACTTAGCACTGTAAATAGTGAATTTGTTCCAATGTTTCCATCTGTTGTGCATGCTCCTCACGACAGGCTCTCTCAGTTGTGTCCACTATTTCCATTAGGTTGTTGATCAGTGCACGATAGTTCTTCAGGAAGAAATGTTGGATAGCATGCCCCTCTTTACCTTAGATCAATCAAACCCATGATTCCCCTTTCCACCATGAGATCTTCTACCCTGATGACTTTGATTTTGAACCCTCGAACCCCCAACCATGCTATCCCCCCGCTTACCTCCTCCACAGCCACCATGCACACCCACACTAGTGAGTCACACATGCCCCATAGTCTTGCCACCCTGGCATGGAGCTGCCATGATTATTTTCGAGTCTGCCACCCCCACAGGGCCATGGATGACAGGGAAGGGAGAATGCTCACACCACTTTGGGGGCTTCACAATTTTCCAAGGTTGAGGAACCCTGTCATGTGAAAAGTACAGAGACCAGACCCCCCACCATAGAAAAAAAATGCCGCTAGCAAAGGAGCCAAATTTCATCACCCACCATTGTAGGGAATCATAGAGCCACCTCCCACTACCAGGTAAAGACCACCACAACTAGAAAAACCAAATTCCATCAACCACCAAACCAACAAAGGAAATTGAACAACAAATAATGACAAAGTAGCCGATGCCTGAGTGTAACTTTGCCCAGGGCAGTGACCAGCCTCCAAATTATCCACACAGAGACCACACACCAATCCACAAAACACCATCACACCCATGCCAGAGGGCACAAAATTGGGAAAAGAAACTAGTTTTCTTCCACCACCATCGAAGTTTCTGGAGTGGATATTGTAGCTTCCTCTCTTAGCACAAAGAAATAGGCTCACCGAAATCCAAGAAAAAAGGAAACGAGTGAGCTCACTTCCCTTCAACTTCCTATCCTCAACCCATACACAGATAATGGATAAGAAACTGATAAATAAGGATTGGTTGAACACACTGCACCAACAAATTCCCATGACAAGCACACACAAGCCACTCCCTCCGTAAACCTTCTGGCGACATTTATGCTTCCTCTTCGAAGGCCACCGCCAAGACCAACACCAAATCAGAGTGAGGAGTCGAATGGAGGGCTCTCTCATCTTCCCTCGCCTTATCCTTTCACCACCTCCGAACTCCATTGTGCATTTATTTTTCACACGGATTGGAAACAAAAATCCAGTACCTCTCTCGTTACATGTGTTATGGTGAAGGGATAGGGAGTACCATCCCTCACCCTCGCTCCACTTGTATTTACTCATGCGAGATGCCTTCCACGTGTTTCTCAAACCTCACCCACATCAGGGAGTATTGTATGAACCTTTGTTAATTTAGATATGAACCTTAATTGTTTTTTTAATGGTGTATGAAATTTTATTAATTGTTTGATATAAGCCTTGGTTAATTTTTAATGGTATTATGAACTTTTGTTAATTGTGAAGGTATGAAATTTATTTAATTTTTTAGTAACATATAAACCTCTATTAATGATTATAAATATTTAATTCAAAATATTTAAGTATGGTTTATTATGTAATAATGGATAAATGTGTTTAGTTTTCTGGTTTTCAAGCTCCCGTGGTTATCAATTATTGAAGAGGTCTTCGGATTTTCCATAGTGTCATAGAACATTTGTCGATGTTTTTAATCCCAACGAGGATCCATATTCAGGACATAAATGCTGAATGAAGGACCGAAAGAAGGAATTAGGTCAATTAATAGTGAAAGGAGAAAATAAAAAGAGCCGACAGATTTAATAATTAATTTTTAATTTTTAATTGTTCTAAGTTCATTAATTATATAATTTATTTTTGTTAATTATTAATTTTATCCTTTTTATTAAATTTTTTTTATAATTACTAATTTTATCATTCTTTTTAAAAAAAATTTATTAAAAATTTTTATTAATTTTGTTTTACTTATTATTATTTTTTTTAGAATTTTTTAAATAGAATTTATGGCAATTAGAATTAGAATTATAATTTAGAATTATAATTCTAATCAATTAATAACTAAAAAAATATTTATTAATTTCTTTATAATAATTTAAACCCTAAATTAAATTTAGATATTAAAAATACTTATTTTAAAATTTATCTTATATTTTTTTATCTAAATAGAGATTTAATAAAATAAATAATACAAAAAATGAAAATATAAAAATAAAATAATTATTAACTAATTCATATTAACATTTATTTATTTATCCAAAATAAATAAATATTAATAGTAATTAAAATATTTGAGAATTGTAAAAAAAAAATATTTATTTCATTTAATACATAATTTACATGATGATATCAAATTAAGCTTTAAATAAAACAATATTATTGGTTTTGTGTTTGATTAATAATCAAAATAGTAAATCTCTTTTTGCAAAAGAACTCCCCTCAAGTCATGCATAGTAGGGATGTTGAAGCCCTTTCCTTTAGCTATAATAGATTCCCACATAGCTTGGTAATAAGGTGAGCAAGCAACATTAAATGAGATATATGCATCATGCCACCATCTAGCAATATAATGAAAATAATATTCTTTGCACAGTTACAAGAAATGCCATATAACCCTCGATGATGGAGAACAAAGCTTCACATTTGTGTTTGAAAACTTGGATTTGCAAACAGGGGAGACAATGAAGGGGGTTTATTAGCATATGTGGCAGCACTAATGAACCCTAGTTTTGGAGAAAAGAATGGGAAGAAGGCTCATTTTGGAGGACTGAAGACTTTGATACATTGACGGAGGCAAACAAAGATGTATGATAACCAATGTCTCCAGAATTTCATTTCTCTATGGAGATTTATTCGCCAAATACTAACAATGCCCCTTAACTCGACAGGGTGCCAGGTTTATGGATCCAAGCTCACGTAGTGGAACAGAGATAAGATCAAAACCCTTGCAACATCACCATATTAGAGCTCAAAGGTGTGACCGCGGATTGAAGACAAGATCAAAACCCCTGCAAAATCACCATCTCAGAGCTCAAAGGCGTGACCTGCAATAATGAGATGGTTTTAAAGCTTAGCATCATGGGATTTGGCCTCCGCGGAACAATATTGCCTTTCATTTTCAACTGCACCAATTTTAGAATCCCTCAACTTGTTGGTGAGATACCAACGAAGCTCTAGTATCTGGTCAATCTTGCAATATGATTCCCTTGTCATGAATCCTCTGTGCTTATCTAAATGTCAGAGATCTCCATGATAACAGGGCCATGGGAAAAGGTGGTGGACTTTGGACATTCAAAGAATGGATCCACTTTGGATGAGACTCATGAATACTTCATAAGGAAGCAACTGACAGAGAAATATGATGTGTATTCTTTTGGAGTAGTGTTACTGTAGGTCTTGTGTGCAAGGGAAACTCTTAATATTGTTTTTCCTAGAGAAAAATTTAATATAAAAGAGTTGGAAATGCAATGGCAGAAAAAGGGCAAGTTCGAAAAAATCATTGACCCTCACCTTATTGGGACCATCAACCCTGGTTCTCTGACAACTTTTAGGGATACTACTGAAAAGATCTTGGAAGAGAAGGGCATGGACATGCCTTCCATGGGAGATATTCTATGGAACTTGGAATATGCATTTCAACTCGAGGAGATATCCATGCAAAATGATCTAGATGAGAATAATACAAATCATATTGCAGATGTTCCTTTGCGCTACCTAGAGCCTAGTTCCTTACCTTGGGATGTTTACACAAGATTCAGGGCAAAGCGAATACAAAAAACTAGCGTCTTTGGTTTGGGAGGAGATATACAAGTATGTAGAAGAGATTGAGGGCACATGCATTATGTTCCTTTGCGCTGCCCAGAGCCTGAGACTTTTTATACTAGCATTATTGGATGAGGTGTTGGTGGAAGTGATGATGATTTAGAAGATGCAACCAAAAGTGTTATATTCTCACAATTGGTGAATCCTCATGGGAGGTGATCACAAAAAAAGAATCCTTTTCCATGTTACAAATCGACCAAATTAGCACATAGATAGAGAACCTTGGTGAATGTGAAAAGGTTAGGTTCAGTACTTTTTTTTTGCATATCACACTAAAAATACAGTGCCTCCTCATAAAATCCTCGCCTCGTATAATAGACCACCATTATGGACAATTACACCACATTTGGTTTAAACATTTACTTAGGTAGGTAGGGTGCCCTATCTCCCATCTCCCTATAGAGTAATCTTGTCAGATCTTCTTTTTTCTATGATATCAGTTCCTCTCTCTCGTCCTTCCTCTCTCTCCCTTTCTCTCCTACCTCTCTCTTCCTGCCTCTCTCTTCCCCCATCTCTCTCTCTCTCTCTCTCTCTCTACCCTCCAATCCTCTCACTATATCCATCCCTCTCTCCTCTCTACTCCCCTTCCATATTTGTGTCACTCTCTCCCTGTCTTACCCTTCTATACCTCTCTCACTCCTATCCCTCTCTCTTTCTCCCTCCATTCCTTCTCTCCCCTATCCTTCATTTTATCTCCATCTCTCCCTTGTGACTCACCTTATCTCTCCACATTTATCACTATATGTCTTTGTTATTCCTTCTCATATATATCTAGAGTTAATATATATCATCATATATTAATATATATCATAATATAACAAATTTAATATTGTATTAATCCAAATTTATTAAATTAAATAATATTAATATGAATATTAGAATTAATCATAATAATAATATTGATCTTTTGATTTTGATATTATGGTTAATAATGTTTTTTTGCATGGTATTAATAATAATTTGGCCAATGGTATTTGGTTCATAAGCTTCGCCTAAATAAACCTCTTTTTTTTAGTGTTTGTAAATATAAAGAGGATTATGGAGTAAATATAAAATGATGTTTTATTTATTTACCATATTTGGTTTATTTATATTTTATTTATTTATCATACCTCTATTATTTGCCATGGTATTTCTCCCATAAACTTGGTATATAATTAGATGTTGATTTCTAATCCCATTTAATATATTTGTATTTGTTTACCATACTTCTTTATACCTCTTTTATATTTATTTATTTACCATACATCTCTTATAAATATGGTATTTTCCCCATGGTATTAAAATGGTATTTTTCCCATAGGCTTCACCTAAATAAAACCTCTTGTTTGAGTTTCCTTAGATATAAAGAGGTTTATGGAGTAAATATAAGAAGAGGTTTTATTTATTTACCAACCCTTTAGTTTATTTATATTTTTATTTACACTACAAGGAAAATACCCTCTAGCAGATGCTTTTGATCAACCCCTTATAAAAATAGCCCAGATATATGTTTGTAGTGGAGGTCTCTAGAGGAGGTTGGTGGGTGGAGGTTTTTGCAGATGTTTTTTTCTAGTGCGTTTCTCATCATAAATTGCACCGATGCGTTTAACTCACAAATAACTGGTGCATACTAAAAATTGGCACACCAAAACACTATGCTCTTCGTAGAAACCCGCCCGGTGCATCTCATCACTGTAGCGCACTAGTGTGCTACTCAAAAAAAGGCTCGGTGTGCTAGGCAGAAACTGCTCGGTGCACCTCAAAAACCCGCACACTGAAACAAGGTTAAATAAAAAAATTTACCGACTGAAAAATCCACGTTTTCACTTCTTTAGTGCTCTAGAGCTCTCACGCACCGGTGCGAATTTCCATTGTGTGAGGTGCCCTGCCATCGGTGCTCCCATTGCACGCAGTGCAGTCGTCCATTGCCCACCTTGTGGAGTTCGAATTTTGGAAAACGGTGGGAAAATTTGGTTTTTCAAATTCTTCAACAAATATGCCTCCTTGATGCCCAAATGTACAAGTATTTTACTTGTTTCTCAGTAATTAAATGTTTTAGCAGATTAGATTTGTCAAAAAGATTATTTTTTGTTATTAAAAAAAAAAAATCTTGTGCGGTGTGCTCGAGCCGTTCGCAGTGCTTCCTGTAAATATACAGGCCACATCGTGAACAGTGCTCATGGAAACCACATTGGGTTCTGGTGCGGTACCGAAAAGGCACACCATGTTTTTTTTTTAAACCCTGTTATGGCAATGTGGTCGTTTAAATGACCGCACCGTTGACTATGTACCAGTGTCGGGAGGGTGGCACGCTGACCAAACTATGTGCCCCAGGGCGGATAGTTCAGTCAACGTACCGCCCTCCTCACATAATTATATAGTCAATGGTGCGGTCGTTTACAAGACTAAACCGTTGACCATGTACTGATGTCAAGAGGGTGGTACACTGAATAAACTATCCACCCCGGGGCGCATAGTTTCGTCATTGTAATGCCCTCCTCACATCAGTACATAGTAAATGGTGCAGTCGTTTACAGGACCACACTTTTGACCATGTAATGATGTTAGGAGGGTGGTGCACTGACTAAAATATCTACCCCGGGGTGCATAGTTTGGTCAGCACACCACCCTCCCGACACTAGTACATAGTCAATGGTGTGGTTGTTTAAACGACCACAACGTTCACCATAAATTATTGTTGGTCAGTGCGTTAACTTAACTAATCACCCTGGGGTATAACGTGCTTCGCCTGTGGTAGGCACGAGAGAGGGAGATACTTATGTACCCTTGCCTTATTACGACAGCCACCCAGTTGCTCCTAAGGGAGGTAGGCCTCCTCAAGTTCTATGAGGAGGCTACATCCCTGAAGGACCATAATGGGTTATTGCAACAACTCATCTTCAGGTGGGATGCCCACTGATAGGCTTTCCGGGTCAGTCTTAACTAGTGGTACATGCCCACTGAGGAAGACATATATTTTATTACTAGCATATCTAGGAGAGGGCGGGATTTTCCCCAGTTCCTAGAGGTCCCCGTTGGCTATGCAGCAGGGAGTTAGTTGGTGTACTCCCATAGATACTTTAGTGACTATATACATTCTCCAGCATATTTTAAGGTGTTCGGTGGTCAGTTACGTATTACTTCATTTGGTGTAGAGGAGGTGAGGTGCCTCTCAGTACTGTTGACGACCATTTCACACCATACCAGTGACAGGAAACATATTAGTTTCCTTCTTTTATTTTATGTTGATGTATTATAGGCGCCATGACTTGTGAGGTGGTTTGCTATTCTTTTGCGGTAGTTTTGTACAACATTATATAGATGTCGTTCTCAGGCACATGTGAGTTTGACCTTCCCTTTTCCTTCAAATTTATTTTGTTTATTTTTTGAGAGGTTTCCAGAGACAAGGCCTAATTTTTTTCGAAAGCCTTGTAGGCCGATGCTGCACGTACATATGGAGATGTGGGGCCAAATGATGCCCAAGAGGGGCGAGTCTGAATTTTCCGCCATGATATCTCATGATGCACAGGAGTTACTATCCAGTGATGATGACCACGCCTTCGTTCTGGTGCCATGTTCGTATGCTAGTTTGGATTGGTGGGGGTGTGCCAACATCCTCTTCACATAGGATGAGTTGCCGGATGCGAGAGGTAACATTAGTGTTTTCTTGAAATTTATTCTAAAATGTTCTTTAACTTGTTTTATTAAATTGTTTAATTAAATTGTCTAATTATTGTTGTGTACTTATATATATTTTTTAGATAATGGGTCTTTCGTTGGTGATGAGATTCCACCACCACTAAATGATCCAGGTGTAGATCATGCTGACGAGGAGATGACAGTGGTATAAGATTAGGTTAGTGACAGACCTGGTCCTGATCAGGCACAGATATAACACTGTTACTGATGAAATAGGTAACCTGACCTCAAAGCGGGAACTCTAGCCCAAAAAGACTCAAAAAACATGAAAAAACACCCCAAAAACAAAAAAAGTGTATTCCAGAACACACTTGGTTTTTTTTGAAGGTCAAATTTCAACATTTTATAAAATTATGCTAAAAACAAAATTGTTTCTGGAAAAAATGATTGAAAAAACACCCTCAAAACAAAACCAATTGATGCTGGAATAACAAAAAAAAAAATTTGTGTCATATTTTTGACATTTAAAAAAATAGAAATAACATTTTTTAATTTTAAAAAATCAAACATTATAAAAAACCTAAAATTTAAGAAAAAAATAAATTTAAAAAATAAAAACATTTTAAAGCTTAAAATTTAAAAATATATAGGAATAAAAAAATAAAAATAAAACAAAATAAAAATTTTAATTCAAACATTAAAAAAAACCTAAAATTTAAGAAAAAAAAATGAAATAAAAATTAAAGATTAAAATTTCAAAATATATAGAAAAAAAAAAAATTAAAAAAATAAAAAAAAAAACAAGTTAAAAAAAAGAAAGAAATTATAAAATATAAAATATAGAAATTAAATTTAAAAAAGAAAAAGAAAATGTTTATTTGAAAAAAAAATAAAAAATTTAAAGAAATATATTAAATTTTAATAATTTTAAAACTTAAAAAAAAAAATATTAAATTAAAAGTAAAAAAATGAAAAATTAATTAAAAATAAAAAATGAAAAATAAAATAGAATAAAAATATTAAATTTAAAAAATATATATTAAAAAAACAAATAAATTTTAAAAAATAAATTAAATTTAAATTATAATATATATATATATATATATATATATATATATATATATATATATATATATATATATATATATATATATATATATATATATATATATATATATATATATATATGAACTTAAATTAAAAATATATATATTAGATTTTATTAAATTAAAAAAAATGTTAATATTGAAGTAACAAATTAAATTTAAAAAGGAAAAATATTAAATTTTAATAAATAAATGAATAAACAAATAAATTTTGAAATAAAAAATAAATTTTAAATAAAGAAAAAAAAACATTGTTAAAATAAAAAGTTAAAAAACTTTTAAAATCAATTAAAAATGAAAAATTGAAAAAAATAAATTAAAAAATATATATTAAATAAAAAAAAAACAAATTAATTTGAAAATATCAAGTTTAATTAAAAAAAAAAATCTAATTTTAAATACACAATTTTAATTGAAATAAAAAAATATAAAAATTTTATGTAATTAAAAAAATAATAATAAAACAGTAAAACTTTAAAAATAATATTAAATTCAAATAAATTAAAAAAAAAAATACAAAATTTATTAAATTTTAAAAAATTAAATGAAAAAACTAAACATAAAATTTAATAATAAAAAGAAATTTGAAATTAAAAAAAAAATCAATCAAATTTAAAAAAAATACAAAATTTAATAAAAATTATTAATAAAATTTAGAAAAAAAAATTAAAAACAAAAAAATGGGTAAAATAAAAAAAAATTTAAAAAAAACAAAAAAATTAAAACAAATTAAATTTCAAATATAAAAATTAAATTAAAAAAAAAATTAATTTTAAATTTTTTAAATTAAAAAAAAAATCAAATTAAAAAAAAAATATTAAAAATTAAAAAAAATAAAAAATAAAAAGAATTTTTTGATCGTGGTGGCGCCGCCAATCGGCGTCCCGCCTAGGTGGTGGCGGAGGCCGGCCACTGGGCGGGCGGGGAGGCTGCATGCAGCCCCCCGCCAGCCTAGCGATTGGCCTCCGCCGCCCCCTGGGCAGGAGGCCGAATTCGGGAATCGCCTTCCGGCGGCGGGAGGCGGATTCCGGGAATCGCCCTCCCGCGGTGAGAGGGCGATTCCGGGAATCGCCCTCCCATGATGGGAGGGCGATTCCCGGAATCGGCCTCTCGTCCTGGGAGGGTGATTCCCAGAATCTCCCTCCTGCCGTGGGAGGGCAATTCTCGGAATCGGCTTCCCGCTGCGGGAGGGCGATTCCCGAAATTGGCCTCCCGCCATCGGAGGGCGATTCTCGGAATCCCTCCCGCCTAGGTGGCGGCGGAGGCCGGCCGTTGGGCAGGCAGCGGGTTGCATGCAGCCTCCTTGCCTGCCAAGCAGTCGACCTCTGCCGCCAGCTGGGCAGGATGCTGATTGGCGACGCCACTAGGATCAATTTTTTTTTTTTTTTTTTTTTTTAAATTTTAATATTTTTTATTTTTTTTAATTTGATTTTATTTTGTATTTTTTATTTTAAATTCAAAAAATTTAAATTATATATATATATATATATATATATATATATATATATATATATATATATATATATATATATATATATATATTATATATATATATATATATATATATATATATTAATTCAAATTTTTTATTTTAAATTTAATTTGTTTTAATTTTTTTTTTTTTTTTTTAAATTTTGTTTTTAAATTTAATATTTTAGATTAATTATTTTTTAAAATTTAAAATTTATTTATTAAATTTATTAAATTTTAATTTAATTTTTTTTTTTTTTAAAATCTTTTAGTTTATTTAGTTTTTCATTTTTAAAATGTATAAATTGTTTCATTTAAAAAAAAAACAATAAATTGATGGATATTTGTTTTTTAATTATTTTCACGTGGTTTTTTTCATTTTTTTTTGTTTTTCAATGATAGTTTTTTTAATTTTAATTCTTTAATTTTAATTTTCTTTTTCAATTTTAAATTTTGTTTGTTTGTTTTTTTTTTTTAATTTGTTTTTTTTGTTAATTTTAAAATTTGTATTTTTTTTATCTAAATTTTAATTTTGTCATTTAAATTATTTTTAAATTTTCTATTTATTTATTTATTTATTTTTTAATTATATGGTTTTTTTTAATAACTTAGAAAAAAATGTTTTTGATGTTTTTTTTAAAAAAAAATTTGGTTAATTTTTGTTTTTTTCTTTAAATTATGTTTTTTTTTTCAAATTTTGTCATTTCTTTTGATATAATTTTCGAATATTTTTGTTTTTGTTTTTTTTTTTGTTTATTTATTTATTTTTGTTTAAATTTTTTTATTTTTACAAGTTAATTTTGTTTTTTTTACATTTTTATTGGTTTTTTTTATTGTTTTGATATATATCTTTTTATCTAATTTTTGTGTTTTATTACCAAAATGAAAATCACCACTATAAAAAAAAAGGTTGATGCTGCATCAATACGTTTCAAAATTAGCATGAAAATCACCACTCTAAAAAAAAAAAAGTTGATGCTGCATCAATACGTTTCAAAATTAGCATGAAAATCACTAACATTTAAAAAAAATATTCATGCTTCATAAATAAAAATATTAGAGTGTAAAAAATGTGCACAAAAAAAATGGGGTGATTCTGCATCACCACTTTTCAAAATCGGGTGCCTTTTATGTTACCAAAAAAAAGTAGGTAACAGTGCGGTTACCTATTTCATCGATAACAGTGTTATATTGGCAGATGTGAGGTGTAGGCCTGACACCTGATTTAGGATGGAGTTGGGCGACCAAATCTGTCGACTCCTAGATGAGGAGGGAGATAGGTTAGTTACTATTAGAGAGTAACATGTTGATGATAGGCTGACACAGATATAGAGAGTCATGCCACGTGATATGTTGACCCTCATGCGGCATATCGTTGGAGCTACTAGAGTACTGGCGCGGGTGAGGAGGGACAGTAGGCATGGTGGAGATGCAGTATGATAGTTGAGTAGTGCATCATCTCATGATCATGATCATGAGGGGAGTGATCATTGTTCTAGTACTCCACCTCATCCTCCATGTCGCGACGAAGATGATCATGATGAGTAGCCTGCAACATCGAGTCATGATCATGAGTAGACATCGTCTGAGCAGTCTGCACCATCTTAGCAAACATGTCCTAGTCCTCAGTAGGCATCCGATCCCGAGGAGGGTGCAGGTCCATCTAAGGAGGCAGGTCCATCGACTGAGCAGGTCACCTTACCATCCACTGAGCAAGGTGGACCATCCACGAGTCATCATGAGCTAACAGAACCTGATCAACATGAGGCACATGATCATCTTTTATCTGAGCATGTTGAGGCTGCACCATCGACTGAGCATTCCTCGACTAGTACTACTGTTGATGTACCACTAGGTGATATTTGAGATTCATATGCAGTTATATTACAGTTCTATATTTTTGACATTATATATATATATATATATATACGGTCCATGTATTTTATGTTCATGTTGCAGATGTACTTAATTTACATGTTGGTGTTCATCATGATGTGTATATTGTTAGGTCGTGTTATATATGTTCATTTAATGTGCAGCTTGCATATAGATGTGTATGTGATAACAATTATTTAACATGAGATGTATATTTGATGTTTGTGTTGTGATGATGTTCTACAATGCTTGTGTTTTGTTAGATGATCACAATCATGGTGATTAGATGATGTTAGCGAATATGAATGCGTTTTTTAGTCAAATATGATTTTTGTACGATGGTTATCATGATCGTGATGTTTATTTTTAATCTTAAATCATGATATTTATTAAATATTATGTCATGACTTTCATTGAAATTTTAATTTTAATTGTATGTAAAATTGTAATTGTCCCGAGTTGGAAGCCTTTAGAACTCTCATTGCGGCCTCTGGGAGGCGCTAGACCTCTGCCTCCCAGCAGAATTTTGTCAAAAAGCTAGACGATATTCCCACGGTATCCCTGATCGTGGAAGAAACTTGTCGAACAGCTCTGACCCTTGCGGATCGAGGCCTAATCGGCCAGTTCACTGGTCTATGGCCTTCTCCGAAAGCTGTCGACGATTGGGTCAAACAGAACTGGACTCCGCTGGTCACTGAAGGTATAAAAATCCACTTCGTCGGCAAAGGGTTCTTTGTCTTTGTGTTCGACAATGCTGAAGACAGAAGCCTGATTTTCAGAAACGGGCCCTACTTCATGGGCCCTCAAGGGCTCTATTTGAACAAATGGTCGCCAGACTTCGACCCTACTTAGGACGTTCCCACGGCTATGCTTGTTTGGGTGCACCTCCCTCACCTACCATTACATTGCTGGAACCAGAGATCGTTGCAATCCATTGGAAACGCCCTGGGCAGATACATAGATCAAGCGCCGAGAAAGGACCAATACTCTTGTGCCCGAATATGTGTTGAAGTCGATCTTGAAACTGGACTACCTGAAGCAATAAAACTCTCGGTAGCGGACTGGACACATATCCAGGAGCTTGACTACGAGAAGCTCCCCTTCAAATGTCGGCACTGTCACAAATACGGACACTTCGCAAGATATTTCAAGAAAAGAAATGAGGAAACAACAGAGAAAGAGAGAGGAGATCAATGGAAACAAGCAAAGAAATCAGCAAATCATAGGTAGGCCAACAAAAACAAAGGCAAAGAGTCGGAGAACAAAACAGGGCAAGAAAATGCAAGTACCCAAATCACAGGAAGTAAGGAAGTCATCAGCATTGAGGAGGACAAAAATCCCTTTGAATCTCTCAAAACACTGCCAGATCCTCCAGAATCAGAACTGGAAGGTCCTCCTCAACAGAACAACACAGATCCACCGGAATCAGGTAACACTCCAAACCCACTCTTAGGAAACACTCCTTCCCCTTCATATGCTGACATTACTAAAAAAAATAAGAAGAACTTCGAAAATGTGGGCTCATCAGACGATGAGATTTCTGAAAGACCATCAAAGAAAACAGGGAGGAAATCAAACAAGGAAAACAGGGAAGAAGAAACAGAAAGACAAAAAACCCTTGGCAGTCAAGCTACCATTGAGATGACCCTCGGGAGGAATACCAGACCAAGGGCCCCAAAGGGAAGTGGTCCTACCCCAACAAGCGGTAAATGATGCAGTTGGTCTCTTGGAACTGCAGGGGTCTGGGGAATCCCTCAAAGGCTGAGGCAGTTAAAGATTTGTTGAAAATAGAAACTGCAGACATTCTCATGCTCCAAGAGACAAAAATAGAAGGGGAGCTCCTTCTAAACACAAGCAACACAAAGTGGAAAAAAGACTCAGGTAAGGCAGTCAGTGCCAGAGGTACAGCTGGAGGAATTGGCACATTCTGGTGCAAAAAGTCATTCTCATTAGAAAGATCACATGAGACTCAACATTGAATTTTTACAGAACTGCGCCACACTGCAAGCAATCTCAAAATAGCTCTTTTCAATTTGTATGTCCCTGTGCATTATGAGGAAAAAAAAGAATGCTGGAAGACACTCTCGGAGTATTTAGACCTCCTCAATCCCCAGAACATAGTCATAGGAGGAGATCTGAACATAATATTGGACTCCAAAGAGAAGCGAGGTGGGGTTTTTTCAAGGGATCCCCTTCTTTCCTTAGTGGAAGACCTTATTCTAAAGTGGGATCTAATAAACTTCAAGCCTATGAAAGGTGAGTATACCTGGACCAACAACAGAACTGGGGAAAATCACATCTCAGCAAGGCTGGACAGATTTCTCACCAGCAGTTCCATTATGCTGGACAAAAGAATAGTCTTCTCCAAGATTCTCCCAAAACTCACATCGGACCACAAACCAATCCTTCTATGCTTGAAGGATGAGGAAGACCTGGGCCCCCTCCCCTTTCGCTTCAGCCCTCTCTGGGCAGAAAGAGAAGGGTTCTTTGACACAGTGCAATCTGCTTGGGGACTTGAGGTATCAGGCTCCCCAAGTTTTGTGTGGGAACAAAAAATGAAAAAACACTAAGAAGGCCCTAAAGGAATGGATAAAAAAGGCGTCAAAATCCCCCACCAGACAAAGGAAAGATGCAGTTCAACAGCTGGGAAATCTACAACTTTATCTGGAGAAGAAGGATATATCCCCCTCAGAATTAGATAAGGAAAACTTGGCTCAAAGTAGAACATACAACTCTTTCAGAAGTGAAGAAGAATACTAGCACATAAAGTCTCGCAGCTTGTGGCTCAAAGCTGGCGATAGAAATACTTCTTATTTCCACAGATAGTGCAGGGCTCGTCTATCGAGAAATCATATTGCTGAAATCACTACTTCCAGTGGACAGGTGTGCAAAAACTTCAAACAAATAAAGGTTGCTGCTGAGCATCACTTCCAAAAACTCCTTAGCGTAGAAAAGGCAGGGAACGAGGAGGACATAGGAGAGTTCCTCACAAACATTCCAAATGCAGTCAGTGCAGAAGATAATAACACCCTTCTGAGTACAGTAACGGAAGAAGAAATATCTAAAATTATTTGGAACATGGAGCCTGATAAAGCCCCAGGTCCAGATGGATTTTCTGTCCATTTCTACAGAATTTGCTGGGCGCTTATCAAGACTGACCTCCTGAGGATGATCCATGGGTTCATGAAGAAGGCTAGAGTGGGTGGTGGAATAAACTCCACATTTCTCACCTTAATTCCAAAGGAAGCCAACCCCAGCTCCTTCGACAGATATAGGCCGATTTCCCTCTGTAACGCATCCTATAAAATTGTGGCCAAGCTCTTAGCAAATAGAATTAAATCGCTCCTGCAAAAATTAATCTCACCAGCACAAGGGGGCTTTGTTGAGGGAAGACATATCCTGGATAATGTCATCCAAGTCCAGGAAGCTCTGCATTCCAGTTATGCTCGTAAAGAACAAGGTATGAGAATTAAATTGGATATGTGCAATGCATTTGACAGAGTTAACCGTTCATTCCTGTACAGGGTCCTCTCATATTTTGGTTTCAGTCAGGATTTTATCAATCTCATCAAAGCCTGCATTGAAAAGATTTGGATTGACCCCATGATAAATGGAAGACCGGAAAACTTCTTCTTAGCCGCCAGGGGACTGAGGCAAGGCTGCCCTCTTTCGCCTTTTCTCTACATCCTGATGGCGGATTCTTTGAGCAGAAAGCTGAACTTGGAAAAGAAAACTGGCAACATACCTGGAATTAGAATCGAGAGAGGCATCGACCCAGTGAACCATGCGTTGTTCGCCGATGACTCGCTTTTAATGGGAGGAGCCTCACCAAGAATTGCATCCTACTTCAAAAACATTCTCCAGAAATTCTGTAGCATCTTGGGAGCACTGATAAGCGAAAGGAAAAGTGTAGTTTATGGATGGAACTCTGAGCAGCATACAATAGGAAAAATCGCTGATGACTTGGGCTTTCCAGGGTATGCCGAATGGGACAAAATTAAATATCTGGGACTTCCCATTACGCTGGGCTCCAACAGAAATAAAATCTGGGAGGAAGTCATTTCGAAACTCAAGAACAATATTGCAACGTGGGGCGGATTCTGGCTTACCACAGGGGGCAAAATCACGCTCATTAAATCGGTCCTTACAGCTTTGCCTACATACAAGGCCTCTTTGATGATGGCTCCAAAGTCAATTTCAGACCAGATATCCAGACTACTGCGCAATATTTTGTGGAACGGTGGGCGTGGAAACAGTAACAGATTTCATTTGATCAGTTGGGATATTGTGAAACGTCCACACGCTGAAGGAGGCTTGCAAATTCGTGATCCTGTGAACGCAAACCTTGCCCTGGGCTGTAAACTTCTTTGGAAACTCTACGCAGAGCCCAACCATCCTGTCAGCAAGATTTTCAAGGTTAAATATCTCAAGAACCAATCAATAAATTCCTATTCAGGAGATGATCACCCCATAGGCACGCAAGCCTGGAAATTATGCAGCAGAGGCATCATTTTTTTCAGAACCCATCTATACAAAATTCCAGGTAATGGTAAAAAAATCAGGCTATGGAGCGACAACGTCATGGGTCATCCTCCCCTTGCTGAAAACTCTGATATCGTTGAGATAAGAGATTGGCTTCAGGAGAAAGGCATAAGGAAAATCGAGGATATTTCTGACTGGGACAGAAATGGAAATTGGATGCGGTGGATTTTTCCCAGAATTCTTGAGCATTTAAAATCTCAGTTGGATTTGCTAATCGATGCCATTTCGGACTTCGCTCCGGTGCACATTGACGATGAAGACTCCCGGGGATGGGGAAAAATGGGGGTGTATTCAGCAAGATAGGGATACCTTTAGTTGCAATGCCACATGGAATCGCCTTACTCTGAGTCTGTGTGGAATCAGGTTTGGGACAGCTTCAACATTCCCAAAATCAACTTTTTCTTCTGGACCTTGTTCCATAACAAAATATTAACTGGGGATAATTTGAGTAAAAAGAATATTGCAGGTCCTCATCGCTGCGCGCTCTGTAGGAGCGCTTTGGAGACTTCTGTCCATCTGTTTATTGATTGTAGCTTTGCAAAGGAGGTCTAGTCCTTTTTCTTGAATGGATTGGATGTGAACCCTCCTCAGCAAAACTCGATCACTACCATGTTTATCAATTGGAAAGCTTGCTATCCCCATAACATTGGTAGTAAATCATTATGGCATAGGGTGTGGATTGCAGCCCCCAAGTATGTTTGCTGGAAGCTCTGGTTAGCCCGGAACAAGATCATTTTCAATAACAATGAGCTACCAACAGCAAAAGTGGCGGTGCAAGCCAAGAATCTCCTTGTAGAAACTTTGAACCACTCTCAAATCAAAGATGAAAACTCCCTCCGCACTGAAGAAAGGATGTGGCTGGAAGGCTACAACAACAAGGCCAGATCCCTCGCAAACATTCGAACTAATCACAAGGAAAGATGGCAGATTCGAGAATCAGAGGACAGCTTTCACCAGTGGTGGAAATCACAGGGAAAATGCACAATTTTCTTTAACGGTGCCTCAAAAGGCAACCCGGCAAGGTCAGGCGCTCGTGGGGTGATTCATTTTCCGAATGGGACCAAAACTGAATTCAGCTGGGGCCTTGGTCTGAAAAATAATAATCATGCTGAAACTCTAAGTCTGTTGAGAGCATGTCAATTGGCCAGAAAAGAGAATCCAGGTGAAATTCTTGTTTTTGGAGATTCAGAAGTGCTCATAAGAGCAATTGTAAACAAAAATGGATTCAAGGATCCGACGCTAAACAAACAGTTAACCAGAGTGAACAGAATTTTGAAGAATTTCCCCTCGATCTTAATCTTCCACATACTCAGAGATCTAAACAAGGAAGATGACAGACTTGCAAATATAGGCAACACCTTACAAAATGGTATGATAAGCATAAATGCATATGCTCCGATCATGACAACCATCCCTTAAGTGGTTTTGTATGTGTAAAGATGTAATGGAGGATTTGGCTTTGCCCAAACTGGTTTTTCATCAATAAAAATAACCGTTTCAGTTAAAAAAAAAAAATTGTAATTGTATGTAAAATATTTCTAAAGTTTTAATTTTAATTGTAATATTTAATTTATTGTGAAATGATTGTAATTGTAATTGTATATATGTAAAATTACAAAATTTTAATTGTATGTAAAATTGTAAAATTGTAATTGTAATTGTATGTGAAATTGTAAAATTTTAATTGTAATTGTAATTCTAATAGTAATTGTATGTAAAATATTTGTAAAATTTTAATTTTATTAATGTGAAATGATTGTAATTGTAATTGTATGTAAAATTCTAAAATTGTAATTGTATGTGAAATTATAAATTTGTAATTCTAATTTTAATTGTATGTAAAATTGTAATTGTATGTAAAATTGTAAAATTGTAATTGTAATTGTATGTAAAATTATAAAATTTAATTGTAATTGTATGACGTAAAATACTTGTAAAATTGTAATTGTAGTTGTAATTGTACTGTGAAATTGTAAAATTGTAATTGTAATTGTATGTATTGTTATCATTCGATTTTTTTAAAATTTTAAAATTTGTAAATTAGTTGTCAATTTTGAACAATAACTACTGTAAGTAAAATGTATACCGTAAATATTGTTAAATTACCATAATTATAAAATTGTAAAATTATAAATTTGTATGAATATCAATAATTGTAAAATAATAAATCTAGAATAATATGAATTTTTGTGACCTTCAGGTCCAAAGAAAGGGGTGGTGGAAGCAAATTTAAGGCATTCAAAAAGGGTATCAGCAATATGAGCACGTCCCCTAGCTGATCATTGTTCTGGAATGCATCTAAAAAAATTGTCTCCATGATAGTCGTATCCCTTAAGTAATCATCCATACCAACCTCTATTTGATTGCCTCCATTTCCAACTTGTGAAGAACTACTATTTCTGTAGTCATTCCTAATTGGTGAATCTGGACGTAGTGGGAATTGAATAGGTGGTTGATTCAATCATTCTTGGTATCATTCCTCTTTATGTTTTTCTCTTAATTCGACATTCTCTCGATTTGACATTGTCGTGGGGTGCAATAGAAGATGGTAGGTAGGTCGCTCATCATCACTAGAATCCTAATAATTTCAAAAAATATATTTGAACACGATTAGTACAAAATCTATGATATCAATTAGTAAGACCGTTGACAATGCATGATTAATTGGTTTGACGTTGAAATAATTACATTAATATACCAAACAATTATTATTCCCATCATTGTCCCACGATTATGGCTAGAAGATGCAATGTTACAATTGGCATGGTGAAGCAACTGTTCATTTTCATCTACCAAATGCGCCTTGCGGTATGTTGCTCCTGATAAGAGCTTCTGACGTTTTGGAGATGTTTGAATATTTTTTGTATATGAACTCAATTATGAACCTGCATGAACCTGAAAATTTATATACATTAATTTTATTCAGCTGATTGACATGGATAAAAAAATAAATTCAATTAGATAATGAAAATATAAATAAAATCTAAAGTAAATACTACGTCTCGAGATGGATAGGGAGAACTCTGCGATGGACTTTGAGAAATATTATGGAATGAGATGGATTTTGAAGGATTGTCCATTCGATATAATTATGATATTTTCTCTCTGCATTTGAGCAAAATCAACAATAAATTTTTGTGTACATACCTAAAAGTAATTTCGGTGCCTTAAAAATGGACTTATTGTTATTGGTGCTAATGTACATTTAACTGCACCAGTGCATTTTAGTTACTGCGCACTAGTGTTGTGCTATTAATTGATGCATCGGTGTGGTTAGATAACAAACACACCGAATAGACGAAAATAAAAAAAGCGCAACTTTATTTTTTTTAAAGTGAAAAAAAAGAGGTAAATTGAAAAATGGGCGGAAAATTATTTTCGAAAATCTAATTTCATAAAAAAATTCTTTAAATAGTAAAAAAATTTCATTATTTCATTATTTTTGAGAAAATATTTAGGGAGAGATTTGCACGATAGACATACCTGGAGCAAGAGAGCACAAGAGCATTGTGGAGTAGCGAAATGCTTTCAAAGAGAACTATTCAGAGAATCAAAATTTCAACATCTGGTGATTCAAACCCTGTAGTATAGAATTTCAAACTATGTAGTGATTAAATTTTACTGCAATTTTTTTTTTTTTTACAGTTTCTGTTTGATTTAATACATGGTAAGTAAAAATTTAAAATTTTACTGTTCATTTTCAGAGAAAAAAAAATCAATCCATTCTTATGCTAAACCCTTGATTCTTTTTGTTTATGCCCTTGCTTCTTCTTGTTTCTGTGACTTCAGAATTATGGCCTTTCATTTTATATTTATAGGGTTTGTATTTATATATATATAGGCCTACGAAATCTAACCCGCAGGATGACTTGCAAAGTCAGATCCCAATCCATGTCATCCCTTGCGTGAATTTAAAAAATATAGATTTTTTTTAATCGGTGCGTCCTGTGTAACATAGTGCACTAGTGCACTATTTTATTACAGCGCACCATGCATGTACTATTTGATAAAAATAATTTAAGAAAATATTTTTAAATTTGTGTGCCCTGTGTAAAATAATGCACCGTGCACGTACTGTTAGATAAAAACATTTAAAAACATATATATATTTTTAATCCATGTGCCCTGTCTAAATTAGCGCATTCGTGCATTATTTCATTATAGCACCGCACACGTACTGTCTAATAGCAACAAATTTTTATTTTACATCTATGTTAATTAGTGCACCGGTTAACATATAATGCACCAGGTCTCCTTGTTGACAGAGAGCACCATATGGTGGTCCCTTGTTTTCTCGGTGCGTTTATAAGAATATCTCGCACCGCCTCCTCCACGAAATATTATGCTACAAAAACTAACATTAGAGGATTTTTATTAATTTGGTTGTGTTAATCGATGCACTGGTTAACATATAACGCACCATATCTCCTTGTTGAGAGAGAGAAATGTACAACGTTTCTACTATTTTGGCGGTGTGTTTATAAGAACACTCCACACCGACGTCAGTGCGTACTTCTTCAAAGGCGCACCATTTTCTTGATTTTTTTTTTTACCTGAAAATTTTGTGATTTATTTATAAAATATATTAATTAATGGTATGGTATAGGTTTCATTTTGATAAAGAGATGGCTGACAAGAGATCAAGTAACAAAAATACTGATAGCACATTGAGAAAAGAAGAAAAGGCAAATTCTTTATAAATTATTTACAAAAATTATTATTTTTGAACTATATGTAAGTTTAACTAATATGTATTGTTTACTGTGTATCATGCAGAGCCACAAAATTATGAAACTCGATAATATTATTTCTGATCTAAGACCAAAAGATCGTAAAATTTTGATGCAAAAATTGCAGAAGGATGAATTAGGTGAATGAAAAAATACTATCGATCCAATATGAGTTTCTATTTTTATTTTTCATTAATAATATACTTAAAAATATTAGACAAAATGTTTCAAACTATCTATTAATTCACATATGTTTAATGTTCTACAGGGACCAACAACTCAGAAAAGGAATGTTGTTCTAAGAAAATAAAAAATAAAACATGCAAATGAAAATGAATTGCTCCTTAGCTCATCTGGAGTGGTGTTGGAGGTTAACGAAAGGGGGAAAACTTTTAGAAAGCTTTGAGGGATCTAGTGGAATGAATGTATAGACGTTATTTCAGCTTACAATACAAAAAACAATCCAATGATTCCAAGAATCAAATTTGATCTAAACTACAGGATGAGTTTCTAGAGAATTGGTCAATGAGACATGCCAAACTTTTAATATAAAAAACATACAAAAAAAAAGGAATGAAAAAGTAGTAGTCCTTTAACTATTTTTCTAGAATTATATGTATATATTACTTGAAAGAAATAATTTATAAATATCACTTTTGTTATATTTACTTTTCATATATCAATATGAAAATTAAATAGTTTATTGTCATGTTACATTTTCGGGAAGATTATGAAAATCTCAAAGGATGAACGAGATGATATTAGAAATATGCCAGTAGGAATATCCAAAATGGTGTATAAGGATATGGTCAAAGAAATGGACATAATTGTATCGCACGAGGAGCCATATCAACAAAAATGTGCTTCAAATGTAATATGTAATCATTGAAATTTTCGATTAGGTACAATAAATAGACAATTTAGCATTAAATATTAATTTCAAGTATTTTCTTGCTGAAAAGAAAAGAAAACGAAACCCATTCACCACATAAAATAGGATGACAAGGAAGAAAAGGGTTGATATCTAAGTTTGTGAGTAATTTTTACTTCTTTATAAAAACATAACTAGATTTCATTTTTGTATATTTTAAGTTTTTTTACTACAATCATCATTGAATATCTTCAAACAGGTCTAACATACAAAGTAGAACCATCAGAAGAATTAATTGACATTGGGTTAAATATGGGTTGTGAGTATATTTTGGCATATCAAAAATTAATTATGGAATTTGTAAGCATCTATCAATCCTATTTTACTTAGCTCCATTTATAATTAATAGAACAAAAAATCTTTTATATTAAATATATGATTTGTTATGGGGTATAAAACTTGGAGGAAATAAAGTATCGAACTATGCCAACAAATGAAATGTTGAAAGATGGCATGAAATTTGGTTTTAAAAGAATGTGTATAGTTCATGAGTCAATTCTTGGGATGGTACATCATTTTTTATTTATTTACATTGATGTATATTATTTAATATTCCAATTTTCATTATTCTCACCAATATATATACACTCATTATAGTTTATTTTTATGTTTGTAAATGGAATTTGAAGAAGAAGAAAAAAATCAACACCTTGAACAAAACATTCCTCAAAATAACCCAAGTCACGAAAGTAGCTCGAGCAGAGACAACAATTCAAGTGAAGATTGATGTTCAATATGTTTGGATATCAAAGCAAGGCATTGTTTTTTTTGGAATATTTGTCTATGAAATCAAACATTTTGTTTAATGTAAAGGACATAGTGTCCCAATTGAAGGATTGAGGGATACCAATAACTATCCCATTTTGTATGACAAAGAGTGTCTTATTCATATATATATATAATAAAATACATTTTAATTTATTCTATTGCGTTCTCCTTTATCGATGTGAAATGTTACACCAATGATTAAATATATGGATGATTAAATATTATAATGAAGAGATGCGAAATCTGATGATATGATATAAAAATATTAATCCAAACATCACATTCAAATGCACTAATAAAAATTTAATTGATATGAATATTGTTATAAGATATGTGTCGACTTTTGCTGAATAATGAATTTAAAAAAATCACAATAATTTCACTGTTATAGGTCGATGTTTCTAAAAAATACAAAATGAACACCAGTGCATGTTAGTTACTGTGCCCCAGTGCGTTTGTATGCTAATGCGCACCAATGCACTTCTACGACCTATGGGCACCACAAAAATACCAATACCAATATGAATGCTCGGTGCATTTGTGTGATACTGCGCACTAGTGCATTGTATAATACTGCACACCGGTGCATTTATATGACCTATGGGAACTGCACAAATACTAATACCAATTATAATGCTTGGTGCATTTGTGTGATACTACGCACTGGTGTGTTTGTATAACACTGGATACCGATGCGTTTATACGACCTATGGGTACCGCACAAATACCAATACCAATTAGAACGCTCTGTGCGCTTTATTGACGACTACCACCCGGGCAGTCTGATCGGCATTGCATGCACCGGTGTGGTTTTAATTTAATGTGTCGGTGCATTTTTATAACTTGACGACCTGGTGTGTTGTATCACCTATAGTGTGCTCGGTGTGATTTTACACCTGAACGACCTGGTGCATGTACCTTTGACCCCCCTAGTGCGACTGTCTGGCTAACACGCATCGGGACATTGCTAAACACCTTGGGGCGTCCGAAATTTGTTTTCCATCCCGGTGCTTGATAGGTTTACAGTACCAATGCCTTCACTATACAACGACTGGTGTGTTGACACCTAATTAGCACATCGATGAGAAAAACATCCGTAACAACCTTTGGATGCCTAGTTTTTTTTTAGTTGTGTTGAAATTCCGTTAGAAGCTCCGCCAAAACCTCCATTACTGAAAACAGATGTTGTAGAAAATGAAATTTTGACAATTTTGGCCAATTTTGTAACACTAAAACCTTGTTATAACCTCCCCTATAGGGTCTTTTCCTTGTAGTGTTATTTTCCATACTTTTGCAGTAAGTATTAAAATAGGTTTTATTTATTTACCATACCTCGGTTTATTTATATTTATATTTATTTACCATACCTCTTTTTTGAGTGTTTGTATCTCTCCTTATATTTTAAATTTATAATGTGTTTATACATAATAATACTTAGATTGATTTTAAATAGGGCGACATCAGATTAAAAATGTTAAATACTTAAGTGTTTAAATTTTTACTTGATATCTACCCATACTGGATTAGAAACCCATAATCATGCTTGTTTAGTGAAATGTTAATGAAAACCCTTACACATTTTATGAATGTACTTCCAATTTTAAAATCCTTATTTTTTATTATTTAAAAATTTGAAATTTTTTTTTTTTTTCATTTTCCCTCCTAAAAATTTCAGGGAGCTATCAAAACACTAAAACCTCTTGACAATCTGACTAAGCCCCTTCATTGTTTTGTGGACATTGATTTTATTTCTGAATTCCAGATCCAGTGGATGTTGGAAACTCTGAAGTCCGTTAAATTTTTTTCACATTAAGATAGTTTTTCTCCCTCACGAGCTCAATATAATAAACATTTTCTTACGTTTCTCCATATAAAGGTAATATTATTTTGGTACATTTATGTATCTGAAATTCTATTTTAAGTTGTCTCTACTTCAAACCCCCAGTATTTTATGTAGAACAAAATATGATAATTCATTTCTTTGTTAGGATTTCAAAAAGATAATTATCATGACGATTCCATAATGTTTTTTTGTTGTATTTTTTGAAATGATGGATATTAAATCATTGATTTTAAGTAGAAAGCTTGAAAGAAACGAGACATCAGGATGCTACAATGGCAAGGGGAGATTTTGATCTAGAGAAACTTTTTCAAGTTGATATCCCCACTGAGGTTTCGTGCACAAACACTACATCTCAGATTGTAAGTTGATATCCCCATTGAGGTTCCGTGCACAAACCCTACATCTTGGATTTTTGTAATTTCACATAATTTTATTACAAATTTTTTGTAAAATAATTATTTTTTGGTTAGTAAAAAAAACCCTAATTTCATTTTTCCTCAGTTTGTCCTAATTGAAATATTAATTTTTCTTGGTTTCCTTTAGTAAAACCTAATGCTACTTGGCTTCCATGAATACAAATTTGATTTGGCTTTTTCCTTGTGAACGTTAGTTGGTAGTTAAAGTAAAGCATCGAGTTTGATGCTATTTACAAATCTGTTTACCCAAATTCTTGAGCAAAATAATTTTTTGAGGGAAAGGAAAATATTCACACACATGAAATATTTTTTTGACATTCTACAAGAAGGAAATTTGCCTCGCTGAAGATATCATCATTTGAACACTAAGTTGCTTAAATGAGCATGGTTAATTTCTCACCCCAAATCCATAGACCATAATAATGGTTTATAAGGTTGTCTCAGAAACTATTGAGAAATCACTACATGTAGCCAACATATTGTAAGCATTTGATCATATTTGGAGATAGCTCACTTTAGTGATGCATTGATGGCGCATGGTTTGTTGAGTATTTTTCCATAAGCATTAAACCCTCAATGTATTTTTTATTGTTTTTTGCGGGTACACTTCTTAGGAGCATAATACCATAGTTTACAATTTGTCTTCTTTGTGTATTCTTCTCAAATACATAGAGTATACTAAGATTCCAGGATTTAAAAATATTTCATTTCTTTCAACTGAATATACAGAGAGATTTGTGGCTTATAACCTTTTTATAGTTTGGCTTTTAAGAAATTTTTTACTTTTCCTTTTGTGGAGACATAGAAGCATGCTCTTTTAAGAAATAGAATTTATTCTCCTACAACATCAAATGTGTGATTGAGATTTTTCTTCAATTAAATGAGTTAACAAGTATATTATTGTTCTTGAACCTTGAGATTGTAAGCCATGCCATAATCATTCACTGATGATATGGAAGCCAAAATCAAATACCTTTATCCACGAAAAGACTTGTTTCTCTACATTGGTAGGAAACTTGGGAGCATCTCTAAATTTTCAGTGATGGAAATATTCTATGAATGCATTGTTAAAAATTAGAAGAACATCTGTTGAACTATAGATAAAATAATACTATATTTTTTGTTCACCCATCTAATAGAATGGGTAACATATATATATATATATATATATATATATATATATATATATATATATATATATATATATATATATATATATATATATATATATATATATATATATATATATATATATATATATATATATATATATATATATATGTTTTAAATTTACTTCGAAGAGGTATATAGTTAAAATGCTTGAAACTATCATTTTTGGTAATGCTTGACTAGAAGGTTTCTAGAAACAAATAATTAGGGGAACATATATAATATGTTGCAGAGATTTAGTAGAAATTCCAAAACTATTGTCTCCTTACATATCCCTTTTTTTGGTAGTAAAAGGAAAATTGAAAGAAAGATTGTCGTATATTGTATAGAAGTTGTTCAACAGGGTTTCTTGATCTGAATTTGAATGCTATTTTTTTTTGTGATAATTTCATTTTCAGATATAAAAATTATTTACTCATCATATGCTTGATGTACATGTTCTCTTGTTGTTTATGTGTGTCAAAGAGGTAATTAAAACTGAATTTTGTGAGTGAATTTGAAAACATAAAACATGAATTTAAAATGTTGAACATAAGCCACATAAATAACAGCAAACCATCACAGTTGATCCATTAAAATAGAGTTTTGATGAAGGAGTTCACCCCTCCTGGGCCATATCTCCTTGGTCTAGCTTCATAGCTTCGGCCTCTGTATTAGATCAATTTTTCTCAAATTTATGTTTACATGCATCAAACTCTCTTGGAACCTATTCTAATGAGTTCAAAATATTGAAATCTAGCAGAAATGACTATTTATTTACTAAATTTGGCCTTCAGATGCTTTGGGCATGGCCTTCCCTCCTAGTGGCCTTGGCTTCAAAATTCTTCAAGGCAACAAAAACCTCTAAAAAATTACTCCTCTGCCTCTGCAAAATGTTCCAATGTGTTCATAGAATGTCAATTAGCCAAGAATAACTCTTTTTGAGCTCAATTTGTTTGAAAACTGACTCAGTTATGGCAAAAAAAAAATTCCTCCAAATTTCTCCTCCAAATCTGGAGAAGACTCTAGACAACTCCGAAAAATTCGGTGGAATCTGCCAAAAATAAAAATCTGCTAAAAGCACTGCTAATTAGTAGGAGATTAATTAATTTTTAAGTGCGTTTATCTGTAGATAAGCATAAATTAATTGCGCACTTATTCAATTGGCATAATCCTGTTTAATTAAAAACTAATTTCGGATTAATGCATAAACCTCGATTAATTAACTTAATCTCATCGTTTTCAAAACTCCGCTCCACCCACAATTATCGTTGCTCGATCACATGGGAGGGGGCTGGCCCGCAGGACTGCTCCCCTCCGAACCCGCCATCGAAATATTTCAGCATTCAAATACAAGTTTTGTGCCAAGAATTTTTAGGAACAAGGCCCATGGCCCATTGGTAGATGTGTTGTTAAGGTTTGGGGGAGGTCGTGGGGTTGAGCCCCGACCTCACCCCTCCATACCATATTTTTCATTCAAATGCAACATGATTTTAAAACCTTTGAAACCCGAAATATGTGCCAACTAATATACAAAATATATTACCCTCCAAACTTTGGTTAACGGTCTAATCCATTTTTTAACGCCACCATTTAATAATATTCCACTATAATGTTTGCACCATATGCGAAATTTAATTTATATGACCCCCACGAAATAAATGCAGACTTCCAATTAACTTAAAGGTTTGCCACTGAATTATAAGGTTTTTAATGCCACCATTGTTTGCCAACGAATCTATAGGTTTGTAATAATATATATATGTGTGTGTGTGTGTGTGTGTGCATGTGTGGAATTTAAAATTAGATTAAGGTTTATATTAATAATTAAATATTAATATATATAATATTATCATAAAACCATATATTATATATATATATATATATATATATATATATCAATCCAATATTAAAAATAATAAAAAAATAATTTCTAGCACATAATATCATAAACCCAAATTCAACCTTAGGAGGTCATTGGGCAAGTTTTACCTTCACAAACCAAACTGGCGAATCCAACAGTGACACTTGTCACAGTGCCATTGGACAAAAAATAAAGAAGATTCCCTGAATGCTGACTGGGCAGCCATGTCATCAGCCTGTACGTGTTCTATAATTTTTTTATAAAAAAATGCATGTTCTAGGCAACGATCAACAGACCATAACTTCCTCATCTAAAATCATTTTTCACTGAAATGAGTTGCGTTGGATTCCTTGTGACACGCCGATTGCTGTAGTTTTGGTTTCATTCAATTCCAAGCACTTTTATTTTTGAGCTAAAATATTGAGCCTCTAATCATTGCTCAATGTATTATATATAATATCTTAAGGGTTTTTTAAAGATTCCTTCAAGTTAAATTCAATAAAAAAAATACAAGTTAGAACCACAGATATATGGCACCTAGCTATTTATATTTTCTTATGCTTTAGTTTTTCTATGTGATTGGGCGGGGGATGGGGGGGATGTGGAGTAATCTTGAATTATTTAGTTTCCGCTTAGTTTTATTTGTCTAATAATCTCATCATACTAATAGATCTATTTAGGAGGTAGGTGCATGCTAACAGTTGCAGATATATAATAGACAACAGGAATTGGGATTACTTGAAAAAAAAAGGTCAATATTCCCTAAGCCCTGAAGGAATTATTTGCTTCTAGAAAGTTGCCAATAAAAGATCCAGGTCGGTCTCCTATGACCCCTATAAAACAATCTTGTATCAACTTG
This sequence comes from Pinus albicaulis, assembly GCA_034641835.2. Classification (NCBI taxonomy): domain Eukaryota; kingdom Viridiplantae; phylum Streptophyta; class Pinopsida; order Pinales; family Pinaceae; genus Pinus; species Pinus albicaulis. The sequence continues at coordinate 901,894,232 of CM076581.1, forward strand.
TATAAGCTATCAAGTCTACCTAGGAAAATCTATGACATTAGTGTGTTAATCATGTTGGAGGTCTTGGTTGGGGAGATACTATTTGCATGTATGCACATGCAAGGACGTTAATTGGAAAGTTCAATGTAGTGGCCTCTCCGCCTTATGTGATGGAATGATGAGATGCATATCTACCTCAAAAAAGAATTGTAAAGGGAAGATTTATCTTTGAACATAAAGGGAAAGGCATTGTCAGCTTGGATTTTCAACTATAGGAGTATCTTAAATGATTACAATGGGGGTTCCATCGTTCTTCATGAATAATGGTCTTTTTATGCAGCATTGGTTTCCCCCTTATACCCTCAATGATGTAGGTTCTTAAAAAAACTCTTGTATGATCATATTGGCTTATTTTCTTGATGATTTTAAGGTTCAATAAGTATTGGCAATGATACATGGGTTCGATGAAGGAAATTATTTAAGTTACTGGATGATCTATTTAATATAGTTATAAAAAAAAACAATTGTGTACCCTCAATTGGTTGGTTATTTCCTCAAATATTGGGCTAAGTGCAAGTGACCCACCACATGACAAAACCCATATCTAAACGCACTCTCTAATGGTTAATTTTTTGAATATAGGGTTGGTTCCTTAAGGATGAATTTTTTCCAACCAACTACATATATCCTTGACTTATTTTTGCCAACCAACTATAGTTAGTGTATTAGCACCATTTTATGAAAAAGGTTTATAAATTCATTGTTGCAGGTGATATGATTTTTTTTGTACTTGATGAGAAGTATCATGACATTTTCTTTCATGTTTCCATCATTTCAATGGTTGGTACATTGTACGTAAGTTTTGATTTCTTGTTTTTCTCCATTAAGGTAGATTGGGCTTCTGGACTTTATGCTCACTTTTTTTTCCATGTTTTGCAATTATGCGCTAGAAATATGCATGGTTGTCAGTTAAAGAAAATGGTTATCAAGAAACAGTGTGATATTTAAACATGTTTCTCCATTAATGGGAAAATATCCTATCATAGTTCATTAGATTGGTGGCACTATGGATAGTTGAAAATTGACCAGTCCAAAAGTTGACCAATGTCACTTTAATGTACTATGGATGCCATCTTTGTTTAATGTACTTTAAACGTATTCAAATTAGTAGATTTTCATTGTTTTTTTTTTTTTCTTATCATATTTATTTTTCCCACTCTAATCCTATTCTCTATGGATATTTTTTTTATTCCCCTTGTTCTATTCTATAAAGGTAGAGGGGGGATGAAGTGTGTTTTTGAAATGTGTAGCTTTTTTTGCTTTGAGGTGCTTGTCTTCACACCTCTTTGCTAATTGAAGTAATTGTGGGAGGACATAGTTATCATTGAGAGGTAGAGAGTGCTTTCTTTGTATCCATACAATTACATCTTTGGTTACTCATGCTTGGTGTGGATTTGGAAGTGTCTAAATGCCCCATTGATGTTTTTTTGGTGTAACATATATTAGCCAAACTTTATACTTACATTTTTTAACATTTGTTTATTGGTTACATTTCAAGATCAATGTTATTGATTGTTGTGTTTTGACATCTTTAATAAATTAATAACGAGAACCACTCCGAATTACTTTTATAGACCCTATAGCCAATAGGATTCAAGCAAGTAGCTCATTATTTATAATTACATCGTATATACTCATTGTTTTTGGATTTTTGGCATGGAAATTAATCTTTAAAAGGAATATTTTTATGTCGTCGCAACATATTTACATGATTCACAAGGTGAGAAATCAATCTTTGGTGTAATTGCATATTTCATATTTGATAATTGTATGTCATATCTAGGCTATCAATTTCTTTAAAGTTTCACTTCTAATTGAGTATTTAACTGAAAATATTGAGTATCTTATACATGACTATTTTTCCCTCCACCCACTTTTCATAACTTCCATAACCATTTGGTACAAACTTCGATCCTATTTTTCCTTTTTGGTAAAATATTTTCCAAGACTTTACAAAGTTTAATAATTTATTGAAAGTTGTAGAATTTACAATGTATAAATTTTAAAGATCTATTTTTTTAAAGTCTAATTCTTTAAAGGGTGTTAGCTCAATGGAACAACACCTACTTTACAAGCAGAAGGTTGGCAGTCTGATTCCATCATGCCCTGATATTTATATGGAATGAAGATGATCAATATTTGGTGAGAGGGACTCTTTTGACCATCCCCAATGAGCTACTGGTGACATTTTTCAACCCTTAGAAAAATATGAAATGGTGACGGTGAATGAACGCCACCATATATATTCATCAATAGTGATGACCATGAAAGATCCATCACCACAAATTGATGTTGTTCGTATGAAATGGTGACAATCACTATCCGTCATTATAATCATTATTCGTGACTGACATTGAATGTCACCACAACACTTATACTTTTGGCAACGCTAGATTTGGTGACGTTCACTTTTTTGGTGACAGATTTTAAGTTCCATCACCATTTCTCATATGAAATGGTGACGGTCACTATCCATCATTATAAACCATTATTGGTGATGAAACTTGAATGTCACCACAACACCTATATTTTTGGTGACACCACCTTTTGTAACGTTCAATTTTTGGTGACGGTGGCTCTTTTGACCGTCACCAATGATCTTATGGTGACATTTTTTAACACTCACCAATGTCCTTTTTTCTTGTATTGTAATTGAGGATCAAGCATTGGTGGTATTGCTGCAATATGTTAAATTCTTGTTTTTATTGAATCAAGTATTTGTTGTAAAAGTTCAATCAATGTGTTATATATTGGAAATTACACGTATGGTAAATATGAGAAAACTATTGGTGCTTTGCATGTAAATATACAAAAAATATCAAAACTACCCTTATTTTATCTTTTCATTATAATGATCACTAATTTTTTGAGTTTGAGTTATTGAGGATGGCCACAGGTGTTCCCTCAAATTGGAATTTTTATGTTGGAATTCAGTGTGGATTTTCCATTCAAGAATCATGTAGTAACTGGAATCTGAAAGTTACATTCCAAAATAAACCTTTTTGAGGGATTACTAGTGGTGATTGCTACATATTTCGATGTTTTAAGTTTTCTCCAAATCATAGCTAATATATTGTGCCACAAGTGAGGAACACAATGCGAAGGGAATTGTCTTTGCAATTTATCCACTTATACTATAGTGATCCATAAATATAAGAAAAAAATTAATGATTTGATATATAATAGTTGTCGTATTCATATGTGATAATGGACCCAAATAGTAGTTCTTATCTGAAGAAATGATCATCATACTTGGGCATTCTTGACATAATCGACCTGTAGCCCTGGACTTATTCACTTATCGTTCTACATTCTCTGGTTATATACATATATACAAGGCTATCCTATTATTGTATACTTTTTACTTCAATTCATTTTATTCTAGACTTAGCTTTGACATTTTCTAGGATTTTTGTTTGCACTCCCACATTTTATAAGTAACCAAAAACTTCATATTTTTAGCATGTAACTTAGTTGGCATGATTGTGCCTAATCTTTCCTTGAATGTTGAATACTAATTTTACTAAGGTGTTATTTGTATGGTTACGTTTTGTTTTCTTTGTTTATACAGGTCATTTGGCCACATAGAAGCCATTATTCTCAGCTGAAGAAAACTAGTTCGAGTTTCTTAATTTTATGGGGGAAAATGGCATTGACAATATTGTTGATGTTAAGGTATATATCATATAAATAATTTATAATATCCTTTATTTTATATTCCATTGTTCATCATATTTCATGTCTTATACTCTGCATTGTATCTTCTTTCTTTTTCTGAAAAGGAACTCAGTATTGATGGTAAGAAGAAGGAATTGAAGAAAGCGGAGAAAAATAACACCGAAGCAACAAAATGCAAATTAAAGAGAGAGAAAAGATAATTGGTCTAGTGGTACCTGTAGAGTCAACATCCCACATAAGAGACACACATAGAGATTGATGGTCAAGTATTCAGAGTTGGTGAATTCACCTGCAATGCCTTGGAAACACAATGATAATGTTTTGAAGTGATGAAACAATATTTCATGTGTAAATTGTACTCCGACCAATATTAAGTTGGAAACTCATATTATAATACTTGATATTTTATATAATATAATTTATGTGGTTGAAATTATTTATAGTTGCACTTGATATTATTTAGTATTGTAATTAACATATGTAACTTTGTGTTTTCATATTATATGAACATGTATATTGTATGCCGGTTTTTTTAAATTTAGTTTCAAAATAATACTAATTTATTTATGTTGATTTATAATGAACAAATAAAATCAATCTAAAACTACTAAATTAGTAGTTCATGTTTATTAATGAACACAAATAAAATGAATATATGACTAAATTAGTTTCTTAGAATAATTGTTAATGAAAGTAAATGAAACGAATATAAACTACTAAAGTAGTCATTAATATAATGAATATGAAACTACCAGAAAAAGATATATAACTACTACAAATGATCAATTTTTTATTGAAAATGACGACTAAATCTTGCATATATACGCCTATTAGTAGCTAATTTACAGTATCTTATAACACGACCAAAAACTAGTCATATTTCTTTGGTCATTAATTGGTTTCAAACGATGACTAAAATTTTCATATATATAACTATTAGTAGCTAATTTACAGTATCTTATAACACGACGAAAATTTAGTCATATTTCTTTAGTCATTAATTGGTTTCAAATGATGACTAAAATTTACATATATATGGCTATTAGTAGCAAATTTACAATATCTTATAACACGACCAAAATTTTGGTCGTATTTCTTTGGTCATTAATTGTTTTTCTAGGGTGATCATTTAGTAATGTATTTTGTTGTATATTTTGTCATTATTTGTGATAATTAATGACTAAATCAATGACTAAATTAATGACCAAATTTATGACTAAATATACCACTAGACATAAATTTGAGACAACTAATTAATTACTAAGCTAAAAATAACTAAAATTTGGACAAGTTATAAGATACTGTAAATTAGCTACTATTGGTCACTGACTGAAAAATAGTCGTTTATATGCAAATTTTAGTCATTTTTTTAGTAACTAATTAGCCATTATGTACTAGTGAAGAGGCAGCTTGTAGATCATTCAATTGAAGAAGGAAACATAAGGGGTAAGCATAATAATAGCATCAATGAAATAAAATCATCAAGGAGAAATAATAGCATCAAGGAGATTTAAAGACCCTATCATCTTGGAAGGGGAAGAAGACCTCAAGGACCAGACCTCTACTCAAAAGAAGAAGGAATCTACACATTTGAAGTATTCTCGAAATCCTCCTCATTCTATATATCAACCAAAGGAAGAAAGAATAGCATTTCATCATCATAAAAAATGAAAGTTATCTCCCTCACATTAAAGAAAGGATCACATCTTAAACATCTTTGAAGGAAGAAGAATATTTTTCCTTATATTGAAGAAGAATAATTGTCATTATTGAAGAAGGAATATCATCATCAAGGAAGCATATAGAGGAATACACCATCAAGGATATATCTTCATTTTACAAGTAAGTACTTTATATTTATGTCTCAATCCAAAAACCAAATGACTTATTTCTACAAGGAAAAAAATAAACTTGTTGGCACATTGAACTACCTTGCATGGAAGAAAATAATAGATTTAATTATCATAGAAAATGAATTTACTGAATATTTCAAGGATAAATATCCAAACCTCCACAAGATCAATCTCAACCATTATAAAATTATATGAAAGGATAAATAAGGTATCAAAGAATCCTCATTGAATTGATTAAGGATTCACTCATCCCCTATGCAGAAAAGTTGAAGACATTGAAAGAAATCTATGACAAGTTGGTGGAATTTTTCTCTGTAAGTAATACAGGAGAAATAATATCATTAAGAAGCGAACTATACAAGATGAAGCTATTGATGGAAGAAGGGGTAACCTCATATCTCATGAAGTTATCACAAATAAGAGATCAACTACAAGATCTAGAAGAAACTATGTCAGATCTATAGATGTCCACTCTTGGACTCAATGCACTACTAGATGAATGGGGAAACTTTGTATCAAGAATCTATAGAAAGAAATAAGAAACTCCATTTATTGATTTTTGGTCATTATGTAAGATTGAAGAAACCAAGTTAAAGGAAAATAATTACATTGGATCAAATGAGAAAACATAAGCATATGCAACTATGAAAAGGAGGAAAGGGAAGTTTGGAAAGTTTGAACCTTGAAAGAAATTCAAAAAGAAAATTGACATGTCTAAGATTCAGTTCTATGAGTGTAATGAATATGGGAATTTCAAGAGGAATTTTCCTAAACTCAAGAAGGGAAATAAGAAAATAAAGTTCAGAAGTGAAGCCTATGTGACCAAACATAAGTAGAAGAATCAAAAGAAAAGAAGTCAAATACGGAAGAAGTAGAATGACTCTACTATTAAAAGGTACCTCATATACATTTAGTTTATTTTCAGTTAGAAAGTCCATATAATATGCATTATTGAAATGGAATCATAGAAGCATGGAAGGATAATATGAAGTAGTATTGTATGTTGTTGAAGCAAGTCATATAGCAAGATATGAAGTTAAGAGTTTGTCACACATCATCATTAAGAAGAATTTGTAGAATAAATATCATCAAGATCCTCCATTGGAATTTTTGTTAAAATGTTCATCACTACTTAGAAGAAGAAAGTCTCACATAGATAGTCTACATTCCACCTAGTCTAGGATCGATAGTTTATAAGGATGAAGGTATGGTACAAGAAAAGTGCAACATGATAAGTTGGTTGAAGAATTTTCATCTCTAAGCCAAGAAAGGGAAGTTGTTGAAGGAATTATAGATGATCACATAAATGAAGAGGTATGCATATATTTTTTAAATTTGACAGATATATCCATGTCATCACTTAATTGTAGATAGAATGTTAGAATGCTCTATCGCATGAGCATGATTAAAGAAGAAAAAAATCTTCCTTATACATAATACATGAAGGAATAAAAACAATTTTCCTTGAACTCTTCTACATAATGACAAGATAGAATCAACATTTCATGACCTCATAAAGGATATGAGGTGGTTGGAAACCATTGTTCCTATGATGACGGAACTATGTATTGAGATCCCGAGGAAGCAATGTATGAAGAAGCTAGAAGAAGAGTTCGTAAATATGTACCTATAGATGATATGAGTAATCAACATATAATAAAAATTAGAAGGATTAGATACGAAATATCCATGGAGAAAGTATGAAGACCCTGATATGTATGATGAATAAGGAAAACCTTGATAGTAAATGTCTTGGAGATGGGTTTGTACAATACGCAGGATGTTGATGTTGTAGAAGTTGATATTATGATGAAAGGTCGTCATGAAGAGGTAATTATATTTTTGAAGTTCACTTTTTGATTATTGAAAGAAACCAACTCATTGGGTTCAAATAGGGCTACCATAAGAGGGCTGTAGAAATTCACCTCCAACTAGTACACATAATATTGATGGAAAACTCTGGAAGGAATATGACTTGGAAAAAGGTAGCAGTATGAAGGATAACCAAATGATGACACAAAAGGTCACTTTTTGATGAAAAGGATGACATGAATATTTTTCAACACTATGTATTGTTGAAGGGAAGTGATATAGAAGATACTAAAAGGCCTACGAAAAATTTATCAATATGATGGCTCCATGATGAAGAAGTTTAATTTCATCCATGACATGACGATGCAGAAACGATACCAACAAGCAACTGATAGTACCATGATTTCCACCAAAGAGAAAATGGTTAAAGGAAAAGAATGAAATTGGATCAAATGAGAAAACATAAGCATACGAAGGTATGACAAGGAGGAAAGGGAAGTTTGGAAAGTTTGAACCTCGAAATAAATTCCAAAAGAAAATTGACATGTCTAAGATTCAGTTTTGTGAGTGTAATGAATATTGGAATTTCAAGAGGAATTTACCTAAACTCAAGAAGGGAAACAAGAAAAGAAAGGTAAGAGGTGAATACCATGTGACCAAACTTAAGTAGAAGAACCAGAAGAAAATAAGTCAAATAAGGAAGATGTAAAAGAACTCTATTATTAAAAGGTCCCTCACATGCATTTAGTTTATTTTTCAGTTATCAAGTCATGATAATATGCAAATTATTGAGATGAAATCATAGAAGCATGGAAGGATAAGCTGGAGTAGCAGTTTATGTGGTTGAAGCAAGTCATATAAAAAAATAGGAAGTTAAGATTTTTTCACACAGCATCATTAAGATGAATTTGTATAATAAGGATCATCAAGATCCTCCATTGGAATGTTTGTTAAAATTTTTCATCACTACATAGAAGAAGAAAGTATCACATAGATAGTCCACATTCCATGTAGTGTGGGGCTCACAATTTAGAAGGATGAAGGTATGGTACAAGAAAAGAGCAACATGAAAAGTTAGTTGAAGCATTTTCATCTTCAAGCGAAGTAAGGGAAGCTACTGAAGGATGCATAATCACATAAAGGAAGAGGTATGCGACATATATTTGTTAACTTTGATAGATAAATCCATGTCATCACTTAATTTCAAATATAATTCTTAGAATTCTCTATCTCATGAGCATGATTAAAGAAGAAAGAAATCTTCATTATAACTAATACATGAAGGCATAAATACAATTTTCCTTGAACTCTTCTACATGATGACGAAATAGAATCAAGATTTCACGACCCCATAAAGAATATCAGGTGATTGGAAAACATTGTTCCTATGATGAAGGAACTATGTATTGAGATCTAGAGGAAGCATAATATGAAGAAGCTGGAAGAAGAGTTCGTAAATATGTACCTATAAATGATATGAGTAATAAACATATGATAAAAATTAGGAGGATTAACTATGACATATACATGGAGAAGGTATGAAGACCCTGATATGTATGATGAAGATGTTGGGAAAAATACTGAGAGGGGGGGGGTGAATCAGTATTTAGTGAAAACTAAAACTTTTTACTTTTTCATGCTCTAAAACCCATACGCTACTTTGCTGAAGCCAATTAGCGTATACACGCGGATATCCTTCATAAAACTCGCGTATACAGAGATCTAATTATGCCATTAATTCTTCACTTATATCATTCCATCATTCATTCATTATATGTTCTATAAACAGTAAACATGTGCAGTAAGAATAGAATAAACCATCACACATAAGCATCACACATGAACACCAGGATTTTAGGTGGAAACCCAAGTTGGGAGAAAACCACCGCTGCAGTTGCTCAGCCTTCAATATTTTATTATAGAGAAAACATCTTACAACATATGTGGCCGCGCAGATTAACAAGATGAAGGCACCCACCTACGCTCGTTTACCAGCCTCTCCTGGAAGGGAGCTCCAACCCCCTGACTCGTTTACCAGCCTCTCCTGGAAGGGAGCTACGACCCCCTGATCTCGTTTACCAGCCCCACCTGGAAGGGAGCTACAACCCCCTGACTGAAAGCTACAACCCTCAACACCTCTATGGACCACGTTTCATTAAATTTCACACTGGATCCAAAGCTTCCTTTAGAACACAACTTGCAGGCCACTTTTCATCATATTTTCAGACTAGACCCACTCCACATATTTAAGCTCCATCATACAACCAAACTGAAACAGACAACTCAGAACTGTAGAATACAGATAACAGCAACACAGCAGAATAGATCAGACATTTTACACCCCATGCTTCAGCAAACCCTAGTTTGCATACACGCTTTCCTTTCACTGATACCGCGTATATACGCACCTTCTACCATACAAACCCGCGTATACTTCTGTACATATTACAGAGCTAATTTCACTGCGCATACGCGCTTTCTCTTCAACGAAGCCGCGTATATACACGCTTCTTCTGTGGAAAACTAGCGTATGGTTCTTCAGAGATTTAGGTCATTTCAATTCTTCAGAACAGACACATCACATAGATTTTTACCCTTTACGTCAGACAGATGTTCGCCTCCTCTCATATCTAATCATTCCATAAACAAATGTAGCAAATACATTTCAGATCTAGATTCCCTTCTTCATCATTTTCTTCATAGGTGCTTCATGCATTCAGATCTATGATTCAACTGTAACCCTTTCCATTCAGATATACTTCAGAGAGAAGTATTCATTCAAGCTCAGACATCTTGCACCCACACTCATGTTTTGCACAATGAATTTCTTCTCCTTATATAGGTTTACCCTTTTTCAATACCATGAGCCAAAAACACATTAATTCCGATGGTATTCCTAGACGGGGTCACATAGACGAATCATTACTCAATACAATGGGTCAACACCATGGTGGTTACCCCTGTTTTTGCACTTTATGAGCGCTTTTGCCCATACGCTACTTGGCACGTTATTTCCCGCGTGCATACGCAACTTATCCTAGACAAATCCGCGTATGCCTTGAGACATACTCCTTTCATCATAGATCTAGCACATGCTGAATTCCTTTCTTCATTACCTTCTGTACTCATTGTAGATACATCAGATTTACATCATTCAGCAAGTTTATCAATACATAATCTATCAAGCACAACTTCATCAAGTGGGTTGCCATTCAAGGACAACACTCTATAAGTGGGTTGTCATCAAGGACAATACTCAGCATCATATTTCCAACAAAAATCATATCACATTAGATTTACATCATTTACCAAGTCCATCAAGTCAAGAATAACTTCACTGTGTGGATAATACACCAAGGACAACACTCAGCATCATATTTCCAACAAACATCATATCACATCATATTTACATCATTTACCAAGTCCATCAAGTCAAGAATAACTTCATCAGGTGGATTGCCATCAAGGACAACACATGCCAACAATCTCATGTCTTCATCTTTATTAAGTGGGTTGTCATCAAGGACAACACTCTGCATCATATTGCCAAAAATATCCCCCTTTGGACTTGATGGCAACCATGATGGTGTTTGGTTACCACAACAGATAGGTACATTCAGAATACAATGACACCATGTCACTCTCCCCATTTTTGACACCATTCTTTCTCTTCATTTCAAACACCATGTCACTCTCCCCATTCTTTGACACCATTCTTGCTCTCCATTTCAAACACCATGTCACTCTCCCCCTTTGACATCAAGGGCAAAGGGCGGATCAAAACCAACACACTCTCCCCCTGTTCTCCTCATGTAGAAGAAGCATTCTGCAGATCTGATGTATACTGAAGTGACCAAGCTCCCCTTGAGTTCATGCTGAATCTTCAAACATATTTTTCAATGAAGTACATGACTCTATGAACTTCCTATCACCAAAGACTCATACTTACATCAAATATCCAACCAAGTGGATTTACATATGAGACTCAAGTACCCAACCAAGTGGGTTTACACAATTCAACTCAGCTACCCAACCAAGTGGGTTTACAAAATTTGACTCAGCTACCCAACCAAGTGGGTTTACAAATTTGACAAGTCCTTACATGACTGAATATTACAAATTTACATTATGGGTCTCAACAAGACCTTTTCATCAAATTACAAATATTACCATTTATGACCAACACCAGAAAGTCCTCAAGAAAGAGAACATATTTCAGAACCATCATAATGTCAACAATGCATTATACTCAGCAAAGCTAATGCTCCCCCTGAATCTGTGCATCCAAGCATCCTTTCCATATGACTAAGGCTCCCCCTTAGTTTGTGCATCCTGAACACTTTCACCAAGAAATCATCAAGGCATCTTTATCAAAACATTAGAAATAGAATTATGAGAACTGGAACACCACCAGAGATACCAAACAGTATCAGAGATACTAAACAGTACTGCAGCTTGTGCTGAAGAAAGCTGACCCCAAACAGAAATTTGTCAGCAACCAGACATACGCGGTTTTATGTGCATGAACTCGCGTATATACGCGACTGTGTTTCAGGAAATCCGCGTATCCAATACCATCTTCTATATTTGAACCAGATCTAATTCTCTGTGAGGCAAAGATAGTGTTCAACTTCTTTTTGAATGCTTCCCTGGAATACAAATAGATAGAACAGTGTAGTTGTGTCTTCAAGCGTCATCTAACGGTTGTAGCATAAGCACATTAGTAACCAAGCCTTCAGATTCTTTGCAGCATCAATACAAACTTTCCAAGAGAAATTATCATACCAGAACAACATCTTCAGATATGTGTCAATCATTCATGTGGTCCAATATCACCATGATCTTTAAGATTTAACATGAAGTAACTTATGTAGGGAAAAGATCTCAACCATAGTAACAAACTCTGCATGATCTATTCTTATTTCTGAATCAAACGACTTCCAACTCATCCATGTGTGAGCACAAAAGATACTTTTCAGCAAACAGGGCTCAATATCTCATCATAATAAACCATATACCAAGTCATCATCATTTGAGCATGAGTATCACAATAACCAAAGAATAAGCAGTCATAGTGCCAACAATGCAATCATTAGTATTCAACCTGCTACTCCCCCTGAACCAATGCTCCTTCTTAACTTGTGCAACCTGAACACCTTCAACAACAAGTCATTGGCAACAATATCTGCATGATCTGTCCTTATCTCTGAATTATAAGACTTTCATCTCAGCAACGAATACTCTTCATCAAAAAGCAAACAAGACTCATCCATAATCTTCAACATAAGAAACCATGTATCATTTCATTAGCATGAGTATAAACAGAATAATGCTAACAGTACAATCATTAGCAGTCATACTGATGCTCCCCCTGAACCTCTGCTCCTGATCTTCAGCTGTCATCCCAATTATCTTATCATTAATGCATACGCGACTGTGTCTGCTGGAACTCGCGTGTATACGCGACTTTTGTTCATCTAACCCACGTATGGAAAGTGACACATTGAAAATTTCTCTTTCTTTCATCTCCCCCTGAACTTGTACTTCCTGTACCTGTCTTCTTCCTATCAGATGCTCTGTCAGAAATACATATAACCAGAATAATCAGATCAACCATGAAAGTCATCATGCATTGCTCTCCCTGTGAAGATACATTACTAAATCTCATAATGTATCCCACATCATTCCTGCAGTCAATCAGAGAAGTAAGCTTCAGAAGCGGATGACTGCAGTAGGGTCAAAATTCCCTACGTTTCTGATCGGTCCTCCATCTTTTTCCAGATTTGTTTGAACTTTCTATTTGTGTACTGGAAGTTATCCAATTTCTCATATCTGTTCAACCTGCATTCCTTTTCTACATGTCCATACTTGTTACAAGAATAACATCTCATGTGTCCAGAGAAATAAGCATAAGAATCATAATGAGTATTTATAATCTTCCTCATTTTACAATCAGCTGCTTTATGTCCATACTTGTTGCATGAAAAACAATATCCCTTGAAGCTACCAGAGTACTTTTCTATGTAGGATCTGTTAGTTTGTGGCTGAAATATTCTGCTTCTGCAATTTGCTGCAACATGCCCATAATTATGACATTTAAAACATTCAACATTCTTGAATGATATCCTTTGAGAATTCATGATCATTGGTTGACCTTTTGTTTCTTTCAACTCTTCAAGTTTTGCTTTGACATCCTTTGAATCTTTAGCACTTCCTTGCGAACTAGATTCTCCTTTGACCATTTCATGAAAACCCAGACCAAGTTTAATAGAAGGAGACCTTTGACTACTAAGAATATTGTCCAAAATCTTAGTACTATCTTGAAACCTCAAAATTTTAACCTTTTCTTCTAATTTACCTTTGAGAATGTTTACCTCAACCTCCAAGGCTTGACATTGCTTCGTCATTCTTTCTTCTTTCCTTCTTCCATCTTCTACTTGATCATTCAGATTTAGAATCTCTTCTTTCAACCAATTTTCGTTTTCTTCACATGTTTGTTGCAGCTCTTCATTCTTCTTATTTGATTTTTCCAAATCTTCTTTGAGAGAGATGATTTCTGCTTCAAGTCCTTCCTTTTCAAATGACAGAGGTTCTTTATTCTTCTTATTTGATGCTTCGAGATTTACTTTCAGAGATATGTTTTTTGCTTCAAATCCTGCATTCTTCTTATTTGATTTATCCAGGTCTTCTTTGAGGGAGATGATTTCTTCTTCAAGCCCTTCCTTTTCAAATGATTGTAGAGGTTCCTCATTCTTCTTACTTGATGCTTCAAGATCTGCTTGTAGAGAGATGATTCCAGCTTCAAGACCTTCATTCTTCTTTTTTGATTTTTCAAGATCTGTATTTAGATCGTTAATTTCTGCTTCTAGTCTTTTCATTCGATTGGATGCATAAGCATGAAACCTTTGATACTTGTCTATAGATTCATTCTCCTTAGATGATTTTTGTTGATCTTTATCTTTAATCTTGACAGCTTCTTCTAGATCCATATTGTCACTTTCACTATCATTACCTTTGCATATAAAGGTAAGTGAAATACAAGAACAACGATCAATACATGTTTCATCTCCTTCAATTTCTGCTATACATGATTTCTGAGGTATCTCCTTTCCTTGAGTAACCTTCTTCTTTTGCTTCTTTGCCATGAGCACTTGTAGATCTTGGTCAGAATCTTCTTCATCTTCACTGGACACTTCATCATCATCTTCATTTGTACAATAACTCTTCCTCTTTTCAAATTGTTTCCCTTTACCATGTTTTTCTCTATAAGGACATTTAGCAGCATAGTGGCCAACTTTTCCACACTCAAAACGTTTGAAGGGAAGCTTACCTTTGAATCTTCCAGTACTTAGTTGGATTTTTCTCACAAAATTCACTTCTTCTTCTTCGGATATATAGCTGGATTCTTTGACAACTTCTTTTCTTTTCCTTTTGCAGATGCCTTAAACGCAACTTCTTTGATTTGAGAAGGACCTCCTTTGTATCTCCTTCATAACTCAGAATGATTTTATCCCATATTTATTTTTCTGAATTTAGTTGCATCACTTTAGCAAATTCTAGTTCAGACATGCTTCCTAATAAGACATTTACTGCTTTGGCATTGATTTCATACTTCTTCCTTTCTGTTGCATCAGTAGGAATACTTGCCGGATACTGATAACCTTCTTCTACGATTGCCCATACATCTGCACCAAGACTTTGCAGATATGCTTTTGTTAGTACCTTCCAGAATATCAGATTGCTTCCATTGAATAGAGGTGGCTTTATAGACATTACTCCTTCTTGACTTCCCATTGCGACGGATCTCCTTCAAGCGATCAAGCTTCTACAGAAGGACCAGCTCCGATACCAATTGTTGGGAAAAATACTGAGAGGGGGGGGGGTGAATCAGTATTTAGGGCAAACTAAAACTTTTTACTTTTTCATGCTCTAAAACCCATACGCTACTTTGCTGAAGCCAACTAGCGTATACACGCGGATATCCTTCATAAAACTCGCGTATACAAAGAGATCTAATTATGCCATTAGTTCTTCACTTATATCATTCCATCATTCATTCATTAGATGTTCTATAAACAGTAAACATGTGCAGTAAGAACAGAATAAACTATCACACAAAGCATCACACATGAACACCAGGATTTTTAGGTGGAAACCCAAGTCGGGAGAAAACCACCGCTGCAGTTGCTCAGCCTTCAATATTTTATTATAGAGAAAACATCTTACAACATATGTGCTGGTGCAGACTCCTACCAGCACGCAGGCACCCACCTGCGCTCGTTTACCAGCCTCTCCTGGAAGGGAGCTCCAACCCCCCGACTCGTTTACCAGCCTCTCCTGGAAGGGAGCTACGACCCCCTGATCTTGTTTACCAGCCTCACCTGGAAGGGAGCTACAACCCCCTGACTGAAGGCTACAACCCTCAGCACCTCTATGGACCACGTTTCATCAATTTTCACACTGGATCCAAAGCTTCCTTTAGAACACAACTTGTAGGCCGTGTTTCATCATATTTTCAGATTGGACCCACTCCACATATTTAAGCTCCATCATACAACCAAACTGAAACAGACCACTCAGAACTGTAGAATATAGATAGCAGCAACACAGCAGAATAGATCAGACATTTTATACCCCATGCTTCAGCAAACCCTAGTTTTCATACGCACTTTCCTTTCACTGATACCGTGTATATACGCACCTTCTACCATACAAACCCGCGTATACTTCTGTACATATTACAGAGCTAATTTCACTGCGCATACGCGCTTTTTCTTCAGCGAAGCCGCGTATATACGTGCTTCTTCTGCGGAAAACTAGCGTATGGTTCTTCAGACATTTAGGTCATTGCAATTCTTCAGAACAGACACATCACACAGATTTTACCCTTTACGTCAGACAGATGTTCGCCTCCTCTCAGATCTAATCATTCCATAAACAGATGTAGCAAATACAAATACATTTCATATCTAGATTCCCTTCTTCATCATTTTCTTCATAGGTGCTTCATGCATTCAGATCTATCATTCAACTGTAACCCTTTCCATTCAGATATACTTCAGAGAGAAGCATTCATTCAAGCTTAGACATCTTGCTCCCACAATTGCCCCTTTGCACAATGAATTTCTTCTCCTTATATAGGTTTATCCTTTTTCAATACCATGAGCCAAAACCACATTACTTCCGATGGTATTCCTGGACGGGGTCATATAGACGAATCATTACTCAATACAATGGGTCAATACCATGGTGGTTACCCCTGGTTTTGCACTTTATGAGCGCTTTTGCCCATACGCGACTTGGCACGTTATTTCCCGCGTGCATACGCGACTTATCCTAGAAAAATCCGCGTATGCCTTGAGACATACTCTTTTCATCATAGATCTAGCACATGCTAAATTCCTTTCTTCATTACCTTCTGTACTCACTGTAGATACATCAGATTTACATCATTCAGCAAGTTTATCAATACATAATCTATCAAGCACAACTTCATCAAGTGGGTTGCCATTCAAGGACAACACTCTATCAAGTGGGTTGTCATCAAGGACAACACTCAGCATCATATTTCCAACAAACATCATATCACATCAGATTTACATCATTTACCAAGTCCATCAAGTCAAGAATAACTTCATCAGGTGGATTGCCATCAAGGACAACACTCAGCATCATATTTCCAACAAACATCATATCACATCAGATTTACATCATTTACCAAGTCCATCAAGTTAAGAATAACTTCATCAGGTGGATTGCCATCAAGGAAAACACATGCCAACAATCTCATGTCTTCATCTTTATTAAGTGGGTTGCCATCAAGGACAACACTCTACATCATATTGCCAACAGAAGAAGGATAACCTTGATAGTAAATGTCTTGGAGATGTATTTGTACAATATGCAAGATGTTGATGTGGTAGAAGTTGATATTATGATGAAAGGCCATCATGAAGAGGTAATTATATTTTTTAAGTTAACTTTTTTATTTTTGAAAGAAAGAATCTTCTTGGGTTCAAACAGGGCTACTAGAAGAGGGTTGTAGAAATTCACCTCCAACCAGTACTCATAATAGTGATGGAAAACTATGGAAGGAATATGACTTGGAAAAAGGTATCCACATGAAGGATAACCAAATGATGAAGAAGAAGGTCACTTTCCGATGAAAAGGATGACATGAATATTGTTCAACACTATGTTTTGTTGAAGGGAAGTGATGTAGAATATTTACAAAGCCCCACGAAAAATTTATGAATATGATGGCTCCATGATGAAGAATTTGAAGTTTATCCATGACATGATTATGCAGAAATAAGGAGACCTATAAGCAGCTGATAGTACCATGATCTCCACCAAAGAGAAAACAACTGCTATTGGAAAGAATTCCCTAGTTAAGAGGGAGATTGGGTATATTCCTTTAATAGGAATGAGTAGATCCCACCTAGTCCAGAGGTAGAGATAGACACAACATTCTTGTCTTCACATCATGAAGAAAGAATGGAGGATTGAGTAAGAAAATGAGGCTAATACCGATACTCTTTTGGGATGAGGTAGGGAATCCAATAGGAAATATTAGTCGAATAGGAAGTTCCATGAGGATGTGTAAATCTATTATGGGAGTGGTCCTAAAAGGACATAGCTTATGAAAATTCGTATGGGGTATGTGCCTTGAGAGACAATGATGAAGGTGTCTATAATTCATTGTCTCCCCAACATTGTGCTCTAATCTTGTGGAGAGATAGAACTATTAGTAAAGGCCTTGCTATATGAAAATGTTGGTTTATATGATGAGATGCATTGATATAAGATGATAATATAACTTATGATATGGCTTACCAATCTTACTCTTCTTATGAGAATTATTCAGTATGAGAATGCACATGTACCGTGTATGTATTATGAATACCTCCCTAGTTAAAAGGGAGTGTTATGTAACTAGGTTTGGTCTTCATAATGTCTTATGTACTATTGATTTTTTGATTTGATGTAAAATAGTAAAGAAAAAAGTATTGTTATTATCTTATATCATAGGTTTCATTCTCTAGGTTAATTTATTTTTAAGTCAAGCACCCTTCTGTGCTTCTAGGATTTTTCATAGAGTCAAAAAATTCAAAGAGTCATTTTCATATGTAAAAGACCCTATTGGTAATTTTGTATCATGTAAAAATAATTTATGTGAGTCTCATAATTTCCCTCCAAGGCCAAGTCGACATGAAAGAAGACAAGTCAGCCTCATTCGGGTTGTTCAAGCTCCATGACATGTATATATAACCATGCCATCAACCTAATTTGAAGAATATATCCATAGAAGTTCAATCTCTAGAAGAAAGACAAGAAAAGGGAGTGAATAAGAAGGAGAAAAAAAGAAGGAAAATTGAAGTTTGAAAGTCTAAATTTTGGGTCAAATTCTCTCACATGTGCGAAGGAAATAGATCATGTTTTTGTTGTAGCAAGATCAAATTGCGGTCATCTCAAGGAGCCGAATTTAGATGCAAGAAGATCAACTTTGGAAGCTAAATACCTAAGAAAAATAAGAAACCTAAGCGAATGAGAGATAAGGAATACTTCGCCATAATTTTCTTACAAATGTGAGCTAGGGTTTCTGTAGTACAACCGAAAATTACAGTCAAAATTTTTGGAGAAGCTTGACTTGGGTTGACTTTGTGAAAGATAAATTGATCTACATGAAAGTTGATTTGGTCCTAAAGGGGTATTTTTCTTGGGTATAAAAGTTCTTGGAAATTTTCAGTTAAAGATTCTATAAGAAGAGAAGAAGTCTTTTGATTTTTCCTCTCTAGGAGAGGTTTTTTCCCTAGCTAACAACCTATATCTCATGTCCTCTTGTTTTATTGATCTTAATGGTTTGGTAGTTGTTTGATGATAAGAAAAATATAATAATCAAGAGAAGAAGATTCTAATTATAAACACTACAAGTTGAAGTAAATAACATCACAAGAAATTATGAAATATAAGAGAAATCACCCTAATCTAATTTCCTTTGATTTCTCAAGATGACCACCATAGTTTGAGAGGATTATGCCCCATTATACATGGAAAAGGGGATATCCATGGGATGACTATGAAGAATATTATAGAAGGTTCAAAGTCATAACTCTAGTTGAGATTTGAAGGAGTACTACTTAAATCCCAGTTGGCTATCTAATTATGTTATAATGAGAGAACTAGGAGGAAAAGGGGGTTTGCTCATTTGATTGTATCTTGTTCCACAATAGAGTGAAAAAACTTGGATTAGGAGTGAGAGAGTATAAAAAATGGGGTTTGTGTTTTGTATCATCCTATGGGTGATCCATATTGGATTGTTATATTTTTTTCATCCATATTGATTATTCTAAAGTGGAAAAAGTGGAGGAATCAATTCATGGGACAATTTTAACGAGAGAGACCTAGTTTGGAAAAATAGGGTCTAAAACCTTCTTAGAGAATTTTGAGGAATCAAAAAATGTTTTTTGGGGTAGAAATTTTCCTCTTTAGGGCCTCACCTCTTTTATCTATTCTACACATAGATACCTTTCCAACGGTGCAAGAATTTCATAAATCATGGTCCTTATGTAAAATTTATGCCTCTCAGAAGTTGATTGATGCCAGGATTTTGCTATAAAATAGATCCTAGCATATAATATTATGTGTGCCTCTTACAACATGAAAATACTCAATAAAATACTTCATTAAAACTATATTTTATTCAGCTCAACATATACACAAAGGAAAGAGAGCCATACAAAAAAACACTGACATATATTAACACAAGAAATTACAGATTTAAACTATTTGGCCGAATATTACAATGGATGGCATTTCGGCTCTCGGCCCTTTACAAAAGATCTCAAACCATCTCTCTCTCTCTATATATATATATTCCTCACTGTTTTTCATCCTCACACACTCCTCATATTTAAACATAATCATGAATTTATTCCAAGCCATAATATCCTCCACACAAATCTCAACTAAAATCTAAATTAGATTTATCCTTTTTTTGGACTCAACTAAGTCTTGTTTAAGGTGTTAGGGTCCCGTGATTTGGCAGATTGGCAAGACAAGTGACAGGGTAACATCAATCCAACTTTGGAGCCCTAAGACCTAGCTCTTGGACTCAGAGAGGGCTCTCTCTATTAGGCAAAGGATGCAAACTTGTTTGCTTTCTATGTATTTGATTTTAGGCTAGTTGTTAAGCGTGTTTTTACTTTTTTTTAGGTTTTTGAGGGAGGAACTGATCAAAGTATAAATAGATAAAAATATTGTCAGATCAACTAGGCTATGGGGTCGAAAAGGTCAAGAGAGCTTCAAATGGTGGACAAGGTATATTGAAGGGCCGATTTTGTCGAGGTAAAAATGGATTCTTAGGTGGAGTGAAATGGGATGGACACTAGGTTTTGTGAATGACAAAGAGTTTTAAACATAAATATTTTTACAACAGACATCCATGTGGTAGGGATAACCATTAATCATGATAAATGAAACTTCAAACTGATAGATGCATAAAATAAACATTCAGGCGATACATAGAAGTATATGGCCCTCTAACTTTGGGAAAATCGCCTTCAGAATTTGGGGAAAACAAACAAGACAAACAAATAACTCAATATACGAAGAGGGAACTCCTAGACATCATATTTTGAGCTATCGAGAACTTTTAACTAAGATTGCAGAGCATAGGCAAAGGGCAAGATCAACACAAGACCTCTTTGGTTCAACTAAGACAATCAAACATTCAGAGAAAGGTTTCAGTAATGGGTTTTTGGTTAGCTATGAGCAAACAGGGCTTACCGTGAATCATACTATATAGCATATATAATAACCATTAATGAAATTGAGAACAATTTCTTAGGGTATCAAAGAGCATTTAAGAATTCTTTTGACATAACTAAGAAAGAAGATAAACATAGAAGCTGTAATGAATTAGGAAAACTTGAGGTGCCTCCATGGGCATGTCTCAAATCTATTCTTTACTGTCCTACATCAAGCAAGAAACATGAAAATATGTATGATAACTAAGGAAACATAATAGAGAAGGAACACTATACCATTTTACCAAGTCAAGGAATCCTACAACAGTCCTCTTCCACCATCCAAAACACACAAGAAATTATCCACTGCATGAGACAAAGTATTTCTTCCAAGCTTGTATAACCATGTATTTCTCTATAACATCAAGTTCAGCCTTCTCATACAATGAAATATCTTGGAATATATAGGCTAAAGAGAAATAACCTATCCAAGAGAATCTAGAAGGCCATTGGCCTATTACAAATATCTGATTTTGTCCTTGAGGCTTTCAAAGCCCAAGGCACAAAATATCTTTAAAAATATATTAAAATGATAAAAATGGAAATAAAATTCACTTTCCATGACTGAAAATGGCCAAAAAAGGCTAAACGCACATTTGGAAAAGCCACTTCAGAAAACTGCCTTTTTTGCCAAAATGCTACAGGAACATAGCAGCAGAAAATTCCCAGTATTGCAGACAACGAGGCCCATGATGGCTCGTTGGAAATCCCTGGATGTCTATTTTCTGGAACTACTTTATTTTTCCCAAAATGATCCCTAGAAGTGTGTCAAAAGGTGGACTAAGTGTAAAAAACAAAAAAGGAAGCCCTTGTTGATATGTGAGGTAGAAAGTTATAAAATCACTGTTTTTCGCCTCTTTGGGGGACCAAAACACTTTCTTTGGATCTGAAAAATTGTGAGTAGCTGCCCCTGAATTTATTCCATCCAACCAAATTAGCTTCATGAGCTGAGGATGCTCCTAGCACCCATGGCATTGCCTTGAAAAATGTGCAATTATGGCAAAAAAACACAAAAAAAAAAAAAAAATCTTGTCAAAATTTTCTCAAATTTGGCGAGCAAGCTCCTTAAGGGTTTTTAGAAACATGCCTGGAAGATAGAGCCAAAATTCCAAGCCTAGATGTGTCCTTTTCCTCTTTTCTCACCGGGCACCCTCTCTGGGCAGTTTTGAGTTTTTCTTGGTTTTCTTCCTTGTTGTTTGACAATTTAGCTTTGGCGAAGAAGTCATGGCCCCTTGCCTAGGAGAGGTAGCTAGCACATGCTTTGGAGAATATTCTTCATGCTCTATGTTTCCAATGTCTTTCTTTGGGCTGCTTTGCTCTTTTTGTTTCATGCTGCTCCCTTCGGAATGTTCACTGTTTTGTGTTTGCTTGCCATCATTATTTCTCGCTTGAGGGCTGTCATGCTTCTCATCATTAGTACCTCTTTGAGGACTACCATGTTACTTATTATCACTAGACTGGTGACCACTTTGTTCCTCTTTATGAATTCTATGCTTAATGCTGTGTTGGCTGCCATTATGTTCTTCCTCCTCACTGCCATGTTTAGACTCTTTACTTTGTCTCTCATCATTACTAGTTTGCCTTTTGTCACTTTGCCCTTTCTTGGAGGCATTTTTTCTTTTGATACCCTTTACTGAATCAACAAGACAAATTTTTCAAATGATCATTGGAATAGGTCCTCAACCAAAAACACTTTATCCTCTTCGCAAGACTAAGTTTGTCCTTAGTTATCAAACAAGTTTTTGTTAAGTGAAAGCAAGCTCTCTTCTTATGAACTTTGTTGTGAGCAAAGGGATTTTAATGAGATCTATTTTGGTCTTTTAAGACAAGTCCCCCTTTGTTTTTGACACAATAATTCTTTCCATTTAATCACTATTTTTATCCTTTTCTATTCACAGCAAGAAGACCTCCTTTAGACTGTCAATAAGCCCTTATCTTTTATCACTGTCTCTCTGTGATTTTGGAAAAGAGGGCTTTCTTGAAAACAAAAAGGTTACTCCTTTTCCTTTGGGCACCAAAACTCTTTCTCCTTTGAATATTGTGCTATTTTTAACCACCCACAGCAATAAGACATTTTCAAACTGTTAAAAAATCTTTCCCCCAATCACTGTCTTCCTTTGTTATCATTGTTTTTTAAAAAGGTGAAAAAACCCCTTTTAAACTGATAAAAACACCCTCTACACAAACTCTGTTTTTCTTCATAGACTGTGTATATCCTCAAATATTCATAGAAAGAAAACCCTTGGTAGCCTAACTTCCTCTGTTATCGCTGCTTCTCTTTGGTGTCTCAATAGGAAAGTATCCTTGAAAATGGCTATGTTTCTTCTTTTGAAAATCACTGTTTAAGGGACCTCTTTTAAAATGACAAAAATACTTTCTTTAAACACTATTTATTTGTCTTTTTAAACAAACAGGTTACTCTTGACACTAACAATGTTTGGCTTCCTTGTAAGACTGTGATTATTCCTTGTGAAAACCTGATTCAATCAATTTTAAGCCAAGACTTTAGGCAAAGAAGAAAGTAAATAACTGCTAATTATGTCCTCTGAGGTTGTTTAGATGATTTTCCTTGAGAAAATTTTGGTCTTCAACCATTTTTGAGAGCCTTTTTGAGCATTGGCCCGGGCGGAAAACTAGTGTTCAAATATGGTTGCAGCCTGGATGGAACAACTTGTTTAGAGTTGGTCGCTGCCTGAACGAAGCAACTCGTTCAGAGTTGGTTGCTGCCTAAACGGAGCAACTCATTTAGAGTTGGTTGCTACTTGAACGGAGCAACTTGTTCAGAGTTGGTTGCTGTCTGAACGGAAAAAAATCTTTTAGAGTTGGTTGCTGCCTGAACGGAAAAAACTCTTTCAGAGTTGATTGCAGCCTAAATGGAAAAGCACGTTCAGACTTGGTTGCTGTCGGCCCAGGCGGGGTTGAACGGAAAAGCCAATCCTAAATTCAAAGATGGTTGGAGCCTGAACGGAACCACTCGTTCATATTTTGGTTGCTGCCTGAATGGAACCACTCGTTCAGAGTTGGTTGCTGGGTGCTAGGCGCTGGGCACAGGCGTGCCACGCAAAAACACGGGCGCGTCGTGCCTATAACAAAAGTATTCAATAACCACCTACAGGACTGCCACGCACAAACATAGGTGCACCACAGATTCCATTTGTTAAACACCATGTTAAACACACACATGGTGTATGAGAAAGATAAACACACACAACAAGAAACTCAACACATAATGAAGGATAAGCATGAGGCTTTCTTATTTTTTCCATTATACATTATGTACATTTATAATACAATGGTGTGACTCTTGGTTTCACATTCCTAGGTCACTTGGACTCCATTGTGAATTTTCGCATTCCACACCTACCCATGGAGGATTAGATGTTCCAACATCCCCCCTTAATCCGAAGGGGTATGTGTGAGTCCAAGAAGAGAGTTGTAATACAAATATGCAAAGTATACATGTCAGCACTTGGGTTGAATCAACTCTCTGAAATGTTGGAAAAAAGAGGTGGTTTAAGGATGACCAACAACACTGGAATGAAAAACTTGTTGCAGCTCCCAGAACTCTTCCAAAACTAGCAAGAAGCTGAAAGCTTTTGCTAGAGGAATTGTCCCTCATAAAAAAGGGAGACCTTCAACCTAAAAGAAGGGAGGTCTACTACCTGTGATGGTTTTAGGATTACCAAAAACTCTGGAATGCTTGAAGCATTTCCTAGAACTCAACCAAAGCTGGCAAGAAGCTGAAGGCTTCTGCTAGAGGAAGTGTTCCTCATATATGAAAGGGAGACCTTCAACCTAAAAGAAGGGATGTCTGCTACCTGTGATGGTTTTAGGTTATCGACCAACCAAAGATGATGGTTTAAGGTTGTCCACCAACCGAAGGCATGCTCATGGGCATCCGTGTCTCTGGCTACATCTCTGAATCTGGAATGACGAATTTTGGCTCAGGATCGCTTGAACTACTGTGTCTCTGGCTACAAATCTGAACATGGAATGAGAGATTGTGGCTCGGGCTCGCTTGATCTGTCGTCGAAGCTTGTACATGACCACCATTTTCCTCCCTATTAGGGAAAAGGTGAGATGATGGTGAAAACTCAACTGCAAGTTTGCTCAATATCTGAGAACAAGTTCTGACATGTGTTTTAAACATCTTCTTGGTTGCTGATGCCCATTGCCAAGAAGCGATCCATCCAAGATGAATCTTGGTTCTTGCAGGAGGCTTGTGTCTAAAGCATCTGTATGAAGAATGGGTGTGCCGACCACAGTGCTTGCATGGATGAAGATCAAAACAGTGATCTTTCATATGACCAACTCGATCACAGTGTTGGAATTTTACAATATGATGTTGTTGTTGTGGAGCAGGATCTAGAACAGCCACAGGTGAACTGTCATACAAGAATCCGACACTCTAAAATATGATGGGCTTGGTGTAATCCGTAATATGAAACAACATATCCTTGTCATATCCAATACCAGTTCGGTGCTTGTTGTGGACAATCTCTTCCCAAGGTCTGATGATGGGCTTGAGAAGTGTAGGCCGAGCTATTGTATCTGCATGTACATCTACTCTAGTACAAGGAACTGAATGTGAATAAACTTTAACTTTACTGACTTGCTGCTGATGGGAGTCTTTCATAATCTTCTGAACAAAAATAGGTTCAGAATGGTGACTCTTTTGCTGAAGTTCATCTTGTTGGTGCTGAGATTCCAACTCCAAAAACTCAATCTTTTCTTGTGCATTTTGCAAACAAATTTGAATGTTACAAAGAGAATCCTTGCTCATTTTTATCATGTCATCAACATTGGAATGAATGAGGTTATTCAAGAACTCTAATGCCTCATTGATTTTAGCCATTTTCAACAACTTAGGCTCAAAAAATGAAAGGGTGTCGGCTTCAACCGAAAATGCACCCGTTTACAATGTGACTCAGCTTCCTTTCAAAAATACAAATGACTTATAGAAATTTCAAAGTACAAAGTGTGCTCCTCAAATGATGGAGGACAATCAACAATGAGTTACATTAACAACTCAAATTTACTCATTGCAATTATGAAGAAGATGCAAATTCCACTCACAATACAATGTCAATTTTTCTGCAAAAATATTTTGTAAAAGTGCAGCTGAAAACACTTGTGCAAGAGGCCTTTAAAGCGGCTGAATTTTTTTTCAAATAGCTGTTTTGCAATGATGGCAAACTTGTCTTCAAGTGTAAATTTCTTCAAAAAATCACCCTTATGCCACAAATCACACAATGTCAAATTTGCAATTTTCTCTATGTATTCAGTCCATCTGCTCACATGTCATTTCCTCTTTTTTTGCTATTCATATTCTCTCTTTCCTCTCTCTCTGTTGTTTTTTTTTTTTATAATTAATTAAAAATTAATTAAAAAAATTAATTATTTGGGATTAATTAAAAAATGGGAAAGAGGGATTGTAGTAAAAATGGAGGAGGGGGATTAATTAAAAAAGGGGGGAGAATTTAAAATGTGTGGGAGAGTGAGGAGTTTAAAAAACTAAGGGAAATTTATTTATTTATTATTGTTATCTTTTAAAGAAATTAATTAAAAATAAGGGGAGGAGGGAATTTATTTTAGTGGAAGGGGAGGGAAATTAATTTGGAAAGGGAGGAAGGTTATTATATGGGGGGGTGGGTATATTAAAAACAAATTTAAAAAAATTAAAATTTTAGAAAGAGTGCCGTAGGTATAGTTTGAAGGTGTAAGGGGAAGCGTTAAAGTGAGGGGGAATGGGGTGTAGTGTGGGATGCGAGTGTGAGAGCCACAGGTTTGAGGGCGGTAGGCCACGGTGAGGGGGAGAGCATAGCTTAGGGGCCGGAGGGTGGATTGAGGGGGATAGGGTTGGGTTGAGCGTATGGAGAGGAGGGCGCCGTGGCTAAAGTGCATATGGGGAGCGCAGGTCTGCTGTGTGAAGGGAGAGTCGAATAGGAGAGGGTCGAGTGTAGTGCGGAGTGTGGAGTTTGTAGGTGCGGCGGCAGGTTGGAATAGTGTTGAGGGTGTAGTGTTATAGCATTGATAACAGAGTGTGATTGCAGTCGAGAGCAAAGGGTGAGAGTTGAGAGGGGTGTTGAATGGAGATGTGTGTTGTTTGCAGAGCGTAAGGGAGGCAGGTAGCGTAAGGATGAGCGATGGGAGGGTTAAGGTGTGTATGTGTGGGGCCGTGAGGCTGGTCGATGAGCGTAGGGAAGCGCGTAAGGGAATGACAGATGCCATGGAGAGTTGGGTTGAGAGTGCGTAAGGAAATAGTGGAAAGGCTGAGTTGCAGAGCGTAGAGGGGGGCTGAGAGGCTTGGAGCTTGAATTGATTTTTTTTTTATTTTTTTTATTTTATTTTTTAAAAACAGTAGAGTAGGAAATTCACTTAAAAATAGCAGCAGAGGAATGCAGTCCAGAAGCTCAAAAATTTTCACAAAAAAAACCCTAGAATTTTTCAGAATATTATAGCAGCAGAAAATCCAGAATCTTCTTCAGAAACCCAATATAAATAGTATCCATCAGCTCTTCAAATTGTAGAATTTAAAATGCAGAAATTGCAGGAAAAATGAGCAGTGAGAAAACCTTCAGATGCACAATGCTGTTTTTTTCTTTTTTTTTAAACCAATGCCGGAATGCTGCCAATTTCTGAATGTTGCTCCTTCTCCAAAACACCTTTCTGAATGCGGCAAAAAGTCTGCTGCAGAAAAACTCCGAGTGCTGCAAAAATGCCAAGAATTTTTGCAGATATGCACAGGCCATAAACACAAATGGCTCACTCAATTTGGAGCAGGGCCAGCAATCGCCCGCTCTGATACCATGTTAAACACCATGTTAAACACACACATGGTGTATGAGAAAGATAAACACACACAACAAGAAACTCAACACACAATGAAGGATAAGCGTGAGGCTTTCTTATTTTTTCCATTATACATGATGTACATTTATAATACAATGGTGTGACTCTTGGTTTCACATTCCAAGGTCATTTGGAATCCATTGTGACTTTTCGCATTCCACACCTACCCATGGAGGATTAGGTGTTCCAACACCATCAAGCTTTAAAATGACTTGTTCTTTGAAATCAGACTCCCATGTTTGAAACTGTTGATGCTCCACCACAGGTATGCTTCCAATTTGTGCAACATTTCAAAACTGTTCTTCCCCATATGTATCGCAAGAAATATTCGGATCCTGAACCTAAATCTTAATCACTTGTTGCCGCAGAAAAAATTCTTTGCGATCCTTCCAACCAAGAAATTTGCGTTGTATACGCTTGACTGTAGTAATATGTTTCTTTTCACGGTGTTCTCGATATGCTCTCTGAATCCTAAGGGCAGAAATCATTTTAAATGTTTCTTCATTGGTTAGATTATTTCCAGTTGATTCAAATGATTTTACTCTTAATTTGAATGAGTGTTCTCGAAATGCAGCTTGAATCCTCCCTGCTACCTCTGCCACACCATCTCAAATTCATCAGATTTCTGGTTCCTCTAGTAAAACTCAATACAATCTGCAACAATCTTGTGCTCTATAAAGGATGCAATTTTCTGGAAGTTCTTGTTATACAAGGAGAAAGTATCCAAAAATATCTTCTTTTCCTCTGGTGTCCATGGATTTATTTTCTTCCGTTCCTGTTCAAAGGCAATTGTATCTTCAATTAGAGCATTTATTAGAGATAAATATTTGGATGCTTCTCTCCTTCTCATCCAAAATCTGACATGGCATTTTAAGGTGTGTTCTTTGATAGCCACTCAAAGGTTCTGCCATAAGTTTTTGCATTGTCTGCACCTCCTCTGATGCAAAATCTCAAATCCATAATGCAAATCCACTTTTTATGAAGTGAGAAAGTTACATAAAAACTATGTTTGTTGATCTTCATTGTTCTGTTGTTCTAGCTTTTGAGGATATCCTTTTGAGACATAAGAAATTTACCTTTCTAGCATTGTGCTTTTCACTGCCCCCTTTGAAGAGGTGCCCTTTAACTGGATGTGAATTATGGCTTCATCACACCTTTAACCTTTTGAATGAGAAGATCCCTAGTAGAAGTAACCCAAGTGTTAGTCCTCTGTTTACCTTATCATTTGTTTTTAAAACAAAATGAAACTGTGATTTTGTATTTGAAAATAGTTTCTCTTCCTTCGATTGTTGAAAGAGAACTTTGAAAAGGGCCTCTTCAAAACCTTTTTAACCTTGATGACTGTTATTAACCCCTTGTTTTTCACAAAGGAGGTTATCTTTAAAACATAAATATTTTACCCTAATCAGACAGTGTGCCTTTTGTCCTTTTGAAGGTGGCTATTTCAGACTTGAAACTTGAATTTATACCCTGTTTTAAAACACTTAAAAATGCAGATTACTTGTATCTACCAAGACTTAGTTTCCTACAACTCTGCTATACCCTTGGAGTAAGTTGATCCATATGAACTGTGACCAAGTGTTTTCCTGCTACTTTCTTCTTGAAGGAGGTAATTTGATAGATTATTGTGGATCTGTCTAAAATGGAAGATACCCCTTTTACATAAAACATCTGTGTGGATGGTCTGCTTTATATCGGTTTGTAGAAATCAATTTAAAACCATATTGGTTTACCAAATTACCGTCTAGATGAGGCTGCTCTTAGTAAAAAACTCTAGCCCTGGATTATACTTTGAAGGAGGTTTTAATAAACAGAGAAATAGAGGCCTGTTAACACCATCATGACAATCTCTTGCTTGTTAACCAAAAATGGTCACCTTTTAATCCTTATGAATGAACATATTTATAGTAGCTGTAACCTAAGTATCAGCCCTATGTTTATCTTGAAAAAGTAGTTAGATAGACTAGGATGGACCATTCTAAACGAAAGATATCCTTCTCATATAAAACATCTGTGTGTATTGTCTGATTTATATCATCTTGCAGGGGTCAATGGAAACAGAGCCTGGTTTACCAATTTCACCATTCAGAAGAGGCTGTTTTAATCAAAATAATAACCTATGAGTTATCCTTTGAAGGAGGTTTTCATAAACACAAGACTAGAGGCTTTTAACACCAACATGTCAACCTTTTTTTTGTGATATGAAATAGGTTTTCAACCTATGAACTCTCACTGACTCACCACTGAATCTCAAACTTGTATTTACAATAGAAACCTTACTCAAACACAATTTGAAACCCTGCTGATGTATCCATTGTTCATATTTGGGGGAGGTGGCACAAAACAACTCTTGAAGCTACTTAAAAACATGTTGACCCTCTGCTTGTTTGTGAAGGAGGTCACAACAATGTGCCTTTCACCCTCTGCTTTTATATGAAGGAGGTTTCCATCACTATTTTTCTAACCCTCTGCTCTGTGAAGGATGTTTCTATTACTGTGTTTCTAACCATATGCTTTTAAAGGAGGTTTCTATTACTGTGTTTCTAACCATCTGCTTCTGAAGGAGGTTCTACTAAACACATAATTTCATCTATTCCAGTCATTGTGCCTTACTCTATATGTTTGTTTGAAGAATACCAATAGGACATAAAGTGAAATCTGACATTTGTTATTGATAGAATCACTTGAAACTAATGTCTTCTTGCTTTATGAGGCCTTGTCTGAGATGTATATATCCTTTTTTTTAAATTTCCTTGTGAACTCTAGATCAGGAACAATGTGAATTGTATATGGAGAGTAATTATTGTTTAGACATCATTGAGCCAAATTTTCCTTGACTTTGTTTTTAGGGGTACCTTGAAATTGCTATAGACTAATTTTCACATCCCGGGCTCAAGGCAACATAAGAAGCAACTGTCTTCTTATGTCCTACATGATGATGCCCTTTGGAAATATTATGCAACACTGACTTTGGAGGAGATTATGGAATACTGTTTGATCAAAATCATTCATTCCTTTTTATTTCATGTGACTTGGAGAATGACTTCCGCTCTTTAGGTAGCTTTTGGATTTGAAACATGTACTCTTGCTGCTCTTTACTTTACAGCTCTCCATTTTTTTCACTGACAGCAAACTAATTCAGCATGAAGGTCCTGTTGAAATTTGTCCTTTTGCCTTCATCTGTATATTGATCAACATTCAATTACACCCCTGTAGAGATGTAAAAACAAATGCTTTTGAACCTTGGAGAGCTCCTTTGGTGTTTCATGGATATTATGCCTAAGCTAAGCATATTTCTTTAGATAGTGAACATCCTCATCTTCTTTGTTGAACTTCTTCTGAAATGACACAAAAGGACCTCTTAGTGGTGTGCGACCTATGGATAGCACAATGCTTGCTTTGCAGAAAAATAACTAATTCATGGTTGACTGGTACTAGATAGAGGCTTTTGGGCCTAGGATATTCTAGCCAAGGAAAAGCTCCCTAAACACCACTATCTAACTTAGGGGCAATTTTGATAGATTCTGAGTGTTTTCTTAGGCATGATCAGATTGTGATATGACAAGATGAATAGGTATAGAAAAGCAGACACTTTGTCAAACTTTGGATAGTGAATGGCTTGAGAAACAAGGGTAAATGATAGTAGATAAACCAAGCTAAAAAAACTCTAGATAGAGATATTTTTCTGAAACAAGATAGGACTTGAAAACTGGAGATTGTTCTTATCACAGACTGACAGGAAGGGGTATGAGGACAAAAATTGTTTTGGGGTGTTTTCTAGATGACAAATTGACAATTTTTAGATCATCTTCTAGAAAACTCAGTTAGGGAAACTAGTCATCAGTAACAGGTCAAAATACTGATGACTAACATAAGGAATTCCTAATCCCTAGATTATCTACCTAATTCAACTCCACTCATATCCTTTAATTTATTAAAATAATATTTACAATAATCCTCACTTACATTTTTCTCTCTTAATTTATTAAAATGAGCAAAATAATTTATAAAATAATTTTAAAAAATCATCACCCCTCTAATTACACAAGCAGGATGCTCCTGCATCAGAATACCCATGTAGAGAAGTTTCCATAGACTCCTATCTATGAGGTCCGTCGCTTTTCTGTAATAATGCAACAGCCACAAGTATTGATGACTTGCTCCCTCCAGGATTCCAAACTCTGTTCTGCTACTGGTCCTTTAAAATATCAGCTCTATTTGGTAACTCATCACTCACCTTGTCAATCAGATTCCATCGACCTTTCCAACACTTTCTTTCGCCAATTCCTTGGAGTAACTCCTCTTTGTTTGATGCTTTCGTCTTCAATTGTGCTAAACACTCAAATTTCTACAATGAAGAATAATCATGAACTCCTTCTTGATTACAATTATAGTCATTGATTTCTCTTATAGTAACAAATTTCTCATCTGGTGTTGTACCTACATTCATCAACAAACTATTAGTTTAAAAAATACAAGACATTTTGGCCTCTTTTGATGCTTCAAGCACCAATCTCCCATCATTGACTTTCTGGATTTCAACAGACCCTATT
Organism: Pinus albicaulis; assembly: GCA_034641835.2. Lineage (NCBI taxonomy): Eukaryota > Viridiplantae > Streptophyta > Pinopsida > Pinales > Pinaceae > Pinus > Pinus albicaulis. The sequence continues at coordinate 901,926,827 of CM076581.1, forward strand.
TTGAATTTTTGGATACTTTCATCTTTATCCTACTGGATCAATATTTCTATCTCCTTTATGTCTCTACGGACATAACTTTCTTGTTGCCCCTGACCTTTCATCTCAACTCCAAATAATTTGTTCTCAATTTCTCTAATTTCGACATCATATTTATTAATTTCTCCTTCTGTACCTACATCCACATTATTATTTGAAAAGTTATAACATTCACTCAACTCTATAAATGTTAAAAACATTTCATCTCTATCATGCTCAGTAACTGCAATCTCTTATGTATCAGGTTTTGCAAGTTTCATCTCCCCTTCAGGGTCTTTAAGCCATCGTTCCAAGAACTCTATTTCCATGTGAAATATTTCTAGCATTTTATCACAACCTTCATTCCCAACTTAATTCTTCTTTTGGAAATCTTCTTGAGTTATCTTGTTTTCTATTTCATGACATTGCAAAATTCTATCAGCGATTTCATTAAACAAATTCATTTGTTTACCTCCTTGGAATATCACTTCAGAATTTTCATTATGCTTCTGCTCCATAACAGCTTCAACTGGCTGTCTTACCCCCAACAAGAATTCATTTATGATTTCTTCCTGCTGCAACAAATCAGTACCTTTCTCCTCTAAAAGGAATTATCCATCACACTTCACCTCAAGAGTTCCATTCATCTCTGTGACAGTTTCACCAGACTATCCACCATCTTTCGCACATCCTACAAACATACATAAACTGTGAGATTTAAAAATGCATGGCTTCATAGCCTCATATGCTTCTCTCAACAACACATCTTTAGATTATTCTGAACTATTCCAATAGTTCATGAGATCTTCCTCATTGATCTCTTCATCTAGAATTTCACCCTGTTCTGGGCCACAAATGGAAACTTCCATTTTCAACTCAGCCTCTCTGAGTTCTTCACATCCCATTTTCACATTCATCATCTGCTCGAGCTTCCTCAACTCTTCTATCATATGTATGTTTATTTTTTGTTCCCTCTTTGCGTGTAGCCTCTGCCACTTCACTTTCTTCTTCATGGTCCAACCATGTGTCTGGTCTTTCACATTTCTCTGCAATAACTCCATCAACAATTCAAGGTGCACTGTTAACTCAACCTTCTCCCGCTCATACTCTTCATCAGTCAACTACTTACATATGCCATTTTCCTTGGAATTTTCCTTCTTCTTTCTTTTGCTATGGTCTTCATCAGATCTTTTGAAATGACTATCAACAATCATATCCTCCTCCTTTGTGAACTTCATTGTTCACGTGTGGATTTCATTAAATCCACTTCTCAGCAAGCCTCCATACTTACCATTCCACAATGCAAGCTCTATTCCTGCGCTTGATCACTTTCAGTTCTATGTCTTGGAATCATATCTGGGAAATTATCTTGCTTCACTTTGCTGCAAAAAACACTTTAGTAATGCTTATGTTACAATGCTTATGTTACAATTACCAAACTCTTTGGGTGTCGGGCTCCGCCGATCATGCACCTAATTACATTCAGACCTTTGACTTAGCTTACGATTCTTTGACTTCAGACTTTATACCAACTCTTCATGTTGGAAAAAAAAATACTCAATCTTAACTCAAGCTATCCAAACTTTCATTTTGACCCTAACATCTATTTTGACTTCAAGGCTTGCCCCAATAATTATGATAGTGGATATTTTGACTTAATTCAAGTTATACAATCTTCCAACGAACATACACCCTTAATAAATTTTTAGGATGTAAAATCTTCACTCTCTCTCATACTCCATTATTGTGAAAGATCATTAGTTTCCCATTATCATTTCACATGATATTGAAGTATTTAATCGAAATGCAATCCAGGTTTTCCAAGATTTATTTTATGGTGAAAATAAATAAACCATTCAATTTTCAACATTCAAAAATACCTTCCTAAATTATCATACATTATGCTCCCTTCAAGGTTATTTAATAAACCTTTCCCTTGCATTTGCAACTCTCTAGATTCCACTCTTTTGTGCCGTCTTTTTCACTGTGAATACTCACATGCCATTCATACCATAAGCTCGTCATTTTAGTGCAGAAATTTTCTTGCACTTTTATGCACCATACAACATCAATTCATATCTCTTTACCCGTGTACAGAGAACAAGCTATTCATATTTCAACCTCTTTGATGAATAATGTCAACTCGTACATCATTTCCATCCTAAATAACACCTCCTTAGGTGCTGCCACATGATGGTAAAAAAAAATATTCTACAACATCAAGTAGTTGGGTTTTCAATCTTAAACACAAGTCATAAGAATTCTCCCACTTCCAACTACAAGCTTTGGTAAAAAATGACTTAACCAAAACTTCAAAGAACCCACAGTATGCATAGTAAAAAACCTCATATAAAAATGCATACTTATTTTTATATCACCCAGGATAGCGCATTTTTTCATTCATTTTACATTCATTTATACCTTCGCATTTGCAACATTTTCAATTTTTCATAACATTTACAAAAGATCAACTTCTCGAGTATGGCAAGGAAATTTAATCATCCAGATTTAAAATACCTCTACTCAATGAATATTGATTCATTCAATGAGCACTTACCTTGAATATTCTTATGGTTGAAATGATCCAACACCTCTCATATTCCTGTCTCTTGCAGAAACACTGCTCTTTTCACTACAAAGAGTTCTCAGATGAAATTTTCTCATACATAATATGACATAGCACTTGAAGCATCACTTGTCCATGCACAAGTTACAAATACTTGTACATGTCCTTTAATTTTATCATCATTCAGTTGATCACAAATGTCCATAGCAGTATTGGATAACCATATTTTCTTATTGTGTGTTTACAAGTAAGAAGAAGTTTACGGAAGCCAAATCACACAATCATAGTGGTAGAGAAAAATTCAATCTGAAGACACCATCTCAATTTCCTGTAAAGCATCAGTTGCACGCATTCTCCTGCCAACTAGTAACTTCCTCCAAGACGAGCCCCATAAGAGGAAATTTACACCACACAATAGGTAACAGCATGAATCAAAATGATAGTTTTATATCCAGTATATCAAATGATAAAAAAAGCTGGTTGCATCGATAAGATTTGGCAGGAACCATGTCAAAGGCACACTTTCTTCTAAATGTAGAAGTCGTCTAGGAACTTCTGCCAAGCCTTAAAAATTAATTCAAAATTAAAAAGAATGTAATAGAATACAATAAATGGTGGATCATCACTAGCGAATATTTGACAACCACTACGTAATATGTCAAACACTATCTCAGTGTTGCAAGGTTGTTCTCCAGGCTTTTCTCTATTTTTGGACTGTTAATGTAGATATACGTATCTCTCCAACATAGTATTTAATACTAGCCGCACACCACAATTCCGTGGTGACTTCCGTTTAACATCTCATCATACCTCATGGTCTAGCTTATCATAACAAAGTGCTGCATTCATTTAAGAAAATAAATGCTGCATTTTGATGAGATAATTGGCCGCACATATCATCACATAGCCATCAAGAAAACATAACAAAAAATGTGGTGTCAACTGGTTAAGTACTTATCAAAATACACTGTCGATATTAATGAATTATGCAGCTTATGCAACCTCCACGAGTCTTTAAAATGCACACTAATTCATCATACCATATGCCATATGCCATGGTCTGTGTTTACCATATGACACAATCTGTGTTTACTCTCCACGCAGGCTTAAAAAAAAAACAAAACCCGCACACTGTCATTGCCTTCACGATTCCGCAGAGACCGGGTTTTATCAACTCAATTTATGTTGGCCGCACAACATATCTCCTCCATCGCTCTGCAGACTTACCCCAATGCTTGCAGACTTCACGAAACTTGAAATCGCACAAAACCTCATCCAGCCATCAAACAAACGTGATGTGTTCACTAATGCCACATTACATAACTCCGTTAACACAGATGTGTTCGTTGATGCCACAGACTCCCATCGATTACACTTGTGGTATCTATGCCATGATATCAATTCCTGATATCATATGCCTGATGATGCATTCACACAATGCGTTAAGCCCTTCACCCAAACTCCACGATCCTAAGGTCCCACACCCAATTCACAAGTATGTGTTCTTGCTTCGAACACACTCTCAGTCCTGCATTCACACACTTAAATATACAACATATATATATAAATTTGCAGACTCAACGTGCCACATAACTCAATCAACTCTTAATCTTGCAATTCGACCTCCTATCCTTGCTCACAAGAAACAATCAAACAAAACAGCTTCAACGTAGGAGAGACTCATATTGCAACTCATCTCCTTCACTCTGATACTAAAATGATGCAAGGATTATGCTATAAAACATATCCTAGCATATAATATCATGTGTGCCTCTTACAACATGAAAATCCTCAAGAAAATACTTCATTAAAACTATATGTTATTCAGCTCAACATATACATAAAGGAAAGAGAGCCATACAAAAAAACATTGACATATATTAACACAAGAAATTCTAGATTTAAACTATTTGGACAAATATTACAATGGATGGCCTTTCGGCTCTCGGCCCTTTACGAAAGCTCTCAAACCATCTCTCTCTCTCTCTCTCTCTCTCTGTATTCCTCACTATTTTTCATCCTCACACGCTGCTCATATTTATACATAATAATGAATTTATTCCAATCCATAATATCCTCCACAAAAATCTCAACTAAAATATAAATTAGATTTATACTTTTTTTGGACTCAACTAAGTCCCGTGTAAGGAATTCCTAATCCCTAGATTATATACCTAATTCAACTCCACTCATATCCTTTAATTTATTAAAAGAATATTTACAATAATCCTCACTTACATTTCTCTCTCTTAATTTACTAAAATGAGCACAATAATTTATAAAATAATTAAAAAAAATCATCACCCCTCTAATTACACAATATTTTAATAAAACCCAAGCAGGATGCTCCTGCATCATTGACCTTCCTATTTAAGCACCATAATTTGAGAGGATTCCACATGAGCCCCCATTATTCATGAAAAATGGGCTAGCCACATGATTATGATGTAGAGGACTCTACAAGAGTCTATATTGTAACTTGGTTAAGATTTGAGGTAGTCAAACCTAATTACTAGTAGGATATCAGGTTGTGTTATAGTTGGGCCAGTAGGAGGAAAAGGAATTCCATTCTTTCGAGTGCATTTTTTACATAATTGAGAAAACATAATTAAGAGGGATAGGAGGTAGGGAAAACATAGAGGGTTAATGCATTTTAGTAGCCCACAGGACACATACCATACTTCTTTTCACTCACAACCATATTTTCATGCAGAGAAATAAGAAACCTCACCTTCCTGCTGGGATTTTCTCCCAAAATGGTTTCCTAGGTCATATCGTGTGTCAAATGTTAGTGTGAGATTTTGTTTTATTTTTCTCTATTTTATCCATAATTTTAAAATTCGCATTCATGAAATATTCAAATTCAATCTACAGATCTAGAAATCTAATAAATTTTAATAACATAGAATTTCATATTTTAAATATATTTTTATGGATATGTTGTGATGAACTTTCTAGTGGAATATCTATGGAAATTTACGGATCATATCGGTATCTGAGCAGGTTTCCTTGTGTGTATTGTGGTTAGTTGTGGGGGGATCTATATCGATTGGGGAAAAAGTCATAAAACTCTAATCATGGCTGAGGAATATGTGCATAACCCTCATGATATTGTAAAGTGTTGATTTGGGGTAGCATCGGGTGTGATCTAAGTCTAAATTTTTTTGGAGAGGCTTAGATGCATGTATTACAGATAACCCAAAAATTGTTTGGGGAAATTCCACCTGAAGACAATTTAATTTGATTAATTAATTATTTTTAATGAGACCATAAGTCTAAACTTAGGAAATTAAAATAATTAATGGATATTATTCTAAACTGTGGGTGTAACTTCTAGAAAAAGTAGATCAATTCAAAATGTAATCTTAGCCATTGATTGGAGATATAATTAAGGCCATTGATGTCTCAAGGAGAAGACTATAAAGAATAATTGAGGGTCATCTGGAAATACACACTGAGAGATCAAGAGATCGAATTTTCTAAAGTGAGAAGTCATCAGAGGAAAAATTTGATTGAAATATTCTCATGCATAGAGGGGCAGAAGCAGTTTTGGTCGAAGGATCTTCTCCGAGGCTGAGAATACTAAAAAGAGAGGCAGAGGAAGACAAATAGGAGGCAATTCAGTGCGTAGAGAGGGTGAAGAAACACCCAGAGAGGGTGATGCTAGGCTAGGAAGGCCACACGTAGAGGCAACACAAAATTCCTGAGAAGAAGTATGAGATTCAGGAAGGAGATCGATATTGTGAGTGGGGAGGGTTGGAATCAAGTTTCCTGAGGGTTGATTGATCTAGAAGAGGAGGTGACAAAGTCCTCCAGAGATCCCCATGCAAGCCTACACAATTACTTCGCAGAGGAAGAATAGAGAATGTTAGGGTTTCGTCAGTTCAATTACTAAATCATCCAAGACTTGTAATGTGAGGTAATCTCACAATTGTTCTTTTGCTAAATGATATTCTCTATAATAGATTTCCAACGTGGCATCCATATATTGTATTCAGAAACAATTGTTGCTTAATAATAAAACCCTCATATCTACTGCACCGGTTTTCCCGCATTGGGTTTTTCCGGAGATGTTTGTCTAAAAACAATGGTGTCCTCTGTGATGTATTTATTTATTGCTCAGTGTTTTGTTTCTACATATTAATTAATTAAGTGAAGGCTACAGAAGTAATTTTCTTCAGTATTTTCAGTAGAACACTACAAATAACTTGTTCATTAAATAACAAGTAGGTGAAGTATTTTCAGTTGGCTACAGTAGGATTCCAGACTTGGAATTTTCACATGGTATCAGAGCATTAAAGGTGAGACAAGAACAGAAGATCCATCGCTAAGTAGGAGGTAGAATAACTATAGAAGGAAATAGTTTGAATCCCTAGAGGGATTTCACAGTCCAAGTCAGGAGGGCTCAAATTTTGAGAAAAGTCTCTGTCAGAGTGAGTCAACAAAGAGGAAGAACTACCATATCGATTTTTTGTCGTTGCAGAGGGAGAAGCACAAAGCCTAAGTGTTAGTTCTGGTGGGTTGTAGTTTTATACAACCAGATTTTTTGTTGGGAAAAATGACATCAGAAGGAAGAAAACAAGCACAGTGAGGGAATCTTCTTCCTCAGGGAGTTCCTAGTTGAGGATTCTATTTTTTGAGATCTGAGAAATAGATTTAGGTGGCTGATTTACCATCTCCAGCAAGGAGTGTGTAATTCAGTCCAACGTTGCGCAAAGGAGAAGGAGAGGGAGAATATTCGACATTTTCTTAACGACCATGGTAGCTCACAATATTAGAGATCAGGATCGGTTTGAGGGAGCCTCCAACTATGTAATCTAGAAGGTGAAAATCACATGCCTTCTAGATGAATACGATCTCAAGATTTTCGTGAAGAGTATGGTAGTTTTCCCTAGAGATCCAGATCTGCTAAAGAAGTACATGGCTGATATGGCGAAGGGTAAGAGGCTACTCCTTTATGGAGTCAAAGATAACATAGTGTCCCACATAGCCATCAATAAAATATCTAGGAAGATGTGGGATGCCTTAAAATCGCTATACAAAGGATATTTTGAACAACATAAGATGTACTTAGAGAATAAATTGAGGATGATTCAGATGCAGAAAGGGGAGCATATAGATCTATTTCTCTTGAGGTTTCTGGAAATCCATGATTAGCTAGAAACTGTGGAGTCCACACCTCAGCCTACTTCAATGGTAAGGCTGGACCTCAATGCAATCAAGAGGAATGTAAAGTTTTCATCTAGATCATCTTGGGAAGAGAAACCTTGTCGAGATGGAAAGAGACGTGGGCTACTCTTTAGCAAAAAGAGGTAAGGAGGGAGCTCATCAAGTGTAAACTTGACAATAGTAGTTATAGTTGGTTGAAGGTAAAGGAGGAGGAGGAAAATGCAGCCCTTGCATCCAAGGGGCAGTAGGAGTAATGAAGACAAAAGAAGGACATCTTGAAGTTAAACTGTTTCAGGTGTGGTGAACTTGGTCACTACGCAACAAAATTTCCTTTGAAAAAAAACAACAAGGACGAGAAGCATGATGTAAAGGATGCATCGGCAAAGATCGAAGAAGATGAGTATGCCATGAGCACCCACACATCTATGGAAGGGAAATGGGGTGATATTGAACTGTAATTTTGTAAGAAATTTAGACTGGAAGGATCCTTGAGGAGTCCACCTATTGGATCACAACCTTTCTACAGGAGCCCAAGATCAGTAGTAGCTAGATGTAGGAGTTTCAATTGGTTCAAAGGTGTGATGGAAAAAAAAATGCAGTAGTTAGTAACACTAAAATATTATCAATGTAGTGCAGATTTGTTGTAGTGCAGAGAGATGCAATGCAGAGGCAACATCAACACAATTCTTCAAAGGGAAAGTGTGAGACTAGCAGTAGCCAGAGTTTCAACGTCAAGATGCATCTTGAACACTTTTTCATATTTTTGGATGTTTCCAGTTGCTTCCCTGAGAAACTGAGTTGTAGTGTAGAGTTAGTAGTGGTAGTTTTAGTAGTAGATGCAACATTAGAGAGGGATTTGTAGTATGAATGTCATTTTTATCATGGCAGGGTGATCAATGGTATAGTTGCAGCATCATCGCAGTAGTTTGTGCACAACATGTCAGACATCAACAATGCAGAGGGAGATGCTTTAGAGTCAGAGCAATGTGCAGCAGGGCATATTTCTAGAGCACATTACTTGCTAAGAGGGAGAGTTGATTTGGGGCAGCATCGGATCTGATCTAAGTCTCAAACTTTGTGGAGAGGCTTAGACACATGTATTCCAGATAACCAAAAAAGTGTTTCGGGAAATTCCACCAGGAGATAGTTTTATTTGATAAATTAATTATTTTTAATGAGACCCTAAGTATAAATTTAGGAAATTAAATTAATTAATGGGTATTAATCTAAACCATGGGTGTTGTTATCACTCTGTAATTTCCTAAGGTTGTGAAAGAAATTCCAGAGGTAACCACAAAACCACTTTGGAAGATGGGATCTATCCTTGCTAGATTCAGAGAGGGATCTCTCTCTCAAATTTATAATTGTTTATTTTAAAATTTTAGGATAGATGTGAAGTTTAGAGTTTTATTTTTGAATTGTTTTGGTTGGAGCAACAGTGGAAATCCATTGGGAAATGGAGTCATTTGAACTTTAAGTAGATTAATTGCAACAATGACAGAAAAATTGATCAGGGTAGGGTAGGTAGACTTGTTGGATCTAAAAAAATTTATGATACTGTAAAGAAAGAATATTAATAATCCATTAAACATAGAGTAGTTAAGAATTCTATTGTTTAACTTCAGCGGAAAACATAAATTTTGTTCAATAAGCCAGAATTGAGTGTATATAAACAAATTCAAATTATTATTTTTCTTAGAACAAAACAGATTAAATAAACATGTGAATTAATAGAGAATGAAACACATTAAAAAAATAAGAGTAACATCACCAACAAATTTGACATAAGGATCTTGAAAAGATTTGTGTATTTCTGAAATTTGTCCACTTGAGCTCAATGAACAACTTTACATTCAACAGTCGATTTCTTCATACAAATCCCAACACTATTACTTCGAATTATTAATTATTTATACAAAATTATCACAAAATATCTTGAGTGAAAACCTCAAGATATTTTACAAAATCTCTAATTTTTTTTACAAAGATAGAACAAAAATTTAGGAGATCTAAAACTGTTGTAGTTGTTGGCTGTATTCTTCAGGTTGACTGTTGCTGAATAGTCCTAAATTTTTTTTGCAATGTTTTCCTTGTTGTTGAAGATGAAACCTATTTTAATCTAGCTGTATTCTTCAGGTTCACTGTTGCTGACTAGTCCTCAATTGTTTTTGCGATGTTTTCCTCGTTGTTGAAGATGAAACCTATTTTAATCTAGCAATTCACACAACATCTCCCATTTGTCTTCACTTGGGATAGAAAATTTTATTAATTTTCTATATGTCTCATCAACATCGATGTATTTCTGGAAGGTAGGTTTGATGATGAACAAGTGTCTGATTTCATGATTGATAAACAAGTCAAATTATATGGCTTCCATGAATTCCTTCCCTGTGGTATTTCCTTTTATACTTGAAAATATTGATTTATCTCGGCAAATAGTGCATAATTTCTTCTGATAATATTTCAAGATGATCAAATTATTTCCTATGTCAACCAATCTTGGCAACTGTTTTCCATTTAGCACAGGCATCTTCTTATGAAATCTTTGAATGTTGGATTCTAGATTTTGGCATTTATTCTCTCGTTGCAGGTATGCATTCTCTTCGCCTCCAAAATGGTTTCTATTTTGTCTTGAATCCCAAGCTGCTCTAATTTTTCTCTCTTTTTAGAATTCAATATTTTGATGATTGTTATTTCTTGTCCATGCTTCTGTCCCAAATCTATTTTAATTTCCTTCACTACTTCTTTAGACCTCTGTATTAATTCTTGTTGTTCAAAAATAATTTGAATTGAAGACCATATCTCAATGATGGCTTCATTTTTATCTATCCATATAATTTCCTTTGCTTATGCTAGAGTTTTTTCCATTACTGTTTCACTTTGTAATTGTTGAACTTGTAGAGTGAGCTGGTGAGTTTTTTGCAATTTTGCAACATAAGAATTGTCTATTCTTAATTTATGTTCTTGCAGTGTTTTGAGCTAATATTTTAACTTATAAATTTCTTACCCATGAATGGATAGATTATCCATGGGATTAATTAGCTCAACTGATGGATCTGATGTTTGAGTTTGTGTTGAAGATGACGTATATTCCCACGGGGTTGTTTGCACTGAAATTGGGACTGTTGTGAGTGGAAATATGGCCAATGCCTACTCTTTTTCTTTGATCAGTTTTTCCAGTTCCACTTCCATGTCTCAGATTTGGTTGTTCTATTAAATTATTATCTTGAACATGTCCTCTTTTTCCTTCTCCATCTCCAACTTCCTTAGCTTGTGAATCCTTTGTGGTTGGAAGCTTGAGTTGGTTCCTCAATGCTACTATATCAACATTTTTCCTTTTCACAATTTCTTTTGCTGCCTTCACATCATTGGGATTGTATCCCAGTTTGATCACCAAGTCTTCCAGTGACTTGATTTTAGTATCCTTGCTAAGGATGAAATCCTTTCCAGCTTTAGTTGTGTTTGTGTGTTGTTGAATGATACCCGCAATTTGGAGGCTGACATGGAATCATTAGTTAGAGTGGAATAAATAATCTCACTGGTTTTCTTACGTATATCCATTTGGTCAATTGGATGAATCTGATGTGCATCAAATGAAAATACATGTTATTTTTAATATTTTGATGTCCTTGGGGCTGACACTTTTGCTTCAAGGAATGTAATTTTCATTTTCCTTTTCTCTGTGTCAAAAGCTGATAGCAGCCTATGCTGTGATGTTGGTGTCTGCTTCCAAAACTGAGTGTACGTTGTGGCTTTAAGCATTTCATTCCTTTGTTTAATTTCCTTGTACTTGGAAAAAATGTTAGGCTCAGTTGTGCCTTGAGCCAAGTATGTTATTTATGTTGTTTCTGGGGGATCTTTGGATGTTGATGAAGAGGTAGATCCTGTGAAGATGTCATCCTCCCTTGTAGAAACATGGGGACCTTTCAAAACTATTGTTTCCTGCTCTTTACTTCCTTGCTGAAATATTGTTCCAGAGTTAGTTTTTTGTTTCTTTTTATATATCAAGAATTCCTTAACTCCAATTTCTGTCAATGGATAATATTCTTCTTCCCTTATCCTTTTATCCTACTTTTATTGAGGTGTATGAGTCTGAGAGATGGTTGTGGATATGACTTGTTCTTCGTCCTTGTGCAGCTGGTTCTCCTCCCACTGACTCCGACTCATAAATTTCTCTATCTCTAGCCAAAGAGTATGCGTGTAAGGAGTGGTCTTTTTCTCCACTCTTAACTTTGAAATTAGGCCAAAAGGGTCATAAGTCCTAGTAAAACTTAATTTAAAATTCATTTGCTTCAAGAAAAAATCTTCTTCTTTACCAGTTGTTCTGGTATTACAAACAAATGGCCCAATCTGTTATTTGATTTTGAATTGTTCCTTCTTTTTAGCTGCCAAAAAATTAAATTCATCCATATGTATCATTTGTATAATGTATTCTAATGAGAATAGTCTCATGGGAACAAATTTTGGTAGATTTTACAGTGGCAATTCACACTCATAGATTCTGATATTTGTGTAATTTTGGTACAAATAGCAATCACATGTCTTCACCTGGTCATTGAGATGTAATAATTTTTGAATATCTGCTCCTATCCTAGGTTCTAGATCACTGTTTAGCAAACAAATAACTATGTACAAAAACTGATCAACATAGTCTGCAAAGGTAAACTCTATGAAACTTTTCCCCACCAAGGAGGTCCAATGGATAAATGACTATGAATTACCCTGCTCATCCATCTTCTGCAAAGAAAAGGGAAACCTATATACTTGATGATAAATGAAAAAATAAAATAAAACAGAGTATTTGAAATCTCCGTCTGTAGGAAACTTCATGAATTGGTGATGCATTTCCTCTACAATGAATTCACCATAATTAAAAATAACAAGTTTCTCATCAGTGGTAAAAATTGATAAGAAGCCAAAAATGGCCTCATCAACCCACTCATCATAGTGGTAACCAAGTATGCTTGAGATTAAGGTGATTATCTGCTTGGTTACCTTAGGGAACATAGAAGATGAGTATGAAGGGTTTGTCTTGGGAAACTGAGCATCTTTGGGGAGAAATATTTTGAATATCTTGGCAATATGTGGGAATTTTAAATTATTGTAGATCTTTGTGAGAGAGTCTATTGATAATTTATTTTTGGATTCTAGATTTTTCACTTGTAGCATTTGTGAAATGGCTTTAGCTATAATGATGAGGAGAATTTCACCATTTCGGCTTACAATTGTCCTTTGGTTGGGAACATAGTTGATCTGACATGAGGAGATTATCTCAAGGCAATAATGGGTCTGTGGGAACATGAATTGGGGTAGGGAAGACTCCCATAGGCCCAATTCATCATTCTGGTCCAAAAATTTTTGCTTCAACTAATTGTGATTTTCGAACATGTCAAATTCATAGATTGTCTCAGCAATTTTGTATCGCACGTCGACTAAAGGTAGCTGATCCATGTTAATGGGAGGGGGTGGCATAGGATTTTCTTCAATTTTCATTCCTTTATTCTTGGGGGATTTTAGTTTAGGTGGAATTAACAATTATCAAAGAAAAAAGAGGGATGAGGACTCTGGGATTATCTGGAAAGGGAAGCTAATAGTTGGATGCAGAAGTGGGGTCGCTGATGGTGATTTGATCACTATCGCTGGGAAATTTACTAGTCATTGGGAAAATATGGAGGAATGCAAATTTAGCTTGGTAATTTAAAATAATGAAGAAAGAAATTTTACAGTTTCATAGGGATTTCATATGGAAATTTCGAATTTACCATTAACTGGGAGCAGGAAGAAATTAATGGTCATAACGGTTTGTTGATCTGGATAAGGGAGTGCTAGCTGGCAGTTTTCTATTGGGAGTGAAAAAAATTATCGGGAAAATTATAACAAAATGGAAGTTGGGTGAGTGGGGTCCATGATACTGATTGGGTGGATGATGAGTGGAGGAGGGTAAGTTGAGGTGGGAGGAGTGATGGTGGGGTTGGGAAGGTTGTTGTGGCATATTTTCATTGGTGCAGGATTGAGCAGTCAACGGTGGATGAATTTTCGGGGGGGGGGTAAAAAATCACTCAGTGGTGACATATAGTGCGATTGGTCCAACTATTCTGGATCCCCCCACCCCCTTTGTGGGAAAAGTGTGAAGGAACTCAAGTGGGCTCGAAAAAAATCCCCTGTCGTCGATCCAGACGGGGGAATATATTGACTGTTTATGTTTATCCTAAGGTCAAAACATTACATAAAATCTTCATAACCAACTTTATTAAATTTTCGATAAATTGTGATTAACTCCTATAGTTAAAATAATCTAATACAAGCTTAATAACCCTCTAAAACTACTTTGGTCATCCACTAATGCTGCATTTAAATTTGCAAGGCATTTTATTTTATTTTTTCCTATTAACTCATCCATTAACCATGATTAAATGGTGTGATTAGCTTCATCCTTGTTTAAACTAACCTAGCTCAATCACGATTAAACTGTGCGATTGATTTATTCACTATCCTAGATTATTTTATTTCAGCCTAATCACATTTAAACAATGTGATTATACTAGATATTTCTACTTCTTCTATTACAATGTGGCATTTTAACTAATAGCACATTTATTCAAAAAATTTAAAGTATTGATTGATGCAATTTTGTATTTATTGAGTGGAATTTAGGCTTGCTCACTCCTATAACTTTATTTTTCATGGGTTTTTTTAATTCTTTTATTCTTTTGTCCTTTTCTGATGTTTATTTTTTATTTTTTATTCTTTTCACAAATATATTTTTTATCCCCCCCCCCCCCCCCCGTTTTTTTCTTTTTGGAATTTTTTTTGCAGAATGAAAAGTTATTTACAACATATCATGTACAAATTAAAACTACAATCAAGTCATCCTATAAAATATAGGACTCTAACAGTCACTCCAGTGGGGATGGCACTCTCCTTGTGAGGTGTCAAGAACATAGTAGATCAGTAGCTTTAATCCATTGGGAATTCTATCTTTATCCTCTGTATCTAAATCTGATCCATCTATTGTTTTTCACAAATATGGATAACCAATCATCACAAGCTTAGGGACTTCTCTTTGGGCTTAAACTTGTGATGAAAACTTGAACCCTCATTCTTGTAATAAAAGTAAAATGACATATGTATAATGATTCTGAATTGAACTGATCTATTCTAGAAGAAAGTATTGTTTAAGAAGTCTTTCATTCACAGGTCCACTAGGCAGTGCTAATTCCTTTAAGTCATTCAAGAAAAAAACATTATTTCCTCTAATAGCCCCAATCTTATAGGGCCCTTTCCATAAACTGTCAAAATTCCCATGCTTTCCCTTCTCTTCATTCCTTGAATCCCATTTTAGAACCAAATCTTCCATCTAGAAATCATAAGCTTTTGTCCTTATGTCATAAATCCTTTTGAAATTGTCTTGAATTAGTTGTGTCTTGTTGTAGGCATTCTCTCTGGATTGCTGCAGTTGAACATTCTGGTTAATTCTTCTCTGCAAATAATTTGTTTCCACTTGTGATTTATACAACAATATTAGTACAGCGATTCGCAATGAAGTAGGAAAAATTGCATCAACCCCATATACTATTTGAAATGGAGACATTTCGATGGATCTTTTGGTAGTAATTTTGTTAGCCCACTAGGCATTAATCAATTTTTTATGGCAATACTTTTTTTTTCCCCTGCAACAACATTTTGATTATGTTGGCTAAATTTTATTTGAGGACTTGGATAATCCATTTCCTTGTGGGTAGTAGGCAGTGGAGTACCTTAGTATGATATGGCTTTTATCACAAAAGTCAACCATTTTCTTGGATTTGAAGGCTGCAACATTGTCAGTGATGATTTTGTGGGGCAGCCAAACCTGGAAAAAATGTTTCCCTCTAGAAATTGGATGATGACAGTATTAGTGGTTTGCCTAGATGGGATGGCTTCAATCCATTTTGTGAAGTAACCAGTGGTTGTCAAAATACACTTATGTTGTCCTGAGGAGGTTGGATGAATTTCACCCATGAAATCTAGACCCCATTGTTGCAATGGGACTTCAACTGAGATAGGTTTTAATGGTAAGGGTAAAATATTTTTTTTGCCTTCAAAAATTTTATATTGGTGGCAAGAGGTGACTCTCTTATGTACATATGTAAACAAAGTTGGCGAATAAAAACCAACTCTGAATATCTTATTAGTTGTGATTTTCCAAGTGTCCTCCACAATATCCTTCATGGAATTCCCGTATGAATTTATATGCTTCATATTTCAATAAAAAATTAACCAAGATACCTCGAAAATATTTCCAATATAAATTCTGATATAAAATACAAAATTTCATGGCTTTCAATTTTATAAATCTAGCTTTAGTCTTTGTTAAACGAGGAGGAGCTTGTAAATTATGTCTACATACCATGGTGAGGCATAAAAGGATTATGATATTTTTGGAGTCTCCAACTCTTTGTGTTCATAAAGTGCAACAACAAAATTGATATCCAGGGCATGAAAGTTAGACTCAGCCATCAGTTTGGAAAATTCCTGTCCCTTGATGAGCTTGATTAGTCTTATCTCTAATTCATACTCTAGGATCATAGAAATTCATTTCTGTCTCCTTCCATCTGGGTCAGTTTCTGTGAGAACATCCTTTATCACAACACTTGGGACAAATGCAATGATATGAGAATGTAATATGCAATCTCTAAAGTCTTTTAATGATTTCACCAAATCAAAGACTTTCTTCTCCATGATGTTGTACTTTAGTGATGCATCTGTCAAAGCTTTGCTGAAGAAGGCTATGGGCTGTTCATGTCCCTCATTGTTTTACTTCAATAAGACAACTACAATAGTATGCTCAGATGCAAAAGAAAAAATCATAAAATCTTTAGTAACGTTAGGGCTTACCAAAACATGAGAAATAGTTAAAGCTAACTTGACCTCACTAAAATATTTCTTGGTTTCAATATTCCATTTGATTTCAATATCCCCTTTTAACATGTTAGTAATAGATCTTAATATTTCTTCCAAATTAGAGATAAATATGCTAAGAAAATTAATTCTACCAATGAAGGATTGAACTTATTTCTTGTTTCTAGGAGGATCTATTTTCCGTATGGCTTCAAATCTACTAGGATCTATTCTAATACCTTCTTTGGAAATGATATGGCCTAGAAATTTTCCCTCCTCTAAACCAAAAAGAGTTGTCTTGGGGTTTATAGAGATGCCAAATTTCATGCATTTTTCAAAAACTTTCCTCAAATGTAGTAAGTGTTCTTCATATTTTTTTTTGAGAATACAATAATATCATCTAGGTACATTACAATGAACCTATCAATTTTATTAACAAAAGAAATATCCATTTTTCTTTGGAAAGTCGCTCCAATATTCATAAGGCCAAAAGGAATTTTTACATACATAAAAGTGCCCCATGGTGTAATAAATGTTGTTTTGTGTTAATCATCAGGATGAACTAGAACTTGGTTGTAACATGAAAATCCATCTAAAAAGGAGATTCTACTAGACCCAACTACCTTTTGTAATATGTGGTCAATTTTAGGTAGTGGATAGTTTTCCTTAGTGAGAATTTTTTTAAATTCCTAAAGTCTACACAGAGTCTAATTTCACATGTTTTCTTTTTGGTTGGTACTAGGTTAGAAACCCATTTTGAAAACCTCAGTGGCACTATGATCTTGGTATCCTATAGTTTCTTCACTTATTTTTTAATAAGGGGCGACAATATTGGGTTTACTCTTCTTGGCTTTTGTTTGAAATGATTTTGGTATTATTTTATGGGGATGGTATGCTTAATGATAGAAGTATCATAAGATTTTAAGTCTTCATAACTCTATGCAAGCACATCAGAGAATTCCCTAAGAACTTCAATACATTTCTGCTTTTATATAGGAGGTAAGGACTTAGAAATTTTTACAATTTTGGGTTTCTCTTGAGATCCAATGTTATAGTCCTCTACATGATCACCTACTAGTTAAAGTTTTGGATTTCTGGCTACACCATTGGAGTCAAAAGTCTCTTCCAATGGCACTAAAACTCTGGGAAACACATTCTCCTTTATTGCAAAATTCCAAGTTCTTCTTGGTTATCATCGGTTTAAATAAGTTGAATTTCCATTTTATTGCTATTTACATCATTATCACTATCATTATCAATATCAATATTTACACACTCAAATTCATCTGTCATTTGTAATGAATTTTCAATTCGCTCATCATTTCCAAAAATTTGCCAATATTTTACATTGTCAGGGATGGTTGGCCTGTGTTTGACTTCCACCACATATTTCCTATTGGGGTGAAAAGTCATTTTATAAGTATTGGCTGAAATAGCCAAGGCATCAGCTAAAATATTCTGGATTCTAGGAATAATAGACAAATCATATTCAGTAAAACATTGGAGGAAGTCTAAAACTGCGTTCTTATAGGCTCTCAATCTAGGGTGTTTAGTTGAATATTCACCCTTAATTTGATTGATAGTGAGCTCAGAATATATGTGCACAAAAATCCTTTTAACTCCTAATCTATTCAAAATTTGCAGCCCTAAGATCAGATCTTCATACTCTAATATGTTATTGGTGCATTGAAAATTCAGTTTATAGCCATGTCCCTTGGACATATTGGTTGATGAATTCATGATGAAAATACCAAATCATGCACCATATTTACATACAACTCTGTTAAAATCCATGTTCCAAATAGATTCTTCCTCTATTTCTTTCTTTTCAGTTTCATCTATTTGATCTGTTTTGGTAAGTTCATTCTCTTGTTGTGACACTTCCTCTTCAGTACTGACCATGTACTTCATCAAAGTTTCTTTGTATAACCTCCTTTTCTGACCAAAGATAGGAATGGTGGCATAGGTCATATCCATTTCCAAAGTACCTTGTAGCTTTTCACTTCATGATCTTGATAGTAGCATCCCATACTTGGGTGGTATGTATGCTACTATAATGTCCATGACTAGGCTTTTAGCTGGTATTTGAACTAGAGTGACACAAAATTCTTTAATCAGCCCTAGACATCTCACTTTTCTTGAATCAAAAGAGTACAAGTCTTTATAAGGTCTTGTGATATCTAGTCCTATTTTTTCCATGATACCTCTTGGCATTAGATTATGGGAAGCTCAAGAATCAAGTTGTCATGATTGTTCAAGCTAATGTAAAAAGGTGTAACACTTCCATCCTGGGATTTACCTTCTACCTTAGGTCCAAACAATAATTCAGGTTTGTCATAATTTAAATTCACTATGTTTTTTCTTTCTACTATCTTTAAAGCTTTCATGACTTGAGTATATAAACATCTCTAGTTACCGATTCAGTTAGAGGAATAGGAATTTTTACTTTAGCCAATTCAGTTTCAATGATGAAGTATGTTTGTGATTTGTCCACTTCTTTGACATTTGCATTATGTTTCTTAGGTACTTCTTTTTTAGGGTCAACTTTCATTTGACTAGTTGAAGGAACTTCTAGCTTTTTGGAGACTTCCTTTTGAGGATCTATTTTTGTTTGACTGGTTGAGGGAGTATCTTTTTGAGTTTTTTAGGGGGATTTTCAGCACCTTTTTTTATTCTTAAGTTAAATTGTTTGTGTAATTCCATCATACCATTATCTTTTTGAGTTTTTTTAGGGGTGTTTTCAACACCTTTTTTTCTTCTTAAGCTATATTGTTCGCGTAATTCCATCATACCATTTTGATATCCCTGTTTTTATTCTTCAGATTCTAAAGTGTCTTTCTCTAGCTGAGATAAAAAAAGTGATATTCCTCTTCTTTTCTCAAGAATACATGATCTATCTCGTTTATTCCAAAAAGATTTATCTGATTGTCTTTAGTTTCCTCAGCGAATTTAGTTTCTTCATTGGAATAGTTTTCTTGAAATGGAGTCCTAATTTATTCTTAATCAGCAGGGCCTCTCTGTTCTCTTTATTTGATTTGTGGATGATTTCTTTTGAGGTGGCAGGGTTTCTTTCCCTAAGTTGGTAGGCCATATCAAGGTCAAACCCATATGGAAAATTCAACAAGGCTAGTCCGGGAGGTCGTTGTATTGCAATTGGAATATAATTATAAAAATTATTGAACCTAGTACAATAATCTTGGATGGATTCTCCTAGAGCTCTCTTGATACTCTCATATTTAGCTAATACCTAGAGAGGGTTTTTCTTGACTTCCCACCTTCCAAGAAAAGTTTCTAGAAATTGGGTTAGCTCTGGAATGGAGGCAACTCTTAATTTTCTAAACCACATTTTAACTTCTCCTGTGAGACTTTGAGAAAATAGCCTCATTCTAACAACATATTCATCGAATTCACAATTCAAAGTAATCAATAATTCGATATATGTGTTGTTGAGTAGTAATGGGTCTAGTGCTATTAAAATCAGGTATCTGAGTTTGATATTCTTGTGGCATGGGATTAATTTTTCCAGGTAATATCAGAGGATCATAACGAGAAACCATGATGGTATTATGGGGTTGAGAGGAAGATGTAGTAGTAGGAGGTGTGGGTAAAGTTGGTATGAATATTTTGGTGCATCGTAGTGGAGGCTACAGGAAAGATAAATAGACTAGGTATAGAGCTGGTTGAACTAGGTGTAGAGTTGCTGGGAGGAATGAATAGAGGGAAAACATCTACAGGTGAACTATGTTGTGGAATGAGGGGTGATGCAGTAGAAGTAAGATATGATGATTTGGGTGATTTATGTTATATATATATATACTCATTTTGATCCAACTTACCCAGTGGTATCATGTATTTGTCCACCACAATTTTAGGCACAAAAATATTAGACTTACTTCTAAAGAGTGTATCTTGAAAATCCAAATCAAATTCTATGTCTTCCAAGGTAACACAATTTTCATGAAGGGAATTTAGTCTTGGAAGAATACTTTCACTTGATCCACTCTTAGTTTCACCCTTCTTTCTAATTATTCTTTCTGTATTATCTACAATTTCTCAAGGATCGGGATTTGGTTTTGATCTAGTGTAAATTATTTTAGAAGCCATATCTACTACTCTATATTTAAATATTTTGAGTTTATACAAATTTTGAGTTCGAAACAACCTTAAATCATATATATTTCTTAGTGACAAACTTTAGAAATAACTTTAAGTGCTGAAACACAGATTTTACCATGGAAAATTGATTTTAGATATAATTTGTTCTTCCCTAGTTGAGTCACCATAATTTTATCACTTTGTAATTTCCTAAGGTTGTGAAAGAAATTCCAGAGGTATCCAAAGAACCACTTTCGAAGCTGGGATCTAAACCTGACAGCTTCAGAGAGGGATTTCTCTGTCAAATTTAGCTTTGTTGATTTAAAAATTTTAGGCTAGTTGTGAAGTTTAGAGTTTGATTTTTGAATTTTTTTGGTTGGAACAAAATTGGAAAGCCAATGAGCAATATATTCAGTTAAAATTTTAGTAGTTTAATTGCAGCAATGACAGACAAAATGATCACGGCAGGGTAGGAAGACTAGTTGGATCTAAAAATATTTATGATATGGTAAATAAAGAAGTTTAAGAATCCGTTAAACATAGATCAGTTAAGACTTCTATTGTTTAAATTAAGTGGAAAACATAAATTTTGTTCAATAAGCCAGAATTGATGTATTTAAACAAATTCAAATTCTTATTTTTCTTAGAACAAAACAGATGGAATAAACATGTGAATTAACAAAGAATGAAACACATTAACAAAAGAATAGTAACATCAACAAAAAATTTGACACAAGAATCCTAAATTTATTTCTGTATTTCTGAGATTTGTCCACTTGAGCTCATTGAACAACCTTACATTCAATAGTAGATTTCTTCATACAAATCCCAACACTATTACTTCAAATTATGAAGTATTTATACAAAATTATCAAACAATATCTTGAGTGAAACCTCAAGATATTTTACAAAATATATAAAACTTTTTTACAAAGAGAGAACAAAAATATAGGAGATCTGAAACTACTGTAGTTACTGGCTTTACTCTTAAGGCTCATTGTTGCTGACTGGTCCTCAAAATTATGGTGCTATTTAAATTTTTGTTGAAGATGAAAATCGTTTTACTCTAGGAATTCAAACAACTTCTTGCATATGTATTCACATGGGATAGAAAATTTTATTAATTTTCTATATGTTCCATCCACATCCATATATTTCTGGAAGGTATGTTTGATGATGAACAAGTGTCTGATTTCATGATTGATAAAAAAGTCAAATAATATGGCTTCCATGAATGCCTTCCTTGTGATATTTCCTTTTATACCTGCAAATCTTGATTTATCTCGAGCAATAGTGCATAATTTATCCTCAATATTTTAAGCTAATCGACTTATTTCCTATGTCAACCAATTGTGGCAGCCCTTTTTTGTTTAGCACATGAATATTCTTATGGAATATTTGAATGCTAGATTCCATATTTTGGCATTTATTCTCTAGTTGCAGCATCAGGTTCATTTTAGTATACAATATCTTCACCTCCAAAATGGTTTATGTTTTGTCTTTAATCCCAAGCTACTCTAATTGTTTTATGTTTTTAGAATTCAATATCTTGATGATTGTTGTTACTTCTCCAGGCTTTCATCCCAAATCTGTTTTAATTTCCTTCACTGCTTCTTAGACCTCTGTATTGATTCTTGTTGTTAAAAAATAATC
Source organism: Pinus albicaulis (assembly GCA_034641835.2). NCBI lineage: Eukaryota > Viridiplantae > Streptophyta > Pinopsida > Pinales > Pinaceae > Pinus > Pinus albicaulis. The sequence continues at coordinate 901,949,205 of CM076581.1, forward strand.
AGAATTGAAGGACATATACCAGTGATGGTTTCATTTGTCTCTATCCATATACTTTTCTTTTCTTGTGCTAGATTTTGTTCCATTGATGATTCACTTTGTAACTGTTGAACTTGCAGAGTGAGCTGGTGAGTTTTCTGCAATTCTGCAACATAAGAAGTGTCTATTATTAATTTATGTTCTTGCATTGTTTTGAGCTAATACTTTAACTTAGAAATTTCTTTCCCCTAAATGGAAAAATTTTCCATGGACTTAATTAGCTCACTTGACATATCTAATGTCTGTGTTGGTGCTAAATTTTATGTAGATGCCCTTGGCGTTGTTTCCACTAAAATTGCGACTGTTGTCAATGTAACTATGGCCAACTGTGATGCCTACTATTTTTCTTTGAGCACTTTCTCCAGTTCCACTTCTATGTCTCGGATCTGGTTGTTCTGTTCAATTATTATCTTGAACATGTCCTATTTTTCCTTCTCCATCTCTCCAACTTCCTTATCTTGTGGATTCTTTGTGGTTGATAGCTTGAGTTGCTTCCTCAATGCTGCTATATTAGAATTTTTCCTTTTCACAATTTCTTATGTTGCTTCACATCACTAGGATTGTATCTTAGTTTTATCACCAAGTCTTCCAGTGACTTGATTTTAGTACCCTTGGCTAAGGATTAAATCCTTTCCAACTTTAGCTGTGTTTGTGTGTTGTTGAACTATACATGCAATCTAGAGGCTAACATGGCATCATTAGTTAGAGTGGAATACATAATCTCGTAGGCTTGCTTATGCATATCCATTTGGTCAATTGGATGAATCTGTTGTACATAAAATGAAAATACATGTTGTTTGTAATCTACTAGTGTCCTTAGGGTTGGAAATTTTTCTTCAAGGAATGAAATTTTCATTTTCCCTTTCTCTGTGTCAAAGGCTGATAAGATTATGTGCTGTGATTTGAATGTCTGCTTACAAAACTTGGTGTACATTGTGGCTTTAATAATTTCATTCCTCTGTTTAGTTGCCTTGTACTTGGAAAAAATGTTAGTTTCAACTTTTTCTTGAGCCAATTCTAATGTTTGTACTATTTCAAGAGGATCTTTGGATGTTGACGAAGAGGGAGATTGTGTGAAGGCCTCATCCTCCCTTGTAAAAACATGAGGACCTGTCAAACTATTTTTTCCTTCTCTGTACTCCCCTGCTAAAACATTGGTCTAGAGTTAGCTTTCTATTTCCTTTTATATATCAAGCATTCCTTAACTCCAATTTCTGTCACTAGAGAATATTCTTCTTCCCTTATTATTTTCTCTTACTTTTCTTGAGGTTTAGGAGTCTGATAAATGGTTGTGGATATGACTTTTTCTTCGTCCTCCTACAGTGTGTTCTCCTCCCACTAACTCTGGTTCATAAATTGATCTATCTCAGGCCTAGGAGTGTGTGTGTAAGGAGTGGTCTTTTGATCCACTCCTAACTTTGAAATTAGGCTGAAAGGGTCATAAGACCAAGTAAAAATTAATTTAAAATTCATTTATTCAAGAGAAAATATACTTCTTTACCAATTGTTCTGGTTATATTATGAACAAATGACCCAATTTGTGCTTTGATTTTGAATTGTGCATTCTTTTTAGCTGCCAAAAAATGTAATTCATGCATATGTATCATTTTTCTAATATATTATAATGAGAATAGTCTCATGGGAACAAATTTTGGCATCTTTTAGGGTGGCAATTCACACCCATAGATTTTGATCTCTATGTAATTTGGGTATAAATACCAATCACCTGTCTTCACCTGGTCAATTAGATGTAACACTTTTTGAATATATGCTACTATCCTAGGTTCTAGATCACTATTTAGTAGACAAATAACTCTGTACAAAAACTCATCAACAAAGTATGCAAAGGTAAAAATTTTGGAATGTTTTCTCACCAAGGAGGTCTAATGGATACCTGACTGTGAATTACCCTACTCATCCATATTTTGCAAAGAAAATGGAAACATGTATGCTTGATGATAAATGAACCAATAAACTAAAACAACAAAGTATTTGAAAGCTCCCTCTGTAGGAAAATTCATGAATTGGTCATGCATTGCCTCTTGAATGAATTCACTGTAATTAAAAATTAAAGGTTTCTCATCAGTGGTAAAAGCTGATAAGAAGCCAACAATGACCTCATCAACCGACTGATTAGATTGGTAACTAAGTACATATGATATTATTGTGATTATCTACTTGGCTACCTCAGGGAACATAGAAGATGAGTATGGAGGGCTTGTCTTGGGAAATTGAGCATATTCGGGGAGAAATATTTTGAAGATCTTGGCTCTCTCTGGGAAGGTTAAATTATTGTAGAGATCTGTGAGAGAGTCTACTGATAATGGCTTTCTGGATTCTGGATTTTTCACTTGTATGATTTGTGAAATAGATTCACTTATAATGGTGAGGAGAACTTCATCATTCCGGCTTACAATTTCCCTTTGGATGGGTACATAGATGATCTGACACTAGGAGATTATCTCAGGGAAATAATGGGTCTATGGGAACATGAATTGGGGCAGGGAAGACTCCCATAGGCCCAATTCATAACTATGGTCCAAAAATTTCTGCTTCAAACAACTTTAAGTTCGAACATGTCGAATTCATAAATAGTCTCAACGATTTTGTATTGGAGGTCGACTAAAGGTAGGTGATCCAGGTCAATGGGAGAAGGAAGTATAGGTTTTTCTTGAGGTTTCTTGCCTTTATTCTTGGTGGATTTTCCTTTAGGTGACATTATTAATTATCAAAGAGAACAGAGGGATGAGGAATCTCAAATTATCTGTAAAGAGAAGATAACATTTGGATGCTGAAATGGGGTCAGTGATGGCAATCCGATCACTGTCGCTAGGAAATTTACTGGCCACTAGGATAGCGTGGAGGATTGTAAATTTAATTCGGTTGTTTAGAAAAATGAAGAAAGGAATTTTACGGTTTCACATGGATTTAATAGGGAAATTTCAAATTTACCATTATGTTTTTATCGTTAATCGGGAGTGGGTCTATTGTAGTGGGAGCAGGATGATATTAATGGTCATAACAGTTTTTTGATGCAAACAATGAAGTTCCAAATGGATGTTTTCTATTGGGAGTGAAAAAAATTATCAAGAAAAGTTTAATAGAAAGGAAGTTGGGGGAGTGGGGTCCACGATGCTGAGTTGGTGGATGGTGAATGGAGGAGGGTCATCCGTTGTGGGAGGACTGATGGTGGGGTCAGGAAGGTTGTCATGGTGGATGGGCATTGGTGCGAGAGTGAGGGGTCAACGATGGAAGAATTTTTTTTGGGGGGGGGTGAGATGAGTGAAAAGAAAGCGTGGGAGGGGTTGCAAAATCACTCGATGGCAACACGTAGTGAAGTGGCTCCAATCGTTTTGGACCCCCCTCCCCCCCCGCTAGTGAGAAAAGCGTGTTAGGAACTTCAGAATTCCACAGATGATGTTTGAATGGGGGAATATCTCAGCTGTTTATTTTTATCCTAAGGTCAAAACATTACATTGAAAATTCATAAAAAAACTTCATTACATTTGTGATAAATCACGATTAAATATTATAATTAAACTAATCTAATACAACCTTAATAACCCTCTAAACTACTTTGTTCATCCACTATTGCTGCATTTAAATTTGTAAAGAATTTTTTTGATTTTTCCCTATTAAGTCGTCCATTAACCACGATTAAATGGTGTTATTAAATTCATCCTTGTTTAAAATAACCTAAATCAATCACGATTAAACTGTGTGATTTATTTATCCACTATCCTAGACTATTTTATTTCAGCCTAATCATGTTTAAACAATGCAATTAGACTAGATGTTTCTACTTCTTCTATTACATTGTGGCATTTTAACTAGCAGCACACTTATTCAAAAATTTCAAAGTATCGATTGATGAATTTTGTTTATTTATTATGTGTCATTGTAGGCTTTCTCACTGCTATAATTTTATTTTTCATGGGGATTTTTTTATTCTTTTATTCTTTTGTCCTTTTATGGTGTTTTTTTTCTTTTTCTTTTGACATATCTATTTTTTATCCCCTTTTTTTTCTCTTTTTTCTTTTCTTTTTTGAAATATATTTGTAGAATGGAAAGTTATTTACAACATATCATGGGAAAATGATAGCTACAATCAAGTCATCATATAAAATATAGGACTCTAAAAGGTGTAACTTCTAGAAAAAGTAGATCAATTCAAATTGTAATCTTAGTCATTAAAGTATCAATGTGAAGACTATAAAGAATACGTGAGGGTCATTCAGAAACACACACCGAGAGATAAAGAGATCAAATTTTCTGAAGTGAGCAGTGCCCGTAGGAAAAATTTGATCGAGAGATTCTCACGTAGAGAGGGAAGAAGCAGTTTTGGTCATAGGATCTTCTTCAGGGCCAAGAATACTCAGCTGAGAGGGAGATAAAGACACAAAGGAAGTAATGTAGTGCCCATAGAGGATGATGAAAAACCTAGAGAGGGTGACGTAGCACCCATAGAGGGTAACACAAGGACACAAAGGCCACACGCAGAGGTAGTGCAAGATTCCTGAGCAGAAGTCTGAGATTTAGCTGGGAGATTGAGATTATAAGCTGGGAGGGTTGGAACCAGGTTTATTGAGGGCTGATCAATCCAAAAAAGTAGGTGACATAGTTCTTCAAAGCTTCCCACACAAGCCTACACAATTACTACGTAGAGGTAGTGTCGAGGGTGCTAGGATTTCGTCAGTTCAGGTACTGGATTAGTTGGGACTTAAAGTGAGGTAATCTCAAAAATTTTCTTCCGCTGAGTGATATTCTCTGTATTGTATAAATAGAAAGGTATCCAGAGAATATATTAAGAAATAACTACTTCTTAATAATAAAACCTCATATCTACTGCACTGGCTTTCCCGCATTGGGTTTTTTCGAGGACGTTCGTCGAAAAACAATAATGTCATGTTTGATGTATTTCTTTATTGCTCAGTTTCTTCTTTCCACATATTAATAAATTAAGTGAAGGCTACAGTAGTAATTTTCTTCTGTATTTCCAGTAGATCACTATAAATAACTTGTTCATTAAATAACAAGTAGGTGAATTAGTTTTAGTTACCTGCAGTACGATTCTAGACTTGGAATTTTTACATAGAGGAGAGATTTCCATGGCTGGAACAACAAGTCTCTGATATAAATCATAGTGTAAATATCATCATGGTGGCCATGAGAAATAAGCTTGGGATATCTATAGAATATGGGGGTTCAAATGAAGAGGAAAAATCATATGGGGCATCAGGGGATCAGGAAGAAACAGAGAAATAGCCAAAGAAATAATTTGGGAAAGATCAACCCAGTTTGAGTGTCATGAATCAATCATAGGCCCTGTTTAAAATGGAAGCAAAGGTTGATATCAATCCATACCACAATAAGTTGTATTCTCTAAAGATAAATCATTGGTTGCAACAACTAGAAGTGTATTTAAGTGTCCATGAAATTGGATACTAGAATATTTTATTTGTGCAACTAAAATTAGAGGGTGATGCCATAACTTGGTGGGAAAGCCACATGGTGTAATATTTCTAATTATCTTTTATCTAGTTGGAATATTAAATTTTTCTTTGGTTCATAACCTAGATGAATAATGGGTAGAGAGACCCTTAAATCTCTTTAGTAGGAATAAAACCACTTCTAGTGTGAAGGTGGATCAGTGTAGCTAGATGAAATAAAGCAAACCTTTGTCTGAATGGGGTCAATGCACGTGGATGGGGTCAAGGTTGACCAAATAAACAATGCTTCCATGGAGAGAGTGGAGATAGTGGAGGACAACACAGTTATGGTAGAGGAGTGTATGCATGTGAGTAGCATATTTAATGAGAGGAACCAAGGGTGAGGAAACTCACCAAGCATATAAGGAAGGGGATGGAATCCATAGAAGTCATTCTAATTATTTTTTATGTATTGGTCTTTTATGACTTTCTGCATGCTTAAGGTGTTTAGTGAAGTATGCTGTGTTGTTTAGCACAAGGGTGTTTCTGGGAGGAAATCCCACTGTCATCCTTGGGGGAGTTAGAGTGCCCACTCAGGAAAGGTAAATTGAAATTCATTCCACCATCCGGCATCAGGCCAAGCTTCAAACATCTACCACAGTGCACTCTCCTTCAGAAAATGCATTATTTTGCAGGACAGTTGCAGTGGAGGGTTGAGAGACCCATTTGTGATCTAGTTTCCTAGTGGAGGGAGAAACCTTTCATTGGGAGGAGTTTCAGCTATTTTCTTGTCATATCAACCACCTTCCTATAGTCATGGAGTTGTAGAGCATTGTTTAGCACTAGGGCTGCATTTTTCATATAGTGTATTTCCAGAAACCCTTTCTGGGTTGCCTTGGAATGGTGCTTGAGAGCCTAGATCTCTAATCCTGTCATTTTCTGAGCACTCTCTCATCATCTCTTTGTATTTCTATTTTATAGTTGCAGTTATTCCCTCTTGGACTATGCATTCATGGCATTCCAACATTTTATGTATTAGCAGTATCTCATATTTTGATGTATTGGATCATGGGAGGCTTGTTTTCCTAGCTTGAGTGACCTTTTCCTTAAGACATTGTACTTATTTTCTACTATTATACATAATGGAATGGCTTTATGATTTGCTCATTTTTTTATGTATTGATATTCACTGCAATTTCCAGTTTTATGTTCAATATTCTTGTTTTTCCTGTTTTGGAATTTTACAGTGGTATTAGAGCATAATCTTGTCTCAACCTGTGGGGCATTGCATCTATAATATCTATAGCAATGGAGGAAAGATATTTTCCAAAATTTCTTCTCTAGACCATGCAGAATATTGCCAAAGAAATCAAGCAGATGAGGTTAGAAATACATAAGGAATCCCCTAAAGGGTTTCAACATGGATAGAGTTCTGGCACCTCACATTATTGGTGTGAGAAACCAACATTACAGCTTGCTTCACAATGCTCCACCATGCCTACATTCTTAGCAATAGGAAATGAGGTAGGAGGACCACAAAAGGAGGAAAATCTTGGTGATTATTTCCTAGAGTATGAATCTCAATATCATAGGTTCAAGGAGCACCTGAAATTCCAATAATTTTGTCGGATCAAGGATAACATAAGACCAAACAATCGTAATAGAGGTGGAGGGTAGATGCAAAACAGTGATCTGCAATGTACTGTGGGTAGATTCTTTCTACCTTCTTTTGGTGGGTCACATAAGTTCACAACTAAGGCTTGGGTAGAGAAATTGGATACCTATTTTTAGTTGAACTGAGTTTCAGAGATGGAGGCCATTAAAATAGCGGTGCTGCACCTTGAAGGTGAAGCACATGAGTGGTGGTTTCATAGTCTATATACACTAGGGCATGCTAGTGTCACTGCTTATGCAGAATTTATCTGGAGGTTGGTGGAAATATTTGACCGCAGAAATCTAGAAGCACATTTTGTTGATATAGCTAAGTTCAAGAAAATAGGAGATCCAGAGACTCATATCTATGAATTTATAAAACTATCAGTTATGATGTTCGATATATCTGTAGCTAGGAGGGTATATATGTTTATTGATGGGCTACTAGAGCCTTTTCATGGGTTAGTGAAATCCACTAGACCAACTACGCTCCAAGAGGATATTGAGAGGGCCAAAGATTTGTAGCATGTTTTGCCAAGGGAAAAATCCCCATTACAGAAAAATTTCTCTTCTCAAGAAAATGGAAAAGATGTGAAGTTCCCTCCCTTAAACGAGAACCTAGTAAAGGGATCACTTGGTGATGACGTCCAGGGAGATCTAAGGAGGAGAAAACTTTTCTTCACTTTCCAAGAGCCTTGGGCACTAAGGCATTGATGTGCTACCAGGAAGGCACATTATATTGAGGTGTTTTCTAATGATGAAGAATATGAAGCAGAATACTTAAAGGAGGATACCAACGTTGTAGCATTAGGAGGAGTTGCACCACAACAAGGAGGTGTGAAGGGAGCATTTTCTCCAACTGGAGGAGCTCTTGCAGCTTTGTAGGGAGTTCCCAAGTATCTAACATTGAGGGTTAGAGGCACTGTTAAGAGGCAGAGAGTGTTGATGTTGATAGAAAGTGGGGCTACCCACAAATTTATTGATACTCAGTTAGTGCAGAGGAGAGGCATTCCCATAGATGATTTTGAGGGATTCTCAATGTTGGTTCTAAGAGCTAGAACCATGTAGTGTGTCAAGTATGTTTTGACACTGAATATCACTTTGGAGGCTTAAACATTGACATACCACTTCTTTGTGGGTGATATTCCAAACACCAATGTGATATTGGGTGTTCAGTGGTTGATCACTTTGGGGAAGGTCACCACAGATTGGGAGACCTTGGAGATGGAATGGAGAGATTAGGAGAGAAGTAAGCAGCAAAATATCAGGGGCATGCACACCTATCCACCCCAGATTGTCTCAGCACACAAGATGGAGGCTGATTTGCACAGACGATACATAGAGTGGGCAGTGGAATTACATATGTCAGAGGTAGGAGGAAAAGGTTCACTAGTACACCCAGACGTGTAGTCTATTCTAGACCACTATTTTACAATATTTGGAGATATACCATAGGGGAGGCCACCTGATTTGAGCACACTATTAATTTGGAGTAGGGGATTTAAGCAGTGATCACCATACCCTATAGGCATCCCAAAGCCTACAGGGATGAGATTAAAAATTCCATTCAGGAGCTCTTAGCTTTAGGACATATCCGACCAAACACCAATCCTTTTACTTCTTCTGTAGTATTGGTAAAGAAAAAGGATGGCACATTGAGGATGTGCATTGACTATATAGCTTTGAACAAGAAAAAAAATGAAGAACAGGTACCCAATTCCTAGGATCGATGAGCTGATGGATGAGCTAAGGGGATCAAAGTAATTTTCAAAGATTGATTTGAGGTTGGGGTACCATAAGATCAGGGCGAGGGATCAAGATATCCCCAAGACTGCATTTAGATGCCATTATGGCCACTTTGAGTTCTTGGTTATGCCCTTTGGGTTAACCAATGCTCCAGCTACTTTTCAGTCTTGCATGAACCACATCTTCCATGGTCAATTGAGGAAGTTTTTGTTGGTTTTATTTGATGACATTATTATTTACAGCCGCACATGGGAGGAGAATTTTCAACGTATTGAGACAGTATTATGAATTCTAGAGGATCAAAAATTCTATGCTAAGATTTCCAAGTGTGAGTTTGGGCTCACAGAGATGCTCTATCTGGGCCACGTCATTGGAGTAGATGGAGTGAGAGTTCATGAGGAGAAGATTCGTGCTATTCAAGATTGTACTAAGCCAAATAATGTAACATAACATTTGGGGTTTGTAGGAATCTGCACCTACTACCAGAAGTTTGTCTAAGGGTTCTCTCAACTAGCAGCACCACTTACAGATTTGACCAAGAAGGGAGCCTTTAGTTGGATAGCCCCAATGCAAAGGGCCTTTGATAGGCTCAAGGAGGTGATGAGAAACTTCCCAGTGTTGGTATTACCTGATTTTACCCAGCCCTTTGTGCTAGAATGTGATGCTTTAGGGTAGGGAATTGGAGCAGTCTTGATGCACAGGGGTCACCCCATAGCTTTTTAGTGTTGGATATTGTTTCCTCATGAGAGGTTGTACTCTAAATATGATAAGGAAATTTTGTCTATCATGCATGCATTAGCCAAATTTTGGCAGTATTTGGTGGGCAACAGATTCTGAGTGAAGACTGATCAGAATAGTCTTTGGTTCTTCCTTGAGCAGAGGAAACTGCAAGAGATGTAAAATAAATGGGTTAGTAAAATCCAAGAATATGACTTGGACATTGAATATATCAAGGGGAAGAGAAATGTGGTAGTAGATACCCTATCATAGAGACCAACATCGCTATCATTGATGAGTGTGGATACAAATTAGAAGGCCTAGTTGTTGGTAGAGTATTCCAAAGACTGCTTTTCATGTGAAATCCTAGATGGATAGGTGACCGATGAGAGGTTTAGAGTGATGGATGAGATCATCTATTACTGATACCAAATATTCTTGACTAGAGATTCTATACTCAAGGAGAATATTTTGCATGCAACACGTGATTCACCACTCTCTGGCCATCAAGGATTCACCAAGACATATCAGACCATTTGGGAGAGATTCTCATGGAAGGGTCTCAAGAAGGATGTGCTCCAACACTTCAGGGAGTGCGTAGTTTTCCAGCAGAACAAAGGAGATAACAGCCATACTGCAGGATTGTTGCAGCCCCTCCCTATTCTAGAAGGAAAATGGGAAAGTATCTCCATGGACTTCATCACCAGTCTACCTGCAGTAAAGGGTAAGGATTGTATCTTTGTAGTTGTTGATATACTAACAAAGTATTCACATTTCTTTGCTATTTCTGCACGATATACTACTTCAAAGGTGGTCGAGCTCTTCTTTAAAGATATTTTCAGACTCCATGGTGTTCCAAAGACCATAGTCAGTGATCGAGATAGCCACTTCATAGGTGGCTTTTGGCAGGAGCTTTTTCAGTTAGTGGGTATCGAGTTGACACCGAGTACCAGTTATCACCCTCAAATCAATGGCTAGATAGAGATAGTAAACAACTGTCTGGAAGGCTACTTGCGAAACTATGTTTCAAGGTGGAAAAGAGCATGGTTGCGCTAGCTCCACTTGGGAGAGTATTGCTACAACACAACATTTCATATGTCCATCGCCATGTCTCCATTTCAGGCTCTTTATGGGTATGAGGCTCTATCATTTTTTGATGTGATTTTTGGAGAAATAAAGGCTCATAGAGCCAAATAGTGGATCCAAGAGAGTTAGGATATACTCCGTGCTCTCAAGGATAACATTGCTACAACCTAGAATCAGCAAAAGTTGTATGCAGACCATGGTCATATAAAGAGGCATTTTGATGTTGATGATTTAGTCTATCTCTGTCTTCAGCCTTATAGACAATCCACACTTAAGGAGAAGGGGGTTGAGAAGCTTAAGCCCTGGTCTATGGGCCATAAATTGTGATCCATTGTGTTGGGGAGGTTTCATATGAGTTGGAGCTCCCCATTGGGAATATTATCCATAACCTTTTTCATGTCTCATGCCTCAAGAAGGCCATTGGACAACATGTGGTTGCCACTATGGATATCCCACCTATTGATGATGAGGGCCATCTAGCTTTACAACCAGAAGATATCTTGGACACTCGGGAGAAGCAACTAAGGAATAGGGTGATTAAAGAATATCTGATTCGATGGAGGAATCTACCAGATGAGGATGCCAATTAGGAAGGAGACTAGATTTTGCAGCATCCGCCTTTGTAGTTGATTGAGGAAAAGAAACATTTGGGAGGGAAGGACTGTAATATTCCTAATTAGCTTTTAGCTAGTTGAAATATTAATTTTTTCTTTGGTTCATAACTTAGATGAATACGTGGGTAGAGAGACCCTTAAATTTCTTTAGTAGGAATAAAACCACTTCTAGTGTGAAGGTGGATCAGTGTAGCTAGCTAAAATAAAGAAACCCTTGGTGTCAATGGGGTCAATGCATGTGGATGGGGTCAAGGTTGACCAAATCAACAATGCTGCCATAGAGAGTGTGGAGATAGTGGAGGAAAACACAGTTATGGTGGAGGAGTGTATGCATGGGAGTAGCATCTTTAATGAGTGGGACCAAGGGTGAGGAAGATCACCAAGCATATAAGAAAGGGGATGGCAGCCATAGAATAAATTATGATTATTGTTAATGTCTTTCTCTTTTATGACTTTTTTCATGCTTCAGCTATTTAGCAGAGTTTGTTGTGCTGTTTAGTACAAGGGTGTTTCCGGGTGGAAATCCCACCCTCATCCTCAGGGGACTTCGAGTGCCCACTCAGGAGAGGTACATTGAACTTCATTCCACCATTCGGCATCAGGCCAAGCTTCAGCCATATAGTGTAGTCTCCTTCAGAAACTGCATTATTTTGCGGGGAAGTTGCAGTGGAGGGTTGAGAGACCCATTTTGTGAGCTAGTTTCCTAGTGGAGGGAGCAAACTTTCATTGGGAGGATCTATTGGGAGGAGTTTTAGATATTTTATTTTCATATCAGCCACCTCCCTCCAGTCATGGATTTGTAGAGCGTTATTCAGCCCTAGGGAAACATTTTTCATATATTTTATTTTTGGAAAGCCTTTCTGGGTTGTCTTGGAATGGTGTTTGAGAGCCTATATCTATGATCCCGGAATTTTCTAAGAACTCTATCATCAGCCCTTTGTATTTCTATTTTTCAGCTTCAATTATTCTCTCTTGAACTACGCAGTCATGGCATTCCGATATTTTATGTATTAGCAGTATCTCATATTTTGATGTATAGGATCATGGGAGGCTTGTTTGCCTAGCTTGAGTGACCTTTTCCTCAAGACATTGTACTTATTTTCTGATATTATACATAATCGAATGGCTCTATGATTTTCTCATGTTTTGATGTATTAATATTCACTGCAATTTCCAATTTTATGTTTAATATTCTTGTTTTTCTTGTTTTGGAATATTACACATGGAGACCCTGAGGTTTGAGGGGTAGCCTCTAGTGATTATTTGGGAGGACTTTAAAACCCTCATTAAGTCATAATTTTACACTATTTGGTATGTAGAGGAGCAATGGATTTAGTGGCACTACTCTAGGAAAATACAGGGAAAAATGTGCAAGAGTAGACCAAAAAGTTCAGAAATATGACCATAATTCTAAGTATCTCACTGAAGAACCAAGTTTTACTCCTCAGTTATTTGGATGGTATACACCACCATATGTGAGAGAAAGTGATGTTGTTCAAGCCCAAATTGGTGGATGAGGCATGTGTATAAATATAATACTTGGCGAACACAGGCTTGAAGAAAGCGACATCATGTGGATTGATGTAGAAGGAGAAAAAAAATGCTTCTAATTAAGTAAAGAAGAAGTAGAAAGGGGGAAAAGATAAAAATATGATAGACAACATACCAGTGCAAATATACCATCAACCACTACCACCATTGCAACTTTGATGACCAGATAGAGGGGAAGTGTTGAAAGTTTCATCCAATGCTTAACTTGAAGAACAAAAAGAAAGACAAGAAGAAGAAGAATCCCATGGCCACTGATTCATTCAACCAAGTAGAAATTAGCTTAGACATATATGAGAATATCATATGTACATCAGTGTGGAAGGAGGTGAATCTAAGTATCCTTCACCAATAATAAGAGAAAGAAATGACCAAACTCTTCCATATAAAGATGCAAGTCAAGAATACCAAGATTGATGCTTTATTTGACTTAGGATCATAGGCGAATCTCATTGTAGCAAAAGTGGTCAAGAAATTTTGATTTGAAGTTCATGATCATCCAAGTTCATATCCACTGGGATGGGTAAATAAGGATGCAAAGATGAAGGTAACAAAACAATGTAAAATTATATTTTACATCAGTGTTGATTTTATTAATGAAGTAGAGTTACATGTGGTTCCCCTTGATGTATGGGGAGTCATGTTTGGGAGTCCCTACATGTACATACAATATGAAACATTCATGCAGAGATTCAAAATATATTGGCTCATGAAGTATGTAAAATGATTCATTATCAATGTGCAGAAGGGTAAGTCAAAATATCACTAGTAAGTTCCAACAAAGCCAGGAAATTGATGAGTTCCAACAAGAAGTATGTTTTATTATTTTTAAGAGAAAATCATTCTATGAAATAGTCAGTAAGAAGGAAAGCATTCGTGGAGGGGTGCACTAATAAATAGAAACAACAATAGGAAGAGTTGCGACAATCATATAGGGATGTTTTTAGAGGTCCTAAAGGGTTACCACCTGAGAGTGGAGTGGAGGATGAGATCTAGCTATTTCTAGAGTCCCTGTTGCCAAGAATTGGGTTATACAGGAAGTATGTTATAGAAGAAATCAAGGTGAAGAAACATTTGTAGAAAATACTCAAACATGGTGTCATTCAACAAAGTACATCACCATGTGGGTCACCCATCATCATTGTGCCAAATAAGGATGATACGTGGAAAATGTGTATCGATTATAGGTTGTTGAAAAAAATCACACTCAAGAATGGGTACCCCCTACCTAAGATAAATGATCTATTGGATCACTTTCAACAATAAAAATACTTCACCAAGCTACACTTAAAGACTAGATATCACCATGTTCAATTCAAATAAGAAGATACCTGGAAGACTACCTTCAAAACTTGGCAAGGTTTCTATGAGTGGTTAGTCATGCCATTTAGCCCAAGTAATACACCAACTACATTTATGAGATTAATGAATGATGTATTATTTCGTTTTATATATTCATTTATTATTGTCTATTTGGATGATATATTTGTATACAAGGCTACCTATGAGGAGAATATATCACATTTGATGTAGGTGTTGGAGACATTAAAGAAGCACCAAGTGCTAAAAAATTTCAAGAAGTGTGAGTTTTCACAATAGTATTTGGTGTATCTTGGGTATGTGATAGGTGGAGGAGAGTTGAAGACAGATCCTTCCAAGATGGAGGCCACATGAAATGGTTTGTGCGTATTTTTTTTTTAAGTCAAGAGTTTCATTGGGGCAGCATAATACCTAAGGAAATTCATAGCCTCATTTTCAATGGTAGAAACAATTCTTCATGCCATAAAAATAGGTGGCAAGAATTTTTAGTGGGGAAAGGGTCAACAAAGGGATTTCAATGAGCTAAAGAAGAATATCATTCAAGAATTAGTTCTAGCATTACCAAATTTTCAAAAACCCTTTGAAATGGAGACAAATGCAAGTGGGTATGATATTGAAGTTTTATTGATGTAGGGAGGAAGGCTTGTATGCTAGCATTCTAAAGTATTTTATGGGGTAGTTCTTAACTACCCTACTTACGAAATGGAAATTTATGCTGTAGTGAAATATGTGAATAATCCAGGGCACTATCTAATGGGAAAGGAGACAATAATCCACACGGATCACTATCCACTATAGTACCTGCACGCCCAAAGTTAGCTACAACAGACTAGGAATTACAAGTGGATGGGTTTTCTATAGTAGTTTCATTTGGTGATCAAGTACAAGAAGGGTAGTACAAAAAGTTAGCCGACATGCTCTCAAGGCCACCCACATCAAATATCACAACTTTGAGGACTCTTATGCACATGGATCTATTCACCCATGATGCATACAAAGAGGCATATTCAGAGGATGGGGAATTTAAGGAGGTGTTTCAATAGTTGCAAAGTCAAAGTCATGTGCATGATGGAAACAACACTGTGGACTACCATATCCAAGATGGGTTACTCTACAAGATAGGTAAGTTATGTGTTCCTAAAGGTGAGTGATTGTAGCTAATTAGAGAGGCTCACACTTACAAGGTTGCAAGGAACTTTGGATTAGGGAAGACCATGGAAAACTTTCATAGGTATGTGTATTGGCCCAATATGCAAGAGAAGGTAGCCAGGCTCATAAGAGGATGCATGCTTTATTGTACCAGCAAGCATAGTAACAAGAAATAGGGTCTATATCATCCCTTACAGGTACCCACTCATCCTTAGGAAATAATTTTCGTGGACATTGTGGGAGGTTTACCAGCAATCATGAAGGGACATGACTAATTATTCATGGTATTTTATATTGTTAGCAAGATGTGCATTCTGATGCCCTATAAGAAGACCATTAGTAGAAAAGTAGCAAAAAAAAAAAAATTCTTTGGATAGGTCTGGGTGCAATTTCAAATACCAATTCCAACATCATTTCAAACAACGACACAATATTTCTCACTACATTTTGGACTACGTTGTGGGAGAATATGGACATGAAGTTGAAAATATCCACAACATTCTATCCACATATAGATGGAAAGAAAAAATTAGTCAACAATAATTTGGTGTAGGTTATAAGTAGATAGAACCTGAAGCATCCACAGACTTAGGATGAAAATTTCGTATATATATAGGATTCTTACAAAAAATCATTCCACACTTCTATAGGAATGTCCCCATTTGAAAACTATTAGGATATTTTCTACCTTTAACTCTAGACATTCCATATGGAAAACAAGGAGTAAGGGAATATCTTACAGGAGATTCCTTAGGGGCTCAAAATTTTATAGATACAATAAGGAAAATTGATATACATGTGTAAGAGACACTACATAGAACAACATGATTAGCATAGAATAGAGAAATTGTTCAAGGTGGGAGAAAAAGTATGGATACAAATGGATAAGGAGAGGCTACAAGGGCCTGGCAGGAAAATTAGGGCTCAGAGGTATGGTCCCTTCAAGATACTAGAAAATATGAGTGATAATACCTATCAACTCAGTTTATCATTATATATGCACATTTAATCAGTGTTTAATGTAGACAATTTGAAACTCTATGAGCCTTCCATGTTAATCTGGAAGAGGAACATGTCCTATCTTTTGCAAATGATGGGTTGAAAAAATATACAATTTTATATAAGAGGTCTAGAAATACAATATAGGGGAAACATGACTTTTGGCATATTGGATTGAAAGGAAAACTTCTAGGAAAAGCTAAATGGTACACGAGAGAGAAGGTAAAGGAAATATTTCCTCACCTCATTGAGTTGAATATTTTGGGGAAGAAAAGCCTCCAAAAATGGGGAATTGTGATCCAGATTGGACCATTATATTGTTTGTCATCCATATCGATTCTATCAGTGTGGAAAAGGTGGAAGAATTAGATCATGGGACTGTTTTTACTAGCGGGACCTAGTTTGGTAAAACTAGGTTTGAAACCTTTCGTGAGCATTTTAAAGCATCAAACAATGTTTTTTGGTTGTAAAAATTTGTCTTTTTAGTGCCATGATTTTTTTCCTATTCTAAACATAAAGACCTTTCCAATGGCGCAAGAATCATGTAAACCAGAGTTTGTATGTGAAAATTATGCCACTCAGAATTTGACCTTCGTATTTTCATCACCATAATTTGAGAGGATGCCATGTCAATCCTCATTATTCATGAAAAAGAGGATATCCATGTGATTATGATGTAGAAGAGTCTAGAAGAGTCTATATTTTATCTCTGGTTAAAAGTCGAGGTAGTCAAACCTAACCACTACTAGGCTATTAGGTTGTGTTATAATCAAGGCACTAGGAGGAAAAGGGATTCCATTCTTTAGAGTGCATTTGTTCCATAGATGAGAAAAAATAGCTAATATGGATATGAGATAGAGCACATAGACAGGATTCATGCACTTTATCATCTACGGGCCATAAGCCATACTTTTTTGCATTCACAACCATATTTTCATGCAAATAAGGAAAGTAGAGTGACCTCACCTTCTAGCTAAGTTGAAAGTGTTTCCCAAGTCATATCGTGTGTCAAATGTGTGTATGAGCTTTTATTTCATTTTTCTCTATTTTTTGCATAATTTAAATTCACATGCATTCATTATTCACAATAAATATGGAGATCCAAAAATCTAATAAACTTTAATAGTGTAGAATTTTAGTTTTTAAGTATAATTTTATTATATCTATTGTGACAAACTATCTAGTGGAATATTCACAGAATTTTATGGATCAAGGGCCACAATTCGTAGGTAACTCCATAGAGAGTTCATTCTCTTTTATACTTGCATTAATTCCGTGCTAGGAAAAGGAAAGAAGAGTAGTCTCACCTTCTAGTTGGGTTTTCTCCGAAAAGGGTTTCCTAGAGCATATCTTGGAGTTGATTGTGATTGGCGTGTGTTTGTATTTCATTGTTACTTATTTTACACATTTTATTTTTTTCATGCATAAAAAATAAGATAAGTAATAATATATTAAATCTAAAGAATTGACCTTTTATAGTATAAATTTCAATTTACTTTAAAATATTTGTTATGACTAATTGTAAATATCCATAATAGTTTACAAATAACCTAATTTTATTTATAATGTAAATACCCATATATATTTTATTCTTAAAAATATTTAAAAAATACATATATTATTAAAATATTATAAAAATAAAAAGAAAATAATTAAATCAACAATCTGGCCCACAATTCACTGACTATAGAACATATATCAAAATTAGCATCTTAACATTAAGGAGGATCATCATCATTCATAGGAACTCATGGCTCATTTACTAGTTGTTGAACTCCAATTCTTAAGGCTTTTCAACTTTAAAATAGTAACTCTATTAAACAAGATGAATAGTTATGATGCAACATCATCTTTGTCTCTATTGTTATTTAATCGATTCTCTTTCCATGACAGTTTTCACACATTGAAACATCTAGCCACTTCCGTATATAGCTACTTTCATACTCAATAATGCCTTTCAGCCAAACTTATTATTAATTGATAAATACATTCACAGTAAAGGATTTTATTGCTAATATTTAGTAAGTGATTGAGGTATACAATATTAATAGTAGTAATTTAAGTGTAAATAATGTTTATCTTCATATTTCTGAATATCTATTTTTTTATGATCTTTTGTGGAAGTGCACAACAAATCCATTGTGTGAAGAAATCTTTCTTGCATAGCGAAAGCTTTGTCCACTTTCACAGGTATCTATTCCCATATTTGGTTAACCATTAACTTTTGAACCTGTTATTAATTGATAAATACTTTTGGATTAAAGTATTTTATTGTTAATATATTAGTAAGCAGTTGATGTACACAATATTATTGTTAATATTTTAATTTTAAATAATTATTATATTTGTATTTTCTAATATTTTTAATATCTCTTTGTTTAGGCTCTTTAGCGGAAGTGCTCTTTGTGCGGATCTCTGCAATTTGCACTAAATTATATTAATCATTATATTATTGGTAATAGTTCAATTATAAATAATTCATATCTATGTATTCTCTCTTGCTCAAGGAGCTCTTTAGAGATATCAATATTTTATAAATATTAGTAGTCACTTGAGTAATGTTTGTGTGGAGTCCACCCAAAGTTCTGTACAAAACCACATTTTATTGAGTGGAAGCTTTGTTTATGGGACTTGCAAAAGTGTAGAGAAAGTTCATTTTGTGAAAGAAGCTTTCAATCTTCCATTGTGCTGATCTCCAAATTCTGCACTGAAGTCTTTTATTGCTAATATTTTAGTATTAAAACATAATCCATATTTTCTATTCATAATGAATTGAATCACTTCGTTTTACTGCACATCATATTTTATTTAACACTCCCGTCTATGCAAAGGAGACCTAGTTTTTTCTACACTGTGAAATCTCTGGGAACTTCTACAAATAGATTCTTTCGTACTCAATAATGCCCTTCAATCAACTGTTGAGTATGCATTACAATTAAATAACCCCTTTTCATTTTCGTCATCCCACACAAATTCCACACATTCCTCATTCTGCACAAATTCCACACATTCCTCGTTCCGCACACGCATTTTCTCTTTGCATAACCTCTGTACACGCATAACATAGAGCACTATTAGTACTAATTTCCATTTTTGTGTGGAATATATTGTTTTTTTTTTCATTTACAAATGCTTCCAACATTATGCAAAATGAAGATTGACATAAAATATTTCTAATATTTTAGTAATCAGTTGATCAGAGCTATACGCAATTGCTCTCCCACACATACTATGTCCTCCACATAGTAAAATCTCTGCATGAGGAAATATTTTAACATTAATTTTGTCCTTATTATATAAAGCTATGTATGCATCCCCTTTCTCCTGCACATACCCCTTTTTTCAGAAAGTAAAAGCTTCGGACATTGAAACATAATAATATTCCCCATTCTCCCACACATACCTTGTACCTCATAAACATTCATACGATTTACGAAATGTGGTGTGGAATTTTGTAAAAGTAATAGTTATTAATATATGATAAATATAGTAAATTAGGTGAAGCAAGAGTTTATAGTATATAATAAACATTATCAATTAGGTGAAGCCAAGATGTTTTTTAACTACCAAATTAAATCGACTTTAAAAATTGGTGTGTGTTTCACATTGCTGAAAGCTTTACACACATGGACCTCCACATAATGAAAGATGTGTGGTAATTGTTAATTATATATATTTTTAATTTAATACCTTAATTATGCAATAGGTCATAAGGATAGTTAATAAAAATAATTAATGAAGGAATGCTCCAAATTAAGGTTTTTGAACTTATAATATGGAACATCATAGCTTTATTGAATTTAAAGGTAATTAATTATGATATGAATATTTCATGTGAAGTGGGAGATCAATTTTTTGTGTTGAAGCACTTTAACTAGTATATGCAATTGAGGCATTGAAGCAAACATTTATTGTGATTTTGAAATTTCCCTCCACCTACACGTTTACCAACATAATGAAATTTATGACAATGAGTGATTTGTTATACATTTCTAGAGCTTTTCTTATGTGAAACTTTCTCAATGTGGAAAGCTCCACATAAGAAAATTTTGTCACACAAGGACCTTTGCACAATGAAGGATGTGTGGTAATTGTTATTCCATAATTTCCGCACATGGAACAAAAGGCTTCTATTGAAAATTTTTTATATATAATATTTTAGTTGTAAATAATGGATATCTCTATATTTCTTTTTTTTCTCAAAGAGCCCTTCATAGATATTGGTATTTTATAGATATAAGTAGTCAATTGAATAAATATTGTGCATTGTGTGGACAAATTTATGTACAAAATCACATTTCATTAAGCAGAAGCTTTGTTTATGGCTATTTTCCTAGAATTAGGGAGATGTGTGGAACTACACACAAGTTTCATTGTGCAGATTTTTACTAGTATTTTAATATTAAAACACAATCCATATTTTTTCGTTCATAATAATATTGTCTATGCCTATACTATTGATATTATTTTAATTGTAAATAATTCATATCTTCTTAAGTTGCGCATATGTTTCAAAGTAGGAAAATGTGCAGAAGTATGGAAGAATTCCATTGTGCAGAACTCCACACTTATACAATGTCAAATTTCATTTATTGAATTTAATATTGCATATTGTACTTGTGATTTGTGCAATATAACATATTTCATTACGTAATTATTATAACGATAACAATAACGTACAAAATGTTTGACTATAATTATGAATTATTTGGCTTTAGGTTTTTGCAATTTTAACCAAAGTTTCAAACAATTATCAAATTTTCAGTAAATGTTATTTCTACTTTCTAATTGGATGATCATATTTTGTTATGGTTATCTTTCTGAAATTATGTACATGTGTAGAAGTGCTGAAAAAGTTCATTGTGCAGAGGAAGCTTGCAACCTTTCATGGTGTGGATTTCTAGACTCCGCATTGAAGGATTTTGTTGCTAATATTTTAGTATTAAATAATCCATATTTTTCATTTTAAATAATGTCGAGGCAAGCAGTGGACCCTTACGATATTATTACTAATATTTTAATTATAAATAATGATTTTATTGCTAATATTTTAGTATTAAATAATCCATATTTGATATTTCCAATATTAATTTTAAATAATGTGTATGCCTATATTTGTGAATATCGAAAATCAATTGAGTAAAGGTTGTGCAAAGTATAAAGAATATTGGATCATTGAGCACAAATTTTTTTTTATGTTATGTTACTAAAATTAGGCAAATGTGCAGAACTACAAAGAAAGTCCATTGTGTGAAGGAAGCTTTCAAGCTTTGATTATGTGAACCCTAACATTTTACACTAAAGGTGTTTGTAGATTTTTTCTTGAAACAGATGTGTGGGTGCAAATTATGACTGTCCAAAAGTTCAAAGCTAACATACAATATCATTTATCAAATTTAATATTTCATATTATACTCGTTATTTGTGCAGTATAACATTCGTGTTTATAACATAGTTTTTTACATAATTATCGTAGATTATGCCTAGGTAGTTGCAAGCTGTAGTGAGAGATAAATGAGACATAACGGTTAAAATCCCAGGGCTACCTGAAAACGGTTGTTTCTAGTTGAGCTATGCAAAGCTATATTTTCATCAGTAAAAAACGTTAGTCATGAACCTTCAATTTTACACCTATAAAAAATGCAATAGCACATAGCCGATATGATAGGTTATAGGTGAAGTGATATTTATGTGAATCTACCTGATTTTATTTCTTCGATACCTGATTGAATCTATTTCAAATGATATTTTTTGACTAAATAGTTTTAGACTTATTTATATTATGTTCTGCCTATATGAAAATGAAACATGGAAACGAATAATGTTATTCAACCATAGTTTTGTGGTGATGTTTAGAGAAAAATGGTTTTTGGCAATGCAATGATATTGTAAGGTTTCCAGATGTTGAAAGTTTTGTTAGACTGTTTCAAAGTTTACAATTGAAGCTTTTTTGTGCAAAACGCTTATAATAGTTATGGAATGCTAGTTTTTAGCTTAATGCAAAATGGCCAAAACCATGCGAAGTTTTAAACCGTTATTTAATTTAATTATTTCAGTGAACAAAGTTCATTTAATATTTGGATAATGTGACAAAGGAAAAAAGGAATTCAAGTCACAAGTTGACATCTAGGATATAAAATTACTTTTGTAAAGTAAATGTTGGTCGGTAGCAAGGCAAGTGTACATAGTAAATGTGCTAAATATGTGTTAGTTCATTGAATAATTATGGAAAACACTTTTACTTATTCAAAAAATATATTTAGTTAATGTAACTAGAATTTGGATTACGTATTAATAAAATCATATCTTGATATTGATTTCTAAAGCGTGTAAGACAAATTAATCATGAAACATAATCGTCTCAATTGGATTATGTCAAGTTGGAATTTAAGTAAAATGTCTGTGATTTAAGGTAACAAATTTCACAGGAGTCTTTAATTATTAAAGATCAAGAAAATCAAAACTACCCACACTGATGATGATTACTAGTTAATGGATAACACTAAAATCAATAATAGTTAAATGAAATTTTATAACTTAGATTTCAATTCATGATTTAAATGAACTATTTCCTCTGACACATTATATATGTGGCTATTTCCTATAAAAGAAATTTCTCAATGTTCATTTTATTCTAGACTTGTTAGTAAGTTATAGGAAATTGATTTGATTTATTGTTCTAAAACTGTAAAGTGTTTTAAGGTTTTGATTTATAATTTTTCTGTTGTTTTTTTCCTTTTTTAATAACACCGAAGAAATGGCCCAAATAAAAAATGGTTGGATCACAAAGGAAGAGGTACATGAAGGGAACCAAGATCAATAATTCTCAATCATGATATCTTAATGCTTAGAAAATATATTTTAATGTTAATGGATAAAATACTAGAACTTCAAAAAATGCTTAGGCATCTTGAATATGGACTAGATGTCATAAGAAAGTTGGGAGAAGAGCTCTTGAAAAACATGAACAGATGAATCTTTTATTGATTCTAGTAGCATAATCAGTAGAAGCGTAAATGCCTAGAAATAATGGTTAATTAGTAAAGAAATAACTATCTATTCTTGTTATTTTTTGAACCATTTTTTAAATTTAATATATGCTAAAGGCTATTTATTGTAGTATTGTTGATAGAGTTAAATAAAAAAGAATATAATACTATTCTAGATTACAAATGTACATATAAATGTAATATGTTTTATAAGGTATATCATAATCTTGGTTATTGAGTTTATAAATTCATTCCATATTTGTATGACAACGACATAGTTAGATAATTTTTTAATATTGTATGTACTATTTTTTAAATCCAAAAAAAAATACTAGATTGGTTGACACTGTAAACAAAGAAAATCATGATTGTAAAGTGGTGTCACTGAAAATTGCAATGTAACCAAGTTATAATATTTCCTGAGTAGTTATAGAAATTGAAATTTTGATAAATCAAGAAAATGATGTAAGAAATGACATTGCAAAAAAGAAAAAAAATGACATAGCATAGTATAAAATGTATAGTCGGAACAAAAATATTTCGTTAGATTACATTTCTATCCAATGTCATACTAGCATTTTGTTATGAAACCAGCTCCAAAAATAGAAGAAAAGAGAGATCAACGCCTTAGAAATCAACCACTTCGAGGGGGCAAACCCAATACATTAAATAAACGAACAATTCTTGGATGATACAAATGAAAAAACCTATTTCTATCTATAGGAGTCCATGGGATCATAATATAATCCTATCCGACCTAATAATAATAATGTAAGGGCACAATAATAATAATATTAGGGTTACATAGGTACAACAATAAAAATAAGGGGGCTACACTAACAATAATAAGGGACTATACTAGTAATATAGGCACCGAACATGCCCCTCCCCTTCAAAAAAGTGTTTTCCTCAATTCTTGAGTAGCTCTGGATGCTTCCGTATAAAATTCTCATCCTCCCATGTAGAATATTCAGTGGGTAAGTTCTTCCACTTGATGAGATACTCTGAAATTTATCGATTTCATAGCTTTCGAGTTCTTGTTTCTGTGACTGCTTCAGGTTCCAATATGATTTTTCCTTCCTCATAAAGTTCTGGAAATATAGTTGGAACTGGAAGTTTGTCACCTATAACCTTCTTTAAGCATTAAACATGGAAAACTGGATGCACTCGCGAAGAAGAAGGAAGCTCCAATTTGTATGCCATAGTACCAATATTTAGCAACACCTTATAAGGACCATAGTACTTTGGCGATAATTTATTATCCTTCTTAGCTTGCTTGAGGGACATTTGTTTTTATGGTTGTAGTCGTAAAAATACCCAGTATCCTACATTAAAACTTCTCTCACTGTGATGTTGATATGCTTGTTGTTTCATTCAATTTTGTGCCAAATTTAGGTTATCTTTTAAGAGTTGGATAGCTTCTTGTTGATGCTCGATGTGATCTTCCACTGCTTGAACCTTAAAATTTTCTCTTAAAGATGATGTATTGGACAGTGGATGATATCCATAAAGTTCCATAAATGGGGTCATTTTTGCTGTAGTATGGAAGGAAGGGTTATACCACCATTAAGTGAGAGGTAACCACTTGGCCCATTGTGTTTTCTTATCAGATACAAAACAACGAAGATATCCTTCCAAAAATTTATTGACTATCTTAGTTTGACCATCGGATTGAGGATGATAAGATGAGCTCTGAGCTAGTTGAGTTCCCAAACAAGAAAATAATTTCGTCCAAAAATTTCTAGTAAAAATGGGATCTCTGTCACTCACAATAATCTTTGGGTTTCCATGTAGCTTTTGAATTGTTTCCATAAATGAAGTAGCAACTGTACTTGCTTTAAATGGATGAGATAATGCAAAAAAGGGTGCATAATTGGTATGTCTATCAACTACCACCATGATGACACCCTTTCCTTCAGACTTAGGTAAACCTGTGATAAAATCCATTGAAATCTCCTCCCAACATTGACTTGGAATGGATAAAGGTTGTAGAAGACCCAGGGTCTTAATTGTCTCAATTTTATTTTGCTAGCAAACCAAACATTTCGCCACAAACTTTTGAATATTATATTTAAGACCATTCCAAAAAAATTCTTTCTTCACCTTGTGGTAAGTTTTAAAAAATCCTCAGTGCCGTCCTAAAGGAGAAGTGTGCATTTCCAATAGAATCTTTTACTTTAGTTGGGAATTCTTACAAATATATAAGCGATATTTGTACCATAAGGAATCATTTTTCCAACTAAATGTATTAGATGTACTAGGATCTTGTTGAAACTTTTGAATGAGTGTCCACACTTATTCGTCCTTCTTCCATTCATTTCTTGCTTCGATTATCTAATCTGGTTGGACAATAGAAATGGCATAGAGCAATGATTCCACCTCCTCATCTTTTCTTGAGAGTGCATCTGCGACAACACTTAGCTTCCCTTTTTGTAGATGATTTCAAATTAATAACCCAACATCTTTGTGATGTTGAACCTATAATTAAACTGAGAGGGGGGGGGGGGTGAATCAGTCCTTTGCCATCAATGACAATATTTCCAACATGTGAGCCATTTTTTCTTCTCTTCTGAAGATAGTCTTTGTTCCAAAAAGTGTTCAAGGCTATCATGATTATTTTTTACCTTGAAGTGTCTTCCCATTAGGTAAGGTCACCATTTCTTTAGTACATGTAGTATGGACAACATTTCCTTCTCATAAATATATTTCTATAAATACTTTCCTTTTATTGGATGACTTTCAAAAGAAATGGGTCTTCCTTCTTGCATTAAAACAACACCAATCCCATTTCATGAGGAATCACATTCCACAATAAAGGTTTTTGTGAAGTTTGGCATAGCTAAGACCGGTGCCAGGTACATTTCCTCTTTAAGATGTTCAAAGGCCTTAGTTGCTTCAGGAGTCCATGAAAATGCATCTTTCTTCAATAATGTTGTTAGAGGTGCTTCTATTCTCCCATAATTCTTAACAAACTTGAGATGATACCCTGTTAACCCGAGAAATTCTCGCAACTAATTTATGGTTGTGGGGAATTTCCATTCCTTAATTTCTTTAATTTTGTTCAGGTCTACCTTAACACCCTCATGAAATACAATATGACCCAGATATTCCACCTCTTTTTGTCCAAAGAAACATTGGGATTTCCTTGCATATAATTGTTTCTCCTCCAATAGTTTGAGCACCATGTCAACATGTTGAACATGCTCCTTCCAAGACCTGTTGTAGATTTGTATATCATCAAAAATACTAGCACAAATTTTCTAAGGAAGGGTTTGAAAATGGAATTCATTAACCCTTGAAATGTAGAAGGTGCATTGGTAAGACCAAAAAGCATGACCAAAAATTCATAATGACCCTCATGAGTTCGAAATGCTGTTTTCGGAATATCTTCCGTCTTCATTCTAATTTGATGATATCCTGAATGAAGATCCAACTTCGTAAAATAAACTTATTCATGTAATTCATCCAATAATTCATCAATCACAGGAATGGGAAATTTATCTTTAATATTAGGCTTATTGAGCTCCCTATAATTTGGACACATGCGCCATGATCCATCTGTTATCACCAAAATCGTACCTGATTGGCTGCTGATCAGAAAAATTCAGTGTAACTATTTCAAACCAATCTTGTGACTGAGTCTTAGCCTCCTCAATCTGAGAGGGCTCTCTCAAGGGTTAATGATATTGAATAAATATGTATATATATGGCTAAATCTATGATTTATGTATTGGTTTTATATGTTTGTAGGTTGAAAAGATCAAATCTTGCTACCATTGGGCTATGGAGTCAGTGACAGGGATCTTAATAACAAGGATTTCCTTGTGGAAGCTGAGGCTTGTAAATATTTCAATGAAAGAGCAAGACATACAGAAGGTTTTCAATAGCTTGAGGTTCAAAGGAAGTCAGAGCATGTAATACATGAATCCTGAGTGATGAGACATCAAGACATTGAAGGTAAACTATTAAGAGAGATATACCATAGCTTAATACTTAAAGGAAGTCAGAGCAGTAACAATCATGAGTTCTGAGTAATAAGCATTAAGACATTGAAGAAAATATTTCAAAAGATAGGACAAAAAGTCATTGAAATATAATAAGAATCTTAGGTGAAGAAAAGTTGTGTTTTTACTGTATATAGCAGCAAACTCCAATAGCTTTACAATCAAATAGTCTTCTGAGATAACATCTCCAACCTGTAGGTTGAAAGTAATATCAATATGTAGCCATTGGGTTTATGGAGTCAACACTTTCAGTGATTTAGTGAGTTTACTTGACATGGAAGTTGAGGTAGGTCAAAGTTTTTAGTAGTAGGACACACACACATGAAACATGAAAATACACTGTCAATTCACTTATAAAGTAATTCAGAGCATCAAATGGATGAATTCTGAGTAATATAAATGAAAACCACTGCAAGAGAGATACATAAAAGGTACAGATAGGACAAGTAAGAACCAAAAACTCCTTCAGAATCCCATGTTGGTCAAGTATTAAATCTTTGTATTGCTAAAACAGTCAATTTACAATAAGCTCAATGTTTACATACTGATATTATTATCAACCTACAAGGAGGGAAGATGTTATCTCAGTGGACTATTTTATTGTAAAGCTTTGGAGTTTTTGATATATACAGTAACAATACAACATTTCTTCACCTGAGATTCTTAGTATATTTCAATGAGTTTATGTACTATCTTTTGAAATGTTTTTATTCCAAAGTCTTAATGCTTATTACTCAGAATTCATGATTGTTCATGCTCTGACTTCTTTTAAGTATTAAGCTATGGTCAAATGAGTTTTAGGTCCTATCTTTGAAAGGTTTTCTTCAATGTCTTAATCATTATTACTCAGAATTCATGATTGTTCATGCTCTGACTTCCTTTAAGTATTAAGCTATGGTGAATCTCTTTGCGTATTTTTCTTTCAATACCATCATGTCTCATTACTCAGAATCTGTGTGTCAACATGCTATGACTTCCTTTGAAACTCAATTTATTGGGATTTTCCTGAATGTGTTATTATTTCATTGAAATATATACAAGCCTTAGCTTGCACAAGGAGAGCCTTTGTCTCTTTATCCTTGTCACTAACTCCATAGCCCAATGGTAGCAAGCCTTCATCTTTTCAACCTGTAAACATACAAAACCAAGACATAATTCATAGAGTTAGCCATCCATCTATATATTTATTCCATATCATTAACCCTTGAGAGAGCCCTCTCAGATTGAGGAGGCTAAGCCTCAGTCACAAGATTGGTTTGAAATAGTTACACTAAAGTTGTCTGATTAGTAGCCAATCAGGTACGATTTTGGTGATAACATTTTGGCACCGTTGCCAGGGACCGAAGGTGTAAATTTTCCTTGGGAAGAAAGACAAAGTTTCAGTTATAAGGTCTAAGAGAAACAGACACTTAGGGGCACATATTGGCTGTATTTCTGCTCTGGTGACTCCACACATCAAATAATCATTTTTAAGGTGAATCCATTGCTTGAAGATCAATAGCTTGATGAAGTTTCAAGATGAGTTCCATTGCAAGAATAAATGTCAGGTATGCTCCTATGAATTAGTATCACATCCCTAGTTTTCCAAATCCTATGCCAAAGGTTGAATGGTTAACTGATCTTCCAATATTTAAAGATGAAAAGAAATATAGTGCTGCTCTTCATTTGGTTAGATTCCATATGCATGTATGCAAACTTAAGGTTCAGTTCCCTGAGGATTGTCTCATGAAGATTTTTATGGCCACTTTAGAAGGAAAAGCATGGTCTTGGTACGAAAGTCTGTGAAATGGTTCATTATATTCTCTTGTTGATTTCCATGTTTCATTTTATGAGATGTATGAAGAGTGTCATCCTTGCTTATTTCTAGTCAAAGACTGTTGTAAACATTGTGTGAGTTTTATTGAATATTTGGAGAATTGTTATGAAGATGATGAGTTCATGGATGAGGAAATTTTAGAGGCCCTTCATGAAAATCCCTTTCATCACCAAGAAGAAATGATAGCCTCTCTTTTGGATGAAAATGAAACCTAGAAAGAGTTTATTTATGAAAATCATGTTACATTCTCAGAGTTTGATGAAAATTTGCAGCAGACATGTTAGCCTTTTGATCATCAGGAATATGAGAATAATTTCAAACAACAGGAGGAAATACTAGAATATAATTTCTATAATCCTCAGGTAAAGGAAGAAGTTTATTCTTCATGCCATTCCTTGCATCAACTTACATCAAATAATGATCATATTAATGAGGAACTGGATAAAAATTTGTATTTATCCTTGTCTTCTAATTTGAAATCATTTGAGTGAAAGTCCGAAGATAAGATTCAATTTGTGGATGAAGTTACTAAGAACATTGAATTTTTAGAATATAAAATTCAATCTTATAGGCTTCAAGTTCAAGACCAGTCTTTTCAAAAGCTTTCCATGCTAGAACACAAAGAGAGGGTGTTGCTTCCTTTCTCTTTTGAGATTGAGGAAGAATATACTGTTCTTGAAAATTAGTTTGATAGCGCACAAATGAAGTCTTGTGTGGTTGATCAAAGCATGTATGAGTTTTCCAAAGCTGCAGAATTTCATGAGAAGTATCAAACAGATCATGTCTTCTTTGATCCTATCGCTGACTACATGGAAGAGTACTACAGTTCAGATTTCCAGTTATATTTTCATTTTGAAGATCAGATTCATATTATGTTGCCTTGGTCATTTCAGTATCTTGTTTATTTTTGGTTGAAGTGTAGTCAAGAGGTTCAAGTGTCAGATTAGATCAATGACTGCCTTCATTGGAAGTTTCATGTTCCTTGAGTTAAAAATGGAGATTGAACGTGTTAGGGTAGGTAGGAGTGTGTGAATAAGCTCAAAGTTGACTAAGCACCTTTCCAGTAGGTACAAAGTTGGTTTTTCAGCAGTAATCATCAATCTTGAGCCCGAGGAGAAGGCCATAAGAGCTTGGTGATTTTTTCATAAATTTCAGTTTTTATTTCTAATAAGATGGATGGCACTAGAACTACAGGTTCTTTGGTGTACCACAGGGGCACACCATCCCTAGTGGAGCCACTTTTATCACTCAAAAAATTCAAACATCATTTTGACAAATTTAGATAGGTTCATGTGTAAAAATAGGGTTTTATGATTCAATTTTAAGTTCGGTCAAGGGAAATATTAAATTTTTATGGTTTAAGTTTACCCTCAGGTCTAAACTCACCCATATTCAAACTCCTTCATGTCACATCATTCATCATTCTCTGATTCATTTCACTTTCCAAATTTTTTTGTACTGAAACTGACAAATTAGCTAAGAAACCATAGTTTGGTAGCACAATGCACTGTAAAAATTCACTTTTTTCTATGAAACTGCTGAAAGTTTCATAGCGAAATATGAAGCAAAACTCTGTTTTATGATTTTGAGCAGTCAACTTCAAAGGTGGTTTATGGGCAAACAGAAAGGGATTTTAAGAAAATAAGAGAGGTTATTTTCAAAAACATATCAAATAACAATATTTTCTCTCACTTTTCTCTCAGGTTTTATCAGTTGGGAGATACAAGTATTTATTTGAAGCCCTATTTTCAAAAAACAGAGTTTTCTTGTTTTACACATGTTTTTCAAATGTAGTTTCTGGACATCTGGAGATGTGTTTCAAAAACCCAAGAGAGGTTTTTCTTCAAGACATAATAACCGAGAAAAACCTCCTTCCATTTTGCAAAATACATCATGTATTAGAAGATATAGGCTATGTTCCAAGACCTATGTTTGAGGAAAAAACAGGAAAAATCTGCAAGGATGTCTTAAATATGAAAGGTGAGATTGACACCTCAAGACTCTTAGGTGAGTTGATTTATGGTTGTTTGAGGTTGATGAAATGATTAGCTACAAGTTTTTTCCACTCACAGCTTTCATTTTTCAAACTTATACAAAAATCTTCATTTTTAGCAGTTTTGTAGTGCCTCTAGGCTTAAAGGGCAGCAAAGTGCTATGAAACTACTATAGCTACATTTTTTCTTTTTCTAATCAGTGTTAAAGGTTTTAAAGGCCGAAAATGTTATGAGAAATGTGTTTAAGGGTGATAAATATGATTCAAGAGGAAAGAGTTAGAATTTTTGAAGAATAAAGGCTTGTAAGGCAGCGCTACAAAAAGCGCTACGAAACTGCTGTATTTTCGTAGCACAATCTATTACATATTTTGAAGCAGCCTTTAAAGTGGGTTTTTAATATATAGAGCTTATGGAAGTGTCATGGAATAGGTTAAGCCATGATTAAATATTCAATACCACGAATTAGAGATTAAATGATAGCCATAATGCTCAAAGAAGAAAAAAGATCCTTTGCCTAAAAAATAGGGTATTGTTTCCTATTTTTGAGGAGGTCAGCTAATTGATCATGAAGAAATTAATGCCATTATCCAAATTCGACCAAGTGATGAAAATACTTTTCAATGATGTAATTTTAGGTAGATAATGTTGTTAAGGATAATAATAAGGAGTTTGAGTCCTTTTGAAATAGGACTGTCAAGTAGGATAGGTGTCCTTTTGTAATAAATTTCATGTTTTATAGTTATGCAAGGTGTCAATGGACATAAATTTGATGTATCTAGCCTAGAGGTAGATAATATAAGGATGTAATATCTCTATTAAAGGGGATTGGGTCGAATTTGTCAAAGGTTGGAGATTTTTGGCAAAATGGCAGCTTATTGTAAATTGACTGTTTCAGCAATACAAAGATTTGTTACTTGACCAAATTGGGATTCTGAAGGAGTTTTTGGTGCTTAACTATCCTATCTATATCTTTGATGTATCTCTCTTGTAGTGGCTTTCATTTATATTACTTAGAATTCATCCATTTGATGCTCTGACTTCCTTTACAAGTGAAATGACTGTGTATTTTCATGTTCATGTGTGTGTGTCCTACTACTAAAAACTCTGAACTGCCTCAAATTCCATGTCAAGTAAACTCACTGAATCACTAAAAGTGTTGAATCCATAAGCCCAATGGCAACATATTGATATTATTTTCAACCTACAGGTTGGAGATGCTATCTCAGAAGACTATTTGATTGTAAAGCTATTGGAGTTTGCTGCTATATACAATAACAACACAACTTTTATTCATCTGATATTCTTATTATATTTCAATGAGTTTTTGTCATATCTTTTGAAAAGTTTTCTTCAATGTATTAATGCTTATTACTCATAACTCATTATTTTTCATGCTCTGAATTCCTTTAAGTATTAAGCTATGGTATATCTCTCTTAATAGTTTACCTTGAATGTCTTGATTTCTCATCACTCAAAATTCATGTATTACATGCTCTGACTTCCTTTGAACCTCAAGCTATTGAAAACCTCCTGTATGTCTTTCTATTTCATTGAAATATTTACAAGCCTCAACTTCCACAAGGAAAGCCTTATTATTGAGATCCCTGTCACTGACTCCATAGCCCAATGGTAGTAAGATTTGATCTTTTCAACCTACAAACATATAAAACCAATACATAAATCATAGAGTTAGCCATCTATCTACATATTTATTAAATATCATTAACCCTTGAGAGAACCCTCTCAGATTGAGGAGGCTAAGCCTCAGTCACAAGATTGGTTTGAAATAGTTACACTAAAGTTGTCTAATCAACAACCAATCATGTACGATTTTGGTGATAACACCATCCTTCTTGTGCACCAATAATACTGGAGTAGAGAAAACACTTTGACTAGGTTGAATTATACCAGCCCCTAACATTTCTGTAATCATACGTTCAATTTTGCTCTTTTGGGCATAAGGATATCTATAAGGCCTAATTTTTGGAGGAAAAATGTCTGGAATCAAATGAATAGCATGATCATAATCACGAATAGGTGGGATTCCTTTGGCTGTTTCAAACACCCTGGAATGATTATCCAAGACTTTTTGGAGATTAGGAGAAATACATTATTTTGATGTTGGAACTTCTAGTGACCATAATTGTGCAATTACACCTCGTTGTTCTTTCTTCATAAGATTTTCAATGATATTAGAGCTGATTATCTTTCCCAAATTCCATGCGATAACCCGTAATTAGACTTCCTTTCCTTCTGAAATTTTTTTCAAGAAAATTTCTTGAAAATTAAAAGCTACCATCCCCAAAGATTGTAACCATTGTACTCCTAGTACAACATCATCACCTCCCATTGGAATAGAAAGCATTGAAATATTCATTGCATATTCCCCCATGGTTAGCTTGATATTACGACATTTTCTATAGCAATTTATAGTTCCTCCATTTGCAACCATCACTTGAAATTCAGGTGCTGGGTATAGGAAACAATTCAATTCCTTGGCTACCTTACAATGAATAAAATTATGGGTACTACCCGAATCAATCAACACTATTAAATTTTTCTTCTTGATATGTACTTCTATATTGAGAGTTTGAGGAGTGGTAATACTTGTCAATGCATTACACGATATGGTCAGACTCATTTCTTCTTCTTCTACGGTTGGTTCCTGGTGTATATCCTCTTCTTTTGAAGTTTCTTGTTCATTTTCTTCCTCCTCTTCACAATATATGTAAAATAATTTCTTCTCAGCACACTTATGACCTTTAGTGTATTTTCTATCACAATTGTAGCAAAGCCCTTTTTCTCTTTTTTCATCCAATTGTTGTGGTGTCAACCTTGTAGGTTGTGGAAGTCTAGGAGTAGCAACACTTCCATCTTTATAGATGTGAGTGGTAGGCTTCCTTGTCGCCATGATTTTACATTCATTTTTTCTTGCCAATATGAATGCCTTCTCTAATGAATCAGGTTCTGAAGAATGAATTTCATGTTGGATTTTATCCTTTAAAGTCCCTATGAAAAAATCAATACCGTGTTCCTTTGGAATATCAGTTACCCTTATATTCAATTTTTGGAGGTCCTCAATGTGCTCCACCACTGAACCATTTTGTTTGATATTTATCAATTGGGTAAAGAAGGTGTTGCTGTTTGTATCCTCATAATTTTCTATCATTTCCTCCATAAAAATTGACCAAGTGACAATTTTTTTTACAAGAGAAAAGCCATTGATACCATAAAAATGTATTTTTTTCTAAATGTAAATTTCCAATGAGTACCTTTTATGTGTTTTGCACATTATTGAGATCAAAATATTGCTCCATTTGTAGTATCCATGTTACGGGATCCTTGCCATAAAACTTCCTCATATCCATCTTTGGAATATGGTGGCTCTTCCATCCAACATTAGAGTTTATAAAATCATGATTAACATTTATTTTTTTCTCATCATGAGTTTCCTCTACTATCTTTTCGCCATTAGGAAACATTTCTTGTATCAACTTTGTCAAACCTTCCATGTCTGCTTTTAGATCATTCTTCATGTTTTCCATGTTTTCTTTCATTTTTTCTTCCATGTCATCCATATTAGCTTCCATGCCACATTCCATGCCTTCCATGCCTTTATTCAAACCATCCATCTTAGCTTCCACGCCTTTCTTCAAAACTTCCATTTCATTTTTTGTTTCTCTCTGCGAGAGCGAAATTTGGTGCACTTGCTCTTGTAATTTTGACATGTCATGTTGTAGTTCTTCATCTTCGTGAGTTATAGGAGAGCCTTATAAAGACTTAATGGGTGTTTAATTATTTTTAGGGGGCATTTTAGAACCCAATACTGATATTTATTCTACAATATGCCCTTGGAATCAATCCAAATTATATTTTCACACAAGACTTATGTAATTCGAAAAAAAAATACACACCTTTTTCTTGATTTTAATGAGCTCGATAATGAAACTGAATTATCTATGTAATTGCAGATATTCAATATCTAAAATCTGGCCCTGTAGTAGCCCTCTGAATCTTCTTTCCAATGCCATAGGTCTGACTTAATTTGGATTCTTCAAGGAAACAGTATGCCCAATCTCCCACAATGACCTAATTATGGACTGGTTTAGTAGAGCGAACTTTTACGGTGTACCACGTGTCACTGTTTCCTCCTTCAGCTCTAAAATTGCTACAAAGGAAACTACTATCCATTTATTTGTGGCCACTTTTTACAGAATTCCAATCCGATGTGTAGAGAGAGAGTTATGATGATTTTCCCACAGTCACCTCTTTGAGATGAAATTTAGGAGCCTGAAAAAACCCTAACTTCCACAGATCATATATCCGAAAAAATTGTGAACCAATATCTGAAAATTTTACACGATGTTCCTCAATATTTCTGCTTTGCTCTATAAACATTTCATCTTTTTAACCTTAGTAGAAAAATAATTATAGCAAGACTTCCACAATGACCTGTTTTAGGTGAAATTCGGGAGCTTGAAAAAACCCTAACTTCCACAGATCATATCTCCGAAAAAATTGCGAACAAGGATCTAAAATTTTTACATGACATTCCTCAGGATTTTGGATTTGTGCTGTAAATATTTCAGCTTCTAAACCTTCATATAAAAAGAGTTATAATGAAAATTCCACGATGACGTGTTTGGAGCAGCAAAACCCTAGAATCGAAAGCTCTAATACCAAATGTTATGAAATCAGCTCCAAAAATAGAAGAAAAGAGAGATCAATGCCTTAAAAATCAGCCACTTTGAGGGGGAAACCTCAAAATCATTACATAAATGAACATTTATTGGATGATAAAAAATGACAAAACCTCCTTCTATATATAGGAGTCTATGGGATCACAATATAATCCTAACCGACCTAACAATAATAATGTAAGGACACAATTATAACAATATTAGGGTTACAGAGGTACAACAATAACAATAAGGGGGATGCACTAACAATAATAAGGGTCTATACTAGTAATATAGGGACCTATCACATTTTCATTGGTAGAAGAAATCACCTTGTTTCCTTTGGTGATTACATTGCTAATCTTGTTCCTGTGAGTATAGTACATTTATTGATAATTTGTAATGAGATCCCAAATATCAAGTTAAATGAAATAGTTTTTCAACAAAAAAAAAACAATTCCTGAAGAAAAACTTTGAGGCAATTTAAGGACGCTAGGAAATGCGAGTGAATCTTGTTCCTTTACGGAAATTCTTAATAACATAAGAAAATAAACCTATCATTCTATACATACAAGTATGTTTTTATGGTAGACTATCGTAAATGTGCTATGTGCTTGGAAGTTGTTCAAGATTTCAATAACATCTATATTGTTTGCACAATATTGGTCATAAGAAAGTTATTGTAGTGAAGTTAATAATCTTTCCAATTAGACACCCTCAGAATACACTATATTTCAGTCATGTCACTTGAATATATGGTGTAGTTTAAATAATGAAAATAAAGAAAGTGAGATTCATGCTTGCAAGCACTACAATAAAGCATAGTTTTTTTTCATAGTTCTAGTAGTTGTAATTAGAGTACTACTTCTCACGGATACAGTCTCGAATGGATTCATATATAAGCTAATCGCTCATAAGTATCCTTGGAAATATTGTAAAATTGACATAGAAAACAGACACTTTAACATGAAATCAAATGTATTTTTTATTTCTTGTTATATATTTATCTCTATTTCAAAAATATGATATAGCTTACCATTCATATTCTACTTAGTGAGGAAATTAGGTTTCTTAGAGTATCAAATTTCTTTACTATGTTCAATGCACATATGAACATGGATTGTGAAGTTCATAAAACTCTTTTTTGTTTTTTAACTATATTATTTAGTAAGATCAACAAAAAAATGTTTTGTTTTAAATATCATTAGAGAAATTTTGAGGTCTAAAATGGGTCCCCTAAGGGATATTATAAAATAATAGTGGAAATAATAAAATATATTCGATTATATCATCAAATTTTAGAGGGACAAAAGAAAAACTACTTTGTCAATTTGTATTTTCAACTTATCTCCCTACGGTTTTACTCAAATTTCGAGTGGGAGCACTCGTTGGCTTCAGAATTTAATTCTTCAACAAATGAGTAACCATGTTGCATGATTTATATGGAATTTTCTACGCAAAAAAATGAGAAATACATGAAAAACATGATTTCAATCAGATTTTTCATGTATTTCTCTTTTTCTGTATAGTAGGGTCCATCAAAAGCATGCAACATGTGTACTCTTTGGATGAGGAATTAAATTATGAATCCAATAAGTGCTCATTCTCGAAATTTTAGTAAAACCGTAGGTAGATAAGTTGAAAATAGGAGTTGAAAAACTAGCTTTTTAGTTTTTATTATTTTTAGTT
This sequence comes from Pinus albicaulis, assembly GCA_034641835.2. Classification (NCBI taxonomy): domain Eukaryota; kingdom Viridiplantae; phylum Streptophyta; class Pinopsida; order Pinales; family Pinaceae; genus Pinus; species Pinus albicaulis. The sequence continues at coordinate 901,986,673 of CM076581.1, forward strand.
TTTTACTCCAAAAATGGTGACTTATCCACCATGGTTGACTTCATCATTGTGAATCCTATTGTTTCTTATAAAGTTGTTTTTTTTGTACAATTTTGTTTTAAGGCCCATTTTTTTACCTCAAATTTCTCTAATGCTTTGAATTAAAACACATGACGAAACAATTTTATCATGTAGTTGAACCTATTACATATGTAGCATTTGTAGAGAAATACATGAAAATTGTGCAAGAGATGAAGAATTTTTTTTTTTCCCACGAACATTGGGATATAAAGACAAATGCATATGTAAATTGATCTTTATTTCAATGAAAATTGGGATTTTTGGTGGGGAAAAAAATAAAACAGATGGATAATAATTTCATAACAAAAAAACATTCAAATAAAACATTTCGCCATTAGGAAACATTTCTTGTATCAACTTTGTCAAACCTTCCATGTCTCCTTTTAGATCATTCTTCATGTTTTCCATGTTGTATTTCATTTTTTCTTCCATGTCATCCATATTAGCTTCCATGCCAGCTTCCATGCCTTCCATGCCTTTATTCAAACCATCCATCTTAGCTTCCACGCCTTTCTTCAAAACTTCCATTTCATTTTTTTCTCTTTCCGAGAGTGAAATTTGGTGCACTTGCTCTTGTAATTTTGACATGTCATGTTGAAGTTCTTCATGTTCATGAGTCATAGTAGAGCCTTATAAAGGCTTAATGGGTGTTTAGTTCTTTTTAGGGGGAATTTTAGAACCCAATACTGATATCTATTCTACAATATGCCCTTGGAATCAATTCAAACTGTTTATTCACACAAGACTTATGTAATTCGAAAAAATAATACACACCTTTTTCTTGATTTTAATGAGCTTGATAATGAAACTAAATTATCTCTATAATTGTGGATCTTCAATATCTGAAATCTGGCCTTGTCGTAGCCCTTTGAAGCTTCTTTCCAATGCCATAGGTCTGACCTGTTTTGGATTCTTCAAGACAAATTTATGCCCAATCTCCCACAATGACCTAATTATGGATTAGTTTAGTAGAACGAACTTGTATGAAGTGCCACGTGTTACTATTTCCTCCTTCGGCTCTGAAATTGCTACACATGAAACTAGTGTCCTTGTACTAGTGGCCACTTTTTATAGAATTCCAATCTGATATACAGAAAGAGAAAAGACATTGATACCATAAAAATGTATTTTGTTCTAAATTTAAATTTCCAATGCGTACCTTTTGTGTGTTTTGCACATTATTGAGATCAAAATATTGCTCCATTTGTAATATCCATGTTACGGGATCCTTACCATCAAACTTCCTCGTATCCATCTTTGGAATATGGTGGCTCTTCCATCCAACATTAGAGTTTGTAAAATCATGATTAACATTTCTTTTTTCTCATCATGAGTTTCCTCTACTATCTTTTCGCCATTAGGAAACATTTCTTGTATCAACTTTGTCAAACCTTCCATGTCTGCTTTTAGATCATTCTTCATGTTTTCCATGTTTTCTTTCATTTTTTCTTCCATGTCATCCATCTTAGATTCCATGCCACATTCCATGCCTTCCATGACTTTATTCAAACCATCCATCTTAGTTTCCATGCCTTTCTTGAAAACTTCCATTTCATTTTTTGTTTGTCTTTGCGAGAGCGAAATTTGGTGCACTTGCTCTTTTAATTTTGACATGTCATGTTGTAGTTGTTTGTCTTCATGAGTCATAGTAGAGCCTTATAAAGGCTTAATGGGTGTTTAATTCTTTTTACGGGGGCATTTTAGAACCCAATACTGATATCTATTGTACAATATGCCCTTAGAATCATTTCAAACTATTTTTTCACACAAGCCTTATGCAATTCAAAAAAAAAATACACACATTTTTCTTGATTCTAATAAGCTCGATAATTAAACTGAATTATCCTTATAATTAAGAATCTTCAATATCTTAAATCTAGCCCTGTAGTATCCCTCTGAAGCTTCTTTCCAATGCCATAGGTCTAACCTGATTTGGATTCTTCAAGACAAAGTTATGCCTAATCTCCCACAATGACCTAATTATGGACTAGTTTAGTAGATCGAGATTTTACAGTGTGCCACGTGTCACTGTTTCCTTTTTCGGCTCTAAAATTACTACACAGGAAACTAGTCTCCATTTACTTGTGCCCACATTTTACAAAATTCCAATCTGATGTGCAGAGAGAGAGTTATGATGATTTTCCCATGGTCACCTCTTTGAGATGAAATTCGATAGCCTGTACAAACCATAACTTCCATAGATCATATATCTTAAAACATTGCGAACCAAGATCTAAAATTTTTACATGATTTTCCTCAAGATTTTGGATTCTCTTTGTAAACATTTCATCTTCTAACCCTTAGTAGAAAAAAAATTGTAGCGAAACTTCCACAATGACCTGCTTTAGGTGAAATTCGGGAGCTGGAAAAAAAAACTAACTTCCACAGATCATATCTCCGAAAATATTGTGAACCAAGATCTCAAGATTTTACATGACATTCCTCAGGATTTTTGCTTCGTACTGTAAATATTTCAGCTTCTGAACCTTCATAGAAAAAATTTATAGCTAAAATTCCATGATGACCTGTTTGGAGTAGCGAAACCCTAGAATCAAAAGCTCTGATACCAAATGTTATGAAGCCAGCTCCAAAAATAGAAGAAAAGAGAGATCAGAGCCTTAGAAATCAACCACTTTGAGGGGGAAACCTCCAATACATTACATAAATGAAAAATTCTTGGATGATACAAATGACAAAACCTCCTTCTATATATAGGAGTCCATGGGATAACAATATAATCCTAGCCAACCTAACAATAATAATGTAAGGGCACAATAATAACAATATTGGGGTTACAAGGGTACAAAAATAACAATAAGGGGTCTACACTAACAATAATAAGGGACTATACTAGTAATATAGGGACCTAAAACATTTTCATTGGTAGAAGAAATCACCTTGTTTTCTTTGGTGATTACATTGCTAATCTTGTTCTTGTGAGTATAGTATATTTATTGATAATGTGTAATCAGATCTCAAATATCAAGTTAAATGAAATAGTTGTTCAACAAAAAAACAACAATTCCCGAAGAAAAAATTTGAGGTAATGTTAGGATGCTTGGAAGTGCAAGGATCGAATCTTGTTCCATTACAGAATTTGTTAAGAACATAAGAAAATAAACCTATCATTCTATACATACAAGTATGTTTTAATGGTCTATCGTAAATGTGCTATGTGCCTGAAAGTTGTTCAAAATTTCAATAACATCTATCTTGTTTGCACAGTATTGGTCATAGGAAATTTACTATAGTGAAGTTAATACTCTTTTGAATTAGACACCCTCAGAATACACTATATTTCATCGTGTCACTTGAATATATGGTGTAGTTTAAATAATGAAAATAAAGAAAGTGAGATTCATGCTTGAAAGCATTACAATGAAGCATAGTTTTTTTCATAGTTCTAGTAGTTGTAATTAGAGTACTACGTCTCACGGATGCAGTCTCGAATGGATTCGTATATATGCTAATCGCTCATAGGTATCCTTGGAAATATTGTAAAATTGACATAGAAAACAGACACTTAGTAACATGAAATCAAATGTCTTTTTTATTTCTTGTTATATATTTATCTGTATTTTAAAAAATATGATAGAGCTTAACATACATATTCTACTTAGCGAGGAAAGTAGGTTTCTTAGACTATCAACTTTCTTTACTATGTTCAATGCACATATGAACATGGATTGTGAAGTTCATAAAACTCTTTCTTGTTTTTTAACTATATTATTTAGCAATATCAACAAAAAAATGTTTTGTTGCAAATATCATTAGAGAAATTTTGAGGTCTAAAATGGGCCTCCTAAGGAATATTATAAAATAATAGTGGAAATAATAAAATACATTAGATTATATCATCAAATTTAGAGGGACAAAAGAAAAACTACTTTGTCAACTTGTATTTTCAACTTATCTCCCTACGGTATTACTCAAATTTTGAGTTAAAGCACTTGTTGGATTCAAAATTTAATTCTTCAACAAAGGAGTAACCATGTTGCATGATTTCTATGAATTTTCTACGAAAAAAATGAGAAATATATGAAAGACATGATTTCAATCACATTTTTCATGTATTTCTCATGTTCTGTATAGCAGGGTCCATCGAAAGCATGAAACATGTGTACTCTTTGGATGAGGAATTAAATTATGAATCCAATAAGTGTTCCTTCTTGAAATTTTAGTAAAAATCTAGGGAGATAAGTTGAAAAAGTAGTTTTTTTATTTTTTATTATTTTTAGTTTTTTACTCCAAAAATGGTGACTCATCCCCCGTGGTTGACTTCATCATCTTGAATCCTATTGTTTCTTATAAAGTTGTTTTTTTTGTACAACTTTGTTGAGGCCCATTTTTTACCTTAAATTTCTCTAATGCCTTGAATTGAAACACATCACAAGACACATTTATCATGTACTTGAACCTATTACATATGTAGCATTTGTAAAGAAATACATGAAAATTGTACCACAGATGAAAAATGTTTTTTTTGCAACGCACATTGGGATATATTGACCTATGCATATGTAACTTGATCTTTGTTTCAATGAAAACTTATATTTTTGGTGGGGAAAAAAGAAAACAGATGGATAATAATTTCATAACAATAAAACATTCAAATAAAACATTTCGCCATTAGGAAACATTTCTTGTATCAACTTTGTCAAACCTTCCATTTCTGCTTTTAGATCATTCTTCATGTTTTCCATGTTGTATTTCATTTTTTCTTCCATGTCATCGATCTTAGCTTCGATTCTAGCTTCCATGCCTTCCATTCCTTTATTCAAACCATCCATCTTAGCTTCCACACCTTTCTTCAAAACTTCCATTTCATTTTTTTTTCTCTTTGCGAGAGTGAAATTTGGTGCACTTGCTCTTGTAATTTTGACATGTCACGTTGCAGTTATTCATCTTCATGAGTCATCCTTATAAAGGCTTAATGGGTGTTTAATTATTTTTAGGGGGAATTTTAGAACCCAATACTAATATCTATTCTACAATATGCCCTTGGAATCAATTCAAACTGTTTATTCACACAAGACTTATGCAATTCGAAAAAGTAATACACACCTTTTTCTTGATTTTAATGAGCTCGATAATGAAATTGAATTATCTCTATAATTGTGGATCTTCAATATCTGAAATTTGGCCCTATAGTAGCCCTCTAAAGCTTCTTTCCAATGCCATAGGTCTGACATGTTTTGGATTCTTCAAGGAAAATTTATGCCCAATCTCCCACAATGACCTAATTATGGATTTGTTTAGTAGAGCGAACTTGTACGACGTGCCACGTGTTACTATTTCCTCCTTCAGCTCTAAAATTTCTACAAAGGAAACTAGTGTCCATGTACTAGTGGCCACCTTTTACAGAATTCAAATCCGATGCATAGAAAGAGAGTTATGACGATTTTCCCATGGTCACCTCTTTGAGATGAAATTCAGGAGCCTGAAAAAACCCTAACTTCCACAGATCATATATCTGAAAACATTGCGAACCAAGATCTGAAACCTTTACATGATGTTCCTCAAGATTTCGACTTCGCTCTGTAAACATTTCAGCTTCTGAACCTTAGTAGATCTGAAATTTTTACACGAAATTCCTTAGAATTTCGGCTTCACGCTATGAATATTTTAGCTTCTAAACCTTCATAGAAAAAAATTATAGCTAAAATTTCATGATGACCTGTTTGGAGTAGCAAAACCCTAGAATCAAAAGCTCTGATACCAAATTTTATGAAACCAGCTCCAAAAATAGAAGAAAAGAGAGATCAACGCCTTAGAAATCAACCAGTTTGAGGGGGCAACCTCCGATACATTACATAAATGAAAAATTCTTGGATGATACAAGTGACAAACCCTCATTCTATATATAGGAGTCCATGGGATCAGAACATAATCCTAGCTGACCCAACAATAATAATGTAAGGGCACAATAATAACAATATTGAGGTTATAGGGGTACAAAAATATCAATAAGGGGGCTACACTAACAATAATAAGGGACTATACTAGTAATATAGGGACCTAACACATTTCATTGGTAGAAGAAATCACCTTGTTTTCTCTGGTGATTACATTGCTAATATTGTTCCTATGAGTATAGTATATTTATTGATAATGTGTAATCAGATCCCAAATATCAAGTTAAATGAAATAGTTATTCAACAAAAAAGACAACAATTCCTGAAGAAAAACTTTGAGGAAATGTTAGGATGCTTGGAAATGTAAGGAGCGAATCTTGTTCCATTATGCAATTTCTTAAGAACATAAGAAAATAAACCTACCATTCTATACATACAAGTATTTTTTGATGGTCTATCATAAATGTGCTATTTTCCTGGAAGTTGTTCAATATTTCATTAACATCTATCTTGTTTGCACAGTATTGGTCATAGGAAATTTATTGTAGTGAAGGTAATACTCTTTCCAATTAGACACCCTCAAAATACACTATATTTCAGTCATGTCACTTGAATATATGGTGTAGTTTAAATAATGAAAATAAATAAAGTGAGATTCATGCTTGCAAGCACTACAATAAAGCATAGTTTTTTTCTTAGTTCTAGTAGTTGTAATTAGAGTACTACGTCTCACGGATATAGTCTCGAATGGATTCATACATATGCTAATCGCTCATAGGTATCCTTGGAAATATTGTAAAATTGACATACAAAATAGACACTTAGTAACATGAAATCAAATTTCCTTTTTGTTTCTTGTTATATATTTATCTCTATTTAAAAAATATGATATAGCTTACCATGCATATTCTACTTAGTGAGGAAAGTAGGTTTCTTAGACCATCAAATTTATTTACTATGTTCAATGTACATATGAACATGGATTGTGAAGTTCCTAAAAATATTTCTTGTTTTTTAACCATATTATTTCGCAAGATCAACAAAAAAATGTTTTGTTGCAAATATCATTAGAGCAATTTTGAGGTCTAAAATGGGCCTCCTAAGGAATATTATAAAATAATAGTGGAAATAAAAAAAACATATTAGATTTTATCATCAAATTTTAGAGGGACAAAAGAAAAACTACTTTGTCAACTTGTATTTTCAACTTGTCTCCCTACGATTTACTCAAATTTTGAGTGGGAGCACTAAGTTAGATTCATAATTTAATTATTCAACAATGGAGTAACCATGTTGCATGATTTCTATGGAATTTCCTACGCAAAAAATGAGAAATACATGAAAAACATGATTTGAATCACATTTTTCATGTATTTCTCATTTTCTGTATAGCAGGGTCCATCAAAAGTATGCAACATGTGTACTCTTTGGATGAGGAATTAAATTATGAATCCAATAACTGCTCCTTCTCGAAATTTTAGTAAAACCATAGGGAGATAAGTTGAAAATAGGATTTGAAAAAGTAATTTTTTATCTTTTATTATTTTTAGTTTTTTACTCCAAAAATGGTGACTCATCCCTTGTGGTTGACTTCATCATCGTGAATCCTATTGTTTCTTATAAAGTTGTTTTTTTTTGTAAAATTTTGTTTTGAGACCCATTTTTTACCTCAAATTTCCCTAATTCTTTGAATTGAAACACATGATGAAACAATTTTATCATGTACTTGAACCTATTACATATGTAGCATTTATAAAGAAATACATGAAAATTGTACAACACATGCAGAATGTTTTTTTCCCACGAAGATTGGGATATACAGACCTATGCATATGTAACTTGATCTTTATTTCAATGAAAATTGGGATTTTTGGTGGGGAAAAAAATAAAACAGATGGATAATAATTTCGTAACAATAAAACATTTCGCCATTAGGAAACATTTCTTGTATCAACTTTGTCAAACCTTCCTTTTCCTCTTTTAGATAATTCTTCATGTTTTCCATGTTGTCTTTCATTTTTTCTTCCATGTAATCCATCTTAGCTTCCATGCCAGCTTCCATGTCTTCCATGCCTTTATTCAAACCATCCATCTTAGCTTCCATGCCTTTATTCAAAACTTCCATTTCACTTTTCGTTGCTCTTTGTGAAAGCGAAATTTGGTGCACTTGCTCTCGTAATTTTGACATGTCATGTTGTGGTTCTTTGTCTTCATGAGTCCTAGTAGAGCCTTATAAAGGCCTAATGTGTGTTCTAGTATTTTTAAGGGGCATTTTAGAACCCAATACTGATATCTATTCTACAATATGTCCTTGGAATCAATTCAAACTATTTTTTCACACAAGACTTATGCAATTCGAAAAAATAATACACACATTTTTCTTGATTTCAATGAGCTCGATAATGAAACTGAATTATATTTTTAATTTCCAATCTTCAATATCTAAAATCTAGCCCTATATTATCCCTCTGAAGCTTCTTTAAAATGCCACAGGTCTAACCTAATTTGGATTCTTCAAGGCAAATTTATGCCCAATCTCCCACAATGACCTAATTATGTATTGGTTTAGTAGAGCGAACTTGTATGACGTGCCACGTGTCACTTTTACCTCCTTCAGCTCTGAAATTGCTACACATGAAACTACCATATGTTTACTTATGGCCACCTTTTACATAATTCCAATCCGATGCACAGAGGGAGAGAGTTATGACGATTTTCCCACGATCACCTCTTTGAGATGAAATTCGGGAGCCCGAAAAACCCCTATCTTCCACAGATCATATATTTGAAAATATTGCGAACCAAGATCTGAAAGTTTCATATGATGTTCCTCAAGATTTTGGTTTTTCTCTGTAAAAATTTTAGCTTCTAAACCTTAGTAGAAAAAAAATTATAGCGAAACTTCCACAATGGCCTATTTTAGGTGAAATTTGGGACCCTGAAAAAACCCTAACTTCAATAGATCATATCTCCGAAAATATTGCAAACCAAGATATGAAATTTTTACACAACATTCCTCACGATTTCGGCTTCATGCTGTAAATATTTTAACTTTTGAAATTTTATAGAAAAAATGTTATAGCGAAAATTCCATGATGACCTATTTGGAGCAGCGAAACCCTAGAATCAAAAGCTCTAATACCAAATGTTATGAAACCAACTCCAAAAATAGACGAAAAGAGAGATCAAAACCTTAGAAATTAGCCACTTTGATGGGGCAACCTCAAACACATTACATAAATGAACAATTATTGGATGATACAAATGAAAAAACCACCTTCTATATATAGGAGTTCATGGGATCACAATATAATCCTAACCGACCTAACAATAATAATGTAAGGGCACAATTATAGCAATATTGGGGTTACAGGGTACAAAAATAATAATAAGGGGGCCACACTAACAATAATAAGGGTCTATACTAGTAATATAGGGACCTAACACATTTTCATTGGTAGAAGAAATCACCTTGTTTTCTCTGGTGATTACATTGCTAATCTTGTTCCTATGAGTATAGTATATTTATTGATAATTTGTAATGAGATACAAAATATAAAGTTAAATGAAATAGTTTTTCAAAAAAAACAACAAAAATTCCTGAAGAAAAACTTTGAGGCAATGTTAGGATGCTGGGAAATGCAAGGAGTGAATCTTATTCCATTATGAAATTGCTTAAGAACATAAGAAAATAATCCTATCATTCTATACATACAAGTATGTTTTGATGGTCTATCGTAAATGTGCTATGTGCCTGGAAGTTGTTCAATTTTTCAATAACATCTATCTTGTTTGCACAATATTGGTCATCGGAAATTTATTTTAGTGAAGGTAATACTCTTTCCAATTAGACACCCTCATAATACACTATATTTCAGTCGCGTCACTTAAATATATGGTGTAGTTTAAATAATGAAAATAAGGAAAGTGAGATTCATGCTTGCAAGCATTACAATAAAGCATAGTTTTTTTCATAGTTATAGCAGTTGTAATTAGAGTACTACGTCTCGTGGATACAGTCTCGAATGGATTCGTATATATGCCAATCACTCATAGGTATCCTTGGAAATATTGTAAAATTGACATAGAAAAAATACACTTAGTAACATGAAATCAAATGTCTTTTTTATTTCTTGTTATATATTTATCTCTGTTTAAAAAAATATGATATAGGTTACCATTTATATTCTACTTAGCGAGGAAATTAGGTTTCTTAGACTATCAAATTTCTTTACTATGTTCAATGCACATATGAACATGAATTGTGAAGTTCATAAAACTCTTTCTTGTTTTTTAACTATATTATTTAGCAAGATCAACAATTTTTTTTGTTGTTGAAAATATCATTAGAGAAATTTTGAGGTCTAAAATGGGCCTCCTAAGGAATATTATAAAATAATAGTGGCAATAATAAAATATATTAGATTATATCATCAAATTTTAGACGGACAAAAGAAAAACTATTTTGTCAACTTGTATTTTCAACTTATCTCCCTATGGTTTTACTCAAATTTCGAGTGGGAGCACTTGTTGGATTTAGAATTTAATTATTCAACAAATGAGTAACCATGTTGCATGATTCATATGGAATTTTCTATGCAAAAAATGAGAAATACATGAAAAACATGATTTCAATCACGTTTTTCATGTATTTGTCATTTTTCGTATAGCAAGGTCCATCGAAAGCATGCAACATGTGTACTCGTTGGATGAGGAATTAAATTATGAATCCAATAAGTGCTTCTTCTTGAAATTTTAGTAAAACCATAGGGAGATAAGTTGAAAATAGGAGTTGAAAAAATAGCTTTTTATTTTTTATTATTTTTAGTTTTTTAATCCAAAAATGGTGACTCATCCCCTGTGGTTGAATTCATCATCTTGAATCCTATTGTTTCTTATAAAGTTGTTTTTTTTGTACATTTTTGTTTTGGGGCCCATTTTTTACCACAACTTTCTCTAATGCTTTGAATTGAAATGCATGACGAAACAAATTTATCAAGTACTTGAATCTATTACAATGTATCATTCGTAAAGAAATACATGAAAATTGTACAACAGATGAAGAATGCTTTTTTTCCCATGAACATTGGGATATACAGACCTATGCATATGTAACTTGATCTTTATTTCAATGAAAATTGGGATTTTTGGTGGCGAAAAAAAGAAAAGAGATGGATAATAATTTTGTAACAGTAAAACATTCAAATAAAACAAGGCTTATTGTAGCCTTATCGTGTTATCCATTTTCTTCTTTGATTTCCAATACATATTTCATTGTTGTGTGTGTTGATGAAATTATAATAGCTGTGATTTTTTGCATTGGAAAGACATCGTCAATTTGCAATCTTCGCGTTTGGAAAAATCAATACTCTGCACAAACATGACAAATGTTTTCTACATTGCTAAAACTATTTAGACAAATAGTTTTCTCAGAATTAGCACTATCATATTTATGCTTTGAAATAATTTTGAAATATTTAATAGAAATAGAGACATTTTCAACAATATTTGACTCATGTTGTTTGATTAACAATGTTGGCACAATTAATGTTATTACCATTTCTGCTTTCTTATCTATTAAGTATGCACAAAATATTTATTTTGAATTATTTTATTTGTCCAAAAAATTTCAATATGTAACCAAGACAATGTCATGAAAAATCTTCCCAATTATATTGTTACTAATATCTTCGATCAACAATGGCATAAACTCGACCTCTTTTTTCCTAGTAATTAACATTGAATATATATATATATATATATATATATATATATATATATATATATATATATATATATATATATATATAGAGAGAGAGAGAGAGAGAGAGAGAGAGAGAGAGAGAGAGAGAGAGAGAATAGAAATAGAAAGGGAAAAATGATAAAAATAAAGAAAAAATAAATCTAATATAGAGTTATTTGAACGTGTGCAAAAGCACCTATTTTTGTTTATTTCTTTGCTAGTTTCAGTTTCTTTTGTTTTATTTATTGTGATATTTGTTTATGTAGTAATTCTCATCGCTATCTCTGCACTGCCATCGATCTCTACTATGACATCATTCAAATTCGATAATTGTTTCATGTTCACAAATAATAAACTGAAATCACTACTTAAAAGGACATTATAATTTAAACCAAGTAAGAACTATTTAATGAAAACACAATAAGATAAGGGAATTTCATTACTAATGTAATCACTTCTTGAAAGGACATTATAATTGAAACTAAGTAAGAAATATTTAATGAAAATAAAATAAGATAAGAGAAAGTCATTTCTAATGTACAAAAATTCTAGATAGATTTCAGTTTTAGCAAATACAATTTTTTATAGAAATGTTCAAAGTACTTTTTTCCTTGTAATTGTTGTTGTGAATCTGAATATGTAAGTATCATATTTTTCCTGGAAATTTAAAAATATTTTCTTTTAGTTCTAGTACATTAAAAAATATGGCCAAAAAGTGGTGGGGGCAAAAAAAAAAAAAAAAAAACATAGTTGGGCTATGTAATGCAAATATAATCGAATTACAATAAATAAAATGGAAATGTGTCTCTTAGAAGAATTATCATTGTCCTTAACAATACGTATTCTACTTGTATTCATTTATGTTGCTACGATGATATGAGTTAGATCAAATATACATAAATAAGAAAAATAATAGTTTCTAATTTTATAGCACATAAGTACTTCAGAATTAATAACTATATGACAGTAACGTATTTTGTTCAAACGTTTTTAGTATTATCACGTTATATAGTATTTGAAATTTTTACATCACTTCCACAAGACTTATCATATATTATATAAATGTTCTTAGTACTCGCATACAGAACAAACAATGCATTGTTTACCCATCAATAATGCTACATTTTTTTCACTTCAACTCTAAATCATAATCTTGCATGGTGTGCAACTACTAGAACAATACCGTACAACCTAGATGAGGATTCTATTTGTAACCAGATCCTCTGAAAACTAGTTTGACATGCATGACATGCATTCGTAACATGTATGCTAAAAAGATTGCATGATGAAAACCTAGAGAATGCTTCTATGGAAAACACAAGAAAAATCAGTGGTTAGCATTGTCACGTTAGCATATAAATAATGAACATATGTATTATATAATTACCAAAGATGAACTAGAAGATAAAAAAACTATAATAGTAATAATAATAAAAATAATCGAAATTAAACGGCTTTTGACCATGAATGTTTAAGTTGAATGCCTTGCTTTTAAAAATAAATAAAAGAATCAATGCAACATGTTCATAGATGCTTAATGTTTTTACATGCTTTGAATAAATTATTGATTTTTAAATATGATTAATTTCATTAATAAATAATAAAACATTAAAACTATAGTTTCAATAATTCCATTACCAATGTGGAATTTTTAAAAAGTAATAGCCATTTGTTACTTTTCTCCCCATCCGACGGTAAGAAATATTGTGTGGAGATTTGCTTACATGAAATTTTTAGTGTGCGAAAAGCTCCACAAAAGTAAATCTCTGCACACTTCTTTACATGAAAAGCTCTGTACGGTGTTAAAAATGTTTAAAATCAAGTTGGTAATTTTTTTTTAGAGATTTTTAACAATCTATCTTCGAGAACAAACTATTTTTCTCTTTTTCTTCCCTTTTTTTTTCCAAGAACACAATATGTTAAACATAATTTTAAGGATTTGGAAATTTTTTAGGAAATGTTGTTAGAGGAAATCAATGAGATCGTCAACTACCTTTTGTTGGTTTTGATTATGTTATCAATTCATGATATTGTGAGTTCTCTTACAATGTGTTATTTCTCTGCCAAAATGGTGATAGAATTGATGCATTTGAAAATATTTTGTAAAGCCGGAATAAATAGAGAATGTTGAAGAAATATGCAATTAATATTATTATTTTTGCTTCTACATAGTATATGATGGCATGTGTGGGTAAAAACAAGAATGAAGACCAAACAATGCTTATGCGAATTAATTTCTCAAACTCTTTCTGGACCAAGTAGTTTGAGATTCATTTCCATTACGTCATGCTTATATGAAGGTGCAACATGGAAATGCATAAATTTTTTTCCAGAGCTGTGATTTATGATATGCACAAATAGTTTAGTTTTTTTTTTCCGCAATGGACTTATTGTGAACTTCTGTACAAAATCATAAAAAAAAAAATTTGAAAATATGAAGATATGATTAATTACAATTAAAATAATACCAATAATATCATATATGTTAGATTAACCTATTTATAAATTAGTAACAACTTCCAATGTCAATATAGAAGTGGCTATACATTTTCACTATGTGCAAATAATGGTGACATGCATTATTTACAATTAAGAACATCATCAATAATATAAGCATAAAAAATGTTATTTGAAGCAACAATGTTAGCAATAAAAGCCTTTATTACAGGGTGAGGACAACAAAACAATGAAATATTTAAAGATTCCTCGGCACAATAAAATTTCTCTGCACTTTGGTACATTTGCCTAATTTTAGAAACATAACCATATACAAATATTTTGTTCAATGAAATACAATTTTGTAAAAAAAAAAATTGACTATGCACAATCCCTTTTCAATTGACTACTGAAGTAGAAAGTTTATAGAATAACCAACTCTCATTCTTGCTAGAATTTAACTCGCTTATGTTTCATCCATCTGAAAGAACATAATTGGAAGTGTATGTAGTAAAATTCTTCTCTTCCAACCATTGCTTTCCATGGGAAACATAACATTGTATTTATTAGAGAATAAGTATTAGTGAAAGATATATGTGTGAAACTATAGCTAGTATTACAATGGGGATCTCAAATTATTGGAATTGGAAGATGGCCCCATGGATAAACTTTTGATGCAACTACGATATGAAAAGAAACATATTTGAAGGTTGCCAACACATGCTTGAAGAAAATGCATAAGAAACTACGATCGTAGGCATCACTCCTCTGCATAAAAAAATTCAGTGGAGTCAGAGAGCCAAAGCTTGTGGCCAAAGAATCTTTTTAATACAACGGGGAAAATGAGTATCGGCTCCTGTGTTATTATTCATCATCGTCACCTTTATATTTATGTTAATTTATTCATTAATTTTAGTTGTGTGTTATGATGGTGTTTTTTGCACATTCAGAGCTCAAAATAAGATCTGCACTCCCACACTTGTTCCCAAAGAAAAAAAAATACAGTGCTGAGTGTTTAGTGCTAAACCATACAAGAAATGCAGAAAAGAGAAAGTGTTAGGTCTCTATATTACTAGTATAGTCCCTTATTGTTATTAGTGTAACCCCCTTATTATTATTATTGTACCCATGTAACCCCCATTTTGTTATTATTGTGCCCTTAAATTATTATTGTTAGGTCGGCTAGGATTACATTGTGGCCCACTAGGATTACATTATGGCCACATGGACTCCTATATATAGAAAGGAGATTTTGTAAATTGTATCATCCAAGAATTGTTCATTTATGTAATGTATTGGAGGTTGCCCCCTCGAAGTGGCTTATTTCTAAGGCGTTGATATCTCTTTTCTTCTATTTTTGGAGCTGGTTAAACCAAATTTGGTATCAGAGGTTTGGATTCTAGGGTTTCGCTGCTCTAAACAAGTCATCGTGGCATTTTCGCTATTAATTTTTTTTTCTACGAATTTTCAGAATCTGAAATTTTTAGGGTGCAAAGCTGAAATACTGAGGAAACTCGTCAAAAATTTTTAGATCTTTTTTCACAATATTTTCAGAGATATGATTTGTGGAAGGTAGTGCTTTTTCAGGCTCCCAAATTTCATCTCAAAGAGGTGATCATGGGAAAATATTCATAACTCTCTCTCTCTGAGCATTGGATTGAAGTACTGTAAAAAGTGGTCACAAGTACACAAACTGTAGTTTCTTGGCTATCAATTTCAGAGTTGAAGGATGAAACCATGACACGTGGCAAGTCGTACAAGTTCGCTCCACTGAACCAATCCATAATTAAGTCATTGTGGGAGATTGGACACAAATTTGTCTTGGAGAATCAAAATTAGGTTATATCTGTGTCATTCGAAAGAGAATTCAGAGGGCTACATTGGTACCCAAATTAAAATATTGAAATGCTGCAATCATAGATATAATCCAATTTCAATATCGAGCTCCTCAAAAGAAAGAAAAAGGTGTGTATTTTTTTTCCGAATTGCATAAGTCTTGTTTGAAGAATCAATTTGAATTGATTCCAAGGGCATATTGTAGAATAGATATTAGTATTGGGTTCTAAAATATGCCCTGTAAAAATAATTCAACACCCATTAATCCTTTAGAAGGCTCTACTATGACTCATGAAGATGAACAATTGCAACATGATCTATCTAAATTACAAGAGCAAGTGCACCAAATTTCGCTCTTGCAAAGAGCAACAAAAAATGAAATGGAAGTTTTGAATAAAGGCGTGGAAGCTAAGATGGATGGCATGGAAGCTGGCATGGAAGCTAAGATGGAAAACATGAAGAATGATCTAAAAGCAGACATGGAAGGTTTGAAAAAATTGATACAATAAATGTTTCATAATGGTGAAAAGATAGTAGAAGAAACTCATGATGAGAACAAAATAAATGTTAATTGTGATTTCAAAAAATCTAATGTTGGCGGGAAGAACCACCATATTCCAAAAATGGAGATGAGGAAGTTTGATGGAAAGGATCCTGTAACATGGGAACTACAAATGGAGCAATATTTTGATCTCCATAATGTGCAAAACACACAAAAGGTATGCATTGCAACTTTAAATTTAGAACAAAATACATTTTTATGGTATCGATGGCTTTGCTCCCGTAAAAAAATTGTCACTTGGTCAATTTTTACGGAGGAAATGATGGCAAATTATGAGGATACAAAGAGCAACACCTTATTTAGCCAATTGATAAATCTCAAACAAAAGGGCTTAGTGGGGGAGCACATTGAGGACTTCCAAAAATTGAATATAAGGGTAACTGATATTCCAAAGGAACACGGGATCAATCTCTTTATAGGAACTTTAAAGGATAACATTAAACATGAAGTTCAAGTTTTGGAACCAGATTCATTGGAGAAGGCATTTAGGTTGGCAAGAAAATTTGAATGTAAAATTATGGCGACAAGGAAGCCTACCACTCAATTCTATAAAGAAGGAACTATTGCTACGCCTAGATTTCCACAACCTAAAAGGTTGACACCACAAAAACTGGAAGAAAAAAGAGCAAAAGGGCTTTGCTATAGTTGTGATAGAAAATACACTAAAGGTCATAAGTGTGCTGAGAAGAAATTATTTTACATAGATTGTGAAGAGGAAGAATAAAATGAACAAGAAGAGGATATACACCAGGAACCAACTCTAGAAGTGGAAGAAATGAATCCGACCATATCGTGTAATGCACTGGCAGGAATTACCACTCCTCAAACTCTCAAGATAGAAGGACATATCAAGAAGAAAAAGGTAATAGTGTTGATTGATTCAGGTAGCACCCATAATTTTATTCATTGTAAGGTAGCCAAAGAATTAAATTGTTTCCTATACCCAACACCAGAATGTCAAGTGATGGTTGCAAATGGAGGAACTATAAATTTCTCTGGAAAATGCCATAATATCAAGCTAACCATGGAGGAATATGTATTGACTAGTTCAATGCTTTCCATTCCTATGGGAGGTGCTGATGTTGTACTAGGAGTACAATGGTTACAATCTTTGGGGACGGTAGCTTTTAATTTTCAAGAACTTTTCTTGAAATTTTTTTCAGAAGGAAAGGAAGTTGAATTACTAGGTATTGCAGGGAAGCCAGGAAGGATAATAAGCTCTAATGTCATGACAAAGCTTCTAAAGAAAGAACAACGAGGCGTAATTGCACAATTGTGCTCACTAGAAGTTCCGACATCAAAATCATCTATTTCTGCAGATCTCCAACAAGTCTTGGACAATCATTCCAAGGTGTTTGAAACTCCCAAAGGACTCCCACCTATTCGTGATCATGATCATGCTATTCATTTGATTCCAGGAAGTGTTCCTCCAAACATCGGGCCTTATAGATATCCTTACTTCCAAAAGAGCGAAATTGAACGTATGATTGCAGAAATTTTAGAGGCGGGTATAATTCAACCTAGTCAAAGTTCTTTCTCTGCTCCTGTAGTATTGGTACACAAGAAGGATGGATCATGGCGAATGTGTACGGATTATAGGGAGCTCAATAAGCTCACCATTAAAGATAAATTTCCCATTCCTGTGATTGATGAATTATTGGATGAATTACATGGAGCAATTTATTTTACAAAGTTGGATCTTCGTTCAGGATATCATCAAATTAGAATGAAGACTGAAGATATTCCAAAAATAGCATTTCGAACTCATGAGGGTCATTATGAATTTTTGGTCATGCCTTTTTGCCTTACCAATGCACCTTTTACATTTCAAGGGTTGATGAATTCCATTTTCAAACCCTTCCTTAGAAAATTTGTGCTAGTATTTTTGGATGATATACTAATCTATAGTAGGTCTTGGAAGGATCATGTTGAACATGTTGACAGGGTGCTCAAACTATTGCAGGAGAAACAATTATATACAAAAACATCCAAATGTTTCTTTGGAGTACAAGAGGTGGAATATCTGGGTCATATTGTATCTCACGAGGGTGTTAAAGTATACCCTAACAAAATTAAAGCCATTAAGGAATGGAAAGTACCCACAACCATAAGGTAGTTGTGAGGATTTCTTAGGTTAACAGGGTATTATCGCAAGTTTGTTAAGAATTATGGGAGAATAGCAACACCTCTAAAATCATTATTGAAGAAAGATGCATTTTCATGGACTCCTAAAGCAACTAAGGCCTTTGAACATCTTAAAGAGGCAATGTGCCTAGCACCGGTCTTAGCTACACCAGACTTCACAAAAACCTTTATTGTGGAATGTGATGCCTCAGGAAATGGAATTGGTGCAGTTTTAATGCAGGAAGGAAAACCCATTGCTTTTGAAAGTCGTCCAATCAAAGGAAAGTATTTACAGAAACCTATTTATGAGAAGGAAATGTTAGCAATACTGCATGCACTAAAGAAATGGAGAACTTACCTAGTGGGAAGACACTTCAAGGTAAAAACTGATCATGATAGTCTTAAACACTTTTTGGAACAAAGACTATCTTCAGAAGAGCAGCAAAAATGGGTCACAAAGATGTTGGGTTATGACTTTGAAATAATCTGCAAAAAAGGAAAGCTTAATGTTGTTGCAGATGCACTCTCAAGAAAGAATGAAGAGGTGGAAGCATTGCTTTGTGCCATTTCTATTATCCAATCAGATTGGATAACCGAAGCAAGAGATGAATGGAAGAAGGACAAAGATGTATGGACACTCATTCAAAAGTTGCAGCAAGATCCTAGTACATCTGATACATTTGGTTGGAAAAATGATTCCTTATGGTACAAAGATCGCTTATATCTTTGTAAGAATTCCCAACTAAAACAAAAGATTCTTCTGGAATTGCACACTTCTCCTTTAGGAGGACACTCAGGATTTTTAAAAACTTACCACGGGGTGAAGAAAGATTTTTTTTGGGATGGCCTTAAATCTGATATTCAAAAGTTTGTGGCGGAATGTTTGGTTTGCCAGCAGAATAAAGTGGAGACAATTAAGACCCCGGGACTTCTACAACCTTTATCCATTCCAAGTCAACGTTGAGAGGAGATTTCAATGGATTTTATCACAGGTTTACCTAAGTCCGAAGGAAAGAGTGTCATCATGGTGGTAGTTGATAGACTTACCAAGTATGCACACTTTTGTGCATTATCTCATCCATTTAAAGCAATTACAGTTGCTACTAAATTTATGGACAAAATAAAAGCTACACGGAAGCCCAAGGGTTATTCTGAGTGACAGAGATCCCATTTTTATTGGAAATTTTTGGACGGAGTTATTTTCTTGTTTGGGTACTCAATTAGCTCATAGCTCATCTTATCATCCTCAATCTGATGGTCAAACTAAGATAGTAAATAAATGTTTGGAAGGATATCTTCGTTGTTTTGTATCTGATAAACAAACACAATGGGTCAAGTAGTTACCTCTCGCTGAATGGTGGTATAACACTTCCTTCCATACTGCAGCAAAAATGACCCCATTTATGGCACTTTATGGATATCATCCACCATCCATCACATCATCTTTAAGGGAAAATTCGAAGGTTCAAGCGGTGGAAGATCACATCGAGCATCAGCAAGAAGTTCTCCAACTCTTAAAGGATAACCTGAATTTGGCACAAAATCGAATGAAACAACAGGCAGATCAACATCGCAGCGAGAGAAGTTTTGATATAGGAGATTGAGTATTTTTACGGCTACAACCATATAAACAAATGTCCCTCAAGCAAGCTAAGAAGGATAATAAATTATCGCCAAAGTACTATGGTCCTTACAAGGTGTTGCGAAAGATTGGTACTATGGCATACAAATTGGAGCTTCCTGCTTCTTCGCGAGTACATCCAGTTTTCCATGTTTCATGCTTAAAGAAGGTTATAGGTGAAAATCTTCCAGTTCAAACAATATTGCCAGAACTTGATGAGGAAGGAAAAATCATATTGGAACCGAAAGCGGTCACGGAAACAAGAACTTGACAACTACGGAATCGATCAATTTCAGAATATCTCATCAAGTGGAAGAACTTACCCATTGAAGATTCTACATGGGAGGATGAGAATTTTATACAAAAGCACCCAGAGCTACTCAAGCATTGAGGACAACACTTTTTTTGAAGGAGAGGGGCATGTTAGGTCCCTATGTTACTAGTATAGTCCCTTATTATTGTTAGTGTAACCCCCTTATTGTTATTATTGTACCCTTGTAACCCCCATTTTGTTATTATTGTGCCCTTAAATTATTATTGTTAGGTCAGCTAGGATTACATTGTGGCCCACTAGGGTTACATTATGGCCCCATGGACTCCTATATATAGAAAGGAGGTTTTTTAAATTGTATCATACAAGAATTGTTCATTTATGTAATGTATTGGAGGTTGCCCCTTCGAAGTGGCTTATTTCTAAGGCGTTGATATCTCTTTTCTTCTATTCTTGGAGATAGTTACACAACAGAAAGGCATAGGATGGCTCATTGTGTAGAGAATTGCATATGATCTATGCTTTCACATAATACATTTCTTGAAAACTGTATTTACAAACTATTGTTAATTTAGTAATGCACAACTTTACTTTTATTTGTTTTTAATGAGGTGTTGGGGCCCTTGTTTTGAAAAACCTTGTTTTGAACATTTTGAATTAGAAATAACAGCCAGATTTTGGGGTTGCGGAAAGAGGGCACATGGCAGCCGCAACCAGGTCGCAACCACACCAAACAGCAGAGCTACCAAGGTTGTGAAGGAACAGGCACATAGCGGAGGAAACTAGATGCATAAGTACAGATAAGGAGAAGATACAAAAGAAGAACGCAAGAGGAACACACAGATAATCAGAGAAAAGACAGAAGCTACTGAAGAAGGACATAAGAAGAACTAACAGTCACGATAGTGGGTGAATAAATAGCCGTCACCTAGAAGGAAGAAAAAAAGAGAGAGCGACTGAAGGAGAGAAAACGCATGCTGCAGCATGAACCCGGATTATGGATGAGGTCTCTGTAGTTCCTAGGGTTCTGTGGATGTACATTTCTGTTCCGCAAGGCATATGTATCAGATTTGTAAGCCCATCACAAAGCTATGTAACTATGGACTTGGCCAAGAGCTTAATATAATTGCAGGTTGCTGTCTATTGGTGTGATTCACATGCATGTGTGTTGGTTGAGATGCTTTAAAATTTTATTTGCTTAATATCTGTATGCTCTCTGAATGTTGGTGCGTATGTGATTCTATTTATGCGATCTAATCACTGATAAGAATGAGTTGCGGATCCGTTCCTTGCCATTGGTCTATTCCCCTTCTGCATTTGGTCGCGACACGCCTCGGGTGAGACTCTCTGCTCTCTGGAGAAGGGTGATAATGCTGGCGTGATCCTAGACTACAACAGATTCCTTTGTTGGCCACAACTCCTGAACCTAGGTCTTGCCCGCGAGACCTAATCACTCGCCAACAATGGTTCCGTTGCTGGGACCCGCATGATATGAGGGGATCTAGACCATGGTATCGCGGATCTTCGAAGGGGAGATATGGCGATGGTGGGATAATCATTTAGACCATTTCAGTGCTCAGCAAGCGGGGTTGACTAAGAAAGGGGAGGCAACGATCAATGAACTCATCCTTTTCTCAGATTTAACCAGTGATACGCACAAAATTTTCTGGGGAAAGTTCCCTACCAACCTTTACAATTGGTTGCAGAGGTTACAGACGAAGGTGCCTCAAGATGGCTCACGGAAGATAAACCGTAGGTGGGCGCACGGAGATCTGGTGGCTCTGCATCGGTTGAACACCGAGTTGACCCGCGTGGTGGATTTTTGGGTGGAGACCACATTGGAAGGATACATTGTGGAGTTTTCTGCTGAGTGCTATCAATCCTTCTCGAAGGCCGAGGCTATCTTCCGCTTTGGGCTAAGAGGGAAGCTTCTTAAGGAGATTCCGATGTGGATTAAAGCTCTGATGGTGGATGAAGGGTTGATATAATTCCACAAGACGAGTATGGAAGCGTAAACCACTGGTGCTGGGGGAAGGGTTGAAGGGACCGATGCCACGTAGAATGTGATGCGGGGAGTGGGGAATGGATGCTAAGGCCGCAAGGACGTTGAGGGAGCGACATGTACATCGGCGGGCACAGATTGCCGATAGGTGGCGAAGAAGGGTGATGTGAGATTTGAAAAGACGAGAGATAAAGAGGAAGAATCAGAAGGAGGTGCCTCAGAGGGTAGGAATTATGGACGCGGATACCCAGGGATGAGAAGGGACCGCTGTGGGAGTGCGATGGGTGCATGGGAGCCCATCCAAGCGAGCAAGGGAGATGGTGACGGATGAATATGATGAAGGTATGCAGCCCGAGGAAAGTTTCGATGGTGAATGGTATGTTGTGATGCAGCAGTTGTTTCAAGAGCGGACGACATTCAGTTCTCCAAGCTGCCATACTCCTCCCAATCTGCATGGCCAGGATCCCTACCTTCCCCTAGTACTTTATCAACCTTTGAGTAATATTTTCGTTAAATTCCAAGCATTGAGTCAATTGCCCAGTAGTTCAGTGTCGACGGCGACACCTGTTAGTAGCAGCATCACTAGTAGTATTGAATTCCCAAGTGGAACAATCACGCAACCAGGACCCAGAGGATTTATCTTAGTCAACCCACCGTAAGTGAACATGGCTGGGTATTTTACCCGGTATCCTGAGTTCTTGGGCCGGGGTAATGATGATGTAGAGCAACACTGGTATCTGTGCGAAGCCATTTGGAGGGCTCGGTAGACACTGGACGCAGGGAAACTAATAGAGTTCCAAACCACGCTCAAAGAAAGGGCTCTGTGATGGTTCATCAAGTGGTCCGAGGTCCACCCGAATCCCGTCATTGTGGACGTGAAGCGGGATTTTTTCTAGGAATTTAAGCTTCCCCAGACGGACCAACAGGGTCTATTCGAGCTCTGGGAAATTAAACAGAAGGAAGGAGAAACTGCATGGGAGCTAATGCAGTGATTCAAGGACGCGATCAGGAAACTTAGTTACCCGATCGATCTGAACCATCAGAGGGACTGGTTCATCAAGGCTTTGCTTCCCTTGACACGAACCCCCCTCACCCAACAGAAGATTGACAATCTGCAAGACGCTTTGGAGCAGGCCATGAAGATCGAGGCCATGGTGGGCTACCCTCAGGAATATCGGGGAGGGCCGGGCCCGCAGGATCCCTCCTTGGTGGGATTGCAGCATCAGATAGCTAGCTTGACAGAAAAGCTAAAGGAGATACAGCCAGTCAGACCAGCTAGGCCGAACGTTTGGTGCACTCACTGCCTGGTCGAAGGCCATGTCACAACTGAGTGTCCTCGGTTGCGTAGCGCGGGGGTGGGACCCTCGGTCGTGGCAATTCAAGGGGGGCCACCCACCGGGGGTGGTGCGGCGCTGAATCCGCAGGGGGTATACTAGCCGCAACAGCCTTATGCGGGGTTCCCCTCCCAACTCAACCCAACTGCCACGGAGTATTGTGATATTTGCCGGATGGTGGGACATCCACCTCGGATGTGCCCGATCCTACAAAAGTATTCCAACGTGCCAAAAAATGTATATTTTGAGTTTTACGCTTCCACGACTCACAACACTGAGCAATGTCGGGCTCTCGACGCACTCGCGGACCGGTTGGACCGACCCTCCTATAGGGTGAATGAGGCTCCTAGAGGAAGAGGGGGCAGGGTGCGCGGCGGCCGCGCTGGGGGGCGCGGGCCGGTGAAATGGTATAACTGTGACCAGGAGGGCCATGTGGCTCGCGAATGTCCCCTCCCTTACCATCCGTTGTGTTCCCAGTGCCGCATAAACACCCATGCGACAGAAGACTGTCCACAGCTCATCAAAAAGTGGGAAGAACGTGCACGGCAGAGGGGCACGAATTTGGTAAACGCCGAGCCACGTGCGGCTGCAACTCCGGCCATGTAGAATGTCACTATTATGATGAGGGGCGGTAAGAAAATGGGGGAGGATGCTCACGGAAAGGAGTTGGCACCAGTTGTCAGGTCAGCATCCCCGCATCGGGTAATCAGGCTCGAGGCACAAAAGAAGTATTTTCAGGAGGCGGTTGAGGCATTTTCTCAGCTGCGCAAAGTGGGAGGCCTGGAGGCATCCCTGCCGATAGATCCTGGGCCACAGCATGGCCCAGGAACCCTGATTGAAGAATGGCTCCAGCTATTCCTCAAGATTGTTGACAGTGCTGCTCTGCGGCGGCAGCTCAAGTGTACTTTGGAAGGGGCACTGCAGGGGAGGAAAGGATTGGGGGAACCGGTGGACACAGCCCCCCAATCGGTGCAGCGCATCAAGTGAAATAAGTGACGAATGGGTAAAGAGTTCTGGCTCAATACGCAGGTTGGGGGATTCCAAATCAGCGACACCATGCTTGATTTAGGGTCTGACTTCAACATCCTACTGCGCAAGACATGGGAGGCTCTCAGAAAGCCACGGCTGGCCTACTTGCCCATCCAACTTAGAATGGCGAACCAGTACTGCATTCTGCCGATTGGCCGACTCGAAGGTGTTGAGGTCGACATTGCAGGGGTAAAGACTTACACCGATTTTGAGGTTATTGATATTATGGGAGACGAGGATCCTTACCTTGCCTTGTTAGGTATCGATTGGGCTTTCGAGAATTATGCTATCATCGACCTCAAAAAGGAGCTGATGATCTTTGAAGATGGGGAGGTCCGGATCACTCAGCCTCTCGACCCATATTAAGGCCCGAGGTATACCGAGACGGTGGATAACCGGGAGGATGCTCAGATGATGGACCACCTCTACCAGATGACTGCAGGGAAGCGGGAAGACTATATTAACCCGACCGTAACTGGCTCTGTAAGTTGGAGGAGTGTCCAGAGCTCGGAGCTGGGATCCGAACTCGCATGGGAAGACTGGCAGCAGGGGGGGTATGAGACCAGCACGCGGAGATGTGCTCATGTTGGCCGCGTCAGTTGGATTGGTGCTGAGTTCATAGAATAACCCACCCTATCAAACATGCAAGCTGTCAATACCTTTATTGCTAAGGTTGAGGACATGGTGCCGGAAGGGAGCAGACTACCCCTTTTGGACGTCGCATTACAATCTACAGTAGCTTGGTGGTGGAAAAATCACCGCAATACCTTGTCGTGGTGGAGTATTGTGGCGGACATGTTGCGGGCACGGTTTAAAGAAGATGAAGGCCCTCGAAGCAGGCAGTGGGACTCTGGGACTTCCAATCCACAGGACCACTTGCGGACCTGTGAGGAGCAGTGGCGAAGTATAGGATACTCGGAAGAGCTGTAGGCTCATTGGTTTGTCCACTCTTTAGACACCATCCCCAACGCATGGTACTTGGAGGAAAAACGGAAACGAGGGACTAGTTATTGGACGAAAGTCGCGCGCAAATTTGCGCGGTGCTTCTCTTTCGTGGGAGACACAGAGTTGGAATCTCAGGCATTGCACGCTCTCAGGGCGATACTATTTTTCCACGATCCGTAGACCGACGGCTGCACGCTACCCGCCCGTCCTAAGGCCGTGCGAGTGTTGGTTTTCCAAAGCATTGACGGCGATCCGGAGGACGATGGTCTAGAGGACCTGAGGCACCTGTATTTCGAAGAGAAGGAAGGCGAGTGGAACGTTAACGAAGAGCCGGCCACCGAGGGGGTCCATTTACGGCCGCTGAAGACAAAGAAGCTAAACATCGATACGGAGGAGAAGCCTAAGTTGGCTACAGTGGGTGATTACTGGGACGAAGAGACGACCAAGGAGATTTTCAGCCTCCTCCAGGAATATGAGGACTTGTTCCCTTCGTCAGTAGTAGATCTGAAGGGCATCAAAGGCGACCTTGGCGAAATGTGCATCGTGCTGAAACCAGGTGCCAGGCCTGTGAAGCACCGACCCTACCGGTTGAACCTGCGGGTTAAAGAGAAGGTTAAGATAGAAATCGATAAGATGCTGGCCACGGGTCTAATCTTTCCCGTGGAGGAAGCAGAGTGGGTGAGCCCTATCGTCATCCAGAATAAGAAGGACAAGGTGGAGATACGTGTTTGTGTCGATTATCACAGTCTGAACAATGCCTGCATTCATGATCCGTTTCCCACCCCTTTCAGCGACGAAGTGTTGGACCATGTTGCGGGGAACGAAGCCTACTCTTTCACTGATGGATTTTCGGGCTACCATCAGGTGCGTATTGTGGAAGAAGATAAGTCAAAGAAAACATTCACCACCGAATGGGGGTCGTTCGCATACCACGTCATGCCGTTTGGCTTGAAGAACGCTCCGGCCGTGTTTTCCTGGTTTGTCATCGCCGCCTTCCGAGAGTACATTCACAAGTTCTAGGAAGTCTACATGGACGACTGGACTGTCTATAGTTTATTAAAGAAACACGCTACCCTATTGAGGGTCATGTTTGATCGGTGTCGCCAGCTACAGATTTAATTGAACTTAAAGAAATGTATTTTTTCCATTCCGTTCGGCATGTTGTTGGGACATGTGGTATGCAAGCAAGGGGTTTGCATCGACCCCGCCAAGGTTGCAGTGATCGTACACATGGAAGCCCTCGATATGGTGAAACAGTTGCGGGTATTGCTCGGGCACATGGGATACTATAGGAGGTTTATCCGCAACTATGCCAAGATCATTGCTCCGTTAGAACAACTTCTGTGGAAGTCTGCAATCTTTCAGTGGACGGAGGAGTGTCAGGTAGCCCTGGACACCCTGAAGGAAAAGCTGGCGTCGACGCCTATTCTAGTTCATCCAGACTGGGATAAGAAGTTCCATGTGCATATCGACGCTTCCAGTATTGCACTTGGGGCTGTCTTGGCACAACCCGACGATACAACAGTTGACCACCCGGTCTACTTCACCAGCCGCAAACTGTCCAATGCAGAGAAGAATTACACCACGACCGAGAGGGAGGCGCTGGAGATGGTGTACTCTCTTCAGAATTTCCACCACTATCTTCTAGGGGGCAAGTTCAAGTTCTTCACGGACCACTCTGCCCTGAAGTACCTGGTCAATAAGCCTGTTCTGGAAGGACGGATTTTCCGTTGGCTTCTGCTATTTCAAGAATTCACGTTCGAAGTAATCGTCAAGCCCGGGAGGTTGAATGTCAGGCCCGATCACCTATCTAGGTTGGAGACAGGGGAGAATGATGGCTCCCTTGATGATCAGCTGCCAGACGCTGACCTCTTCCGAGTCGAAGCTGTACCAGGTTACTTGGCCGACATTGCCACCTATCTGACCACAAGGAAATGCCCTCAGGATTACACCCTGCTCCAGAAATGGCATTTGGTCGTCCATGCCGCCGACTACCAATTGATTGCGGGGTAGCTATACAAACTAGGCCTCGATGAGGTTTTGTGCAGATGCGTCCTTGACCATGAACGGGAAGCGGTAATGTAGGAATGTCACAGTGGTGTTGCGGGAGGGCATGTGGGTGCAAAACCCACTGCAAGAAAGGCGCTCCAAGCTGGCCTGTGGTGGCCGACAGTGCATACTGATTGTAAGGTCTACGTGAAGCGATGCGATGTCTGCCAGCGGACAGGAAGGCCCTCTCACCGGGACGAGCTTTCGTTACACCCAGTGCATGTGTTGCGGCCGTTTGAGAAGTGGGCTGTCGATTTTGTGGGTCCCATAGCCCCGGTCGCCAGACACTCCAAGGCCCGGTACATCATTACCGCCATGGATTACCTCACCAGGTGGGCTGAGGCAGCAGCAGTACACGACTGCACAGTGGATACTGCTACCCGATTCATTTTTGAGCACATCATTTTCCGATTTGGCTGCTCGCGAAGCTTAACCAGTGATCAGGGTACGCACTTCATTAATGACACGGTCAAGACACTGCTGGACACCTTCATGGTTCAGCATCACAAGAGTAGCCTGTATCACCCGCAAGCTAATGGTACGGTGGAAGCCTTCAATAAGATTCTTGAGAAAGGCTTGACTAAGATTTGCAATGCCCAGCATGATGATTGGGACGAGCGCCTATCACCGAAATTATGGGCCTATCGGACTACGGTGAAGCGCTTGACCAATCAAACATCGTTCTAGCTCGTGTACGGCCGGGAGGCTGTGATCCCCGCCGAGTTTATTGTACCAAGCCTGTTGATCGCCACGTCTCTGAATTTTTCGGAAGAGGCCTCCCTCCAGGAGCGCCTCCATGAATTACAGGAACTGGATGAGGCCCGCTTCCTGGCCGAATTCCACCAGAAGATTCAGAAGGACCGGCAGAAAGCGTGGCATGACCACCACATTAAGAAAAAAACCTTCCAGGTTGGTGGCAAAGTTCTTTTATACGATAGAAGGTTTCAGAAGTTCCCAGGAAAGCTCCAGATGCACTAGTTGGGAGCCTACTTTTTTATCGAGATTCGCGACTCCGGAGCCATTCGGTTGGCACAGCTGGATAGTACAGTTCTCCCTGGGTGGGTGAATGGCGCATGCCTAAAACCCTACCAGGAGTAAGTACCTTTCATTTCTCCTCAATAAATCTCGCACCCGAGAGCACCCGTAGCGTAGCATAGTTGAATAACTCTCCCGCAACCGGGATTAGCATAGGAGGTATTCTCTGTTCATAGGTAGTGTGTCAATAACCGCTCAGTTGCGGGGTCTGCACCACAACCGACTATGGTTGGGGCAGCGCTTGTCCAGCGTGTCATCCCTATAGGATCCATACCAGTCCCCACGTTAGTCCAGCTCAGTCCACCCACGTACTTGTGTCAGTCTGTAGGATCGCCTAGATCTGCATCATTAATTACCATAATTGGCAGTAACCGTGCCGTCATCATTTGGCCATCACCCGTAGTAACCTTAGCCATCACATCTGCCCATTTCCCCATGCCACCGTCAGCAACTGTCACAACACTCATTGGCATGCGATTGATCGCACGATTATCGCAGAAAGAATGCCAGTAGGAATTAAATCGTTAGGGGGTCTCATCAACTCCACTCATGCCAGGTGCTGACATAACTTGCATGGACACCAAAAGCATGATAATGCTGGACCCATTCGAATTATCAATTGCAGCCACACCAGAGCCGTTGAATTCTCAAAACGCACTGCACTAGGAAAGGCGACCAAGGAATATTCTACAGGTCTATCAGCGCCGGGCCAAAATGCCGAAGGCTGTCCCAGCCGTCATTGAACCAGAGCTTGACACTCGGATTGAAAAGACCAAGTCCCTTGTGGGAAAATATGATAATGCAGCCTTGATTGATGCCAACCTCTCAAATGTTGTTGAATTTCCATCCCTCCAGTGGTAGGCATACATGGAGCCCTACTATACTGCAGCCGACAACTCCACCAACTGCCTGTTACCAGAGTTCAGGGGCCTTCAACACTCGTCCCTGATTAACTTGAGAAATCTTCTGGTCTTTGGCACCACGGGACCGGTTCTGCAGTGTACACGCTTCCTCCTCAGCCGAATTTAGAATGGGTCCTTGTGGCTGACCCAGGAAATTCCCATTCACGCCGAAGATATTCATCTCCTCACAGGGCTTTCGCAGATGGGCGCAGACGTCTCAATGGCCTATCAGAACTCCTCCAAGCGCGCACAAAAGTCAGGCGATGCGGACCTCTATACCAAATATGGCACTCGCAGGGGGGGGGAAAGGAGCCAAGATCGACCTCATTAACAAGCCCGAGATTCGATTCGCCTGTTACCTCATTGCCAGCAAGACAATGAGGCATTACACCAAGGGCGAATGCACTCTTGATACTATTTCTATTGCTGAGCACTATGTCCAAGGCACCAAACTGAATTGGTGTTCCTTCTTGTTAAAAGAGCTGTTCGATGCGTGCGAGGAGAATTATAAGTGCACAACTACTTTTATTTATGGCTATTTGATTATTGCTTTTTCCATGTGGAAATGGCACACTCCACACATCCGGTTCCCAGCAGAGATCCCCAAGGGCCATCCCCTCACAATGAAATTCACTCCATGGCAGGTCTCAAATGACCCCAGTACCAAACTGGTGAATGCAGATGCATTTTGGTCCTGGTACCGGCTAATGACGGATGTGGTGGCATGCTAGAAACGGGTGCCCAAGAACCTGTTGGATGAATATAGCGAGCAAGTGTGGTTCGGGGTAAGTCACAAGCATACTTACCTCTGACCCGCTTGCGTTCCGGCGGACACCTTCCGAATGACGCCATTGAAATTTCAGCTGGACAATGCTACCTTCCATCATGAAGTCTGTTCATGGCTGGGGGTCACAAAGCACATGTGGGACGGGCTCCCCAGATATAATTTTGACAGGATGGCACCAGTGCAACAGCTTGCCGAGACAAAGGTGGCAGCTCCATCACAAGAAATCCTTGAACCGCTCATCCCCGTCATCCGCCACTTCAATACCCAGGTACGGAATCTCAATGCGGTGGCTCAGGTTATTTATAGCGGTGCTGCTCCGTTTCCTTTATTTTCTGAATTTTAGCTCACTCGCTCCAATTCACACCCCTGTACCGCTTCACTCACCTCCCCCATCCCCACTATCATGTTTACCTCTGCTGATCCACTCACGACCCCGATGGGCGAGACGAGCAGGCCTAGGGATCCGCCCGAGGCCCCTCAAGCTAAGAGGGCCCGCACGACCGAGGAAAATCCGGTGGTGGACCTCACTGCTGATGATCCACCACTGCCCCCAAGCACAGGGGTGATGATTAATGAAGAACCCCTCATCAACCCATCCAAGTTCATCAATATTCACTTTCCACACACCCCCACCACACTTTCCATCGCTCCATCCACCGTTCATCCGCCTGCCACTTCATCCGCCCCGTCTAATTCCTCGGCTACAGTGTCCGACCCCATTATCTGGGGACTCATGGGTGGGGACCGCAGGGCTGAGGTTGACTCTGGTGCTGCCAAATTCATACCACCGATCGACCCAGTGGTCGAACCCCACCCCCCTTTCACTGATATATTCACACAGCAGCTGCGCACCGGGTCTGATTCTGCTGAGGTTTCGCCTGAGGCCACAGTCCCTCCACAACCGGGCCACATTGATCAGCAAGAACCACCGGATCTGAATATGGTTGACTCTGCACATCCAGAGGCCATGCCCTTCTCAGCTCCTAAGCATGTCACTCGATCAGTTTCCGGTGGGCAACCGTTGCCGGAGCGACTGCTGGCGCATAGCGCTTCTGGGACCGCCACCTTCCAGCCTGAAAATCCAGCTCAGCTGTACTTACTGATTCAAAGGGCGGCCCAACAAGCCAAAAGATTACATTTGGGACTCCAGCAGCAGTGTGCCAAGAAGCAACACCAAGTTGTCGTGCTTACTGAACAACGTGACCAACTCCGAACAGCACGGGAGTAGATGGAAGCAATGATCACCAATGTCACCCGGATGTTCTCCGAGTTCTGGCCCTCCCTAGAGCCTCACTACCCCCTGTTGCCTCCCGAAATCGTTGCGGCCAGCCTCTCCGAGCAAGCTATCCACCTCCGCATTGACATTCAAGACTTATACCGGGAGAATCATGAGCTTCGTGCGGCGTTAGCGACCCATCCCGTGCCACCCGAGCCCGAGGTCGACTATTCAGCCCAGGTGGCCGCCAAGCAGGGCCAGGTAGCTCAGATGCAGGAAGCACTTCATTCCACATCACGAGAGGCTCGTGACCTCCTGAAGGGCCTTCAGGAATGCTCCCTGGCACTCACCGTCAAGATCCAGCCGATTTTAGCCCAACTCCAGCAGGTTTCAAGGGAAATTCAAGAGGCTATGGACCCCGCAAGGCTGGATCAATTATATGCCCAGGCTGATGAACTTGAGGCACAGCTCCAACACACAGAGGCTTGCTCGGCGGAGGCCAAACGCATCACTCGTGAGCTCTGGCCGCCCCTTCAATCTAGCGCCCGGACCATACAACAGCTCGTAGCGGCAACCGAGACCCAGATCAGCAAAATGTTCGGAGTTGTCCCAATGCCCATCGAGGAGTCTGTTGTCACCAAGCTCGCTGAGGAAACAAACTCGATCATCTAGGGGTGGCAGCAAGCTGTGTCAGATTTTACTGACCTTCAAGCTACAACGTTCCACAGGGTCCTGGAGTTGGGGCCCTTGTTTGAACAACCGCCTGAAGACGCACAGCAAGGATAGGAACAAGCTGAAGGCGCACAGCAGGAACGACCACAGGATGAAGGCACACAGGGCGAACAGGGCACGGGGTCAAGCAGGGCAATGGAGGTAGAAACCGTGATTTGTGATTGACTCGGGGACGAGTCAAGGAACTGTGGTCGGGGCCTGTTGGGGCCCTTGTTTTGAAAAACCTTTTTTTGAACGTTTTGAATTGGAAATAACGGCCAGATTTTGGGGTTGCGGAACGAGAGCACATGGCAGCTGCAACCAAGTCGCAACCACACCAAACAGCAGAGCTACCAAGGTTGCGAAGGAACAGGCACATAGCGGAGGAAACTAGATGCATAAGTATAGATAAGGAGAAGATACAACAGAAGAACGCAAGAGGAACACACAGATAATCGGAGAAAAGCCAGAAGCAGCTGAAGAAGGACATAAGAAGAACTAACAGTCGCGACAGCGGGTGAATAAATAGCCGTCACCCGGAAGGAAGAAAAAAAGAGAGAGCAACCGAAGGAGAGAAAATGCATGTTGTAGCAGGAACCCAGATTATGGATGAGGTCTCTGTAGTTCCTAGGGTTCTATTGATGTACATTTTTGTTCCGCAAGGCATATGTATCAGATTTGTAAGCCCATCGCAAAGCTATGTAAATGTGGACTTGGCCAAGAGCTTAATATAATTGTAGGTTGCTGTCTATTGGTGTGATTCACATGCATGTGTGTTGGTTGAGATGCTTTAAAATTTTATTTTCTTAATATCTGTATGCTCTCTGAATGTTGGTGCATATGTGATTATATTTATGCGATCTAATCACTGATAAGAATGAGTTGCAGATCTGTTCCTTGCCATTGGTCTATTCCCCTTTTGCATGTGTTCGCGGCATGCCTCGGGTGAGACTCTCTGCTCTCCGGAGTAGGGTGATAATGCCGGCGTGATCCTAGACTACAGCGGATTCCTTTGTTGGCCACAACTCCTGAACCTGGGTCTTGCCCGTGAGACCTGATCACTCGCCAACATGAGGTGTTATATTTTAGCGATAAATAACTTCATTTTATTTTATTTCAATCAATGGCCTTTTTCTATTTTAAGAAAATATTAACCTTCATAAGTAAAATAGATAATAATTATGAACGAGAGGAAAATGGTTAGCGGTTAATAATAAATGAATGAAAAAACGACTAGCTATGTAGAAGTAGAAGAATATGTGTGAAAGTGGCCTTCATTGTGCATGTGCAGAGTTGGCAATAATGACATATTGCAAGAGTGGATATAAGTTTTGAATAAGGATGAAATGTGGACCCCACACTAACAATGAAATGTGGATCCCATGTTGCCTTGATCAATTAATTAGCGGTAGAGGTAGGGAATATGATGCATCCCAGCTATTGATCTCTCTTTGCAAAGAGTGAGCTATGTACGGGAGAATGGGGTTGCATATGGAACATCATTCACATAATCAAAATCAATTTTATACTATGTTTGCATTTAAAACTTTTGCATATTTAGATAATAATGTTAGTGGTTAACGTGTTCATAATATCTTGCTTTTGTTTCTTGGGTTATTGTTGTCTTGTGTAGAAATATAGGTCACCCACATGTGTATTGAAAAGTGCACTCTGAAAAATATATTTATAATAAAATATGCATTGTTATTGTGCCAAAGTGCTAACCAAACTTTCAAGTGTAATTGTGCATACCTCCATGCTCTTCATAGTCTACCAATATAAAATTTAAAATGCACTAACTCCAAAAGGTTTGAAAACACATTACAATTAAAAAATGCCTCTGCACTTGCATCATTCAACATAAATTCCACAAATATTTTATTCCATGCATGCATTTTTTCTCTGCATATCCTCTGCTCATGAACAACTACCTCCGCGTAGTTATTTCCATACTCAATAATTCTCCCTTCGATTACTAATTGAAATTAAAAATTATTCTTAATTAATGTGGGTTTCATATATCATGGGGAGGAAGAAATCATTGATAAACAAATTTCTAAATAAGAATTAAAAGGGATATTTGTGCATTTATTATTTTAATAAACTTTTCCCAATGCTTTTGGCATATTGAATCCTCTTCACATATGCATTTGTTTTGTGCACGTGGTTCTTCTGAGCAACTAGTTCCACACAAACACATCCGCATAACTACTTTTGTACTTTTGAAATATGTTACTAAATAATAAATAAAAAGGATATTTATATATTTATTATTTTAATAATCCTTGTGCAGATTTGTGCTTGAGCGGAACTTCCACTCTATAGGTAGCTCTGCACACTACTTGTTCACATAAGCAATGCTTCGTAAACTTCTTATTCCTACTGAAAAACTTGATAATTACGGTAAAAGGTACTTAACCTTTGTTTTTTTATTTTGAACTCAGAAATTTCATTCACACTGTCAAAAAGGTTTCATTGGGAACCCAATTCAATATATACAAAAAAAAAATGATTATCACTTTGCAGTTATCTTCGACTTGGCATTATTTCAAAGCAATGAAATATTAAATCTAGAACTATGATTTTTAGAGCATTGAAATATTAATATTAATGTATATTTTCAAAATTAATACAAATGTAAATCTTTGACTCTTTCATTATTATTTTGAAAGAATTAAAAATTTAATATTAATATATAAACTATTACTAGTTAACTTAATCGACAGAACGAAAAGGTCCATTCAAATTTGAAACTACAAAATGTCTAATGTTGATGCTTATTACTTGTCTCTTGTTCACATTTGTTTACTAAAAGTCTAATGTTAATACAATTCTAGTGAGGAATGCATAAATAAAGTCCAAATTTTTTTTGTACGAAGCATTCTTGTGCCTTTTTTTACCTCTACATATAGATTTTATGTGAAAATGAAAAGGCTTAAATTATGCAACGAGACAACCCTTGGGAAAAAGCACAAATGCCATTGAACACCTCTTGTAAATTGATTATGGTTTCTGCGCTCCAACAAAATCAACTTCTTTTTCACTAAAACTTCTTTCATAAATTGATTAAAGGTTGTGCTCTTCACACAATGAAAGCCGTGTTTATGGTTTTATTTGTGTAAATAGGTAGGTATATTTGCAGAAATATTAATGAAGTCCATTGTGTGGAGGAATATTTTATTCTTTCATTTTGTCGACCTATTCACTCTGCACAATGAAATATTCCTGCATAGGAAAACATGTTCGCAAAAAGATCCACCACTAATTAATTCATTAAAGTTTAGATAGTGCAACACAAAACTAATCAAAAATAGAATTGCGTAAAATTTTTATATCACTTTGATTTTGAAATAAAACAAAAAACTTACGTTATGTACAATACACAGATATAAAGAAAACATAATAAACTCCTTTTAGAAGTACCATACTTCAGAAAAATTCAAAAAATATGACAAGAATGAACGTTATTTATGTTTCATATAAAGAAAACTATTTTTATGTTTCATGTTATTGACATATATGTATCGATGACATTTAATACAAGTGCTCAAAGATTAAGTTTGTAACATTAGGCAATACTATCACAGTAAAAAGTACAGTATTGATTTTCAAACTTCAATCATCATAGATATGACTGAAATAAATAAACAAAATACAAATGCATACACTATCAGATGGAAAGAATTAATAACTTTGATTATGAGCGAGAATCGCTTGTATTAGTCATGAAAATTCTCAATGGCTTAGTTCATTAGCTCATTCATTATGCTATTATGGAATATTCTCTTTATCTACCAGCTCTAGCATCCAGGAAAAATAAATCCGTGAACCATAATATGGAAAGAGGGAACTGAAAAAAGAAAACAAGGAACTAAATTTAACAACTAGAGTATGTGACATTAATAAAATTAACAAATCACAAAAATTGAATACTATTAAATAAAAAATTAATCTGCAAATATTTAAGGACAATTACAATTTTTCAAAGCATATGCGCTCATTGTTTCACTATCATGTGTCTTTTCGATGCATCTCCTATTGAACCAATGTCTTCAACTTAGCTTGGATTAATTATTTCATTGGTCCCATTGTAATCTCTAGCTTCACATGTTGATTGAGTAATTTTTTTTAATCTCCAATGCCTCTTCTTGTAACTAAGTAGTTAACTCAGATTTGTTGTCATTAATACTAAAAAATCCAACTAGCCATTTTCTAATTTCTACTTAAGTAAAATTAGTTGCATCATCAAACTATTTTTCCATTGATTGTTTTCTCTTATCCAATTCAAATTTCAACATATATTTTGTAATAAATTCAAAATTTCTTACAATGCATGGGTCGTCTTCATCCTGAAAAAATTGCATTTCATTTAGAAAAACATCACTTCTCTTATTCTTTGTTCTCTCACATTGACAAATAATGTTTTCTAGTGTATTGATCCTTTTGGAGGAGCCAATTTTGATTTTCCTCATTCGATTAGCATTTGGATGTTATCTATTCTTCTTTTCCAGATCAGAGAGAAATTCAAGCCTTTGACTAAAATCAATTAATTCATTGTTAATGAAATACTTGTCTTCGTTAATATTAATTCTCACCAAATTGAAAAATGAGTTGATTTCCTATGCTAACCATAGCAGAATAGAAACTGCCTGCAATGCATGTTCAATGGTTTCTAACCTCTAGAATATATTACCGACAATATGAAAATTGACTACATTAATGAGTTGCAAAACTCTAATAGATCCATAAGATGTGCTAGCAATGGGAATTGCATATCATTGTGTTTGTAATGTGACTGCAGTCATCAAAAAAGGACCCAAATTTAAAGCATTTTCTAGCATTTCTATTGTTGCTTTCAATACCAGGTTCTTTGCTTTCCGTCACTCAATAAACACTACAAACACATTCCCGATAGCTTCATGCAATGTCAAAACACAAGTGGCTGCAATTCCAGACATATGAACATTCATTTCTTCTTTATCAATAAATTTTTTATGATGCATCTTTACTTTGTCAATTTTCAATATTTTATTTCCTCTATTATATTTTTCATATTGAAAAGTGGTAAACTTATCATAGAAAATAGAAAATCCTTTGGAAATTTTCTCTGTTATTTTCTAATTTTCATTCAAAGCAATACTGGCCCAATAAGGTAATCTAGTTTCAATCTCCTCATTGGTAGCTTCTTGACTACTTATTTTCAAGAAAATTTTTCATTTTTCAATGCAGACATCTACATTTCCTATGGAATAAACATTCTATGAGGCTCCTTGTCATATCCGACAGATGATAGTTGACTGTGAATTATCTATGCAACTCCAATATATTTTGTTTTATCTCATTTGAAGATGAATCCAAATAAGTTTCATATATGGAAATAAAAGGTTGTGTAGGTTTTCAACCTCTTTTTTTTTTCATTTTGTTTTAGTGGTAATACTTTCTTCTTCAACAATTTCTCTAATAGTCATTGCCACTTGATGATTATTGCTTGAATCTGTGTGACTCTTTTCGCTTTCACCTACAAATTTTGTCAACAAGATCTCACATTTGATGGCGCCTAGATGTGTAATAAATAGGCTTTTTCGATCAATGTCTCATCATATTTTAGCTTCTTTTAAATTAAAACAATGCAAATACTTCACAAAATATGCAAGGTGGCTTCCATTCATCACGATTACTTGTCTAATAATAAATGAAAAGGAATACATTTTTTTTTTTGTGGTTTTTTTGCTCAAATTTAACTTGTCAATCATAGTATTTCCTACATACTTTGGGAACAAAATACATATCCATAAGAATCCTTGGACGAAATAGTGGTTTACCTTGAAACTCATAAACTCAAATAACTGTATTATTCCCTGTTTCTTCATGTATCATTTTCCCCCAAAGGAAAAATTTTGCTTCGGGAGATATTCGATGGGGCTATCGTCTAGTTATCATGTAAATAACTTGCTTTACAAAAATATCCTAGTTAGACAAAATTTTGAAATAGCTTCCTGCTTCCACAATATGGGATAGTAGATCTACATCGGTTCTTTAACAAAACTAAAATTAGGGTTATGTGGTAACTCATCAGAACTATGATTTGAAATGACGGTTGTTATTAGATGCTCCATCATGAAGAACCTACCACTCTTGAAAAAATTTACTAATTGAAAACACAGTTCATTTGAAATAAGATCAACCTAGTCGAATACACATTTTTTTTAATATCAATAATGGAGCACATAGAGGATGGAAATTGGGACATTGGCCATATTTTCTTGGGCCATTAAAGGCTCATATAGTGAACATAACTGTCTAAAAAAAGTAATATCTAGAGAGGAAATATCAAAAGGAACCTTAGAAACTAGTGAAACAAACTCTTGTATGATTTTCAAGCCACCTACCTATGATTCTAAAAAACTATTTATTTTTGAAAAATCTAAGCACATCTTCAGAATTGGTAGTTTCAATATCCTCCTAAATTCTTCTGAAGTCAAAGAAATACGAGTACCTTTGGATGGTAACCTAATTATTTTTTTTGTTAAATAAAATTTATCTACAAATAAATAAATGATTTCTCTGAAATCAAATACTTTTGGAATGCACGCAACATTCACTAATCTAGTAAACCAAATATTATCACTACTCTTCTCCTGCGCAAACAAATTGACATATCACTGATACATCGTTGACCACTAAAAGCTCTAATTTATCAGTGCAAGTGAGTCAATAGTATCAATGAAAATAGCTTCTTTCCTTACCCTCGAAGCCAATTATGCTTTGTACTTTTAAAATATTATATCAACTAACAACGTTTTCAATGCACTTTAGGTATAGATCATTGATATGTTAAACAAACACCACTTGTTACTACTCTACCTGTGAAATTACTTCTACATGACACCTTAAATATATAAAAATTTACTATATTAAAGTCTGCATTTATGATAAATAGTAGAAAATATTTTTCTTAATCTAAACATGCTATAATTGTGGAAAGAAAACAGTAGAAATTTCAACACGATTTTTATAAAACTAGGCACGATTTCTTGGAAAATCGGATTATAGTTTTTTGGAAAATAGGATTATAGTTTTTTGGGAAATTAGATTAGAAAAAATGAAATAGATACAAGTTCACATGTAAAACATTATCTAATAATTATTGATATAACTGGTAAAAAGTTTCAGTATTAGAATAGAGCAAACATAAATCCATTTTAATTATCATTCGTTATGGAACATTAGCTAAAATATAAAAGTTAAAAGAAAATAATAGAAAATAGGTGTTCAATTTTTTTTTTGGGTATAACGTTTGAGAAGCCAAGTCCATACAACATCCCATGTGAAACATTATCTCCAATTTTTTACATAATTAGTAAACATACAGAGAGATATAATAGGTAGTAATTAGAATTCAAATAAGTTATGATTACAAAGGCATTGTCCAAAAAATAACCTTTGTTGCATAAAGAATTTATGAAAATTCTAATACTTCAATCTCAAAGCTAAATGAATTTTCCCAATGGGAACTGCGATTGCAATCTCGTAGGATGTAATCTATAAAATTCATATACAATAGGTTACAAGGAACTACGTTTAGGAATTAGATTATTCCATCATAACACACACATAATATTTAAATAGAAAAATTCTTTGATAACAAAAAATTTTATTCCAATGTACTAAAACACTTACAATATGCAAAAACACAACCTAATATTCTTTATCCCTTAGTTATCTCTAGCAATTAGGCTTCTTGCAACAAATTCCTTCACTTTAGCTTCAATTTATTCTTTCATTGGAGTAGTGACAATTTCTTTCTTAATAGTTAATTGAATATATCCTTCTCAAATTCTTTTTCTTCTTATTGAAATTGAAAAACTGAGGTAGGGTACTCTTCATTTACACTAACAAAAGTAATTAGCCATTTGCTAATTTCCTTTGCACTAAAATCAGTTATAACATCGAACTTCATTTCTTGTGATTGTTTTAGCTTCTTCAAATTAGCCATTAGCTTGTAATTTGCAATAAATACAGACTCATATGTAATACATGAATCATTTAAATCCTGAACAATGGCTACCACCTTGAGATACAAATCTTCTCTTCGATTTCTATGTCTCCACACTAAAAAATAATGTTTTGATTTTACGAGATCATGTAGCCTTGTTTCCCCTCATCTGATCAGAATCAGGAAGCCATTTTTTATCTTTTTCTAGCTCATACAATGAATCAATCTTCTTTATTAAATTTAATAGGTCATTTCCTATGAATTGCATGTATCACTCTAGCTCACTTTTGACTAATTTGATAAAATACCTAGTGCTTTTCT
Organism: Pinus albicaulis; assembly: GCA_034641835.2. Classification (NCBI taxonomy): domain Eukaryota; kingdom Viridiplantae; phylum Streptophyta; class Pinopsida; order Pinales; family Pinaceae; genus Pinus; species Pinus albicaulis. Next base: position 902,027,508 of record CM076581.1, read on the forward strand.
TTAAATGTTGTGGATGAAAAGAAACTTGCCATGCGGATTCAATAATACAAAATATTTTAGATATATTACTAATGATATATGACTTCACTACACTAGAATATTGATAGTTTTTTCAAATCTATTAAATCCTCCAGGACTAGAAATTGCTAATGACGTTCCATGTATCGCTAGTGGAGTTTGAAAAAGGTCTTGGGCTCAGGGTATCTTCTAGCTCTTTTATTTTTTCCTTCAACTTCAAAATTTATTCCTATCTTCAACCAACAGAAGTTGCAAGCACTTCGTCACCAACTTGATTCAATTTCATCAGCCCTCACATTGCAACAAAAGATAGATGAACATTGAATTCTCGTCGATCCACTATATTTCTGTCAAAAAGTTGTACCTTTTCAATATCTAATCTCTTACCACCCCTGTCATAATTTTCATCTTGCAATTTGATAAAATGGTCATCGAAATTAATATCCTATTCAACAACTTCCTCCATTATTATATGCTTTTCTTTTAAAATAATGTTGACCCAATAAGGTAGTATAGTGCTATCAACTTCCATGTCCATGGATTTTTCAATGCTCTCCATTTTAGGTGCACTCTTGGATCTAAATGATTCAACAGTGTGCACTATTTTTGGAGTTACTCTATGAGGATACTCTTCGCCATCCCTGCCACCTGATAGCCCATCAACAACCAATTTTTCACTTCCAGTAGTTATTTTCCTAATTTTTCTAGTAGGTGAAGTTGCACCAATACTATGTGCGAAATATTGGTATTGTCCCATAGGATTTGTGCCTCTTTTCTTAAATATTTCTCCTGTCCTAATGATCTATTTTTCAATAATTTGTTTAATGTCTACTAGTTTTTTTTAATATTTTGTTGATACATTGTGACTTTCCTCGCTCTGTTCTCTACTTCTCACAAACAAACTCCTGTGCCTAATAGACTCAAGTTGTTCCATGAAAATTATTCCTCTATCAAAGCCTTTAATAGATTGAACTTCACTTTAGTTAAAAGCATCCAAATACTTTGCAAAAATGATAGCATGAGTCACATTCATCAAAGTCACTTTTTCAATAGTAAACTAAAAAGAAATAAATTTTATTTTCTTTTTTTGTTCAAACATAGATAGCCAGCGACAATATTTCCTGTAGACTTCAACAAAAAAATACCTATCTAGAACAAAAATTGGAAAAAGCAATGACTTTTCTTCAAAACTATAAATTTGTATAACTGTATTGCTTTCTCTTTCCTCATATTCCCCTTTTTTAGATAGGAAACCCTTAGCCTCTGCAGATATTCGAGAAGGATCTCATTCAGTTACCATGCAATACACTTGCCTCACAAATATCTTGAATTAAATAAAAATTTAAAGAAGCTTCATGCTTCTAAAATATAGGATACTAAAATTTTATTAGTTCCTCGTGAAACCTGAATATAGGGTTACAGGGTAAACTCTCAAACACATGCCTTGACAATAGAAGTGTTATAATATATGCCATCATAAAGAAGTCACTGTTCATGGGTTATCTATGTAACTGAAAAACTAATTCATTCAAATTGACATGATCCCAATTGAAAATACAATTATTTTTGTATGTCTCATAAAGCACTTAGAAAATGAATTTCGGGACATGTGATGTACTTTATAGCTCTACTACATGAGAAAAGAGCCAACATATAAATAGTTTCTTAAACAAGGAATTATCTACAAGAGAAAGATCAGAAGGAAACTTAGAAGTTACAAAAATGAATTCCCTCAAAATGTCAATTTCACGTCTTTTTGCCTCCACAAAACTATTCTCAAGTTTTTTTATAAATTCTTGTTCATTTTCGATAACTTGAATAACCATTTAAATGCGTTTGGATTTATTGAAACCTTTATCGCTCCTAGATTAATTTCCCTCTTTCTTAAATTAAAATTACTTTCATAGAAATCAACAATTTATCTAAAATAAAAGACCTACGGAACACACCCAAGATTCGCTTATATTTCACTTCGATGTCACGAACCTTCCCAGCTCTCACTATTTTTTTCCAATGAAACACAATGGCATTATTCAGTTAGGTAGGGGTCCCTTCCTTTATTGGTTGGAATAGGATATCATGATTTCCATGTTCAAAAATTTCTGTTTTATTTTATCTATACTTTTGATAGTGACACTGACTAGGAAAATCTGTATTTAGAATACATCTATGCTAATGTTAAAAGGATAATTGTTTTAACTCTCACTCCCATTTTATCCTCTCAATGATCCAATCTGGATTGGTGACTCTAGTGCATCATATTTGTTTCTCTTTACCTCTCTTTACCTGTCTGTATATGGATGAATGGAGACCTTTATAGTTGGTGTGTTCTCATAATGGGTGTACTTTTGATTATATTTCCTCTCTAGCATAACTCTCTTATTAATATGATCTGCCCATTTTCACAGTCTATGTTATTTTTGCAATCACTAGTCCAAACCTTTAACCATCTTGTGTTAGTTGACAATTACATTTGGCTATGTAGCTTATGGTTAAGAAGGATCCATAAATGATACTATTTGACCCTTCAAATTTGATGCATTCCCTTAGAATTGTCCGTACCTTTCTTCCTCTTTGATGGAATATATAGAATTTATTCATCTGAAAGTTACAACTATATATGTACAATGTTTTTCCCTAACACATGTATTAGGCTTTCGACCTAGTATATCATAGTTTCATTGATTAATTCTAGGCTCTTTTCTAGGGTCCTCATATATCCCTCTTCCTTCATGAGCAACAATTGAGTTAGTTCTTCAACCAATCCTTGTACATTATCGTTCACACTATGGATACTCAAGGTAGTATGATTAATAAATTAATATATCAAATTTACACATAGATAAGTATGTATCACCTTACCATGGTGCTGGAACGGGGTCTCCTAACAAGCTACGAAACCGGCCCATTTTGGTTAATTTTGTTATATTTAGTATAGCGCAGGGGTTTTGGGGTGGTTCAAAGCCCCGAAAAGCATTGTAATAGGGTTAAAGGGTAAACTAGGGGTCCGAAAATAATGGGTTGCGGACCATAGGAATGTTAAAGCTAAATTTTTATAAATAGAGAGGCATTTCAGATTGTAAGAGGTAAGAATTGGCCAAGCTATTGATGTGATATTTTGTGTAACGATTTGTTGGGATTTTTGGGGAACGGACTCTTGCTAGCTGTGTGCGCGGAGATCCTAGTCTAGCTGTGTGTGGACCCTGTTGCTGTGTGCACAGGCTGGGAAGGGAATTGTAAGGGTAATGAATGGATGAATATGCAAGATTATTAGATCTAAATTTGTGAGTACTATTGAATGAATTGCTGATAATTACTGTGCTATGAATTTCTCTGTCTTTGCGCTATAAAGGTCTATATTATTGAATGATTGGATCTATTTTTCTTTGGTTATATTATGTTACGAAATTCTGTGTATTAAAGTAAATCTATATCTATTCTATACGGGTATGTAATGCTGTGTTAAGGGTATGAAAAGCTTATAATTGTAGATATAGTGCACGTGGATGCAATTGGACATATACTTGACCCTGCGCAGAGATAATCTAAACAGAGCGCAGCCCTACTTGCCTTACCCTTGCTTTCTTATGGTGCAGAAACCTAGTTCCAGCACCCACCCATACTACTTCGGGTGAGACTGTGACCTGTGCAAGCAGGTCACTGCCAAAAGGGCCAATAGTATAGGGGTTTGTTGGCAAACCTTGCACACCGAACCTGGGTCAGGACCCCTCAAGCCAAAAAATGGTTCCGTTGCCGAGACTTGAAGAGATATGAGAAAGGGATCGGGTAGTGACAAGAGAATATTAAAAGCCTGAAAGAAAAGAGATCGAGGATTGGTTCAAAAGGCAGATCCAGGAGTTTGCAGTAAGAAAAACTGAAGCGAAAAATTAACGATGGAAAGGTGGAAGAATAGGTATGTTCTTATTGAAAGCTACAAAATATTCTTTTTAACCTTTGCAATTGAGCTTCAGGAGTGGCTGTCTAGGCTAGTATAAATCGAGAAGTGTTGGAAGGATGAGCGAGTCACTCAGTGGACTCCCGATCTGCTTGGACAGCTGGAGAGAGCTGATAACACTATTACACACACAGTGGATCACTGGGTGGATAGTGTGCTAGGAGGCTTTGTGATAGATTTTGCCATTGATCAATCTGTATCATACTCTGAGGCTGAGAAACGATTCTTCAAAGGATTCTGGGGTAGGTTTCTGAGGACGTTACCATTACTGATCAAGAAGTTTCTGTGCGAAAAGAGCATTCTATGTAGCCATGCAGACTGAATGACCTCAGATCCAGACGAGAGTGCGACACGCAGTGGTAAGTATTATTGAACCAACCTTGATGGAGGAAGGGCCGCCTATAGCCCAGTTAAGGAATCGGCCACATCACCCCCTAGGACATGCAGGGGTAAGAAATCACCTATAAAATCGTCCCTGGATAGTGATATGGTTGTGCATCTAAAACTACCTACCTTCAAGGGAGTAGGAGATGAAGACATGGATCGATTCTGGTTTGTTTCAGACTCTGTCTGGACTACGCAGAACATGGCAAGCGATACGATAAAAAGGGCCTAGCTGTCTTTAGCATTCGAAGACAGAGCTCTGCACTAGTATATGCAATATGTTTCCTAGAATGGAATCACTTCCATTTAGGATATTAAGAATGCTCTGAAGCAACAATTATGAAAACCAAAGTCCTACTCCCAGTTAGTGGTGGATGTAAAAGACTTCAAACAGGGTGCGTCTAAATCAGTATGGGAGGTGGATCAATGGCTGAAAAAGGAAATTAGGGAAGGAGGGTTCGAATATGATGATAGACAACATACAGAATGGTTCATTGCCATCTTGTTACCTCACCTGCGCACACCAATGAATCAGAAGACCTTCGAATCGTAGGAGAAATATGGAGAAGCTGCTATGAAGTTAGAAGTTTCTCCCCGGGAGGATACCTCGGTAGGAGTCCAGCAGATCCAGGAACAACTTGGAGCTATGCACCTAGAGATACAGAACCTACGAAAAGAGCGAGGAAAAGACATCTGCGTGGATCTTTGGTGTATACGTTGCCGAGTGTCTGGTCACATAAAGGATCAGTTCCATCTACTGGCTGACTATATCCAAGTTGGAGGACCTAGCCCATTGCGCCCAGGGGTAAGTAGGGAACCTGCCCTAGTGCGACTAGGATCAAGTGGATCTGCGCTATGGTGTGATGATTGTTGGGTAGCAGGCCTCCATGATACGAACCATTGCCCTCGGTTGGGTGCGTATGTCCCATAGCTAAAACAACAATGGTGTCGATTCTGTCAGTCCATAGGACATGATGAGCAGAATTGCTGAACATATGACTTGATGATAGATCGAGGGAACTTATATCGGGTGCAATCAGACCCTGCATCGCCTAGACCGACTGTGCACTTTTGAGGATCACCGACCCGAGGCAGAGGAGGCCGGGGAGGAAGCGTAGGCCAAGGACGAGGTCAGATGATCTATTATAATTGTGGAGAAATAGGGAATTTTTTCATAGAATGCCCTAATCCCACCTGACCGTCGTGTAAATACTGCAAACAGTTGGACCATGAGGTAGAAGACTGCCCGATCTTGATAGCCAGAATGTAGGAAAAGCAGTCGACCCCTACGTAGAACATACAGAGGGTTAAAAATAAGCCAATAGAAGAAGATCCAAGTGTAAAGGTCATAACACATAGTGGGCTGGACACCAAGGGAAGCAAAGAGGTACCCTGTGAAAAACAGGCGCTACCAACAACCCCTGCGCAGTCTCAAAGTGAGGAAGAAATTGAGACCTTTTTGAAGGCATATCTGAAATTACTCAGGAACCCGCAAGCCATAAGAAACCTCTTGGCTTTAAAAAACACCTATGCAGCTTGGCCCAACTTGATCCCTAAGACCAAGGACGTGCACAAACTTTACAGCTCTAAGAAATGCACAGGGAGGGAAATGCGGTTGACTGCACAAATCGGGGACTATGAAATCGATCAGGTTATCTTAGATCTTGGATCCGATGCCAACGTTTTTCCTAAGCATACATGGCAACGGATGGAGAAGCCCAAATTCGAATGGTCCACTATCTAGCTACACATGGAAAATCAACAGAAAATCATTCCCTTAGGAAGGTTACCAAAAGTTATGGCTGACATTGCAGGAGCAAGGGTCCTAGCTGACTTTGAAGTGATTGAGATAATTGAAGATGCAGACCCCTACACTGCGCTCCTCAGATTATATTGGGAAATGGACATGGGGGGCATTATTAACCTAAAGAAACAAAGCATGGTGTTTGAGAGCGGAAGTACGCGTGTCATAGTACTCCTGGATCCTGTGGAAGGTGCCTGGTATACTGAGCCTATCCACACAAAGAATTAGATCATATATATAAGCTCACTGCGCAAGATGAAGATCAGGTTGACTCCACAGATGAAGGGGTGTTCCGTTGGGAAAAGGAAAATGAATTCTTTTCTGATTCTGATGAAGAGCTGGAGAACTAGCATAACCGGCTGCATGAGGTTTCGGCACTTCGCAACCTTTAGACTGTCAAAAGCTTCTGTCGCATCTCTACCATGGAACAAACCTTGCCTCACCAAGAGGTCATAGACGACACTCCAAAGCCTGCGAACCCTAAGGGGTCCACGGAATATAGGTCCAAGGCACTACCACTAATTCAATACGAAGCACCTACGCAAGAACTTGTCTTCCCTGCTCGGACGAACTATTGGAGTAGGGTAATCCTGCGTATAGAGACCCCATTAGCCAGATGGGCTCCAAAATCAGCCGACCCATGTGGTGACCTACTCACTTAAGGATGCACTCGGCCCTTGCCCAAATAGATTACGGACCTGTCTCCAATCATGAGTATCTGGGAGAATTTATGGATAACTGAAGAATTTAATCACCTATGCACGTCTAACGCAGTTGTCCTACACAAAATTTATTCTTCCACGATTGACATAACTGCCTCGAAAAGTCTCCCGATCAACTTAAAGGCTCACCATGTGTCAACCGTCTGTTGAAGTACGAAAGGACCTCCCACACGTTAGCCACACCCTGACATCACGACGACGCGACCTTGGATATAAGAGAAGAATATCAGCTCATCCAAAGTTAATGTGAAAAGACACTTACAAACACAGGCAAAGGGCGATAGCTTATTAATATCACCATTTATGATCAAGGGTATGTGCCACTTACGACCTAAATTGCCATTAAGTAACTTCGATTGGGGCGCGAATGGCTGGAAGAGGATGGCTCGGGCTATTTATTCAACTGTCAAGCAGTATTGGCTACCTACCTTATGTTTCTTTCTACTTATTTCTATGATTCATGTTGCTTGTCTCTCTAGTATGGACTTCAACGCACAGGAGGAACAGATAAGAGGGTCAGAAGAAGCTGAGTGTAGCGATAGGAGTGCATGAAGGCCGCCTGGAAGGATAAGTTGTGAATCGAGTTCGGCAGGAACTCTGCGGTACCAAAACTTGCTACGACATCTCCGCCATTTCCAGGCCGCGCCTGCTAGAAGAAACATATGTTTACTCCCCCACATTGTCACTTCTGAATCTAGTTCTGGGGACATACAAGTCAACTTAGCACGACTCTCTACTATAGAACTACAAAGCCTGTCGACCAGCATACTACAAGAGGTACATCGCCGCGGCCAAGAAAGATGCAAGTAGTATGACCTGACCCTGGAAGAACGCCCCCAACGAATTGCCATGGTCACTAACGCCACACACACTATTTAGGAACAACTGGTGTAGGAAGCCCAATTGTTTGAAGAGGCTACGCAGCTTTGGACGAAAGCACTGCACCACCCCATGCTTCAGCCATGCACCATATTGAGGACCTTCATCACTCCACGAAGTTTGCGTAGAAAAAGTTGAAACCATGGACTGATGCTGCACTCCAGCTTGCACATGATGCGCCGTCTGCCATTGCACGTCTCCACCGGTTGTTGGAACGTGTTGGTTCGGATCTCGAGGGGTCTTCTTCTCTAACAATGCTCAACATTGCACAACACACAATGGCCTGAAGCAAGGAAGTGCTTCCACCCCTCCTTCGCTCCCTGGCTACCTTACGTGCGAAGATTGAAGGTGCGCCACCAAAGTGACTCGGGACAAGTCAGAAGATTGTGTTGGGGGACTGTTGGAATGGGGTCTCCTAACAAGCTACGAAACTGACCCATTTTGGTTAATTTTGTTATATTTAGTATAGCGCAGGGGTTTTGAGGTGGGTCAAAGCCCCAAAGAGCATTATAATAGGGTTAAAGGGTAAACTAGGTGTTCGAAAACCATGGGCTGCGGACCATAGGAATGTTAAAGATATATTGTTATAAATAGAGAGGCATTTCAGATTATAAGAGGTAAGAATTGGCTAAGATATTGATGCAATATATTGTGTAACGATTTGTTGGGGTTTTTGGGGAACGAACTCTTGCTGGCTATGTGCGCGGAGATCCTAGTCCAGTTGTGTGCGGACCCTGCTGTTGTGTGTGCAGGCTGGGAAGGGAATTGTAAGGGTAATGAATGGATGAATATGTAAGATTGTTGGATATGAATCTGTGAGTACTATTGAATGAATTGCTGATAATTACTGTGCTATGCATTTCTCTATCTTTGCATTGCGAAGGTCTGTATATTGAATGATTGGATCTATTCTGCTTTGGTTATATTATGCTGCGAAAGTCTGTGTATTAAAGTAAATCTAGATCTGTTTTTTCTGGGTATGTAATGTTGTGTTAAGGGTGTGAAAAGCTTCTAATTGTAGATCTAGTGCACGTGGATGAAATTGGACATATACTTGACCCTGCGCAGAGATAATATGAACAGAGCACAACCCTGCTTTCCTTGCCTTTCCTTTCTCAAGGTGCAGAAACCAGGTTCCAACACCCACCCATACTACTTCGGGTGAGACTGTGACCTGCGTAAGCAGGTCACTACCAAAATGGCCAGTTATATAGGGGTTTGTTGGAAAACCTTGCACACCGAACTTGGGTCAGGACCCCTCAAGCCAACACATGGTCGAATTTCTAATGTTACTAAAATATACCATTGTGAACTATGACATGGATTTGTAATAACATTGAGATGCATTAAAATATTTGGAAAATATTTGTTTTGAGTTATGCATACTCCAGGAAACCCATTTTTTTTCAATCATATGAATACAACTGCCCCTCCTCTTCCTCTTTAAATTTTCTACACACTTCCCAAGTAGGTTCATACATACACCTAATTTTTATTTAAGTAGTTGATAATGCGTGGGCCAAATCAAATGTTGCCACACACCTCTGGACCACGTGATGCTCAGGTTCTACCACACATATCTCAAGGGAATGATTGATATCTTAATGGAAATATCCAATGGTTTGTATTTGTTTTTTCAAAATCATATCAATTAAGGTGGAATGACAATGGATTCTAGTGGTGATTTTCAATTGGAGGTTTGGTGTCCTGTGTTCATGGCGCCGCCTCAGGAAGGGTGGAGATGCTTGGCACTTGGTAAACTGGATATTCTCTAAGACTGTATTCATACTCCTTGCTTCTACATCTTGGATGTAAGTCAGTATTCGTGAGGAAGTTGGAGAAATGAGATCACTGGGGCGAATATTTTTGCATACTTACCAGACATTCAATATGGCCAGTGCTATTACCTCTTACTCCAAATTCTCCAGATATTTTTCTTATGTACCTCTCCTTGACAAGTGGCATGGTGCGCATGGCATCCTAAGCCCTCTGCACTACTTCCCACCGAAAATTTGAGGAGGTAACTTTTACTATTCCCATATTTTTTCCTACACTCCCCCCAAACTATATATCTTCAATTCTTTATTGTAGGGTTATTTTATTCTTGTTATTTTTTTTGTTGTGATTGTATATCAGAGCTCAGATATAAAAGGTATTGGACTGTGGGATTGGTTACCCCGCACCGTGCATAAAATGAACATCATGAAGGTGGGGTTGGGTTATCTGTCTCTAATCTACTTCGATGAATTTTGTATCTTCAGTCGGATTAAAGAATTAATATTTTTCCTCTTTTGCAGGTTATCCATTCCCCTTATTTTCTGCCTTTTTCATTATCTATTTATATTTAAATTATGTTAATAAGATATGTGTTTGTATTTTGTACATGGAGGAGATCTCATCCTCACTAGCCACATGTATTTACTCTTTTGTGATAATTATTAATTTCTTTTATTTAAGGGCTAAGATAACACATTCCTCTCTAATTTTATTTTCATTGGTCCCTTTATGACAGGTGTTGGAATTTTTGGTTATTCCTAACAACAGAAAGGAAATAAAATTACCTTTACAAACACAAAGATAGCAAATAAAATTTTATGCACAGAGAGGTGGAGTAAACACTCTTTTTCATTAAACATAAAAGTGACTATTATAACATGAGATTTTCTTCCTCAGAACTACAGTTCTAGATTTACAAAAAAAATTGCTTCTCTTGACTGTTACAAAACGCAGTGCTTCTTGCTCTCTGTCTTTTCTGCCTTCGGGCATACTCTGTTCACAATGCACACCCCATCACAACAATATTACATAACATCTATATATATATATATATATATATATATATATATATATATATATATATATATATATATATATATATATATATATATATATATATATATATTATAAACATTTCATGTTTATAATATATATATGTCAAAACATATATAAACCTAAGTTTTAAAACTAAAATGTACCGTAGCATATATATAAAAAAAAACATTAAACGAAGGTCTTAAGCCTTATTACATCGTGGATTTAAAAACTTAAAAATAAACATTTAAATGAGTTTATCGCATCCATTTTGAGGATGGCCTTACTGGAATTCAATTGGTGCAATACGAGCTATTGGTCGATGCTTGACACGCTAGTCGATTTAAAATGCAATTCAAAAACATTTCAAAAAGGTTATCGCATCCATTTTGGGGGCTGTTGTCTGTGCACCTAATGATACGATAGCGCTGCTATTAGCTGGAGACTTTGACGTGGCGGAGGTGGGGACTGGTTCATCGCGCAATTTAGGATGTGGTGACGTAGGCTTCGGAGGAATGTGAGTGGGCATTGATTTGTTGCGGAGGTATGTTATGTGGATTCATGGGGACCATAAATATGATGTGGTGCATTCAAATTGAAATAAAATGTGTGGTAAATGGATTGGTAGGTGGAGCGTTATGGCGGGTAGATGTAGAAATGAATGGAGCAGGATTGCATGGTTCAAACCACGATTTTTCTCTGCAGAAAGGGCTACGGCAATATATCAAAAATTTGGGTTTTTTAGGCTTATTCAAACACAAAATTAATTGCACAGTGGAGTGAAAATTCATCCAAAAAAAGAAACTACTACTCTTGATTTCCTCCGGCATCAAATAAAAATTGAATTTTGTCCTCCTATTTCAGTCTTGCAGTTGGAATTAATTTCCAAAACTCCCCATTAATTACAACTGTTATTCTCTTGTATACCCAAACATTTTTTGAGATAATTAAAACTCTTCTGTCCCAATGGTTTTGTTAATATATCAATGAACTACTCTTCTATTCTGTAATGTTGCAAAACAATTTCTCCATTTCTCACTAACTCTTTGATGTAGTGATAATTTGCATCAATGTGTTTTGTTCTCTTATGAAACATTGAATTCTTGGATAAAGCTATAGCTGAGCTATTATCACAATAGATTGTTGTGCCTTTTACCTGTTCATGACACAAAATTCTTAACATTCTCCTCATCCATACTGCTTGACATGTTGTTGTTGTTGTTGCCACACACTCTACCTCTGTTGTTGATAAATCCACAATTGGCTATTTCTTAGAAGCCCATGAAATGGCTCCTGAACCCATATGAAAAACATATCCAGAGGTGCTTTTCCTGTGATCTATATTTCTAGCCCAATCACTGTCAGTATATCTAATCAATTCAAAATTTTCTGAAGTGGTATACAAAATTCCATACCTTTTTGTTCCTTTCACATACCTCAGAATTATTTTTTCTACTTGCCAATGTGCCTCCTTTGGCCTTTCCATAAATCTAGAAATTAAACTCACAGCATGCATAATATCTGGCCTAGTTGCAGTCAAATACATGAGGCTGCCAACTATGCTCTTATATAAACTTGGATCAAAATCCTTGCTACTGTCATCTTTTCTTAACTTCAATCCCATCATTGTAAGATTAATTGTTGCCTTGCAATCCTGCATGTTAAATCTTTCCAAAACTTCTTTCACATATTTAGCTTGAGAAATAAAAATCTTATTTTCATTTTTCTCTACTTCTATTTCTAAGAAATATCTCAGCAATCCCATATCATTCATTTCAAATTCTTCTTTCATGACTGTCTTAAAATTCTCAATGAGGTAAGCATCATTACCTGTGAATATCACATCATCAACATACAAAACAACAATTAGCATCTTAGCATATTTTTCTTTGATGTATAATGTAGGTTCTCCTTCACATTTCTCAAACCCATTTTCTAGTAGATAGGCATCTATCCTACTGTACCATGATTTTGGTGCTTGTTTCAGCCCATACAAAGCTTTCTTCAATCTTCATACCTTGTGCTATTGGCATTCTTTCTCATATCCCAGAGGTTTTTCAACATAAACCTCTTCCATCAATAATCCATTTAGGAAAGTTGATTTTACATCCATTTGGTAAACTTTCCACTTGTGTTGTGCTGCTATGGATAGCACTCCTTTTACTATTTCCATTCTTTCAACTGGTGTAAAATTTTCCTCATAGTCTCTACCTTGTTGCTACTTGTAGCCTTTGACAACAAGTCTGACCTTGTGCCTTTCAATCTTACCTTCAAAATTTCTTTTGGTTTTATAAACCCATTTTACTCCAATAACTTCTTTACCTTTTGGGAGATCAACTAATTCCCATCTCTTTTTCTTCACTATTGCATTTATCTCTTCATCCATAACATCTATCCATTTCTTTTCTTTTACAGCTTCTTCAAAATGAATAGGATCTTCTACATGATAATATAATGAAAAAAAAGAGTTCATACCTTCTTCTTGCTCATAAATTTCATTTAGACTTCTGAATCTGATTCCTCTTTCACTTGTTGAACTTGTGCTTGTAGAAGCACTCAAATTTGCTCCTTGTGATGTGCTTGGAGAAGAACCTTCATCACTTCTTAAGGGTGTCTCATACCTGCTTGTGGTGTCCCCTGTTGTCCTTGTGTTGGTGGAGGTGGTGCTTCTAATGAGAGATGTCTTTCAGCCATTTCTTCCTCATCTTCATCATGAGACAAATAACTTTTTACATTCACTGTTTTCTCAATGCTTCCATCCCAAGCTTCTTCTTCAATGAATTGTACATCTCTTCTTATCACAAACTTCTTGGTGGATGGGTTATACAATCTGTATGATTTGGATTCTTCACTGTATCCAACAAATATGCACTTCTCCCCCTTACTATTCAACTTCTTCCTTAGTTGATCTGGAATGTGTGCATAAGCCACACAACCAAAAACTCTTATGTGGGTGACAAACTTTTTTATGCCACTCCATGCTTCTTCAGGAACTTTGTTCATTACACTTTTTGCTGGGCACTATTCAAGACATATGCTACACAATGTACAACTTCAGCCTAATTTTCATTTGGAAAATGTTTTTCCTTCAACATGCTTCTTACCATGTCCATGATGGTTCTGTTTTTCCTTTCAGCAACTCCATTTGGATGAGGTGTATACATTGTTGCAAATTGCTTGTGTATCCAATTTTCTCTACAAAAACACATAAATTATTTGGAGATATATTCTCCTTCTCTATCAGTTCTAAGAACTTTTATGTGTTTCCCACTTTGATTATCAACAAGAGCCTTAAAGTGGCAGAATTTCTCAAGCACTTCACTCTTCAACTTCAAGAAATAAACCCATTTTTTTCTTGTGTAATAATCAATAAAAGTTAGCATATAGTGGTTGCCTACTAATGATGGTGTTTTCATTAGTCCACACAAATCAGAATGGACTATCTATAAGGGTGCCTTTGCCCTTATGCTCTTTCCTGATGGAAAGCTTTCTATGTGTTTTTTGCCCAAGATGCAGCCTTCACAAGGTTGTCTGGATTTTAAATCAATGGTAATCCCTTTACCATTCCTTTCCTATGCAACAAATTCAGACCTCCAAAGTTGAGATGTCCAGATCTCAAGTGCCATAACCAGTTTTCATCATTTTCTTCTCTTTGGAATGTCTCTTGTGTTACTGCTACCATTGCAGCTCCTTTCTTCAAATATGCTCTCATCTTCAGAGGAAACATTCTGCTTCTTGTCATTTTCACTTGTGGAATCCTTTGCTTTCTTGGTGGTATGTCCATGATGGTACATACATCATCCTCAAAGAAAAAATTGTATCCTTTCTGAAGGAGTTGTCCAAAGCTCAAAAGGTTACACTTCATACCAGGCACATGGTAAACATCTAATATGGATCTCCTTTCTCCTTTATTTGTTAAAACACTCACTCTGCCTTTTCCCATGACAGAGACCTTACTATTTGTCTCCAATGTTACTTGATACTTCACATTTTCATCCAACATAGAAAACATAGAGATGTTTCCAGTCATATGGTTGCTACATCTGAATCTAGAAACCATATATCTTCACTTTTGTCTTCAGCCATATTACACGCTAAAAACTAATTTTCTTGATTCAGATTATCTTCAGTAAAATTAACACTCTGTCTACAACCCATGTCATTGTGTTTCTTCCTACATTCATTGGCATAATTCCCATACTTCTTATAGTAATGACATTGGACTTGGGATTTGTCATACCTTTTTCCATGTGCTTGATTTTGTCCACCTTGTTGGTTGCTGCCTTGGCTTTGATTCTAACTTTGATTGCTGCCCCTTCCACTAGTATTTGCAGGGTTGTTTCTTTCTATGTTTTGGCGTCTGCCTCTACCTTTTCCTCTTTAGTTTTATCTGCCTTGACTTGTTCCTCTTCCAAAGGACATTTGGGTCTTGAAGGCATGATCCAAATATGAGTTTGTTGTTCTGCTCAATCTTTGTTCATGTGTCATCAGTGATGCATGAAGCTCATCAACAGTAAAAAAACGAGAGATTATTTATCTCTTCAATGGTTTTTACTATCACATCAAACCTTGAGGGTATGCTCCTCAATACTTTCTCCACTATTCTTCTTTCTTCTACAGTCTCTCCATGAGATCTCATTTGGGTGACCAACCCAATCAACAATGTGAAGAATGAGTCTATTGTATCAGACTCCTTCAGGAAAATGACTTCAAAATATCTTCTCATTAATTGAAAATTTGCTATCTTTACCTTATCCATACCTTGATAGGCCGTCTAAAGGGTATCCCATGCATCCTTAGAATTATTTGCTGTTGCAATTCTTGGAAATCTGATTTCATGCACTGCCTGATAGAGATAGAATAGGGCTTTTGACTCCCTCTTCCTATTACTCTTCGGCAAATCCTTCTCTGCCTGTGTCAAGGCATTAAATTCTTGTTCATCTGTGGGTTCTTCAAATCCGTCTTCAACTAGCTCCCATAAATCTTGATAGGAAAACAGGGCTCTCATTTTGATTGCCCAATAGTCATAGTTCTTCCCATTTAATTGTGGGAGTTGAGTGTTTCCCATACTCATGCTTGTGCTGGCTCCTACCATTGCTAGCTTTCTGAACTATGCTAAATACTTGACTGCGTTCTTCAACAAAATTTCTCTCTGCTTGAGAGATAAACTATGTCTCTAAAAGACTTCCTTTTATAGTTCTCTGGACTGCAGTCTTTAAAACAAGCACAAAACTCTGTTTTGGTAAATACCTAACTTTCCTAATCATTCACACTATTGGTCAAAACCTTCAACAACTCCTTCTTCCTTCCTTCAGCTTCTTTGGAAAATGCAAAGAGCCTGGACTAGGTCCGATACCATGTTGGAATTTCTAGTTATTCCTAACAATAGAAAGGAAATAAGATTCCCTCCACAAACAGGGATAGAAAATAAAATTTTATGCACAGAGAGGTGGAGTAAACAATCTTTTTCATTAAACATAAAGCTTACTATTACAACATGATATTTTCTTTCTTAGAACTATAGTTCTGGATTTACAAAAAAAATTGCTTCTCTTAACTGCTACAAAATGCAGTTCTTCTTGCTCTTTGTCTTTTCTGCCTTCGGCCATACTCTGCTCACAATGCACACACCGTCACAACAATATTACATAACATATATATATATATATATATATATATATATATATATATATATATATATATATATATATATATATATATATATATATATAAATATCGATAATATAATATATATATGTCAAAACATATATAAACCTAAGTTTTAAAACTAAAATGTAATGTGACATATATATAAAAAATCAAACATTAAACAAAGGTCTTAAGCCTTATTTCATCACAGATTTCAAAACTTAAAACAAAACATTTAAATGAGTTTATCACATTCATTTTGATGATGGGCTGACTGGACTTCAATCAGTGTGATACGAGTGTTATTGGTCAATTCTTGACATGCTGGCGGATTTCAAATGAAATTCAAAAACATTTCAAAAATGTTATCACATACATTTTGAGGGCTGCTGACTCTGCACCCAAACGATGTGATAGCGCTGCTATTGGCTGGAGACTTTGATGTGGCGGAGGTGGGGACCGGTTCATTGCATGGTTTAAGATGTGGTGATGTAACCTTCACAGGAATGCGAGCGGGCATTGATTGGTTGCGGAGGTATGTTACGTGGATTCGTGGGGACCACAACTATGACGTGGTGCATTCAAATTGAAATCAAATGCATGGTAAATGAATTGGTAGGTGGAGCTTTATGGCGGGTAGATGTAGAAATGAATGGAGCGGGGTTGCGTGGTTCAAACCACGATTTTTCTCTGCAGAAAAGGCTATGGCCATCTATCAAAAATTTGGGTTTTGCAGGCTTATTCAAACCCATAATTCATTGCACAGTGGAGTGAAAATTCATCCAAAAAAAAACCTATTGCTCCTACTGTCCTCCAGCATCAAATCAAAATTGAATTTTGTCCTCCTGTTTCAGTCTTGCAGTTGGAATTAATTTCCAACAGGTATGGGTTTTTCCCCTTGCTCGGGTACCCTTTTCGAGTTGGGAGTAAAATTTGGTTCACAACCCTGACATATGGTTTCTATTCACGGGTCGGTGTTCTTTGTGTTACCCTTGGTTGCATACTACTCATGGTTTCAGAGAGTTATGGCATCCCTCTCTCCTGTTAGACTAGGATCCTATTATGCCATTCTTCCACTTCGTGGTAGTGAAGACATTTTCTTCTCCTTCTGTTATTGCTTTCCTTTCTTATTCACGTGGTCGTAGGTCGGCTTATAGCCTAACTCCTTGCTACTTTGTAATTAATCATATATTGGTACTGCTGAAATAAATTCAGGTATGTAAATTTCCAAACTGTTATTGAGATTAATGTAATTATGTACTTTATTAAGCTCTCAGACTATAACTCTTAGCATCTTTAGTAATCCGAGTTTTTGATGGTTACTATAACAACTTACACGTGTTTATCATATTTGGTTATACTGTAAAAAGGTGTCTTAGCTTGGCATTCATGCCAATGAATGTAAAATTTATTATTTACCTTTACATTTTCTCTACTAGCTTACATAATTGCTTTGGTTATTCTAATTTGTAGATGAGTTAATATCCATTATTTTACTCTTCCCCAATTTTTTTTGCATGGGGTTTTACTTTTATTCTTATTTATATATTTTGTAACAAAGGATATTATCCTCTTATTCGTATGAATTTTCATTTCTTGCATTTTACTAGCCTCTCAATACCATGTGAGAGAAACATCTCTTTATACTTTTATAATTCCAAAGTAACTCTTTTATTTTTCTTCTTTAACAATTTTTCTAGAAATATAAATTCTCCAAGTTCTTCCTTATGCTTATGGCATACCAATATGGGGTGATTGATTCACCGATTTAGATTTAAGATGCACTCAGGTTGTCTAGTTAGTAGAAGTACTCTTACCATGCACCTTAATGAATACCTCAGTGCATTATAGATTTTGCTAGGTGGTCATACTATTTTTTTTCAATAACAGAATGAAAACATCTTCCCTTACATAGGAGATCTGCACAAAAGATATACACAGTTCAAAACTAAAAAGGGGTTTTCCATTAATTTTTTTGGCATACACATGTGTTAACACCAACACCACACTTTATATTAATTCAATATAACTACTTCCTCCCCTAAATGTGACCATTGGTGCAAGTAGAGGTTATCACCTATTTCCTGCACTTATGATTCTTCTCAGGTCACCAATATTACCTATTGTACAACCCGTTTAACCATATACAGTCATGCAATAAGGAATTCACTATGCTTTTCTAATGCACATAAGATTTAATGTAATATTCCTCCAACATTGTATTTATTCTCTTAGTTTGAACCTTAGATTCTTTAACTATTCCTCATTTATTTAACTTTTAGGTAGTGACATACCGTAAAAATTATAATCATTCCTCGTAAAAGTGTATATCATTGAAAACTATAAAATCTACAATTATTTTTCCAAAATACACACAAAAGAGCACTCTCGTGCTAATATATTATATCTATATAAATAAGTACTTAATTTTTATGTTTGAAAATCTCTATCGTCCTCCTTACCTGACTCGCATTTTCCATACAATTTTTTGCAAGACTCACATCCCCAAACAATCCCTAAATTACCAGGATATATATCAAAATAAAATGTGGTTTATAATACTTTTAATACCATTTGATTCAACTATAGTTAGGACTAAGTACAATCGCTCTCAAACATTTACTCCTCTATGCATGAACACAAATATTTGTGAATAAACTTTGTCTAATATCAATTTGAGAATGCATACAACTAGAATATATAAAACTATATGAAATTATTAGGTGAATTCGAATTCCATAATACAACATGAATAAGACTTCATCTACTTGAAGTTACTTCTTGGAAATTATTCAAGAATGAGCAGGTACCTCCCAACCCTGAGCTATCCTCAACAACTCCCCTCGAGCAAGAACTTCTTGTCATCGAATCAACAACCTCTTGTGATTTTAAACAAGGTGTTTTTAAGCCTTTCTTCCCTAGCATATTTTTACTTAGAAGTGCCTCGCTTTATTAGGTTTGTTAGCCCACTAGCCTAGGCCATTTTGTTTTAGATTTTCTGAAAAAGAAACTTTTATTTTTCTTTAAAGAATCATTTTCTCACCCGCAACACTTTATTCCACCATAATTAGTATTTCTCCCCAACTAAGTGATCTCCATAACTTTTCTCTCCCATTATGTTGATTTTATTTAATTTTTCTCCCAGGGACTTTTAGGAGACTATTTAGGGAAGGTCCCTCATGTGGAATTGACCACCACATTTTTTCCTAAGCTGGAAATAAGTCTTCCACAGTCTAGTGCTCTTCCTATATATTCCCAAGATATTTATTTATTGGCCTAAAAATAATAATAAAATCTCATCATGACATAAATCTCATCATGATCTCATAGTCATTCAATGCTTAAAAATAGAAGTTGTATAAAAAGAAAAGTCATAGGGGTGTTACATCCGAATATTGTTACCTTTTTCTCTTTTGTTGGCAGATTCACATATCACTCATAAGTTCTAAAATATTCAAATATATCATCAATATTATAAATTGGGTTTAACTTATCACTGTAACTAGCCTCATTTCCTTGCTTTCTACCTATTTTTCATTTGGAGAAAAAAAACACTTTTTCAATTAATAACATGTTCAAATCCCTAGCCCCAAGGGATAACTTAGTTGGTCAAGTTCTCGTTACTAATTACCTCGCCAGTTGGGAGGTCATAGGTTCAAATCTCCTCAACGCCCTTAGGGTCAGTCCTTGCTTTTTGTGTCAACGAATAGATCCCTTCAGGTTGATATTCCTGGATTTTACCGTGAATGTAGGGGTCACCCAGTGTCCGTGAAACACCCTTGAAAAAAACATTTTCAAATCCCATTTTACTTTACAATTATTTGTTTTCTTCATAAACACTGGTTGTTTCTATTGCTCTTGTGAAAACCATTACACATGAAACTATCAATAAATAGCAATTAAATATAGAAAAGCCAACTTTTATGAATAGTAATAGGAAAAAAAATTGAAATTCCAAAATCATTTTTTGCATTTACTTCGCACTTTTCTCTTAATTCAATATCATTGATATACGTGTCGCAAGAAATATAAATTTATGATATACAATAAAATACTTTGTTTACCAAACCGGTAGATTTTCCCACACAGCCAAAAATCACCAAAATACAATTTTTTTTTAATAAAAACCCAATAACATAAGTGTTTTAATCATTTTTTGTAACAATGGAACTGGATTCAACATCATAAAAAACCTCATCAACAAATTTTTTTATGTTGCCAAAAACCACTACAAACCAATTTTTTTTCTTTTTTATTTATTTATTTTTCTTAATAAAAATCCGACAACATGAATATTGACACCCAATTAACACCAAACATCATGAAAATTGAAAATTGTAACCTTGAATTACAAAAAAATTCTGCCATATTTTATTAGGCATGAGCTAGATTTTTTTTTTTCCTGGGCAATTTTTAAGACTCGCAAAACTATCAATAATAGCTGTTAGCCACCTATAATATTTTTTATAGAAAAAGGTGGCTTAGACTTTTTGAGCCTTCAAAGAACAAATTTTATTACTAAAAAGTGTTGGCTCTTGAATACTCTTGAAGGCCTCATGCCTCTATCCAAAATATTCATTGTTGTTCCCATTTTATACTCAGAAATTCTGCTGAAATCACGAGAAGAAACTGTTGAAAAACCATCATTTTCCCCTTCTCCCACTCAAAACTAACCTTCATTTGCTTCCCTTTTTCTCCATAAAAAATCCTTTGTTTTCATGATTTCTTTTCTTCCCTTCATGAAAATCACTTTTACAAAGTTAAAGACTCACTCTTTAACCTCACCGAAACCCCCAAATCCATTGGAAAAACTTGAAAATTTTCATAAAAAATACGTGTTTTTTACATAAGGGCTCAAGCCCCTTTGGGCTGAGTTTCAAAACCACTTCCCCCACATGCCCACACGCTGGAACCAAGTGCTAATCCTGTTTGGCGCTTATCGCATCGAAAATATTCAAATGCGCAAGTCTTTGCCATGATTTTGAAGTTCCGATGCGATTGGCTTTGTATTGAAAAACCCCGATGCGATTAAGCCTTCGTATTTTAAGAACCTCGATCATATTATTTTGTTATATATATGTATCCCATGGGCCCGCCTTCGGCGCCTAGAAACCATTGAATAAACCTTCCCGATCCATTTTTTCCTTTGTAAAATACAAAAACCCATTTATCCAAAGTTTGATCTATAAAACCAAAGTCACGTGTTTATATAAAAACAGTTAGATTGAAAGACCGATCGCGCAATCGCATCGGAGGAATTCACAAATGGGTTGATTGAAAGACCTGCATCCAAAGTTCTGATGCGATTGGGTCTTATATATGTTAAACTCCCCTCCTCCGCCTTTTTGTTTCATATGACTTTCCCCCGGGACCAAGTGTCGAAGTCCCGAAGAACTCAATCACATCGCAATATTTCAAATGGGTTGATTGAAAGACCAAGCCCGAGGCTCCGATTGCGATTGGCTCCTTTGAATATATATGCCCCTGGCCCATTACGTTCCATATAACTATAGGCTTCGTAGTCGGGCGCCTATCCACTTTATATATATATCCCGCCCCGATCCATAAAAACCTTTGTTTTAGTTAAACTTTGGGTTTTATATATTATAAGGGTTTTTCCGCCAGTTCGTTTAAAAAACTAATCCCCATCGTTGATCATGAGCCGATCAAACGACCAGCGCTCAATCACATCGCTCTTCTCAAATCGCATCGCATTTCTCAATCGCTGCGTTATATTTCTTCCCCCGATTGGCCATTCCCCCGATCCATTCTCCACCGTTGATCTAATCCTAAGATTTACGGTCTGCACCACATCACATCGCAACTTTCGATCGGTGTATTTTATTTCCACCCCCGATTGCGATCCCTCGATTGTGATCCTCCGATTAGATCTAGACCGTCCACGTGTCCAGATCAGACGATCCAAAATCACTACGTCTTATTCTTCTCCCCGCTCTCCTTTTTGCCTCTTCTACACAGATCTCCACCATTGGATGAAGCCATCCAACGGCCACGCTCTCTCTCGATGCCCTCTGAAGCAATTTACCAAATAAATGCAGGATTTTGTAATTTTTGTGTGTTTTTTGCAGGATCTAATGGATTTCGAATGTTTTAAAGGGAAAATCAAAGCCAAAGGATGACGATCTTTTAGGCTTTGTTTATTAAAGGAATCCATTTAAAATGTTTCGATACCACGATTCGTCGGCGCATCATGAAGCATTGATACCATAAGAAACCTTCGCGGCCTACACATCGACAAGACACTGTGATTTAAATCACATTTAAAAAGAGTACCAGTTTTTGAAGACACAGCACAATAGAATGAAGATTGAAGACAGATTTGGGAATTATGGCTAAGAATTATTATCAAAATCCTAATTCCCAGAATTAAAACACCATTAAAAGAACATCATAAGTGTTTAAATAGACGGAAATGCCTCCACCGCCACATCGGAGGCAAACTGATTCCTCCTAGCTACCACAGAGCCACCTGTTGCCTCAAAGCATTCAAACAGAGGCTGAACTTATTGGAGGAAATTAGATATTCACCTCCAGCATAGCTAGAGAGTTACGTCTGAAAAGGAATAAATGCAGAAATATCTACAGAGTTACTCCAAACATGACGAAGAGCCTTAAAGTCAAAAAATTATTTCCAGCAAGTTCAAATAGTTAATATAACCAATTAATACAGGAGAAACATCAGAATGTTCTCCATCGAGCCCCTTAAAGGCCGAGAGACAGCCAACTGTATTAATTCAACTTAGAAGATATTTATCCCATTCCACCTCCTCATTCTTCTATAAATACTTCTGTAGAATATGAGAAGTTGTTGGTTGGTTGGTTGTTGTTTTATCACCAATTGTAATACTGAAACTCTCTGAAATAAATACATAGTCCGTTGAAGTTGAAGAAAAAACTGAAGTCTTGGAAACCTTGATGATGTTGTTGCATGCTTGTTTCTGAGAAGGCTCTATCATTGGATCCATGAGCTTGGCTGTTGGTGAAGCATTTTGAATTGTTTTATGTTTTCACCTATTTTCATTATGTTCCATAATTTCTTACTATAGTAGGCTGAAAGTTTTAGGCTAAGAAATGACTCTTGGAAGCACCTTAGACCTGTTCATCCTTCACTGTTTCATGTTTTCCTTTGCTGAAGTATTTTAGAGTCTTTAATCTCTCTCTTTAATCTTCATGCTTGTTTATTTCCTTAATAGTTCGAACAATTGGTTTCAACATGATTTATGGTTCTCCCTGCTTGTCTGCTGCCACTTAAAAATTATTATTGAAGTCTCCCTTTGAATTTCTTTTCTTACAATGAATCAAAGAGGTCTGTTTCGATCTTTCCCTTTGTCCTCACTTAAACAGTTGGCTTAAAGTTCTTTTATAGTTGTGATCATAGATGCGTTAGGTGTTCCCTCTTCTATGACTGCAATTATTAGTGAATCTTTTATGTTTTCTAAGTCATTTGAAATAAAATATTTGAGGAAATAGGGTGTTCCCCAAATCTTAGATTTCATTTTAAAAGTTGTTTTGAAATCATTATTTTCTTAAAGGTGTGATTTGTAGAATTTATGGTTAGCTCTGTCTATCAAAGAACTCTTTATTGTTCAAATTATGCTTTCGAATTCCCTTTGTTGAGAATTAAACCTCTCTTTCCAAATCATTAATGTTCATCTCATTCCAAAAACAAAAGGATCTTGTGGCCAAGATAGATTTACCCTTGGATATCCCATATCCATTGATGAGTTTGTTATGACCTTTTCTTGAATCCATTGCCCAATGAACCAGATATTTCTCTGTCCTATATATCTTTCCTAGGCCTTTCATGTTCTAATTTATCATTCCAACCAAACAAACAAACAAATAAACACCTGCACTTAATAACTAATCTAAAACCAATACTCAAAGCACACAAGATAAACCTTTGTAAACAAATATTCGAGAGATCCCTCTCTGAGAACAGGAGGACTAGATCTTGGGACTCTAAAGATTAGTTCTGATGTTGCCTTGTCTTTTGATTTTCCAAACTATCAAAACACGGGACACCAACATAATGGCGATCAAAGTGGGACACTTCTGATTTAGTTACAATCTAAGTACCCCTTAGGACTCCAGAAATCCCTTATTGTCAAAGACTATCCAGTGATTATCAGCCACCTCATCACCACCAACATAATGGCGATCACGATGGGACCTTGAGTTCATAGTTGCCTAGCAAGCTCTTATAAATTCATTAGTCTTTCAAACAACCATAGAAACTCAGAAAAACCCAAAATATTTAGTTTGGCTTCATAATAAACGTGGTGGTGGAACCACAAAACATTTTACCTTTATAAAAGCTAAAAATTTTCCACCTAGTGACTCCACTGGCCTCCAAAAGCCTATTACCCTTCCAGTACTTGTAGAATCCCTTGGGAATGCATTGAGAAAACGCAATCATGCTGTTGGTGGACAGAAAATTTCAAAATCTTCCACCTGGCGACTCCACAAATCCAAAAGACCTAATGACTCCACTGGTAGAAGACTTTGAACTGGTTGAATAGACACAGTGACCTCTTTCTTGATTTATAAAATGATTCCAAGGATACAATGAAGGTATGCCCCAATGAGCAGGGAGCATATCCCTAGATTCCCACACAAAATGCCTGAAGTAGATTGGTTAGAAAACTTACCTATCTTTCAGGGCGAAAATGTTGATAACCCCTTGCTACATCTCATCAAGTTTCATATACATGTGTGGAAGTTCAAGGTTCAATGGCACGAAGACTGCCTAATGAAAATGTTCATGGAAACATTAGAAGGAAAAGCTAGGAATTGGTATGAATGGTTAGAACCCAAAAGTTTGTTTTCTTTAAAAGACATGCACCAAGTATTTTAAAAGAATTATAAAGGAAAATCTCCATCCTTGTCATGGGATTGTTGTGATAAATATCAGAATATCATACAGTACCTGTTAGATATTGATGAAGATTTGGTTAATATGCATCCTGAAGATCTGTTAACAGCCATTCAAGAATTTCATATGCATCCTAGCTATCACAAGAACATGGATGAAATAGCTGAGGAAGAAAACAGTTAAGAGACCGTAGATATTCCTCAAGATATTCCTAAAAACTCAGATGCTGATCCATCATCCCTTACAGCTGAGGCTCAAGAAGACATCCGGCCTCAAAATAAGTCTTCACAAGAGACAAAGATTTGTTTTACTCCTATTCAAAGGAACATAGAAACATCTTCCCCTTTGACAGAAAAAGAGATAGATCAGACTATTTATAAACAATCGCTCTTTGAAACTTTCGGCAAAACAAAAACTCCTGCCCATTCACATAATGAACTTTGTTGTAAAGATTCAGAAAGTTCTTTTGTAAATCAAAATAAAGAAGGACCTGCTGATAATCCAGTATGTTTGATTGGTAGTATTACTTATATTTATGATTCTCCTAACTTTGATCTATCTAATGATGATGCTTCCCAAATAGAAGTTAATTTTGCAGGGTCATCATTAGTAGATTTATGGGAGGAAGATCAGTTCCTTCAAAAAAGTAATGAACCAGTGAAAACTATCTATGATACTGATGACGAAAGTTTTCAAAACCTAGAAGTAAGTGAAGATTTATTGGATCTTTGCACTGCTTCATCTCAGATCATCAGTGATAGTTTCCATGTGATTGACAATCAACATACTTTCAGCTCAAAGGTTGAGGGGGAAAGTAATGAAGAAATTTTTGAGCAAGTTGAAACCAAGAAGCCTTCTCTTGAAAAGAGGAAGCAATAGAACAAACCCCTGCTCCTGAATACATTGATCTTTCACAGAGCTCAGCCTATTAAATCTGAATATCTCAGAGCTACAAGAGGACAACACTGTAATATATGATGAGTCCTCCAGTTCAGATAATAATGAAGATGAGGAAGTTTGTCTTCCTCAAAAGAATCTTTTCCTTAATTCAATGGAGAAAAAAGAGATGATCCTGGTTGAAACACATCTTCCAAACACTCTTGACCAGGCACTATTTCAAGATCCCTATGCTCACTTCTTGAAGGCATTTGAAGAAGGGATAAAGGTCATTAGGAGTAGTGTATTACCAAAGGCAAGACAATTATTTAGCACTGCTGCTAAAAAACAAAAAGAATGGGAGTGGCCCTGTTTGTCCAGCCTGCCCAAGGAGATGAAGAAGGACCAATCATGGAATCATTTGCTGGATTGGTTGTACTGGAAAAGAGAGTTCATCAGCTAAAAAATGTAAATTTTCCAAGTTAGATTAGGTTAGATATGAAAGCAATAAAGCTCAGCTTTGAGCATTTAGTTATTTGTTTATTTTTTGTCTTGTAAGAAAAAGAAAAATCTAAAAACAATAGAAAAGAGAAAAGAGAGCAGATTTTAAAAAGAAAGGTATAGCCCCATACCAAAAAAGAGAAATAGATTCTGAAAGTGTGCAAGCTCAAATGCCACTCCTAAAGAACACACTTCTAATTAGTCATACGGCCTAATCTTGACTAATTAGCTTTAAATTTTCTGCTGATAGGATAGTGAATTCGATTTTCCAAAACCGTTTAATATTGGCTTATCAGTAGATAGATTAGGATAGAAATTAAAGGTTCAAACAAGCTCAAAATCTGAACCTAGGTTTCCAAAGAGAGATGACTCAAATCTGTTTCAAATTCTGAGACAAAATATGTAAAAATCTGGTTCTAATTAGCTCAAAATCTGAACCAGAGAACAAAGAAGTTATAGCTCAAACAAAAGTCAAAACAAAGCTGTAAAAAGAGAAGGATGTTCTTAAAACTTTCAGATCTTAAAGCCTTCATCATTTTGATTTAATTTTCTTCAAATAATAATCTATATGCAGCTTGTTTTTATGCCATAGATCAGCATCAAGTTAGACTGTTCAATCCTGACTTGTATGCTTTTTAATTTCTTCTTTAGAAATTAGAGAATAAAAATCTGTTAGACTGTTTAATCCTAACAGATTAGTAGATTAGGTAGAGAAGCATATGGGCTCAACTGCTTAATCTGAGTCCATGGAGAAATAAGAAGTATAACTAGATTAAATTTTTTGCTTTCAAAAGAATAAAATGTTGTAAGAGAGTTTTCCAATCCAAGTGCACTCTAAGGAAGAAAAAATGCTAGATCAGTAGGATTGTGTAGGTAGAAATTTTGTATTGATGAAGGTCCATTGTTTTCATAGCTGCTAGTATGTTTTCAGAGAAGATCATCCCAGCAAAGGAAGGGCAGCCCAATGGATCAGGCATGGGTTAGCCTCCCAGAGAACATAATAGATGTGGCACAGGTCAGCCTCCTAGAGAATGCAAGTCTGAATTTCTTGATGCCTTCAAGAAGGCATCACCCCCAAATGGAGCCACTGTTAGCCACCTATAATATTTGTTATAGCAAAAGGTAGCTAAGACTTTTTTAGCCTTCAAAGAACAAATTTTATTACTAAAAAGTGTTGGCTCTTGAAGACTCTTGAAGGCCTCATGCCTCTGTCCAAAATCTTCAGTGTTGTTCCCACTTTATACTCAGAAATTCTGCTAAAATCATGAGAAGAAACTGCTGAAAAACCATCATTTTCCCCTTCTTCCACTCAAAACTAACCTTCATTTGCTTCCCTTTTTCTCCATAAAAAATCCTTTGTTTTCATGATTTCTTTTCTTCCCTTCATGAAAATCACTTTTACAAAGTTAAAGAATCACTCTTTAACCTCACCAAAACCCCCAAATCCATTGGAAAAACTTGAAAATTTTCATAAAAAATACATGTTTTTTACATAAGGGCTCAAGCCCCCTTGTGATGAGTTTCAAAACCACTTCCCCCACATGCCCACACATTGGAACCAAGCACTAATTCTGTTCGGCACTTATGGCATCGGAAAGATTCAAATGCGCAAGTCTTTGCCATGATTCTAAAGTTCCGATGCGATTGGCTATGTATTGAAAAAACTCGATGCAATTAAGCCTTTGTATTTTAAGAACCTCGATCATATTATTTTGTTATATATATGTATCCCGTGGGACCACCTTCGGTGCCTAGAAACCATTGAATAAACCTTCCCGATCCGTTTTTTCCTTTGTAAAATACAAAAACCCATTTATCCAAAGTTTGATCTAAAAAACCAAAGTCACGTGTTTATATAAAAATGGTTAGATTGAAAGACCGATCGCGCAATCGCATCGAAGGAATTCACAAATGGGTTGATTGAAAGACTCACATCCAAATTTCTGATGCGATTGGGTCTTATATATGTTAAACTTCCCCCCGCATTTTTGTTTCATATGACTTTCCCCCGGGACCAAGTGTCGAAGTCCCGGAGTGCTCAATCACATCACAATATTTCAAATGGGTTGATTGAAAGACCAAGCCTGAGGCTTCGATTGCGATTGGATCCTTTGAATATATATGCACTGGGCCCATTACGTTCCATATAACTATAGGCCCCGCAGTCGGGCGCCTATCCACTTTATATATATATCCCGCCCCGATCCATAAAAACATTTGTTTTAGTTAAACTTTGGTTTTATATATTATAAGGGTTTTTCCACCGGTTCATTTAAAAAAATAATCCCCACTGTTGATCATGAGCCGATCAAACGACCAGCGCTCAATCACATCGCTCTTCTCAAATCGCATCGCATTTCTCAATCGCTGCGTTATATTTCTTCCCCCAATCAGCCATTCCCCCAATCCATTCTCCACCATTGATATAATCCTAATATCGACGGTCTGTGCCACATCGCATCGCAACTTTAGATCGGTGTATTTTATTGCCACCCCTGATTGTGATCCCCTGATTGCGATCCTCCGATTAGATCTGGAATGTCCACGTGTCCAGATCGGATGGTCCAAAATCACTACGTCTTATTCTTCTCCCCGCTCTCCTTTTTGCCTCTTCTATACAGATCTCCACCGTTGGATGAAGCCATTCAATGGCCATGCTCTCTCCCGATGCCCTCTGAAGCATTTTACCAAATAAATGTAGGATTTTGTAATTTTTGTGTGTTTTTAGCAGGATCTAATGGATTTTGAATGTTTTAAAGGGAAAATCAAAGCCAAAGGATGAAGATCTTTCAGGATTTGTTTATTAAAGGGATCCATTTAAAAGGTTTCGATACCATGATTCGTCGGCGCATCATGAAGCGCTGATACCATAAGAAACCTTCGCGGCCTACACATCGACAAGACACTATGATTTAAATCACATTTAAAAAGAGTATCAGATTTTGAAGACAGAGCATAGCAGAATGAAGATTGAAGACATATTTTGGAATTACGGCTAAGAATGATTATCAAAATCTTAATTCCCAGAATTAAAACACCATTAAAACAACATAATAAGTGTTTAAACAGATGGAAAGGCCTCCACCACCACATCTGAGGTGAATTGATTCCTCCTAGCTACCACAGAGCCACATGTTGCCTCAAAGCATTGAAACAGAGGCTAAAATTATTGGAGAAAATTAGATATTCACCTCAAGCACAGCCAGAGAGTTACTTCTACAAAGGAATAAATGCAGAAATATCTACATAGTTACTCCAAACATGAGGAAGAGCCTTAAAGTCAACAAATTCTTCCCAACAAGTTAAAATAGTTAATATAACCAATTAATACAGGAGAAACATCATAATGTTCTCCATCGAGCCCCTCAAAGGCCGAGAGACATCGAACTGTATTAATTCAACTTAGAAGATATTTATCCCATTCCACCTCCTCATTCTTCTATAAATACTTATGTAGAAGATGAGAAGTTGTTGGTTGGTTGGTTGTTGTTTGATCACTAGTTGTAATACTGAAACTCTCTGAAATAAATACATAGTTCGTTGAAGTTGAAGAAAAAACTGAAGTCTTGGAAACCTTGATGATGTTGTTGCATGCTTGTTCCTGAGAAGGCTCTATCAGTGGATCCATGAGCTTGGTTTTTGGTGAATTATTCTGAACTGTTTTATGTTTTCCCCTGTTTTCATTATGTTCCATAATTTCTTACTACAGTAGGTTGAAAGTTTTAGGCTAATAAATGACTCTTGGAAGCACCTTAGACCTGTTCATCCTTCAATGTTTCATGTTTTCTTCTGCTGAAGTATTTTAGAGTCTTTAATCTCTCTCTTTAATCTTCATGCTTTTTTATTTCCTTAATAGTTCGAACAGTTGGTTTCAGCATGATTTATGGTTCTCCCTGCTTGTCTGCTGCCACTTAAAAACTGTTATTGAAGTCTCCCTTTGAAGTTCTTTGCTTACAGTGAATCAAAGAGGTCTGCTTCGATCTTTCCCTTTGTCCTCACTTAAACGGTTGGCTTAAAGGTATTTTATAGTTGTGATCATAGATGCGTTAGGTGTTCCCTCTTCTATGACTGCAATTATCAGTGAATCTTTTATGTTTTCTAAGTCATTTGAAATAAAATGTTTGAGGAAATAGGGTGTTCCCTAGATCTTAGATTTCATTTTAAAAGTTGTTTTGAAATCATTATTTGTTCAAAGGTGTGATTTGTAGAATTTATGGTTAGCCCTATCTATCAAATAACTCTTTATTGTTCAAATTATGCTTTCGAATTCCCTTTGTTGAGAATTAAACCTCTCTTTCCAAATCATTAATGTTCATCTCATTCCAAAAACAAAAGGATCCTGTGGCCAAGTTAGATTTTCCCTTTGATATCCCATATCCATTGATGAGTTTGTTATGACCTTTTCTTGACTCCATTGCCCAATAAACCAGATATTTCTCTGTCCTATATATATTTCCTAGGCCTTTCATGTTCTGCTATATCATTCCAACCAAACAAACAAAAAAATAAACACCTGCACTTAATAATTAGTCTAAAACCAATACTCAAAGCACACAAGATAAACCTTCGCAAACAAATATTCGAGATATCCCTCTCTAAGAACAGGAGGACTAGATCCTGGGACTCTAAATATTGGTTCTGATGTTGCCTTGTCTTTTGATTTTCCAAACTATCAAAACACGGGACACCAACAATAGCTACAATGAGTGAAGTGTGCAAGGAATTTTGCAAAAAAATATGATTCCAACACACATTCAGCTACTTTCTACGATGAATTAACTTGATATCTGGTCCCACTACCTTGTAAAATCAAACCAAATTTGAATTATGAATAACTTGAAAAAATTGTTTCTCAACAAATTTGACAAATAGTTATGATGTAGTGGGAACCTTATTCCACATTGATCCAAGGTAATTTCCTTGATACCCTTAACCAAGACCTTTTACTTCAGCTGATAAATTAGAATTGCATTTAATTAAAGCATTAATGAACATAAATGAACCTCTGTATGTTGTAAAGAAGAGGAACATAACATGTCAAGATCAACAATCATAAGAACACGTCGTTTGATAACAGAGTTCGTCTAGGAGGGACTACATCTCCAGGCCTCAGTGTCAAGATGGTGTATGCCACTACATTAAGTGTTTTAAGGAGAAGATGTACATGGATGTGTTTTCTCTGACATACAAGGAAAATTCCCTCACGCAGGAGTGGCTAGACCTCTCTACAAGATGTTTCAATGCGGAACTCTCATGCATAAAAAAAGGACTCCTATCAGTATGAAAATATCTCACACATAATGACTATGAGTATCCCACAAACATGGCATCAAATGGATCTCAAACATAATACAAATCCATGATATAAATTACATCAGTAAAAAAACAAGATCCCACGACTCATACATCAATAGGGATTTGTACAACACTATGCATCTTAGGCACAAAGAAGTACATGAAATCAACACATCATATACCTCATGCTGAAGATGATTGAATAATGGGCTACTGCACTGCTGGATCTTAAATCACCATCACAATCGTGGCATCGAAAGGAGTGAAATCGACTGCTCACTCGCTGAAAGCTGACACCTGCAACTTCACTTCAAAAAGTGACCGAAAAATATAAAACTCAGATGGAAAATATGAACACACCATCATATTTTTGGCGTCGAATAGTACAAAATCGATTGTCCATTTTCTAAATTCTGAGAAAGTGAAGATCTGGGGAAAAAAGGAATCTTTTAGATTCCCCCTAGATTCCTCCAAGATGTTGCTCCATGGATGAATTGGAAATATGCAACTCAAAAGGAGAATTTGACCTCGCCATTGCGTTCCCTACAAAAAGCTATGTAAAATGAATATAAACTTGACTATATTCCAACATGGAGAAAAATTACCTCCTCGGGAAAATTTCAAGGCTCATGGTTCCGCTCCCTATTTCTGGGCTTTCTTATGGTT
The DNA here is from genome assembly GCA_034641835.2 of Pinus albicaulis. Classification (NCBI taxonomy): domain Eukaryota; kingdom Viridiplantae; phylum Streptophyta; class Pinopsida; order Pinales; family Pinaceae; genus Pinus; species Pinus albicaulis. The sequence continues at coordinate 902,059,964 of CM076581.1, forward strand.
CCACCTGCATCGAAATTTGTGTCGCTCCTCTGCTTTGACCTCGAAATACATGCTCATTTCTATTGGGCACACTGGTAAAATGCGGGTTTCAATAAAAAGTTATGGGAAAAGTTTCTCAAATGGCTTCGCTTGCACAATGGAAAAAATTGAAATTTGTTAATGGGAGGTCAGGTGATCAAATCCCAACTCCACCAAAATCCACGTACAACTATTTTGGTTTTGGGCACGTTTTTGAATTTGGGAGGGGTCGGGCCCGCCCCAACTACCTGTACACATGGTGGCGTTATAGTTTAAATATGTTTAAAATAAAACATATATATATGGTATGTTATATGTTTAAACACATATACAACTGTCACTTTTTAACACCACACCTTAATATGAAATTCGTTGATTTTTTTATTTAAATAACATAATGACCAGGTGGCTTATGGTTATAAAATTTTTGTTATATATTACCTTGTTTGTTTTTATATGATTTAATATATGGTTTTTAAACCATGGTATTTATGTTTTATGTAATTTTTGTTTTATATCAGATTATGATTTTTAATATATATTTCTTTTGTCTTTTTTTGCAAGTTGAGAACCAATGGAGGATCACCATGTGTCAGGGCCGGTAGGCGTCGCTCCTCTGCTTTGACCTCGAAATAGATGCTCATTTCTATTGGGCACACTGGTAAAATGCGGGTTTCAATAAAAAGTTATGGGAAAAGTTTCTCAAATGGCTTCGCTTGCACAATGGAAAAAATTGAAATTTGTTAATGGGAGGTCAGGTGATCAAATCCCAACTCCACCAAAATCCACGTACAACTATTTTGGTTTTGGGCATGTTTTTGAATTTGGGAGGGGTCGGGCCTGCCCCAACTACCTGTACACATGGTGGCATTATAGTTTAAATATGTTTAAAATAAAACATATATATATGGTATGTTATATGTTTAAACACATATACAACTGTCACTTTTTAACACCACACCTTAATATGAAATTCGTTGATTTTTTGATTTAAATAACATAATGACCAGGTGGCTTATGGTTATAAATTTTTTGTTATATATAACCTTGTTTGTTTTTATATGATTTAATATATGGTTTTTAAACCATGGTATTTATGTTTTATGTAATTTTTGTTTTATATCAGATTATGATTTTTAATATATATTTCTTTTGTCTTTTTTTGCAAGTTGAGAACCAATGGAGGATCACCATGTGTCAGGGCCGGTAGGCTTCTATGTGGGTCCCATGTGCTCACTGGGATTCCATGTGGTAGATCGTGGGCCCCCACATTCTCTGTCTTATGAAAACTTCAAACTGCTCTAACTCCCTCATACGAGCTCGGATTGACGTGTCATTCACACTGTTGTGATCAGGGAAATGAGATCTTAATTCTGAATCTAAATTTTTCACCTTCCTGTCACTTTGAATTTCGAGCCTTTTTCCAAGCCACTAGTGTCTGAAGATCCACCTGGATGAATCCTCCCCACTGAGGAGCTTTTGGTCCTCCAAAAGCATCAACAAGAATCTTAAACTACTGTGTGCTATGTTTGCACTACGAGTGTCCTGAAAAGTCACCCTTCCTTCTCCTTCACCTACATCCTTCAGAGCCATAATTGATGAACTGACACCTGCACCTTCTGCAAACCTATAGTACAATCCCCTGCAAATACATGTTCAAATTGACCAACTATGACCCAAAACATCTCCCATACTTGCCATGAGTTTTTAACATGTACTCAGTGGTCAAGCTTACATAGAGATGGAAATCACCCCCAACTATCATTAGAATACCAACAACATCATCGTCGCATTTCGAAGTGATGGAAAACACCTCATCACTTTTACGTGAAATAAATGCATCACACGACTTATAAAACAAGGCCAAAAAATATCATTGTTGCTTAAACAAGTGATGGAAAACACATCGCCACTTTCACAATTAAAAATGCGACAATTGATTTACAAACATGGCCATGACAAGCTAACATATCTAGAAAAAATAATTTAGAAGAACCATCTCTCACTTATCAAAGTGAGTGGATCATTTCCCTGTGGTGAACTTGCTTTTCAATCAGCTCTTTCAACTGGTGTATGCATGGACACTTTGTCTTTAAGGCACTGCTCTAGATGGCGTCTCTAGCACGTGGCTCTTTGATGGCCACTTCGGTCACAATGAGTGCAAAAGGTATTTCTCCTCCAAACCTGCTTAACCGATTTCTTTTCCTGTTGGGGAGAAGGCTTTCATGCCTCATCCTCCATTCTACTGCCATCCTTTTCCAACACTTAGAAAACACATGGTTATGTAAACCACAAAAATGGCATGTTTTGCAATGCCACGATTTATGAATGTTGTTATCAACATTCTTATAATCAAAATGCACTCTAGAATAATGAGACTCATTATACCTTCTCTGGTGATCTCTGGTGCGATCATGGTGATGTGAGCTCGCTTCAGCTCTTTCACTGCAACATGCACTACCATGGAATGATGGTGAAGTTTTTTCATCAATCCTCTTCCTTGGATAGTTCATCAGTTCCTATTTTCCTTTGATGTCCTTTGAACATCCTTCTTCAGTGTACATCAAACTTGCATAGCGAGGTCTTTTCACAACCTCCAATGGTTCAGTTATGCTTTGGCCATGAACGCCAAGTCCACCTCCTCTGTACCCCATCTTGGTGAGGAGTCTCATGCTGGTTCCTACAATGGGTATCTCCACACTTCCAACCAAAATGATATCATGTGAAGAAACTGAAGATAAATCAACACTGTTTACCTTAGCTGTCGATTGCGAAACAGATGAAGAAGGCTTATCTAGGCCTTCTTGCGACTTGTAGTTGAAGCTACAACCACTGCTTCTCCTCCTTCTCTTCCTCTAGGATTGCCTTCAATGCATCATGATCTGTTTGAAGACGTTCGTTTTTGCCCTTCATTTCTTCCCACGCCTCTGTCATGGCTTGCAACTGAAGCTGCAATCAATTTTTGTCCTCCTTTTCTTCTTGGAGGAGTGTCTTCAATTCGCCTTTCTCTGTTGCTTTGTTTTTCCTAAGCCTCACACAACATTTCTCCTTTCTCAGACACCCTAAGCATGGTCTGGTACATATCCTTAACATTATCCATGGCTCAACTTAGTGAACATTCAACAGTTCATGCCTGCAATCCAATCAGCAAGAATACCTACTCTGATACCACTTGATCTAGGGTAATTTCCTTGATACCCTTAACCAAGACATTTTACTTCTGCTAATAAATTAGAATTTCATTTAATTAAAGCATTAATGAACATAAATGAACATCTGTATGTCGTAAAGAAGAGGAACATAACATGTCAAGATTAGCAATCATAAGAACACGTCGTTTGATAACAGAGTTCATCTAGGAGGGACTACATCTCCGGGCCTCGGTGTCAAGATGGTGTAGGCCACTGCATTAAGTGTTGTAAGAGGAATATGTAAATGGGTGTGTTTTCTCTAACATAAAAGGAAAATTCCCTCATGCAGGAGTGGCTAGACCTCTCTATGAGATGTTCCACTACATAACTCTCACGCATAAAAAAGGACTCCTATCAGTATGAAAATATCTCACACATAATGACTATAAGTATCCCACCAACATGGAATCAAAGGGATCTCAAACACAATACAAATCCATGACAGAAAGTACATCAATAACAAAACAAGATCCCATGACTCATAGATCAACAGGGATATGTACAACACTATGCATCTCAGGGACAAAGAAGTACATGAAATCTACACATCATAAACATCACACTGAAGATGACTGAAGAATGGGCTGCTGCGATGCTAGATCTGAAATCACCATCACAATCATGGAGTCGAAATGTGTGAAATCGACTACTCACTCGCTGAAAGCTGACACCTACAACTTCACTTCAAAAAGTGACCGAAAAATATAAAAATCAGATGGAAAATATAAACACACCATCAGATTTGTGGCATCGAATAGTACAAAATCGACTTTCCATTTTATGAATTCTGAGAAAGTGAAGATCTGTGGCAAAAAGGAATCTTTTAGATCCCCCCAACATTCCTCCAAGATGTTGCTCCATGGATGGACTAGAAACCTACACTCAAAAGGCACATCTGACCTCACCATTACGTTCCTTGTGAAAAATCATGAAAAATGACTATAAAATTGACTATATTTTGACATGGAGAAAAATTACCACCCCGGGAAAATTTCAAGCTCATGGTTTCGCTCCCTGTTTTTGGCCCTGATCATGGTTCCACCTACATCAAAATCTGTGCTGCTCCTTTTCTCCGACCTTGAATTCCATGCTCAGGTTTGCTGGGTGCACTATCAAAATGTGGGTTTAAATAAAAATTTTTGAGCAAAGTTTCTCAAATGGCCTTGTTGGCTCAATGGAAAAAAATGAAATTTGTTAACGGGAGGTCAGGGAATTAAATCCTGCCTCCCCAGAAATTTGCGTAAAACTGTTTATGTTTTGGGCACGTTTTTTAATTTGGGAGGGGTCGAGCCCGCCTTTGGCGACCTGCCCCAACTACCCGCACATGGTGGCATTATAGTTTAAATATGTTTAAAATAAAATATATATATATGTGTGTGTGTGTGTGTGTGTGTGTGTGTGTTATTTTTAAACACATATACAACTGTCACTTTTTAACATCACACCTTAATATGAAATTCATTGATTTTTGGATTTAAATAACATAACCACCCTATGACTTATGGTTATAAATTTTATTATATATATAACCTTGTTTGTTTTTATGTGATTTAATATATGGTTTTTAAACCATGGCCTTTTTGTTTTATATGAGATTATGATTTTTAGTATATATTTCTTTTGTATTTTTGTGCAAGTTGAGAACCAATGGAGGAGCGCTGTGTGTCAGGGCCGATAGGCTACTATGTAGGTCCCACGTGCTCACTGGGATTCCATGTGGCACATCGTAGGCCCCCACATTCCCTGCCTTATAAAAAATTCAAACTGCTCTAACTCCCTCCTACGAGCTCGGATTGACGCATTGTTCACACCGTTGTGATCAGGGCAATGAGGTCTTCAATCTGAAGCTGAGTTTTTCACCTTCTTGTCACTTTGAATTTCAATCCTTTTTCCAAGCCACTGGTGTTTGAAGATCTGTCTGGATCACACACAAACAAATTTAATTTTAAACTCTTTGATTTTCTCAGACTCAAAAATATTTTAATTACTGAAAGTTAACAATTGTAACTTAGATTTACTTTTAGTCAAATTTGAAGACTTGTAAAACTATCAATAATATCCAAAAATAGTAATGTTACCTTCTATGATGAATCGACTTGATAGCTGGTCCCCACTATTGTGTAAAACCAAATCAAATTTGATTTATGAATGAATTGACACACCCATTTCTTGTAGAATTTGACACTCAATCACAAAATAGATTTAATTTTAAACTCTTTGATTTTTGCAGATGCAAAAAAAAAACTAAGTACTGAAAAAAAAAAAACTTAATTCGTAATTTAATAGGAACAACTGCAAAAATCAATTTTTAAACTAGAAATAACAAATATTTTCTTGATTGAATACTTATTGCTATTATGCATTAATAAATTAAGTCTCCTTTTAACATATCTCAACAAGTACTTCTTTGTGATAAAATGTATGTGTGGAACAAAGTCGAGAAATGTTGATACCTTGTGTGTATCCATATACACAATACATTATGTTTTTTCTATTAATAAGAGAACAACCATCAGAACAATTAAAAATAAGTAAAAAACCAACGACTTCAAATAAACTACACAAGTCAACGAACGAAAACAAACACTGTGTCATGTACTTTCAACATAACAAAAATGCATATACCATTACCTACGTCAAAACTACTGCACAAAACACACTGAATAATTAGAAATCGAATAAACCAAAGCTAATCACAGGGTGAAAATGTGAAGTTGGGTTACACTTTTTTCCCTTCTTTGTGAAAAAACTTTCATTTTTTTCGGTTCTTCAACTTTTTGCAAGCTAAAACAATTTTTTTGTTTAGAATTTCATTTTGTGATAAAAATAAAAGTTGTTAGAAGTTTTGTTAGCTTTCTATTACCTATTTTTTGGAATTTTTTTATACACATTTGATATGTCAACTTAGCATTTCTTTGAGTGTGTTTTTTTTAACAATCAACGGATTCATAAGAAGTCATGTTAATACGCAATGTTGTATTCTTTGAAAATTTGTGTTTTTGAGAAAAAAATGTGTTAGAAAAATCTAGACAGAGTCTACTTCGGTTTCATCATATTTACAAAGCTAATGGATGCATATCATAATTACTAGAATTTTTTTAACTGGTCCAATATGAAAAACTGCATATTTTGAATATGTTTCGCGAAGCAAGAAATTTATTAACATATAAGTTATAAACTAAAAATGTAAAAGCTACCCATTAGAGATGATAGACCAATGTAATGTACCATAATTTTTTCAATTTTTTTTACAATGTATTTTGGAAGATACAAAATTTTGATTTCACTGAATCAAAATGACCTTCAGAAATTGTTTGCATCTGTTTTATTACAAAATTAATTAAAACTAGTAAATATCTATGAAATTTCATGAAATTTATATTTCCTTAAAGTAGATTCAATTATGAAAATGCTTGTCTTAGTTCCGATAGTTAATTCAGAATGTTTCATAGAGTTTAATCAGTCCAAAGTTGTAGAAACGTATTCAGGGCTTGGCTCTGCGTAACTAGTGATGTGTTAGTTCGGCGAAACTCTTAAACAAAGTTTGGCTGAAATGTTTTTTGCGCTGATGACCCGTTAAGTCAAACAAGAAAGTAGTTCGGCCAAACTATTTCTTAAAATTTCAGTCGAACTTTTACCTAACTTTCCGTCGGCTAGAAAGTACCGTCGAGCCCCTCCAAAAAAAAAATTGTGGCAATATAATTGCTACGAAATCATTCATTATTTTCGCATATTTTCGCACGTTTGGTCTGATTTTATAAAAGTCTTGATCTGATTTTGCAAAGAATTTTTTGGGTTCAAGGACTTTTCTTGGAGGTACATTCAAAAGACTTTTCTTTGAGACACATTATTTTCGTACATTTGATCTGATTTTGCAAGGAATTGTTTGGGGCTTTAAGAATTTTCTTGGAGGTACATTCAAAAAACATTTTTGAAGACTTTTCTTGGAGGTGTGTGATACAGTTTTTTGGGCTTCATTTTTTTTTAAAGTATGGATTTGCGCTTAATTTCGAAGGGACATTTTTTGGTTTTGGCTTGAAGTAAATCTTTTATAATGATTTTTTAAAATCAGTTTTTGTGTAACTTTTTAAATGAATTTTTTTTGTAGGACTTGGAAGGAAATATTTTGAACTTCATTTTATTTTTATAAGACATTTTTTTCTTGAATTTTTTAAAGTAAGTGTTTTGGATTGGAGTATGTATTTTTTACAAAAAAATTAAAATGAGTTTTTTTTTTTAAATTAAATCTTTTGTGATGTTTCTTTTAATTGAATTTTTGTCTAAATTTTTGAAGAAATTTTTTTGAACTTCATACTCTATTATCATTGGAAATCGAACGAATTGTATGAGAAAATATGATTGAAAAAGAGACCCTGAGGAACGTAGAGAAGAGACAAGACAATCTCACAAAAGAAAGATAGAAACACTCTCAAATATTGAAGGGGAAAATCAACCTCAACTAGAAGTTGAAACAGGTATGTAAATGTAAATATTATGATTTTGATATATTTAAACTTTTCCTAGTGTAAAATGTGAAGCTTAATTTTTATTTGATGAACTAATTTGAAAAATATTTGCAATGTAAACAAAGAGAGATATTCCTTAAAACATTGATGATGAGATACAAAATTTTGAAAGAGAAAGTGAAAGAGATATTGAACCAATGATTGAAGATGGTGAAAATGTTGAAAGAAATTCAAGTGAAGAAATTGAATCACAAGGTATGTACACACACACACACACACACACACACACATATATGTTTAACACATGCACGTATTATTGAAATTATACATATATCTATTAGTTTAGTTATTTATTGAATATGTAAACTTATTATGTACTATTCATTCGAATATGTACAGATGAAATCAATGTCAATGATGAGATGTTAGAAAATGTTGACACTCACACATATGGAGATAAAAAAGCTGACCATTATATACGATATCGTGTTAACTGCATTTTTGAGAAGTATTTCATAAAGAAAAATGTGACAGTTCAAGCCCAAATGTTGAAAGGTCTCCTATCATTAAGAAAATTAAAAGAAGCTATGACTTTATTGGGTATTCAAAAATCAACCAAAGATAAAAAAAATGAAGGAAAATGTGATACAAAATATAAATAGTGTTGTAAATTCAATTAGAAGATCTAGACATAAAAATGTTTTAGTTGTGCGTAGAGAAACACATATGGTAGTGGTTTCATCAAGTACTAAAGAGAATCACTTAGTAAAATCTATGGCATGAGCATTAGGAACCACGTGAATTTTTTTTCACAAACATCAGAAATTTCAATTGCAAATTAGATGTAAATGATGAACTCGCTTGTTGGAGAGCTATTTGTAGGCAACCACACAAAGATAGATTTGGAGAAAATGTTATAAAAATAATATATGAATATTGGAAGAACAATTCGCATGTTTCGCCAACTGCAAGGCATGTGATGCGAATAATAGTAGCATGAAATCAGTACGAAGAACATGAAAAACATTTCTTGGAAACCACTCAGATAGAGTTGTTCAACAAGTTCAAAGAAGAGAATCGTGAAATTCATGTTTCAATCAATGCTTTTATTCAACAAAAACCATGGTATGTAAAACCTATCATCGTACACGGCACTTGTTTTTGCCATTATCATGTGGAATTTGAGTTATATTATGACACATTCCTTGATTTTGGTAGAAAATTTTGGAAGGATTCACCTCCTCATTCCACTATCCGTGATTTCGTATCTCAAATTCTATGTGAAGGAGAAAGCGATGAACTATTTTACGAAAAGAAATGTGTTGGTGGTAAAAAATGCGATGATTGTGGAAATTTGACTAAATTTCAAAACAAATATCGTACTGATATAAATGATCAATCATTATCCAACATGAAAGTGAAATGGAAGAGATATGAATATATCCATACATCGATTCAAGGTGCAATTAGTGTTAAAAGAATTGAATTATGAGAAGAATAAATTTTTGTGATAGACTTTTTGAGAAAGTTTGAGGCAGAAATTTACAAATACACCAAGCATTCCCATAGAGCTCGATGGCAAGATTTGCAATTCAAAAAATCCTGTGAATTTTTTCCATGAGGGACCATTTTGTTAGTAATTGATTTTGTAGAAAACTACACATTTGTTCCACAAAAAGAAATTCAGAGTGAATACTATCATTCTGACCAAGTCTCCATGCTTACCCATCTTCTATATAGACATGTTGAACAAAACATGGATCATATAAAAAGCACCAGTGAAAATCGACATATTATTAAATAATATCACTTTTATATCAGTGATGATCATACACATGATACACATTTTGTACAACATTGTTTTGGAAAAATTTATGATTCCTTGAAAAATCATGGAATAACATTCAATGAACATTGGATATGGTTAGATAGATGCACAAGTCAATTCAAATCTGCACGATCATTCTTTTGGTTGTGTTGTCTTCATAATAAAACCTGCATTAAAAATTTTTGGAATTTCTTTGAGACCGGTCATGGAAAAGGAGAACATGACGGTGCAGGGGTATGCATAAAACAAGCACTTCCAAGATATCAAATGAACCACTCTACAATCCGACTTGTGGACGCGAAAGAAGTTGTTCAGTGGTGCATCGCTGCTCTAAGCCATGAGACTAACCGATCAAGGGAAGTGCGAAGATACATTCAATTTAATTTTTTTTGGATATCTAATTTTAAGCAGTGTACATTTATCACAATGATTATCTTTGATTGTATTTTGATATCATATTTACATTCTTCTTTAAATTTTCCATATAAAGGTTTTTTTGGCATATTGGGATCAAAGACGTAGATAGATCAATTGGAAATGATGTTGAAACAATAAAAGGGACTCAAAAATTTCATTCAATTAAAACAAAGTCGTCCAGAAATGTGTTTGCGTTGGATAAAAGAAAATTTTCTTGTTTTTCTCATGTTTGCATAGATGACACAAAATCCAATGACGTTTGTGAAAAAAAAATGTATGTAAAATATTGGAAACATACAGAGCTAAATACAAAGGGAAAAATGTCAGTTGCAATGTTTGAAGAAATGCGATCAGAGGAGTCTACAATATCATCTGATGGTGATCGAGTTTCTGATCTTATTAGAGAAGGTAACATTTGAATTTCTTTCCAATGATAAAGATCTAGAAATAAATTTGAATATGTATAATTTTGTTAAGTTTGTTTTATTGTGAAGCAGATTTTTTTGCTGTAATTGCACCTACTGACAACGATGAAAATGTGAAGTATTATTTGATGCATTGCACTGAACGAAAAATGAAATTATTAGAAGACTATAATGATCACAAATTTCCATATGAAAGAGGATCTATTTACTGAAAGGTTATTTTTTTAGACAAACTAATCAAAGTGGGGATTTTGTTTACTTTGAAGACTATGAATCTGATTTCATAAGTTGTCAATATAGTCATTTGGTGTGTGCAGCATGCATAAAGTTGATCAAGGTTCAATCAAAGAAAAAAACGAAAATTAAGAAATGCAAAATGTCAAAATCTGATCATGAACGGATTATTGAAGATGGAATTCCATTGGAATTTTTTTGATTGAACTTCCCAACAATTTATTCTCTTTGGATTATATGTTCTAGAACTTCTAGTATTCAATTAAAAATTGAGCTGCCATGTTATGTTATGTGTGCAAGTGTTTGCACATGTAAAAATTGTTTTGGTACATGCACACTTTAGTATCAACTGAAAGTAGCTTTTCTATACATGCATTGATGAAAAATGTTGCATGTATTGGATATATATATATATATATATATGTTCTAAAATGCAATTAACTGAAAGTAGTTTTTCTATGTGCATTGATGAAAAATGTTGTGCACGTATTGGATATATATATATATATATATATGTGTGTGTGTGTGTGTGTGTGTGTGTTCTAGAATGCAATTAACTGAATGTCATCAATTTACCAATTTATAAATCAACAAGGCTACCTATTTGAGTGCATTAATGACATTGACCCCAATTCAAAAAACATATATCTACTTCTTATATTTCCAATCAAAATTAAAGGGATTTATATGGGAAAGAGGCAGAACATATAGCCCATGAACTTCTTTAGTTCATATTTCTATGAAGATATCATCATGTGGGAAAATGTTTCAAGAACACTTGGTCGTACTTAAAAGTAATCTTAAGATTGTTTTTGATCTTTACATACTACATACTATTGTTTGAGTGAATTTTTTTTTTTAAACTTGTACCAAATGTACTTCAACCATCCAAAACTTGACTTTTAAAAACTTTTTGATTATATCAAAACAAATTACTTCACATGTCATACCAATTGGAGTTCAAATATCCAATAAAAACATTAAATATTTAACATTATATCACATGCCAAATGTATATTGAAATGGTATCCAAAACTTAGTTTTAAAAACTTTTTTATTATATCACAACATTACTTCACATGCCTAATGTACTTCAACCATCCAAAACTTGAGTTTTAAAAACTTTTTGATTATATCACAACATTACTTGACATGCCATGCTAATTGTAGTTCAACTATCCAATAAAAACATTTAACATTATATCACATGCAAAATGTAGATTGAAACCATCCAAAACTTAAGTTTTAAAAACTTTTTTATTATATATCATGCAACATTACTTCACATTCCATGCCAATTATAGTTCAACTATCCAATAAAAACATTTAACATTATATCACATGCCAAATGTAGATTGAAACCATCCAAAACTTAACCTTTAATTTAACAAAAAATTATAGATCACAACATTACTTCACATGCCAAATGTACGTCAACCATCCAAAACTTGAGTTTTAAAAACTTTTTGATTATATCACAACATTACTTCACATGCCATGCCAATTGTAGTTCAGCTATCCAATAAAAACATTTAACATTATATCACATGCCAAAGATAGATTGAAACCATCCAAAACTTAAGTTTTATTTATTTTTTGATTATATATGGTGCAACATTACTTCACATGCTATGCCAATTATAGTTCAAATATCCAATAAAAACATTTAACATTATATCACATGCCAAATGTAGATTGAAACCATCCAAAACTTAACCTTTAATTTAACAAAAAATTATAGATCACAACATTAATTCACATGCCAAATGTACTTCAACCATCCAAAAATTGAGTTTTAAAAACTTTTTGATTATATCACAACATTACTTCACATGCCATGCCATTTGTAGTTCTACTATCCAATACAAACATTAAACATTTAACATTATATCACATGCCAAATGTAGATTGAAACCATTCAAAACTTCAGTTTTAAAAACTTTTTGATTATATCACAACATTACTTCACATGCCATGCCAATTATAGTTCAACTATCTAATAAAAGCATTTAACATTATATCACATGTCAAATTTAGATTGAAACCATCCAAAACTTAACTTTTAATTTAACAAAAAATTATAGATCACAACATTACTTCACATGCCAAATGTACTTCAAGCATCCAAAATTTAAGTTTTAAAAACAAAACAAATTATAACACATCATTACATAACATGCCAAATGTAGTTCAGAAGCAAAAAATTAATTTATAGATGACAACATTACTAGTAGTTCAACTATCCAAAACTTAAAAGTTTTAAAAACCAAACAAATTATATAACAACATTACTTCACATTCACATGCCAAAAGTACTAAAACCATCCAAAACTTAACTTTTTGGAACAAAACAAATTATATTAACATTGTAATAAAAAATGTCCAAAATTTGTAGATCTCACAAGTATCAAGTATCAAGTTATATATATATATATATATATATATATATATATATATATATATATGTGACTGTGAATCTAGATAATATATAAAAAAGTAAATTTATGACTAGAAATCTTGAAATCAAATCTACAAATCATGTCCATCAAATACATATGGATGTAGTGTCTTTCCTAGCATAGTCGCAATCCGCACACTATCTTGCGAAGAATGGGGAACCTATACACAATGCACATACAAACATTAAAATTTGATGTTTTAAAAATGAGTGAGAATATATAGAACTTCATGTAAAAAACAAAATATAAAAAAAAATCATGCAATACCTCATGAGGTTCTCTCTCCATTTGTTTGCCTGCTACAACTTCCCCCATGGGAACATCTCCAATAGTAAACTGTACAATATATATATATATATATATATATATATATATATATATAAAATTTCAGATGAAAATGCACATGTGTACATATATAAACTTATTTTCAATAATATTAAAAAAAAATTTAGACAACTTGTTCAAATGGTTGAAATGGTGTGGATGTTCCTATCTCCATTGCTAGAGTTCGTGGATTAAAGAAATATTCTATAGAAACCTAAAATTCAAAATTTTAAAAGTATAAAATAACTCAAGGTCAAGATCTCAATTTACAATAAAATTTAAATAAACTTCAATTTATAAATTATAGCTTTAAAAAAACATATATATATATTTAAAAGTGAAAAATTGAATACTTCTGCGGGTGAATTTGGGACATCTCCTAAGAGAGGCTCCAAAAAAAAATCTCCAAAAACCTAAAATTCAAAAAATTTAAAATAACTCAAGATATAGATATATATATCTCAATTTTTAATGGAACTTTTTGAGGTGGAATATACATATAACTTAAACATAAATTTTAAAAGTGAAAAATTGTCCATACCTGTTGTGGATGTGGTAGAAGGTACATCTCCAAAGGAAGAAGAAGGTACTTCCATCCCAAAATATGTACAAGGTATATCTCCCAAGGAAGAAGAAGGTACTGTCATCCCAAAAACATCGGACGAAATTGGAATCTGTTAAAACATTTTATTATTATATATGTACATGTACATGTGTGCACAATTATTTATTTTAAAAATATCACTTAAAAAACACTAACATTTTTCAACATATCTTGATGGTGAGGCCCATATTCATTGTTTGAACCAGAGGCCCCGAACGTGATATTAACATTTTCGTCATTCATCATGCGTGACAACTGCAAATGGTGTTTTAACATATAATGATACATTTTTGTTAGATTAATGTACATACAAATAAATGTATACATGTACATACACATGTATTTATTACAAATTGTACACATGTATGTGTTAAAATAATTGAACCCTAAGGTCATTAACACATACCACTCCCGTGCCTTCTTCCTCATGAAGAATTAAGTCTTTCCAACCATTGCGAAAATTCTTTGCATATATTATGAGATCTTCAACATTCATGTTGTCAATCTCTTCATCTGTACAATACACAAAATTGGCATGTGCATTCTCACATGCTCTTTGTCGATTTAAAAAAACATCGACTCCACCCAATCCGGGTGAACATTGTCGATGATTACATCCCTTGCTTCTTGACTTATTTGAGAAGTCGCATCCATCTTTGACCGCAAATTTTTGACCCGAAAAGGTCGACTCACCAATGGCGGCTCAAGGCAAGGCAACTCCACATCTCGCCTAGTGCCCCTACGGTCACACAATTGACCTTTCCCTGGACCAAAAAATTCTGATGGAAGGTCATTGCAATTGGGTTTCATTTCCAAAAAAAATTCTGCGTAAAACAATTTTCAAAATAAAAAAGAACCTCGTCGTTCCATGGGAGCCTTCCATAGCCCGCAAGGTGCCTATCATACAAATAGTGAGCTATATCGGGGTGCTTGAAATATTTCACCTTCATCATTTTTCTTTTTGGACCCTCCTTGAAATTAGACATTGACTTCGCCATTTCTTTTGTCACTCTTTTCTTTACATCCTCCCATTTATCAGGACCCATTACTGTTTCCTTTCTCTTTCTCATGACTTCTACAAATGTATCAGTCGTTGGCCCAAGATTTTTGTACACATTTACTAGTTCGCCCAATGAATGTGTAATTATTTCAAGCCTTTGTCAACTCTCAGCAGGCAGAGTCAAAGCCATGAGATCTCTCCACAATTTTTCATGAATTTGTTGACACCTTTATAAGGTGCATTACGCCATGTTTCTTTCCCATGGTATATCAGAAATGTTGGCCGGATAAGTTGTGGTGGGTAGACAACCTTCTTCTTGAATGTAGCATTCTGCCCTGTGCCTATTTTGACCAACATTTGGAACATTTTTAGCCTCTGCATATATATATATATATATATATATATATATATATATAATTTTGTATATTATAAAAAACACATGTAAACAAATTTGTACAAATTCAATGAAAAAAAATATTGAAATTGATGGCAACCTCGACATGGTTGGATAGCATCTTCTCCACCCTGAAACTGTTGAGAACTAGAACGACCCTGCTGAGAACCAGCACCACCAGCCATTGGTTGGCCTCTGGGGGAATAAATATCACCACCTTCATGCAACCTTCTACCACTTGTTGATGGCCCTCTAAGGGGATTTGAACCACCACCAACCTCTCGAGAGGAGAGAGAAGCTTCATAAAAAAATACGAATTTATAATCAATTGAAAAATACATGAATACATATAAATACAGTGTACATATTCATTGATTAAATTGTGTTAAAACCATACCACGACTGGATGAAACATGGGCATCCATGGATGGAATAGAGACCCTTCTCTTCTTATTAGCTCCTAAAATAAAAAAAGAAACTTATTAACAACTAATTTAACTCAAAAAGTTGATAAAAAATCAATTCCATATGTACACACATGTATGGAGATTTAAGATTATATTTAAATTTACCATGAACAACTCTCGATCCCTGAAGAGCTCTCGATCCTTGATCCCCCCCTCTCGTAGATATATGGGATTCTATTGATCTTCGTCATTCATCCTCCATGATATATATATCTACAGTGGACATTTACAATTATTTTTTAAATAACTAATTTAAATTAAATTCAAAATAAATTTCAGAAAATTAATGTAATTTAGTGTAAACAAATTATGTAAAACACAACTTTCAAAGCACTAATTGATGTGTGAAAGTCAATTTAAGGAAAAAAAACTTATAAAAATGATAAGTTCACCAAATTGTGTTTTACATGGTGGGAGCACACTTGGTATAAAATTGAAAAAAACACATTGTCATTAAAAAAGAAGTGAAACTCCATTTAAACAGACTCCATTAAAAAACATTTTGTTGAAGTCCCCGCATTTTAATTTGATAAAAATGTGAAGTTCACCACTTGTTGCAAATGTGAAGGTCACCAAGTTGCACTTTACATGGTGTGGTGGGAGCACACTTGGTATATAATTGAAAAAAACACATGGTCATTAAAAAAGACGCATTTATAAGTACACAACACACACACATATCCAAGATATGTTACAATGTCGATCAATAAATTTTGAAGGAGAGTGTCTCAACACTAATTCATCTTTGAGAGATTAATTTTGAATTTTTGAAGAAGAGCGTCTCAAAACTAATTCATATTTGAGAGATGAATATTGAATTTTTGAAGAAGAGTGTCTCAAAACTAATTCATCTTTGAGAGATGAATCTTGCATTGGCATTGCCCCGTATAATTCTAATTCATTTATTAATTTATCTTTGATAGATGAAACATGAATTTTCATTTTCCCACGCAATAAATTAGCAGACATCTTATTCACATTTGTACAATGCCTTATACTAAAAAATTGAAATTGGTTAACAATATTGTTTGCTATTCCATGCAGTTATTTTAGCCTCTCCTTCTTAACTTGGTACACGCCATTCCTCTGGTTGCACACAAGTTCAGAATTGGTGAAAAATACAATTCCATTTGATCCATACTCCATCGCTATTCCCAAACCTTCTATCAATCCAATATAATATGCCTCATTGTTTGTTGTTCTTCCCGGTATATTCATTTTCCTTTGGACGACTTTGCTAGTCGCAATATTGGAAATGACATATGTAACCACTGCTTTCCCTGGATTGGGATAGCAAGAAACTTCTATGCATAAGTTCCATTTTTCAACCATATTTATTGGTTTTCTTCTCCCTAAAAAAAATAAAAAAAATTCAATAAAAATATATATATTACATTTACATTTATTGCAAATGCATGGGAGAAATGAAAAACTTATATTTAGATCTATTCCAGAGATTGACTGTAGGGGCATTTACTAAATATGTCACCTTTCATAAAAGATGAGATCCAGAGGCTACCTGGCCCTTTACAAACTCTTCCTATAGAACTACCATGGATATGAAAATGAAAAACTTTCAATTAGATCTATTTTAGAGATTGAATGTAGGGGCATTTACTCTTAGGTTAAAACCTATGTTTTGTATCAAATCACTTTTGGTTTCAATGGGAAAATTTTATGGCTAATTTGTGTTTTACATGTTGAATATAAAATGTTGTTTCTCTCTCATTGTTTGAGACCATGGATATGAAAATGAAAACTATATACTTGGTTAAAACCTATGTTTTGTATCAAATTAATTTTTGTTTCTAAATACTATATCCATGTTGACTGTAGGGGAATTTACTAGATATGTCACCTTTCATAAAAGATGAGATCCAGAGGCTACCTAGCCCTTTACAGACTCTGCCTATAGAACTACCATGGATATGAAAATGAAAAACTTCTAATTAGATCTATTATAGAGATTGAATGTAGGGGCATTTACTAGATTAGGTTAAAACCTATATTTTGTATCAAATCACTTTTGGTTTCAATGGGAAACTTTTATGGCTAATTTGTGTTTTACATGTTGAATATAAAAGGTTTTTTTTCTCTCTCATGGTTTGAGACCATGGATATGAAAATGAAAAACTTATATAATTGGTTAAAACCTATGTTTTGTATCAAATTAATTTTTTTCTAAATACTATATATACATGTTGAATATAAAAAGTTTTTTTCTCTCTCATTGTTTGAGGCCATGGATATGAAAATGAAAAACTTCTATTTAGATCTATTCTAGAGATATTGCTAATTTGTGTTTTACATACATTGAATACAAAAGGTTTTTTCTCTCAATGTTTGAGACCATGGATATGAAAACAAAAAAATTATATTTAAAACTATTCCAAAGATTGACTGTACGGGCATTTACTCTTAGGTTAAAACCTATGTTTTGTATCAAATCACTTATGGTTTCAATGGGAAACTTTTATGGCTAATTTTTGTTTTAAATGTTGAATATAAAAGGTATTTTTTCTCTCTCTCATTGTTTGAGACGATATGAAAATGAAAAACTTCTATTTAGATCTATTCTAGAGATGTGGCTAATTTGTGTTTTACATACATTGAATATAAAAGGTTTTTTCTCTCTCTCATTGTTTGAGACCATCGATATGAAAATGAAAAACTTCTATATATTTAAAACTATTCCAGAGATTGATTAACTGTAGGGGCATTTACTCTTAGGTTAAAACCTATGTTTTGTGTCAAATCACTTTTGGTTTCAATGGGAAACTTTAATGGCTAACTTGTGTTTTACATGTTGAATATAAAAGGTTTTTTTCTCTCTCATTGTTTGAGACCATGGATATGAAAATGAAAAAATTATATTTAGATCTATTCTAGAGATGTGGCTAATTTTTGTTTTACATACATTGAATATAAAAGGTTTTTTTCTCTCTCATTGTTTGAGGACCATGGATATGAAAATGAAAACTTCTATGTTTAAAACTGTTGAAGATTGATTGACTTTTAAAAACATTTACTCTTAGGTTAAAACCTACGTTTTTATCAAATGCTTCAGTTTCAATGGGAAACTTTTATGGCTAATTTGTGTTTTACATGTTGAATATAAAGATTTTCTCTCATGGTTTGAGACCATGGATATGAATATAGAAAAACTTCTGTTTAAAACTATTAATAGATTGTTGTAAGGGCATTTACTCTGGGATTAAAACCTATGTTTTGTATCAAATCACTTATGGTTTCAATGGGAAACTTTTATGCCTAATTTGTGTTTTACATGTTGAATATAAAAGGTTTTTTTCTCTCTCAATGTTTGAGACCATGGATATGAAAATGAAAAAATTATATTTAGATCTATTCTAGAGATATGGCTAATTTGTGTTTTACATACATTGAATATAAAAGGTTATTTCTCTCATTGTTTGAGACCATGGATATGAAAATGAAAACCTTCTAGATATTTAAAACTATTTGAGAGATTGATTGACTTGTAGGGGCATTTAATCTTAGGTTAAAACCTATGTTTTGTATCAAATCACTTATGGTTTCAATGGGAAACTTTTATGGCTAATTTGTGTTTTACATGTTGAATATAAAAGGTTTGTTTCTCTCTCATGGTTTGAGACCATGGATGAAAATGAAAAAACTTTTATTTAGAACTGTTACAGAATACTGGCTAATTTGCGTTTTACATACATTGAATATAAAAGGTTTTTTCTCTCATTGTTTGAGACCATGGATATGAAAATGAAAAAATTCTATATTTAAAACTATTCAAGAGACTGATTGACTTGTAGGGGCATTTACTCTCAGGTTAAAACCTATGTTTTGTATAAAATCACTTATGGTTTCAATGGGAAACTTTTATGGCTAATTTGTGTTTTACATGTTGAATATAAAAGGTTTTTTTCTCTCTCATTGTTTGAGACCATGGATATGAAAATGTAAAACTTCTATTTAGATCTATTCTAGAGATGTGGCTAATTTTTGTTTTACATACATTGAATATAAAAGGTTTTTTTCTCTCATTGTTTGATACCATGGATATGAAAATGAAAAAATTCCATTTAAAACTATTCCAGAGATTGACTATAGGGGAATTTACTCTTAGGTTAAAACCCATGTTTTGTATCAAATCACTTATGGCTTCAATGGGAAAATTTTATGGCTAATTTGTGTTTTACATGTTGAATATAAAAGGTTTTTTTATTTCTCATTGTTTGAGACCATGGATATGGTGAAAAACTTATATTTAGACCTATTCTAGAGATCTGGCTAATTTGTGGTTTACATACATTGAATATAAAAGGTTTTTTCTTTCAGTGTTTGCGACCATGGATTTGAAAATGAAAAAATTATATTTAAAACTATTCCAGAGATTGACTGTAGGGGCGTTTACTCTTAGGTTAAAACCTATGTTTTGTATCAAATCAATTATGGTTTCAATGGGAAACTTTTATGGCTAATTTTTGTTTCACATGTTGAATATAAAAGGTTTTTTTCTCTCTCTCATTGTTTGAGACCATGGATATGAAAATTAAAAACTTCTATTTAGATCTATTCTATAGATGTCGCTAATTTGTGTTTTACATACATTGAATATAAAAGGTTTTTTCTCTCATTGTTTGAGACCATGGATATGAAAATGAAAAAATTATATATTTAAAACTATTCCAGATGTGGAAAATTTGTGTTTTACATACATTGAATATAAAAGGTTTTTTCTCTCATTGTTTGAGACCAAGGATATTAATATGAAAAAATTATATATTTAAAACTATTCCAAAGATTGATTGACTGTAGGGGGATTTAATCTTAGGTTAAAACCTATGTTTTGTATCAAATCACTTTTTGGTTTCAATGGGAAACTTTTATGGATAATTTTTTTTTTACATGTTGAATATAAAAGGTTTTTTCTCTCTCATTGTTTGAGACCATGAATATGAAAATGAAAAACTTCTATATTTAAAATTATTCTAGAGATTGATTGACTATAGGGGCATTTACTCTTAGGTTAAAACCTATGTTTTGTATGAAATAACTTTTAGTTTCAATGGGAAACTTTTATGGCTAATTTATGTTTTACATGTTGAATATAAAAGGTTTTTTTCTCTCTCATTGTTTGAGACCATGGATATGAAAATGAAAAACTTCTATTTAGATCTATTCTAGAGATGTGGCTAATTTGTGTTTTACATACATTGAATATAAAAGGTTTTTTCTCTCATTGTTTGAGACCATGGATATGAAAATGAAAAACCTCTATTTAAAACTATTCAGAGATTGATTGTATGGGCATTTACTCTTAGGTTAAAACCTATGTTTTGTATCAAATCACTTTTGGTTTAAATGGGAAACTTTTATGGCTAGTTTGTGTTTTACATGTTGAATATAAAAGGTTTTTTTCTCTCTCTCCTTGTTTGAGACCATGGATATGAAAATGTAAAACTTATATTTAGATCTATTCTACAGATGTGGCTAATTTGTGTTTTACATACATTGAATATAAAAGGTTTTTTCTCTTATTGTTTGAGACCATGGATATGAAAATGAAAAACTTATATTTAAAACTATTCCAGAGATTGACTGTAGGGGCATTTACTCTTAGGTTAAAACCTATGTTTTGCATCAAATCACTTTTGGTTTCAATGGGAAACTTTTATGGCTAATTTGTGTTTTACATGTTGAATATAAAAGTTTTTTTTTCTCTCTCTAATTATTTGAGACCATGGATATGAAAATGAAAAAACTCTATTTAGATCTATTCTAGGGATGTGGCTAATTTGTGTTTTACATACATTGAATATAAAAGGTTTTTTCTCTCATTGTTTGAGACCATGGATATGAAAATAAAAAACTTTTGTATATTTAAAACTATTCTAGAGATTGATTGACTATAGGGGCATTTACTCTTAGGTTAAAACCTATGTCTTGTATCAAATCACTTTTGGTTTCAATGGGAAACTTAAATGGCTAATTTGTGTTTCACATGTTGAATATAAAATGTTTTTTTCTCTCTCACTGTTTGAGACCATGGATATGAAAATGAAAATCTTCTATTTAGATCTATTCTAGAGTTGTGGCTAATTTTTGTTTTACATACATCGAATATAAAATGTTTTTTCTCTCATTGTTTGAGACCATGGATATGAAAATGAAAAAATTCTATTTAAAACTATTCTAGAGATTGACTGTCAGGGCATTTGCTAAGGTTAAAACCTATGTTTTGTATCAAATCACTTTTGGTTTCAATGAGAAACCTGTATGGTTAATTTGGGTTTTACATGTTGAATATAAAAGGTTTTTTTTTCTCTCTCTCATTGTTTGAGACCATGGATATGAATTTGAAAAACTTCTATTTAGATCTAGATTCTAGAGATTGACTGTAGGGGCATTTACTGGATATGTCACCTATCATAAAAGATGAGATCCAGAGGCTACCTGGCCCTTTACAGACTCTAAGTATAGAACTTGTAGAAGTTAACACTACCTGTCCCAACCACACCCCATCAAGGGTGTAGAAGACCCATGGAATCACTCAAACTACTTTACATAGACATAAGGGTGTATAAGAATGCATGTGTTTTACATTGAATATTTTTCATTTTCTTAAGAATCTATTTTCAAAAAAATTAACTATATACTTGGTTAA
Organism: Pinus albicaulis; assembly: GCA_034641835.2. NCBI lineage: Eukaryota > Viridiplantae > Streptophyta > Pinopsida > Pinales > Pinaceae > Pinus > Pinus albicaulis. The sequence continues at coordinate 902,082,452 of CM076581.1, forward strand.
AACCTATATGTTTTGTATCAAATTAATTTTTGTCTCTAAATACTATGTTTTTTACAATGAACATTTTTCATTTTATTAAAAATCTATTTGAAACAATTTTAAACTATATAAGGTTAAAACCTATGTTTTGTATCAAATCACTTTTGGTTTCAATGGGAAACTTCTATGGCTAATTTGTGTTTTACATGTTGAATATAAAAGGATTTTTCTCTCTCATTGTTTGAGACCATTGATATGAAAATGAAAAACTTCTATTTAGATCTATTCGAGAGATATGGTTAATTTGTCTTTTACATGTTGAATATAAAAGGTTTTTTCTCTCTCATTGTTTGAGAGGTCATGGATATGAAAATTAAAAACTTCTATTTAAAACAATTCCAGAGATTGACTGTAGGGGCATTTACTCTTAGGTTAAAACCCATGTTTTGTATCAAAACACTTTTGGTTTCAATGGGAAACTTTTATGGCTAATTTGTGTTTTACATGTTGAATATAAAAGGTTTTTTATCTCTCATTGTTTGAGACCATGGATATGAAAATGAAAAACTTCTATTTAGATCTATTCTAGAGATTGATTGTAGGGGCATTTACTGGATATGTCACCTTTCATAAAAGATGAGATCCAAAGGCTACCTGGCCCTTTATAAACTCTCCCTATAGAACTATCAAATAACTTTTGGTTTTAATGGTTTGTTTATTGGCTAATGTGTTTTTATCAAATCAATTGGATTCAAGTTATGTGCATATGATGGATAATGAATGAGATGATGGTGATCACAACCTTTACATCTATATGATACTAAGCTTGATATACATAACAAGGTTTAGATTAGATATAATTTTTGAATTTATATTAGTTGGAATATTTCAATATAATATAGTCATATATTCCCAAAAAACAGATATTAAGATACAAGTGAAAGGGACTACAAACAATGGACTATAGTACCCAAAAGGTGAGAAATTTACATTGACAACATAGAGAGATTCAACTAGGCTTGTGTGTATGACATGAAAAGTACAAGTGGACAACATATAATTCTACTTAGAAGAGTATTTGGTTGCATTTTTAAGCAAGAAAGAGTCATTACTTGGACAATGTATAATTCTACTTAGAAGAGTCTTTGGTTGCATGGTTAAGCAAGAAAGAGTCATTACTTTCTCTATCTAGAGTAGAAGTGGAATACATAGTAGTTACCTCTTTTATATGAATATGGAATGAATCTAAAAATGAATATGGAATGAATCATTGTACATTATGAAGAGTCATGAGATCCACATTTCCACCATACTATTTGCAAGTTCTATATGAAGATATGTAGTCTAATAACTAATCAGTTATGATATTTGTGTAAATATGAAAACGGTTATATGATATAAAGGCCAACAAGGGATAAAACTACAATGTTACATTTCATTCCATCACTACTATTCCTCTAAATCCTTTAGCTTTGTATTATGAAAGAAAATTTATATATGCTATGCTATATTTGAATGCTAGATTTAAATGTATACAAATGGTGAATGGTTAAAGTATTAAAGTAGAAATTGGTTGTAGGTCAAGTATAAAAGATAAAATTCATTTGCAGAATTCACACACTATCTATACTAATATAGTAACTCTAATCAGTTATGACTATTGAATCACCTTATCTACCTAGTGCAAGTTGTTACAATTATAACAGATCATGCTTTTTTTACACTATACTCGATTAGAGATGTACGTTATCTATGTAATCAATAAAGGTGATTTCCAATGTGATTCTTGAGCATAATGTAATGGTATATAGTAATCAGTTACTTGTATTACTATAAGTAAGTATGGGCACCACAAAGCAATTAGAAACTAGTAAGTATGGAGTTACTATGTTCATTATTACAATACTCTTTCCCGTCTTAAAACACATTGTTCTAAGATTAGGCAGTTAGCTCGTACCCAAAATAGTAATCAATAAAGGTGATTTACAATGTGCTTCTTGAGCATAATGTACTGGTATATAGTAATCAGTTACTTGTATTACTATAAGTAAGTATGGGCACCACCAAGCAGTTAGCCACTAGTAAGTATGGAGTTACTATGTTCATTATTACAGTACTCTTTCCCATCTTAAAAAACACTATTCTAAGATTAGGCAGTTAGATCATACCCAAAACAGGGAATAGGAAGCCAGGTTTGTGGAATTAGGGAGGCACAGTCAAGCACTGGAAGAAGTTTCAATCTTAGGGGACAAATAAAGTTGAAGGTTTGGGTTCTAGTATTTTGGTCAGCCTGACAAACAACCCTTTGTTACACCCTTCAAAGGAGAACCCATAAAATATAGGAAATAAGCATGTATTATGAAGATATCAATACGAGTTCTCAGCTGTAGAGACAAGGCACTCATGAAGGTTCATTATGGCTTGTACACGATCACACAGTAAGCATAACTTGAAAGCATGTACTTAATAAGCATACAAATTAAGCAAGTAAGGTCTTAAAACACATTGTTCTAAGATTAGGCAGTTAGCTCATACCCAAAACAAAAGGTGATTTCCAATGTGCTTCTTGAGCATAATGTACTGGTATATAGTAATCAGTTACTTGTATTACTATAAGCAAGTATGGGCACCACCAAGCAGTTAGCCACTAGTAAGTATGGAGTTACTATGTTCATTATTACAGTACTCTTTCTCATCTTAAAACACACTGTTCTAAGATTAGGAAGTTAGATCATACCCAAAATAGGGAATAGGAAGCCAGGGCTATGGAATTGGGGGGGCACAGTCAAGCATTGGAAGAAGTTTCAATCTTAGGGGAAAAATAAAGTCGAAGGCTTGGGTTTTGGTATTTCGGTCAGCCTGACAAACAACCCTTTGTTACACCCTTCAAAGGAGATCCCATAACATATAGGAACTAAGCAGGTATTATGAAGATATCAATACGAGTTCTTAGTTGTAAAGACAAGGCACTCAGGAAGGCTCATTATGGCTTGTACATGATCACACAGTAAGCATAACCTGAAAGCATGTACTTAATAAGCATACACATTAAGCAAGTAAGGTCTTAAAACACACTGTTCTAAGATTAGGCAGTTAGCTCATACCCAAAACAGTAATCAATAAAAGTGATTTCCAATGTGCTTCTTGAGCATAATGTACTGGTATATAGTAATCAGTTACTTGTATTACTATAAGTAAGTATGGGCACCACCAAGCAGTTAGCCACTAGTAAGTATGGAGTTACTATGTTCGTTATTACAGTACTCTTTCCCGTCTTAAAACACACTGTTCTAAGATTAGGCAGTTAGCTCATACCCAAAATAGGGAATAGGAAGCCAGGGCTATGGAATTGGGGGGGCATAGTCAAGCACTGGAAGAAGTTTCGATCTTAGGGGAAAATAAAGTTGAAGGCCTAGGTTCTATTATTTCGATCAGCCTGACAAATGACCCTTCCTTACACCCTTCAATGGATAACCCATAACATATAGGAACTAAGCAAGTATTATGAAGATATCAATACAAGTTCTCATCTGTAGAGACAAGGCACTCATGAAGGTTAATTATGGCTTGTACACGATCACACAGTAAACATAGCCTGAAAGCATGTACTTAATAAGAATACACATTAAGCAAGTAAGTTCAATCCATTGCATTTATACAAATAACCTATTTGGAATCTACAAGGTAAGCTATTCCTGTAATATTACAAACATGTAAACAACATATTCCATAATAAATCACCTTAGATAATTCATTTCATTGTAATATTACGAAAATGTAAACAATATATTCCATAATCAATCACCTCAGATAATTCGTTTCATGGTTAGATTACCTAGAAATTCTCTCGGCACAACTCCTGAGAAGTAATTCGCGAGTTCCAAATCAGCAACAGAGCAGCAGCAGTGCCACAGAAATGATTCGCAGGTGCCAAATCAACAACAGAGAAGCAAGAGCGCCGCAAAACAAACACAGAAACGAAAATCACAGCAGAACCCCACCAAAAACAGATAATGAAAACAAGGACGCAATGCCAAATCAGCAACAAAGCAGTGCAACAACACCACAAAAATAGAGAGAAACGAAAATCACAGCAAAACCCCACGAAAAAAAAGATAATGAAAACAAGGACGTGCGAAAATGAAAAAAGTTTGCAGGTGATATATTTATAAAATATTAGTTTAGCCGAACTATTTTAAAATTTTGGCCGAAGTTTTAGTTTGGCCAAACTATTGTTGCCAGTTTTCCCATCTCTGGCCAAAAATCTGTTTTCCCACGCTGTCAGTATGCCATCAATCTAAACAACAGAATGAGTTTGGCTAAACTTTCTCAAAATTTTGGTCGAACTATTGTCGAAAAATGTTTTCCGCCCCCGATTCTCATAAAAGTGTAATCCAACTTCACATTTTCACCCCATAATCCATTTATTTAATATTGGATTTATACATTTCATGAAAAAACAAAAAATTACCATACAAAATAAGTTCGAACTAATTGTAATCATGATAATCACCTAAGAAACTGCCAAATGCAAACAAGAAACTGACAAAGGTGAATCATTTTAAAATCTTGTACTATTGTAGAGCTTCTATATTTTTTCACTACTTCTATCATCCACGATTTAACAAAAATTCCATTGAGATACCATTGAATATGCAAGCCCAAATTTGAAGGTAACAATTTATGTAATGCAACAGAAGCTCAGATAATACTCCAAGTTCTTAAATGAAATTTGCAAAGATAAAATGATACATAATCGGCTACTCGAAATACGTAAATGATTAGAAAAGGATCCTATCGATATCAGAAAATAGCTTCCTTCTCTCCTCCATCGACGATTTTGAAATGCTTTCCGACTCATTTTCCTATAAATAACCACATGTATGACACAAATTTTTTGCATCAGAGTTAAACCTGACACCCATATCTCTCTATCATTCCAATTTTTATTATTATTATTATTAATGTTTCACAAATCTAACAATCAGAGCGAAGTGAGTTATTTTTTTTTTTCTATTTCTGCAAATAGTGTTTTCCCCTCACTATATTAGCTATTTCAAATGTTCACAAACTTGTTTCCATAGAAATCCCCACCTACCATTATTTTGCATTTGAAACATGCTACAAAGATAAAGCCACCATCTAATTTTTCGAATGTCTCGATGTCTGTCCTATGATTAATTGAAAACACAATTGTAGGTAAATACAAGTCATCTCAACATTCAATTCACCGACTAGACACCTTCCCACACATTAAAAAAAAATACATAATCATTGAAACATCAAATATATAAACATGATTTTTGTATAATTTCAACATAACACAAATGAATATGTGTGAAACTATAAAGCAAATCCATTTGTGCACAAAAATATCTCAAGATTTCATTCTACGGACCTCTGCACTTTGCACAATCTATTACAAACATGGTTTTAAAAGCATTAAAATGTTAATACTAATGTATACTTTCAAAATAACACAAATACATATGTGATATAAAGATAAATAAACAATTAAAATATCCCTTCACACTTCCCTCATTCTGCTCAAATCCCACACATCTCTCATTCCGCATATGCATTTTTTCTTCGCATAACCATTGCATACGTACAACCACTTCCACATAGCTTCGTCCACATAACTACTTCCAGACTCAAAAATTTCCCTTCTATCAGCCATTGCCATTTGAATTTTATATTAATAAATTGGATCTGAGATATCATGAGCAATAAGTTTCATTGCGAATTATGTTTCTAAATAAGAATCAAAGAAGATAATTATATATGTATTATTTTAATAAGTGTTGGATAAAGCATTTTTTCTCCGCACATGTTACATCTAAATATCACACTCCATTATGTGCAAAATGCTCTCAAGCTTTCATTGTATGAACTTCTGCACTCCACAAAATATATTAATAATAAAATATTCACTTCTCTTGTGCACAATCTACTAATATCAAAATGTAGTACATTTAAAAGATTCTTCTACACTTCCCTCATTCCGCACAAACTATGCACATGCATTTGTTTTCCACATACCGTATGAACACGCACAACCACCCCTGCACAACTACTTCCACACTCAATAATGCCCTTAGTCATTTCCATTCAAAACTAATGTTAAATAATGAACATACATTGTGAAATACGTCCCTAAATAAGAATTAAAAATAGATTTCTATATTTATTATTTTAATAAACTTTGCATAAAAAATTCACATAAAATCCACACACACATAACCACCTTTGCACAACTTTGTCTGCACAACTACTTTCACACTCAATAATTCCCTTCAATGAGTCATTGAAATTTGAAACTAATATTAATTAATGAGGAAACATTGTGAAACATGTTCCAAAATAAGAATTAAAGAAGTGATTTGTATATTTATTATTTTAAAAAACTTTGCACAAAACTTTTGGTAGAGTCAAAGCTCTCCACACGCACTACCTCCAAACAATCAACCTGACACAACCAACTTTGCACAGCTACTTCTGTAGTTGCAAAAATCCTTACTAAATTATAATTAGAAGAGAGACTTGTATATTCATTATTTTATTAAACCATGCACAAAGCTTTCGATACATTTGCAGAACCAAGAACTTACATAAATCAAGTTTCCTTCAAATGTTTTTGTATTACAATAATAAAATAAAAAAATAGTTAATTATTAGTGGTGGGGGCCAACTCAATATAATTAAGAAATAGAATTTTATATTTATTATTTTAATAAACCTTGCGCAAAGTTTTCTACACATTTGCAGAACCACAAACTTAACTAACACCAAGAGCTAACATGTACTACCTCCTTTTAATCTAAAGATTTAATTAACTCACTTTTTTATCGCACAATACTTTTTCTTCACACGGATTGAAAACATAGTTTATTTAACACCCCTATCTATGAAAAGGAGCCCCATTTATCCTACAAATACTCCTTAGTACTATTAATTGGATATTTGTTCAGTGCCCTCCCTTAGGACCTATGCAAAAGTCACAACCGTATCAATTCTTGCATCATTGAGCAGAACACTAACCTAACAGTGCCCCACAACCACATGTCACATAAATTGAAAACAAAATTTATTGAATATGGCATAATAAATGTAGCTTTTATAGTCCAACGTTTACAATAATTGTTAAAAAAATGATACTAGCTCCATCTACACCCTCGTCTATGCAAAGGACCCCAGTTCTCTGCACATACTCCGTCCTCTGCATATTAAAACTTCCACACAATGAAATCATACCAATTAACGCATCGTTAATTAGTGTCGCAACCCTCACTATACAAAGGACCCCATTTTTCCTGCGCATTCTTAGTCCTCTACATAATGAAGCATAATAATACTAATTTGACATTTTTTCAATCCCCCCTCCCCCAGGGCCATTGCAAACAACTTGCAACGACATCAATTATCACATCATTGAACATGACATTAACATAATAGTGTCATGCAACTACATCAATTCCCACATCATTTAGCAAAGCACTAACATAATAGTGTTAGTGTCAGAGCACTCACCAATGCAATGTTCGCTCACAAAATTACTTTTATTTTAATTTTAAAAAGAATCGTGAGACACTGAAAGAAAAAATAAATAAAACGCCCTCCACTAGGGGAATTATGTCCCATCAAAACTTCTTTAGCCAATGAGAAATTAAAAATAAAATTGACTTAAAATTCCAAAATTATTTTTGAATTGATGCAAAAATAGAAATATTAATCATTTTCCATAAACGGTCAAATTAGAAAAACACAATCAAATAATTCAAGTCAATACAACTTGACTGCAAAGCAAATACTATAATCCTCAACAAGAAAAAAACTATCTCTCTCTCTCTCTCTCTCTCTCTCTCTCTCTATATATATATATATATATATATATATATATATAACTACAATATTCTAAAATTATAAAAAAACATGTAAAAATATCTCTATCAAAATATTATAATAATGATTTAATTACATTAATACATATAATGTTGAAATATCCTAAAAATTGATTCACTAGTTTTTAAGTTAAAGCTCCAAATCAATATTAATTTAATCTAAATTAAATTTTATATTCTAGAGGTTTTTGAATTTTTGAGATAATTAATAATGTTGCCTAAATTAAATTGGAGAGACTTTTCAAATTTTATTATAACAATTAAATAATAAAACATAATATTATTTTTACATTCTGGATTATTTATCCTTTATTTTTTTATATTAAATATATGTTAAATTTATTATTTTAAAGTTATGTTTGATCTAAGACTTTTGTGATCCATAATGTAGATAAAAATGTCTTTAGGATTAATCACATTATTAGGATTTGGTCTTTTGTGACCAAATCCTAATAATGTGATTAATCCGAAAGACATTTTTATCTATATTTTAAAATTAAATTCTTTAAATTTCAATACTAATTAAATAATAAATATTAAAAAAAATAATTATTTAATTAATAATAACAATCTATTATTATTTAATTGTTATAATAAAAGTTAAAAAACTATTAATCATCTTTAAAATATTAAAAAAATCTCTGAAATTTATATTTTAGATTAAATAATATAAATTTAAATTAAAAACTAGTGATCCAATATAGGTATCTACATGCTAAGGCCATTATAATCCAAAACTAGTGAATGATAGGTACATTATATGATCATGATGATCCATTAGGTATCTACATGGTAAGGCCGTGATAATCCAAAACTAGTGAATGATAGGTACATATATGAAAGGATCATGATGATCCATTGGGTTGATTTACTTGTTATTTAATTTGTGATTATTCTATTGTTTATTAGATTGATAATTAGATTCATCAAAAAATTTCAAGTGATCTCTCATTGAGACTTAGACCATTTGAGATTTACTATTCAACTAAATTTTTCTATGGGGTGGCTTAGAATATGAGATGTGGCTAGGGAGCTTGGTTAATGAGCACTACACAATGTCATTATAAGATACATTGGTATAGTGGCCAGGGTACGCTTTGGGGTCTGCTTTGGTTCACGAAACAATTGTATATTGATAAGTTGTGGGTGTTTGGGGATTCGAAGGTTCTCATTGAATATATGAACAATCGGTCAAATTTGGATCCTGGTCACCTCTCAGCATTGCTAGATAAGATTATTGATATGAGAAGATATTTATCCTCCATATCCTTCACGAACATCTACAGGAAGAAGAACCAAACGGCAGACCGCCTTTCTAAGAAGGGGTTGAATGGACTTTTCGGAGAAATGCAGTATGAATTAATCGATGCCTCGGGACAAAAGACACAGTTAAATTTTTTTGATCGACAAACAAGTCAAAATACAGGTAAGTGAGATATAGGTCACTGGTAGAAGGTGTTTTTGATTGAGATCAATGAAATCTACGCTTTAAATATGGTAAGATTTTCATGTTATGCATCGAACCCACTACTGACTTGGCATAATGTAAAGAATGGTAAAATTTTGAGAAGGAAGAAATTGTAGAGGAAGTACATTTCACTCCGCAGAAATTATTCCTTTTTTTGTAAAAGTAATTGATAATTTTGTGTATAGGGGTACAATATTTTTGGTTTTATGAAGATGAAATAGAATATAGATATGGATGTAAACAATTTATGGACGTTGCGATACTAAATATAAATCATATGTTTTTTCTACTGAAAAACAAAATTAGATTGTTTTTTTTACAGGAACAGGCAGTGTTTTATATTAAATCCATGGCCAAGGATGCCACAAAACAGATTACAAAAAGTAGTTTCAAAGCTCGAGTTTCCTCTCTTGTTTGGAGCTCATTGGCCCAGAGGATTAAGAGCCAGTGAGTCTTACATTTAGCTATTGAGCCAATCTCCGAAATTTTCCCTAACTTGTGAATAAAAAAAAATTGGTTCAGTAAAATTTGATAAAACATGATTACAAGGAATTAGGGAATTGGATCCCATTCTTCTACTCGGTCTCTTAAAAGAGAGATGTACAACTTTATTAGCTTCCAAATCTGCTTCCTTTTTATTCTCCCTCAACACATGAAAGAAGTTTATTCTCCGAAAGGACTTGACCAAGGTTTTAATTCTAGCCACCACTCTTGCAAATCTGTAATCAGATGGTATTGAATTTTCCACCATGGTTTTGATGATGGATTGGGAGTCTTCGATTACAATTATTTCTTTGGAGCCTAAGGCCTTGGCTTGCTTGAGCCCTTCAAATAGAGCAAGTGCTTATGCTTGTATTCTTGTGTTGTAGCCCAATCCCCAGGCGAAATTGTGATCACTTTTGCCTTCAATGTTCTTGATTACTCCTCTAGCACCAGCAAGGCCAGGGTTTCCTTTGGCAGCCTCGTCAAAGAAAAGAGAAGGTTTAGATTTCTTGCTGGACCATGTTGAAAAGTATCTCTCCTTGCTTCTGATTTTCCATTCAAATGATGGTTTGCTTCATCTTACAATTTCAGAAAACTTGAGGCCCATCATGATGCCCCAATCCAGCTCTTGCTGTCTTAGATTAGTGTCCTCAAGCTGATCCCCCAAAATTTCTTTCAATTGAATTTAATTTTGACAATGATAATTTTCACATCTTGTCCTTTGTCCCTAAAAATTCTCATGTCTCTCTCCAGTCAAATTATCCAAAATATGATCTTTGGCAAGGTGAGCCAGGTAGCTTTGAAGCTTTCGTTCTTTGGAAGTTCCCCTGGAAAAATTTGCAGCCAATTAGAAAATAAGTCAGAGATTGAGGAGGGTAAATTAATATTATTTTTCCAAGGACTCAGAATGTCTTGCCAGATTTCCTCTGTGAAGTTGCAATTCAACAGGAGATGGCCAATGTTTTCCTCATTCTCACTGCATAATCGAAATTTGGAAGGTCCCTCAAAGCCTCTGATATTTAATCTATCCTCTGTCAGAATTTTGTTATGGCAGATTAACCAACAGAATGAATCAATTTTTGGGATGGATTTGTGTCTCCAGAGCCCTTTCCACGTTGTTGGGTTTGGAGAAACGTAAGGCAACTCCTTTAGTTTCTTATAGACCAACACCACAGTGTATGAGCCCGATTAAGGACCCCAGCCACGTTTGTTGGCTCTCCTCTCATGGATAGACGCCTTTTCTTTGAGCAACTTCAGAAGTACATCAAAGTCATGTATCAGCTCCAATGGGACTTGGATTTTCTGCCAGCTATGCCAGTGATTTTCTTTCCAAGTCAAAATTCCTCAAAGAGTTTTTTAGTTTGCGTTAGTCACCTAGCTCCTTAACACATGAAGGGAATTTGATTCAGAAAGGGGTGGGTTATCCATGATTCGATCCTCCTAGATTTTTGTATTCTTGCCATTTCCCAAGATCCATAATTCATTTAGATTGATCAAGGGGGTGTCTTTGACCCAAATCTTGGAGAGTTGCGAACCAGCCTTTGTGCTAGGACTGTCAAGGCATTATTTTCTAAAACCATGAAAATATTTCTTCCACATGGCCTTTTGGGCCTAGCCAGGATTGGGAGCTATAAGACGCCAAATGACATTAGCTCCCATGGCCACGTTTTTTGTACAGATATCTTTAAAACTTAGACCTCCTTCCATCAAAGGCTTGGTGACCTTGTCCCAATTTACCAAAGGAATTCTATTTTCATTATGTCTTCCACCTTTCAAGAAGAAATTTCGAATAAACTCCTCCATTTTTCTGAGGATACCTGAGGGGGCGAGCATAACAGAAAATTGAAAAATGGGTAGGCTAATAAGCATAGCTTTAATAAGAAATGACTTACCTGCGAGATTAAGCCATGAGAAGCCCCAAGCCTGTATCCTGAGCTTGACGTTTTCAAGCAAAGGGAGCCAGTCTTTGCTGAAGGTGCTTCTTTGAAATATTGGGAGGCCCAAATACTTGAATGAAGTCCAATTTGACGAGGTAGCAAAGCCCATACATCTAGAGATTGCACAGAGAATGCTGGCAGAAGTGTTCCAATAGTAAATGTGGCATTTTCCCTTGTTTAAGATGTTGCCAGTTATTTCACAGAAGTCATCCAACACCTCTTTGAATCTTGATGCCATAATAACAAAGGCAAACCCCAGCAGAATAAAGTCATCTGCAAAAAGAGCGTGATTTATGATTTTTGACCCCTCTTGCAATGTTGAGGCCCATGATATCTTGATTTGACTGCTTCTTGTCCAAGTAGAAGCTTAGAACAGAAGCTTGGATTACGAAGAGAAGAGGGGAGAGAGGATAGCCCTAACGAATTCCTCTTGTTGCGTCGAAGAATTCTGTAGCTCTTTCGTTCACCAACGGGGAAATCCAAGGCTCAAAAATATAAGCCCAGATCCAATTTATAAAGTTAGACCTGAACCAAAACTTGTGCATTACCTCCAAGACAAAGTTATGTCTGACACGATCAAAGGCATTTGCTACGTCTAATTTGAAAACCATGCCCTTTTGTTTACACTGTAGGCTTGAATGGATCACCTCTTTAACTAAGATGAAATTGTCCACAATTTGCCTTCTGAGAACAAATCCCCCTTGGTTCTCTGGTATGATGTTTGGAAGAATACATTTCATTCTATTGGAAATCACCATGGTAATCAACTTGTAGCCTATGTTACAAAGCGAAATTGGGAAAAATATATTAAAGACATTGGCTCCCTTTTCCTTGGGGATGAGTTCCAGAAAGGCAGAATTGGTGTTGCCCCCAATTTTCTGGCAGGCTTGGGATTTCAATATCATTTTATACAGATCATTTTCAACTATCTTCCAACAAATTTGCAAAAATCTGGCAGTGAATCCATTCAGACCGGGCGTTTTTTCAGGCTCCATGGCATAAAGGGCCACCTTAATTTCATGTTTGGTGACTTTAGCTTCAAGGAATTGGTTCATCCTAGCAGTGATTTTGGAAGGAACCTCATCTAAGAAATTTGAATTTCTATCCCTCCCCCCATCTTCATCGAAGATATTTTTATAATGAGTAAACGTTGCTCTTTTGATGTTATTGAAGTCCTTTTGTATTGTGTCCTCTTCTTTGATTTATGAGATGGAGTTGAAGCTTCTTCTCGCTTGGGCTTGTTTGTGGAAGAAGGAGGAATTTCTATCTCCCGCTTTAAGCCAAAGGCTACGAGATTTTTGTCTCTAGTATTCTTCCTCCGACAGACATGCCTTATGAAACTTGAGTTGTAATTCTGCCTCCTTATTTAGGACTTCTTTAGTTATTTCAGCTTCTTCCGTTTGAGATTGATGAAGTTCAAGATTCATTTGAGCTTGTTTTCTTTCGAAGGCTATATTTTGAAAGGATTGGGCCCAACATTTTAGAACAGTCTTGACTCTTCTGAGTTTTTATTCCCAAACAAAAATGGGGAGCCCTTGACAGGAGACCTCCAACATTCCATGACATTATTTAGGAATTAAGGGTCCTTAATCCATAGAGGGCTGAATCTAAATGGAATAGGGCCATGATCCTTTTGGGGCAGGAGCTTTAATTTGATTGGCTTATGATCAGATGCACTACAAGGGAGAATATGCATTCTAGCTTCTAGTCCTAAAAGGAGAAAGGAGCTATATACCAGGAATCTATCAAGCCTTGTAGCAATGTATCCCAGACTGAATCTTTTGTTTGACCAAGAAAACTTACCAGTGGAGGCCTTGTTGTCAAGTAGGTCCTAATCCTGCATGAGATCCTCCACCCATTCCCTTGTCAGATCCCTTATGATGTTGCCTCTTTGCTTTTCTGACGAATGCAAGGTGAGGTTTAGGTCTCCAGCAATAATAGTGTTATCAAGGTTCTCTAATTCTGCTAGGTTTCTGATAGAATCCCAGCAAGCCTTCTTTTCCCTTGCTTTCACAGGGATGTACATATTAAAGAGAGAGAGAATCTCCTTTGTGTATATATGCTGGAGTTTCAAGAACAACCAATGAGTATTTAAGATCTCAGTGACCTTTGTGAACTTTCTGCTATTCCAGAGAGAGCCCAATCCACCAAAGGCTCCTCGAGCAGAAACTTCTTGTCCATTCCCTTTATTCCATATTTTCTTGCTTATTTGGAGGAAGTCTTTGTCCTCCATTTTTGTCTCCTGGATTAATAGAATGTCTAGGGTTTCTAGCCTTTTTATACTTCTTAAGGCTGAACTTCCTTCACTTTGCTCCCCATACCTCTGCAATTCCAGGAGACGATCTTCATCATTTACTCTTTTGAGAGTGAGGAGCTCCCTTGGAGCCCTAGATCTGATTTCTAGTTGTCTTTGGATTTTTATCAAGGAGTTTCTCGAGAGTAGGTTGACTGCCCTGGAGCTTATCCTTGTATATTTCCTGCTCTCTCTTTCCCGGGTAGATTTTTGACCTCTTGTCGATCTTCTAGCCGAAATTTGAGACTCCCCTATTTCTCCTTCCTCCTCTGATTCCTCCGTGTCTTGTTCCTCCTCATCTACTTGTGCATGTTTCTCTTTAGGTTTTTTTGAGGAATTCTCTCCTTGCTTGGAGCTTGAGGTAGTTCCTTTGTCAGGGGAGGCTTTCTTTTGCATTTCGATCTCCTGCACTTCCTTTGACGCTAATATTAAGGTTGTAAACTTGTTTTCCTAGCCATTCAAGGGAGGGGCTTGCTAGGCGGAAGCCGACAGGGGGCCTTTACCATTTGGAACTCCAGATTTGACGGCTTTATGGGAGGTCTTTGACCGCTTGATCTGATTCCAACCCTCCTCCTTGCCTTTCTCAGCTTCTCCATTGCTTGGGCATCCTCTAGCAAAGTGACCATAGACATGGCATTTCTGGCACTTGAATGGAAGTTGCTCATAGTCTAGCTTTTGCACATGCGTCCAACTTCATACATCAATTTTTATTGCCTCTGGAAATCCCACTTCTAGATCCACCTCGACGCATATCCGGGCACAATCATATTGATCTTTATTATTTGCTTGATCAATAAATTTTCCCAGGGCATTTCCAATGTGCTTCAAAGAATCCCAGTTCTATCAGTGCACTAGGAGATTCGACAACCTAAACCAAACTGGGACCGTTGTTGGGACATCCACAGCTGGATCAAAATCAAGTGTCCACTTATTGAGGTACAGACCCTGGGGTCCCATGAAATAGGGTCCATTTCGAAAGATCGGCTCTTTGTCCTCTTTTGTGATGAATTCAAACAAGAAATATCCCCTCCCTAGGAAGTATGAGGTTACGTTGTTCTTGATCAGGGGCATCTAGTTTTTGACAACCCAATTCTTCATGGTTTTTGGCGAGGGCCAAAGGCCAGTGAACTGTCCCACAAGGGCCCGATCTGCAAGAGATAAAGCGGCCTGGATCGGTCCATCCAAAGGAAGAGAGTTTTCGGGAATGTCTTCCAAATTTTTCACGAATTTGGCAACCTCAGATTTCTTCTTCTTTGGCATCGAGGCCAGCAAGGATTTGAAAGCCTCTTCTGAAGACGGTGGAGGAGGAGGCGGGGGACCTTGGGTCGAGCCCAAGGCCTCCATGACGGCGGGAGAACCCTAGTTGCGCACAGTCAGCAAAAACTCTAGGGCTTCAGCAACGTTTTTGTCTCCTACTCAGAACATTAATTTCAAATTGGTGTTTAAGCTCGACACCGTGGGCAGGCATTGCACGAAGGCTCGGATCGGCTTGAATGAGTATGGGTCACACCCTGCACGCACAGTCGGGTCGACGACTCTGAACCAAAACAAAATTAGATTGTTAATTTTACTATTTAGTTTTATTTTTATGATATTTGAATATTATAGTTTTATTTTTAATATTAAATGTATGTTAAATTTATCATTATAAAAATCATATTTTATGTTTATCATAATTGTATATGGGTATATTTGTGTGATTTATAGTTAATTTTGTATTAACATTATACTTAGATAATATTATTAATAAACTAATAATCAGTCCAAATTAAATTAAATGGTGAATGAATGTTGATATGTTTAATACATTAATGTAAATAAGAAAGTACTTTGTATGTGCATCCCTTATACCATATCTTGAAAGTTTCATTAAGGTTATAGTATGCTTATTTACACATCTTTCTACCAACCTAATGAGTGTCTCTCGCCGGTCCAAGCATAAGGTGTGATAATAAAAATGAGAGGAATTCAAAATATAAGAATTAAATTTAACTAGATAGCTTAAAAACATTTTAATAACATAAATAATCACAAATTCTCATCTATTGAATACAACTTAACAAATTTAATTTTAACATTTCATTCAATTCAACTCAATTGACAAAAACACACGAAGAAAAGTGTAACTACAATAATAATGATAATAATATATATATTATTAAATTTGAAATATACATGCAAAAAAAACTCTATGTCTACACCTTCTTGTCATATATACGTATCTATCAACTTAATTATTAAATTTCAATTTCTTGTCATATATACGTATCTATCAACTTAATTATTAAATTTCAATAACTTAATTTTAAATTGTCCAACAATATTAATAATATGTTAAACTTGAAAAATATAAATATATTTTCATTTTAAATATTTAAAATCAACTTATATTTAAATATAAAAATATCTTAACAACAATGGTGACAAAGCAACAAATAAAACTGCATATAAAACATATGTGAAGGCATCACAGTTGAGAGCAAGATTTATAACAGATCCAAAAGCATATAGGTAAAGCATCACGATTGTGAGCAAGATTTATAACAGATCCAAAAGCATATAGGTAAGGCGTCACAGTTGTGAACAAGATTTATAACAGATCCAAAAACCTACCTATATTTATATCACATCCATTGTGAGCAAATTTTATAACAGATCCAAAAGCATATAGGTAAGGCGCCACAGTTGTGAACAAGATTTATAAAAGATCCAAAAGCAGATAGAAGTATTAGTAGATTTTGACATCTACAATTCTGCACCGAACGAGCAGGCAGTGAGTCAGCCTCTATAGTAATAACTAAAAACAAATTTTGATATGAACTAAAACGTTTACAATATTTATGGGATAATGTTAAAAGTTTTTCACTAAGTTAATATCTTTTGCATAATTTCTTGGTAATAAAAAGTATGTTCATTAAAATATATAAAATATCGTGCATATTCTTTTAAGAAAATGATGATTTGAAAACATCTTTCATAGAGTTTCACAATAGTCTGCGTTTAAATTTACAACTCTTCCTTTAAATGCTTCATTCACTTAATAATGCTAATGAAATCCATTGATTTCATAGGGTTTTAAATGAAACGTGTAATATAATTGTAATATAATTTTACAAAGCTTTCAATATAATAGAAACTATTACAACCAACTACAATATTCGTTATGTTTATAGATACTTCAATTTATAACACATCCCGCTTACCGACTTCCGAATGATAGATGTCAAATTCCCATTTGCGTATTGTGTCGGTGGATACCACCTGTTTTACATGATGAAGTGGATTCTCAAATGTTGCTGTATACTACTTGTTTCAAGTAAAGAATTACGTCAATAAAACTGCAAAAGCAAAAAAATTGATGTGAGGTGTGGCACATTAACTAGTTACATGTACTATAGGGATAAGTCATGTGCTATGTGTGAGACTACCAATGTCAAGGAGCTCAATTTGCTTCAGTAACTTGCCATGTGTTATAGGGATAAGTCGATGACCAGCATCTATGTCAAGATTTACGCATGGTACTACCTGTCCTTAAAGCGTTGATGCTGAACCATGCTGACAACATAATGTTTTTTTCACATAAAAACCATTGGATCAATACAAAGTGCTAAAGAGATATTGTGCATGGAAGGTTTTCTGGATAGTGGGAGACCCCGGTTGATGCAGTGGTAGGAAAACAATGTCTAAGATGGAAATTAAGGACCAAAGGTTTTTAACACTCACCAATTCGTGGGTATCGCTTGCTTTTGTTCTCATCTGTAGCTGACAAAGGAAAGAGAGCACTTTCGCTTTATTGTAATGCATTGAAGTTGTCATTTCAACCTTGACCCTACCCAATTCACCCTTTTTATTCCATTATGATTAGAGGGAGGTAGCTTGCTTTTGTTCCCATCTGTAGCTAACAAAGGAAAGAGAGATAGCACATTCCTTTTTTTTTGGTAATGCTTTGAAGTTGTCATGTGAACCTAATGCATTGAAGTTGTCATTTCAACCTTGACCCTACCCAATTTACCCTTTTTATTCCATTATGATTAGAGGGAGGTAGCTTGCTTTTGTTCCCATCTGTAGCTGACAAAGGAAAGAGAGATATCACATTCCTTTTTTTTTTTGGTAATGCTTTGAAGTTGTCATGTGAACCTTGGCCATGCCCAACGTACCCTCTTGTTCCATTATGATCTTAGGGAAGTAGCTTAGATCTTTAGACCTTTATATTGTAGTTAGTCATTTCTTACATGTGGTAATGGAAAAATATCATATTCTAATAGAAAAGGAAACGCCTTACAAAATTCCTAACCTAATCACTTTAGGGTATGGAGTAACATAATCAATATTAGACATAGTAGTTTGAAGAGTTGTTCTACCATTATTGAGATGGCTAGGTAAGCTAACATGACTCTTAGGTTATAGACACTTTGTATTTTACTTTTGTTGCTCTTGGAAAAAACTAAACAAAAGGAGTTTCTATGTTGTAGTAATAATTACATATCCTTAAGTAAGTAGATCTAAATTAGAGGGGTTGGTACAAGAATTTAAATTAATGATAATAAAATTTGACCCAGTACCAAAAGGGTTATTGCCTTCTCATATTATATTGTATGTTTGCATTGGTCATGTGTTGTTGGTGTTGTGTATAATCAAATTTGCATTGTAGAATACATCTAAATACACAGTAAATGAATTGTTAGGATATGCATCTTCCCATAGTTTAGTTGTCACATCGTAGCATAATTCTTCTTAGGAGCGTGGGGGGGTTGACATCACTAATACATGTAAATGTTACTAGTTCTATGTGTATTGTAGTGGATCAAACTTGTGGTAACGCGACACCCATTCATAGACAAAAGTAAGAACCAAAGTGGTCTCAATTTCACCCCTTGTACGCAAACGAGTTCAAAAATACTCATTCTTGTGGGAAAGGAAAGGAATAGTTAGTGGTTGAACCTTCTTAGTATTACAAATTCAACAACCACTCATTAAAAAATTTCTTCCAACATAGATACTTTCATACATATTTCATGACTAAGAATAGATCATTTTGCAACAAGGTTGCAAGAAATGTAAGCTATGATGTAGGAGCTACAACTAGATCACATGAGAAAAATAAATGTAGATGCCATTAGAGTGGAAGGTGCATGCATGATGTTGCGTATAATTTTAAAAACACACACAAAGTAATGCATAGAACCATCAATTGCAGTGACCATCCTCGATTACTACAGAAGACCATAAATTGTAGTGATCAACCTTGTCTATAACCATCAACTGTAGTGATTATAGTTAAGGTAAATAATAATAAATAGCACAACCACATTAAAAATATTTATGTGGTTGATATAGTCGAAGGATTCATTTGTATCTAGCATTGATAAATGTAAAACAAAAAAAACTATTGAAACAAAAATATTAAATTATTAACTATTGCGAACGATATAAATGATATTATTATTATTTTGTTAATTTAAACATTAATTTTCCAACGGGGGTTTGGTTCGACGGTGAAGAGTGTGTTGTTAAGACACTCGTGATGTAAACGTCATTGGTTCCAATCCCCTCGAAGGCAAAAAAAATCCAGCCATAATAAGGGTTGGTGTGGCCGAGGCTGGGTGTGATCCCCGGGTGACTTTGATGGCTTAGATGCCCCTTGGTCATGGTTCCTCAGACCAAAGGTTTGGCGTGATGTCATGTTAGGACCCACATAACCATGCAAACACAAATTTAAAAATTAATTTAAATAACTAAATATAACCAAAAAATTACTCTCCCACCCAAAATTGTATGTCGAGATTTCTACCCATTTACACAAATAACAATCCTCGGAGGTTACCATATGGAATCGTATCGATCCATGATATCAAGGTAACTTAACTGTGAAGCAAAGCAATGGATAGGCTAACCTTTCATTTTTAATTTATATTGTTGAGGCGACCCACTTGTCATACATTCTTTATTGAATTTTTTCACGTTTCCAAATTGCAAAGAGTTTGATGACAACCGTTTATTTCCCGACCAGACTGTTCACGTATTGCAAATCGCTTGGGGACGCACAGTTACATCTCTCGTCAATCGGTGGTTGGGGAGCCACAGGGCACAAATATTGCTCCCCGTTCACACATCAATATTACATATGATGCAAATCCCTAGGAAATTGGTGGGTGGGGAGTCACGGGGCATGAATCTTGCTCCCCGTTCAGACATCAATTTTTTTAAATATGCAACTCAACAAACTCTCTAACACACTGCAGTGGTTGATAAGCATTTAGATGAAGCACACACTGAACATATTCCCTTGAGAATCAATCTAGATCATTAATTAAAAAACTAAATAAAATTCAACAGATCCTCATCCACCTTAAGTTGAAATAAAAAGTCTTTAAATATATATAATATACAATAATAAATATAATATTACATATTAATCACATAATTTTTGTATTTATTTAGTTTTTGATTCATTCTTAAAACTAACAAATACATGCTCATAAAACTTTAGATTAACAATAAATAGATACTTTAGAAATTAACGATAAATGAATATAGTGTTAAGGCACTTTCTACACTAAATCACTCATTCAAATCCACCATGAATTTAACTTAAGAAATGAAAAAAAACGCTAACAAACACCTTAAATATTACCACTATAGTATAGACATAATAATATAAAAATATTCCAACAATAATCAGAATAAAAAATCTGAACTATACAACTTCAAGAATCACTTTTTATTTTTTCAAATACAATTAAAAGATATTAAACAAAGCATATATATATATATATATAATGAATGATTGTAGACGATAAATATATTCGACTCATAACCAATGTGTATACAATAACGAGTTCATGAGAATCTAGAAATTCGGTTACTCATCAACATGTTTGGAGATAACTTGATAATTACTTTGATTTAGTTACTTCACATATTTCGTAACAACTTCAAAATCCCTTCATTAATGGAAACCTTATCACTTGTATATTGAAACGTGTATCATCCCTTGGAAAATATCATTTCTATACCACTTTTCTCATCTTATATCTTTATCATGATTTTTTTTTTCCCTTAAATTATTATTGGAAAAGTGAAGTAAAGTGGATTTATTTCAATTTTTTTTAAAATGATTAATTCAAATTGAAATAATAATAAAAGTTATTGCTAAATTTTTTATGGAATAATTTAATTAGTGTTCGACATGAAAATGAAAGGTTATTTGTGAGAAGGTTTAAGGTTCAATTTTTTCTAATTTATTTAGAAACACTTAAAAATTATAATAATAATTAAATCGATTCAATATCTCATGAATACAAAATTAACTTAATATCCAATTCTTCAAATAACAATCATAATAATAATATACATTTAGTAACTACACAAAATTCACATAGAAAAATTTCATTTGAGATGGGGTTGAAAGATAACAATGTTTTATTCCATTCCCATGAAAACAAATAAAGAATGTAATGTACGACCCAGGAATAATTGTTGTAGTAAGTGGACTATAAATCTCTTCATGCAAAGGTCGCTTGACTTCCTTGTACACTCAACCTCAATCTCTAATGTATTTCGGTTGCATTTGTATTATGCCCAATGTTTTCTAAGTACTACCGTAGAGATAGGTTCAACAAAAGGTGAATCTGAAAAGATTAGAAATCGTTGAATTTTAATTATTAATTATTAAAAATTATTAAAAATTACAGAAGTCATAGTAGAAAATTTTAAGGAATCATTTTATTGTGTTTAGAGTTGCATTTTACAGCCCAATATGCTTAGTGAGAGGCGCATTCGTCCAGTATGACCTGGGTGTTTAAGTATGTCAAAAGCCAAAATAAATAAATAAATAAAACAATTATAAAGTAAAATCTAAATAAATGCAATTCATTAAAAATAAATTTTGAGAATATAAATTTAAAATATAAAGATGTTTGGGAATACTCAAAAAATGGATGTGGTTAATAAAAATATATATATAAATAAACCAAAAGTATGGTAAATAAATAAAACTTTTTTTATATTTACTGGATAAAATACCATGAGCCAAATACCATATTTATAAAAGAGGTATGGTAAATAAATAAATATAAAAAAGGTAAATAAATAAAAATATATGTCATAGGATTAGAAATCAACATCTAATTATATACCAACCCATCCACCAAATTATTATTAATACTGTGCAAATTTTTTTTATTAGCCCTAACATTATTATTATTATTAAATCTAACATTCATATTAATATATTATAATATTAATATTATTAAATTTAATAACTTTGGATTAATACAATATTAAATTTGATATATTATAATATATATTAATATATCATGATATATATATTAACTCTAGATATATATGGAAGGGAATAACAAAGACATGTGATAGAGGTGGAGAAATAGGGGGAGTGACAAGGGAGATATGGAAATAAACTAAAGGAGAGGGGAGAGGAGGAATGAAGAGAGAGATAGGGAGAGGAATGAGAGAGGTAGAGAAGGGTAAGAGAGGGAGATAGAGACATAAAAATGAAGGTGGGAGAGAGAGAAGGAGATGAGCGATAAGGAGAGAGGATGAGTGAGAGAGAGAGAGAGAGAGAAGGGGGGAGGGAGAGGGGGGTAGGAGAGAAAGGGATAGAGAGGAAGGAAGAGAGGAGCAGGAGAGAGAGAGGGATATAGAGATGGATTTGGAGAGAGGGAGGCAATAAGAAAGACATAGAGAGTGAGAAGTGGAGAGAGTGTGTTTATGTTTAGGGGTGAGATAAAGAGACATAGAATGAGTGATGAAGACAAGGGGGAAGAGAAGGAGAGAGAAGGAGAAAGGGATGAATATAGTAACATAGTTGGAGAGAGACATAGAGTGATGGGGGAAGAGAGAAATTTGGACGGCAGAGAGAGAGATAGGATTGAATGGAAAAGAGAGAGAGAGAGAGAGAGAGAGAGAGCAGGGGGGATAGTGGGAGGAGGGAGAGAAAGGGAGAGAGAGGAAGGACAAGAGAGAGGACTTGAGAGAGAGGAAGGTAGTGATGGGGGAAGAGAGTGGATTGTAGGAGAGAGAGAGAGAGAGAGAGAGAGAGAGAGAGAGAGAGAGAAGATGGGGGAAGAGAGAGGGAGGTAGGGGAGAAAGTGAGAGAGAGGAAGGGAAAGATAGAGGAATTTAAAGAGAGGAGGAGAGAGGGAGGGATATAGGAGGAGAGAGGGAATGATAGAGAGATGGAGTTGGAGGGGGAGAGAGTGAGAGATAGGGAGATGGAGCTAGATGGGGAGTGAGGGGGGGAGAAGAAAGGCATAGAGTGAGTAGTGGAGAGAGAGAGG
Organism: Pinus albicaulis; assembly: GCA_034641835.2. Classification (NCBI taxonomy): domain Eukaryota; kingdom Viridiplantae; phylum Streptophyta; class Pinopsida; order Pinales; family Pinaceae; genus Pinus; species Pinus albicaulis. The sequence goes on from CM076581.1 coordinate 902,105,812, forward strand.
GAGTGACAAGGGAGAGATGGAGAGAGAGTGTGTATTCTTGGGGGTGAGATAAAGAGATAAACAAGGAGAGATGGAGAGAAGGGGGGAGAGAAGGAGAGAGAGATACATATAGTAACAAAGTTGGAAGGTAAAGATAGAGAGATAGAGAGAGAGGTGGGAGAGAAAGGAAGTGAGAGAGTGAAGAGAGGTAGGGAAAGAGATATGGATGTGGAGGGAGAGAGATATGGAGGTAAGAATAAATACATAGAGAGTGAAAGGTGGAGAGAGAGAGATGGAGTGATAATGAAGATGGAGAGAGACGAATAGAGGATAGCAGGAGGGAAGAGAGATAAAAATAGGGGAGAGGGAGGGAAGGGGGAGAGAGGAGGCGGGAGTGATAGATAGATAGATTGGAGAAAGAAAGTGTATGTTTTGGGGTTGATGTAGAGAGATAAAGGGAGATAGAGATATAGATGTAAGGTGAAGAGAAAGAAGAGATATATGGAGACAAGGAGGGAGGGACAAAGAGATTGATAGATATGGAGTGAGAAAACGTGTGTGTTTGGCGGGACGATATAAAGAGATAAAGAAGGAGAGATGGAGGGAAATATAGGTATAGATGTTGGGGCACTACAAGGAAAAGACCCTCTAGTGGAGGTTATAAAGGAGGTTTTTAGTGTTATAAAATTGGCCAAAATTGCCAAAAAAATATATGCTACCACATCTGTTTCTGGTAATGGAGGTTTTGGTGGAGCTTTTAATGGAAATTCAACACAACTAAAAAAAAAAGGGTGGCCGGAGGTTATTACGGATGTTTTTTCATTATTTCTCTTATTAGGTTCTAACGCATCGGTGCGTATCAATAGACAACGCACCGGGGCGATCGAAGGAGAATGCACCAGGCCGTTAAGAAAAACAACAACACCGGGCCTGGTGTTGGTGATACAACGCACGAGGCCATTCTAATTGGTCTTGGGATTTGAGCGGTGCTCGTAGGTCGTATAAGCGCACTAGTGTGTGTATATTTATGAGGCACACGTGCTCTGTATCACAGAAAGGAACTGAGATTTATAATTGGTATCGGTATTCATGCAGTGCATATGTCATCTACAAATGCACCATTGCTTATAGATACATAAACACCCCGGTGCACAGTATCACACAAACGCACCGATATTTATAACTGGAATCGGTATTAGTGCGGTGCCCATAGAATCATAAACGCACCGGTGTGTATAAACACATAAACACACTGGTTTTCATTTTGTTTTTTTAGAAACATCTACCTCTGTCAGTCCAATTATTGTGATTGTTTTAAATTCATTATTCATCAAAATTTGACACATCTTATAACAATATTCATATTAATTACATTTTTATTAATGCATTTGAATGTGTTGTTTAGATTAATTTTTTATATCATATCATAATTATTGGGATTTTTTTTAATTCATTATTCATCAAAAGTCGACACATATATAATCTTATAACAATATTCATATGAATTAAATTTTTATTAGTGCATTTGAGAACGACAATGGAGAATGCAATAGAATAAATTAAAACACACACACACACACACACACATATATATATATATGAATAAGTCAATATTTATCATACAAAATGGGACAATTATTCGTATCCCTTTGTCTTTCAATTGGGACACTATGTCCATTACATTAAACAAAATGTCTGATTTCACAGACATATTTCAAAAAATAAAACGCCTTGCTTTGATATCCAAATTACATAGTGATCATCATTCTTCGCTTGAACTGTTGTCACTGCTAGAGCTACTTCAATGACTTGTGTTATTTTCAGGAATGTTGTGTTCACGGTATTGATTGTTTTCTTCTTCTTCACTTTCCATCTACAAGCATAAAAATAAAATGAAATGAGTGTATATACATTGGTGAGAATATTGAAAATTCCAATATTAAATAATATACATAAATGTAAATCGAAAATAAAAATGACGTACCATAGCAACAATTGACTCGTAAACTATACACATTCTTTCAAAACCATGTACCATGCCATCTTTCAAAATTTCATCTGTTGGTGCAGTTCCATACTTTGTTTCCTGCAAGTTTTATACCCCATAACAAATCATATATTTAATATAAAAGATGTTTTTGTTCTATTAATTATAGACGGAGCTAATTAAAACAAGATCGATAGATGCTTACAAATTCCACAATTAAATTCTGATATGTCAACATATACTCACAACCCATATTTAACCCAATTTCAATCAATTCGTCTGATGATTCTTCTTTGTATGTTAGCACCTATTTGAAGACATTCAATGATGAATTTTGTAAAACAACTTAAAAAATACAAAAATGAAATCTAGTTAAGTTGTTATAAGGAAGTAACAATTACTCACAAACTTAGAGATCAACCATTTTCTTCCTTGTCGTCCTGTTTATGTGTTGAATGCGTTCCATTTTCTTTTCTTTTCTGCAAGAAAATTCTTGAAAATTAATATTTAATGCTAAATTGTTTATTTATTGTACCTAACGATCGAAAAATTCAATGATTACATATTACATTTGAAGCACGTTGTTGTATTCGTTCCACTAGATCCCTCAAAATTTTGTAAATGTTTTTCCCCTTTTCGTTAACTTCCAACACCACTCCAGATGAGCCAAGGAGAAATTCATTTTCATTTGCATGTTCTATTTTTTTTCTTTTCTTAGAACAACATTCCTTTTCTGATTTGTTGGTCCCTGTATAACATTAAACAGATGTGAATTAATAGACTGTTTGACACATGTTATCTAATAATTTTAAGTATATTATTAATGATGATTAAAAAAAGAAACTCATATTGGATCGATAGTATTGTTTCATTCACCTGATTCATCTTTTTGCAATTTTTCCATTAAAATTTTACACCCTTCTAGTCGTAGATAAGAAACAATCATGTCGAGCTTCGTCATTTTGTGGCTCTACATGATACACAGTAAACAATACATATTAGTTAAAGTTACATATAGTTCAAAAATAATATTTTTCATAAATAATTTACAAAGAACTTTCCTTTTTTGTTTTTCTTGATGTGTTAACAATATTTTTGTTACTTGATATCTTGTCAGTCATTTCTTTATCAATTTAAAACTTGTAGAATATCATTCATTAATATATTTATAAATAAATTCTCAAATTTTAAGGTAGAAAATAAATCTCGAGACACTGGTGCACCTTTCATGAAATCCGCCCCGACGCTAGTGCGTGGATATATTAACAACGCACTGCAAGACAATATAATACACCGTATGGTGCATTCGGTATTATAAATGCACCGCAAAATAGTTTAATAGACCTAACGATATGTTGGGTATTATAAACACACCGCAAAAATGGTGTAAAACACCGTACGATGCTTTCCTAGTTAAAGAGAGCACCGGTGCCCTATTTCAGATTTGGCGCACGGATTTAAAAAAATGTTTTCAATTTTTTATGACACAGAACTTGCGCGGTGCACTGTAATAATACAGAGCAGTGGTGCGGTGGCATACGCAGGGTGCACTGATAAAGAAAAATCCATTTCTTCAAAAGTTCACGCAATGGCTGAATGTATTGGGATCTGACTATGCAAGTCGTCTTGTGGGTTGGACGTCAATCTAAAATGAAAAACCCTAATTCTGAAATCACATAAAAGGGGGGAAGAAAGGGAAAAAACAAAAAAATGAAGGGTTTAGGGTAAAAATGGATAAAACTGGAGGAAAAAATAAAAAACTGCAGAAAAAAAGTAAAAAAAAGAATTAAATTTAATCACAAAATGGTTTGAAATTCTATGATAAAGGACTTGAATCACCATAGTTTTGGTTTCTGATTGTCTGAATACATTTGTTCGAACATATTTCGCCATCCACAGTGCCCTCGTGCTCTCTTGCTCCAGGTTTTTCTCCTGCAAAAATCTGACTCAAAATTTTTAGCAAAAATAGTGAAATAATGAAAAGTGTTTAGTATTTAAAGAATTATTTTATCAAATTAGATTTTCGAAAATATTTTTCCACCCATTTGTCAAATTTCCATTTTTTTTTAACTTAAACAAAATAGAGTTGCGTTTTTTTTATTTGTGTTTATTCGTTTCCGGTGCGCCGAAATGTGACGCACCGGTGCGTTGTATTAATACGACGCACCGGGGCCTGTTAGGTTAAAGTTTTTTTTTTTGGTTGTATGTAAGATCATAATAAAATAATTATAATTATAAAGCATAGGAATTTATTTTCGTTATTTTCTAAACTTTATATATGTAATATCATAATAAAATAATGATAATTATAAAGTACATGAATTTATTTTCATTATTTTCTAAACTTTATGTTACAAAAATTCGTATTATTCTAGATTTGTTATTTTAATATTATATGCAAATTTACAAATTTAAATATTTTAATAAAATCATTTCACATTAATACAATTAAAATTTTCACATTAATAGAATTAAAATTTTACATACAATTACATTAATTAAAATTACAATTACAATTTTACATTAATTTCACATACATGAATTACTATTAAAATTAGAATTAGAATTTTAATTTTACATACAATTACATTTACAATTTTACATATAGTTACATTTACAATTACAATTACAATTTTACAAATATTTTACAGAAAATTCAATAAAAATTACAGTTACAAATACAATTACATTTACAATTTTACATAGAATTACATTTACAATTAAAATTACAATTTTACAAATATTTTACATACAATTCAATTAAAATTACAATTACAAATACAATTACAATCATTTCAAAATAAATTAAATATTACAATTACAATTAAAATTTTACATTAATAAATATTTTACATACAATTACACTTAAAATTACAATTAGTACAATTAAAAATACAATTTTACAATTTTACATAGAATTAAAATTTAAATTACAATTACATTCACGACATAATATTTAATAAATATCATGGTCATTTAATAATATTAAATTAATTAATAAGCATCATCACGATCATGATAACCATCGTACAAACATCATATTCCACTAATAAACACATTCAATTAACATCAAATTAACATTATATATTAACATCATCACAACACAAACATCAAATATACGTCTCAATATCTAAGAACATTAAATGAACATATCTGACATGATTAACAATATGCGCCACATCATGATGATCATCAACATGAAAATTAAGTACAACTACAAGAACATAAAATACATGGACCATATATATATATATATATATATATATATATATATATATAACTGAATAATGTTAAAAATATACAACTGTAATATAAATGTCATGGATCAGGCATTGGTGGTAGTATAACAACATCAAAAACACTAGTACAAGTGGATGCAGCTTGTTCAGTAAAGCTGGGTGCAGCCTCGATAGTCGATGGTCGACTAGCCTGCTCATGATCATGATGATCACTAGTACTGATGGATGCATCCGCTGGTGGTAGTATAACATGATCAATATGAGGCGCAGTAGTAGTGGAGGCCTGCTCAGTCAATAGTACTGCAACCTTGGCAGTTGATGGTCTAGCCTGCTCATGATGATCATGACTAGTACTCATGATGGATGCTGAAGGCTGTTGACTGGACGTGGCCGATGGTCCAGCATAATCTCCATGATGACTAGTGTCGGATGATGCCAGTGGAGCCTCATGCTGATCATCAGGCGCACTACAAGGTGAACGATCACGAGATGCATCTGAGTGACTGCTAGTGGACTATCCATCATGTGCCGCAACTCGACTGCGCTTATAGCTACAGATAATCCTCCTCAATCGTGTAACAACTGTCATAGCTCCTACGACATGCCGCATCAGGCCGTACATGTCATGCGGCATGCCTCTCCACATCCATAAAAGTCTATCATCACCCTGTATCTCTCTGTAATGAGCGGGCCTGATGCCCGCATCTGAAATCAATCCACAGAGTTGGCTGCCCAACTCCATTCGATATTTGGTCTCAGGTCAACAACGCCTAGAAAAAGGTGGCACCAGTGCACCATGAGGTGCAGGATCAACACGTCACTCTGCTACGCCACCAGCCTCATCCTCCGTCGCATTAGCCATCTCCTGATCGTAATCATCAAGATCGACACCTGGATCATGTGGTGGATCCGGCATCTCATCGCCATCAAAAGAGCCAATGTTTGCAAAATATATACAAGCACACAACAATAATTAGACAATTTCATTACACAATTTAATAAAAACAAGTTAAGGAACATGTTAGAATAAATATAAATAAAATAGTAATATTATCTCTACCATCTGGCGGCTCATTAGGAGTGAAGAGGATGTTGGGACACCCTCGCCAATCTAGTCCAGCATAAGGACATGGGACCATAATGAAGGGATGCAACCCACCAACACTGGCTAGTAAGTCCAGCGAATCATGTGATATCCTCAATGGAAACATAGTGTCTCTCCTCTTGGGCATCATCTGCCCCCATATGCGCATATGGGCCTCGAACATCGACCTACGAGGCTGTCAAACAAAACTAGGTCTCATCTCTGGAAACCTCTCAAAAAATAAAAAAAACATCTCTAAAGCAAAAGGGAAGTTGACCCTCCCTTGTGCATGAGCACGACATCTATCTAAGGCCGTACAAAATTGTCGCAAAAAAATGGAAGACCAATTGACAAGTCGTGGATGTTGTACTAAAGAATCAACGTAATATAAAAGCGAGCAACTAATGCGTTTCCCGTCACTGGTGTTGTGTGAAATGATCGAAGCGATAATAGAGAGGCACTGCACATCCTGTCTACCAAAAGCACCTATACATAACTGACCTCCAGGTACCTGAAACTCTGAAGGAGACAGTACATGTGCTCCAATGTATCTCTGGGAGTAAACTAACTGAATCCCTGCTACACAACTAGCTGGCACATCTGGGAATGAGGGAAAATCCACCCCTCTCCTCGATAGTCCTGTAATAAAATGAATTTCCTCCTCAGTGGGTGTGTACCACTGGTCAGGACCAGCCTGAAAATCCTGTCGGTGGGCATTCCACCTATCGATAAGATGTCTCAAAAGCACACTATGGGCCTTTAGGTCGGAAATAGCCTCCTCATAGAACTTGAGGAGGCCTACCTGCATAAGGATCTCCTGGGTATCTGTATAAAAAGGGCGAGGGCATCCATCTCTCTCCCTCTCTCTCGCCTCCCATTGGCGAATCATGTCATATTGTTTTGCTTGTTGTTGCTGTTGTTGCTCCTGTTCTCTCTGAATCATTGCCATATTAAATAATTTTTTTTTTATTAAAACAAAAATGTATTTATAAATATACATATATAATGTTTTTTGAAAAAAAACAAACATACAAGTCGGTGCTCCATAAAAAAAGTCACGCACCAGTGCTGGTGCGTCCTAATATTTTAGTGCACCATCCCCGGGGCCCCTAATGAAATAGACCGCACCAGATTCGGTGTAGATCTATATTTTTCAATTACCGTGGACTGTATATAATTCAGAATAGTGGTGCGCTAACTGAAATATATGCCCCGACGCATATAGTCGTGTCAATGCACCTACTTCATGACAATGACATAGTTTACAGTGTGGTCTTTTACCCGGCCGCACCATTGACTCTCTCGGAATGAAAAATGCGGTGTGCTAACATAAACCGGGGCAGAAAATGAAGTCAACGCACTACACTGTGATTTCCAGGGTCAATGGTGCACCTGGATAAATGAGTGCACGGCCTTTTTTTTTTTTTTTTTAGTTTAAAATTATTCGGGGTGCCTTTCAGCACTGCCTCGGAAATGGTGCAGTTATCGTTAGCACTGGTAGCAGTGCTGCCTGTAAATTTTATAGGTAGCACTGCTATCCGGTGCGAGCCAAATAGCTCTAGCGCACCACGTGAAATTTTTTTTTCCTTTTTAATGGTTATTTTTAAGTTTATTTCAATTTATAATCCGCTAAAAGGCTTAATTATAGAAAAAATAGAAAAATACTTGAACATTTCGCCATCGAGGAGGCATATTGACTGTAAAATTTGGAAAATAAATTTTTCCCACTTTTTTTCAAAATGCAAGCTGGAGATTGGTGGCCAATGCAGAGTAGCAGTGCATGCAATGGTTGCAATGAGAGCACCGATGTCAGGGCGGCTCAGAAATAAGGAAATAGCACCGGGGCTTGAGAGCTCTGGAGCACTGAGGAAAGTGAATAATGAAGTTTTTTGGCCGTATTTTTTTTTTAATTAACCCTGTTTTAGTGAGTAGGGTTTTATAAGCGCACCGGTGCGGTTAAATAAAACCGCACTGGGCAGTATCAATTTTGGCGCATTGTTTATAACGCATCAGGGCGTTTCCCTAACCGCACACCAGGATATTTCATTTTCAGCGCAAAAAATTGATGATGCATCGGGGTGGTGTAATGGTAAAGAACCGGTGCGTAATAGTCACAAAGCACCGATTTTTTGGCCTTAATTTTTTGTTTATATAACGTTATTCCAGTGCGTGCAGTTTTTGGCGCACCGATGCTCTTATAGAAGAACACACTGGCTTGTTTTTGTTTTAGCGCGGTGTTTTATGATGCACCGACGCAGAAGAGTATTGACGCCCCAGTGCGTTACAGTAATTGGACACCCCGGTGATGTGTGTACTTCGCGCATGCTTTCCGGTGTACCAATGTTCGGTGCGCACCGGTGCGTTCTATGGTATCGTGCACACCAGTAATTGATAGCTCAGGAGCACTGGAAAAATGAAAAATTTGGGTTTTTTGTCGTAAATATTTTTTAATTTAACCCTTTACTGGTGCGCATTGTTTATAGGCGCACCGGTACTGTTTGCTACAAACGCACCGGTCGGTCTGTGTTTTGGTGCGTTTTTTATGATGCACCGGTGCAGTTTCTGTCTACCGCACCGGGTGGTTTTGGTGTTGGCATTGTGTTTTATAATGCACCGGCACGGAAAATTTGTGAGGCACCGGTGCTCTATTATATTATGACACACCAGGCGGGTGTGTACGAAGTGCACGGTGTCCGGTGTTCCAATTATTTTGTCCGCACCGGTGCTTTATTTTTTTTAGAGCACCGGGGTGAGTTTTAACGATAAGAGCACCGATAGGAGAACATTCGCAAAACCCTCCGCCCGCAAACCTCTAGAAACGGATGTATGGGGTATTTATCTTTGTGGTTCCTCAAAAACATTCGGTAGAGGGTCTTTTCCTTGCAGTGGGGGGAGAGAGGGAATAATATTTCTTGCACTAGATGCATTGATTTAAGTGTAAATGGTGATTTCTAATCCTATTTGATTGCTTGCACTAGATGAATTTATTTTAGTGTACTTGTTGATTCCTAATTATATTTGACTACTTGCACTAGATGCATTGATTTCAATGTATATGATTTCTAATCCTATTTGATTGCTTGCACTAAATGCATTGATTTCAGTGTAAATGGTGATTTCTAATCCTATTAGATTGCTTGTACTAGATGCATTAATTTCAATGTAGATGTTGATTTATAATTATATTTGATTTCTTGCACTAGATGCACTAATTTCAATGTATATTGTTTCTAACTTTATTTGATTGCTTGCACTAAATGCATTTATTTTAGTGTAGATGGTGATTTCTAATCCTATTTTATTGCTTGCACTAGATGCATTGATTTCAACATAGATCTTGGTTTCTAATCCTATTTGCCTACTTGCACTAGATGCATTTATTTTAGTGTAGATGTTGATTTATAATCCTATTTTGTTACTTGCATTAGATACATTGATTTTAATATAGATGTTTTTTTATAATATTATTTGATTTCTTGCATTAGATGCATTGATTTCAATGTATATGTTGATTTCTGATTTGATGTAATTGAATGTGGGACCCTTGGAACAAGAGCCTTTCAATAGGGTAGCACTTGCAAAAAGTTGATTTGGTTTAGTACAAATGATTTGTGTATGAAGCAGGAACTTATTTCGTGTGCAATATGTCAGATCTACAAAAGTGGAAAGAGTGATATTTATAATCTAACCACCAAGTATATGGTCAAGCCTTCTAGTGCAATTAACTACATATTAAGTATAATGATGGATAAATACATTCCTATAGATTCTAGGAGATGATCAAGATATATCCAATTTGAAGGACATGCTTTAATAAGTGTTGGAATCACATGTCAATGTAGTTGATTGACCCAATATGAAAAAAAAGAAATATAAAATCATAAAATGAGTTATGATTAAATTTAGTAATTACAATATATGAGTAGTGAGACATTATGCTATTTTCAAGATTAAATGTGAAAATATTACCCAATAATTCTTAGGTTTTAATTTGACAAGCTCTATATGTTGTTTTGCTCACACATCTGGCTATGATTGTTTAACCAATCACATATCTTTCCAATTAATAGGATAGAAAAAATGGAGGATGATATAGATGTCTTCAATTGGACCTATGGAAATTAATTCTTAATATATTAGATGATATGGATCCTTACCTTTCCTACTAGGGATTAATCAGGATTTTTGTAATGCTTCCCTTCTAAACTTGAAACAACAATCACTCTTTTTTTAGAAACAAGATGAAAGAGTAATTCGACCTTTGGATCTAACTTTAGGAGAATGCTTTATGGAAATATTAGAAGAAATTTTAGATGATGGTGCATTATGTAATTTGTATAATATCATTTCCAACTATAGGAATTCTTATTCTAATTTGGATCACTTATTCAATATGAGTAATTTCGCTTGGATACATAATTTTTGTAGCCAAAACTTACATTACACACCCTTTTTAATCAAGATATGACCTTATAGTACTTAATATAGTTGAATCGTCCCATCATTTTGAAAATTTGTAAGGCACATGAACTATCCTTTTTTTAATACTTAGTGTGAAAAAAAATCCATTAGTTTTTATGTGAACTTATTATATGTAAGAAGAAAGACTAATCAATAGCTAATTATCATGCTTGTGCTTGTTAATATGGCATATTGGGTGCATGTGAACCTTCTTAAAAGAATTTTGTCATTAATAAAATCAATTTAGTCTTCTACAATGATCACAAAATTTATGGATTCTTATTTACCCTTTAAAAAACGAAGTTATCAACTTAATGAGAATTGTAACCTCAAAACGATAACCCTATCCCCCAAAACCCCTATTTTTGTGCAAAAAACATGAAAGAATACCTTGAAAACGAAAAGTATTGATGTTGCTTCAACAATATTGTTTTTGTTGTTTTTTTTTTGGTTAAAATTCTATTTTTTTTAGAAACAACATTAAAATCCAAACATTTTGTGCAATAACATGAAAAAACACCCCGAAAATGAAAATTGTTGATGTTTCATGATTTTTTTTTTTCTTTAGGGCTTTTTTTTTAATGGCATTAAACCCCAATTTTTTCTGTAGTGAACATGAAAAACCACCTCTAAATTGAAAAGTGTTAATGCTCAATCAATGTTATATTTTTGTTAAAACTTTAACATTCTTTAGCAATGACATTATAGATAAAATAGCACGACTCCAAAAAACCGTAAAATTCCAATATTTTTTTATGAAAGCTCATTAAAGATAGAATATCACAACTCCGAAAAAAAAGCTAAAAGTTCTAACAATTTTCAAGCATAGAATTCAAGAGAAATATCATGACTCCAAAAAATATTAAAATTTTTATATTTTTCAACCATGATATTAAAGATAAAATGTCACAACTCTAAAAAACCTTAAAATTTCAAAAAATTTAGCCATGGAATTAAAACTAAATATCTTGACTACAAAAAAATCTAAATTTTCAACATATTTCAAGACCAATTATGATGACTATTAAAAATAACCTTAATAATGAATTCCTAAATCAAAGAATAATTACCAAGTGTAGTTTTTTTTAATGCTAAATGTGTAATTCTTTTAAAATCTTAGACTAACACAACTTGACACATTGCAATGAAAAATTAACAAACAACCATCAAATTCACACATAGTAGGGTAGACTTGACCCATTGCAATAAAAACTTAAAAATCAACTATCAAATTAACACACAGTGACATACTTGATCCATTGTGATGAAAACTTAAAAATCAACTATCAAATTGACACATAATGGGTTTGGGTTGCTAGTCAAGCATCGACACAACCCTTGAACCACAAGAAAAAGTAAACATTAAAAATTAAAAAGAAATATAAATAGATTAAAAAAATAAAAATAAAAATAAAAAAAATAAAACTTTTACACAATTGTCTTCTAGATCCATCACATAAACAAGTTGATTGTCGACATGTTTCACACCATCTAATGTGATCCATCATCGAGACAATTATATTAGATAAAGAGAATCTGATCCAATAATATTTAGAAAGAAGGAGTATAAGTAATAGTAAATTACGATTAGGAAAAAAAATTAAGAGAAACTCTTAATAAATAAGTAATAATTGGATATTAATATAATAACATTTTATTATGAATAAATAAATACATATTTATATAGCCACCCAAATATTAGTTTATATAAAACTAAAGATTAAGGGTAATGGGGGTAAACAGAATTAGGACTAAATATATTATTATAGTAAAAAGTAAAAGGAAAAAGAAAAAAGTCAAAAGTCCAAAAGATTAGAAAGTTCATCTTTTGGAGGTTTTCATGAACAATGGTTATAGAAACCATGAAGGCCTGAAAGTCTTCAAAAAAGTGGAAAAGGATTCAAGAGCTAAGATTAATCCCAACAATCTTGTTACCATGATTCATTTTCATTTTATTCAAGGAACTACAGACAAGTTGTCTTGTATTCTTAAGAAGAGAAATATCTTTGCTACCTTCAAGCCGCTTCACACTATTCAGTCTTCCCTTAGGTATGTTAAATACCAGATTGACCCCTTTAACTCTAAAGGTGTTTACATGATCCTTTTTTCCTTTGGGAAGCCTTATATAGGTGAAATGAATTGTTTTATCAAGCGTAGAATTCGGGAGCACACCTCGGACATCAAGCATAATCGACCTCGCTCTTTGGATACTGTGAACATTTTTCAAATACTAAGCATTACATTTGTATTTAATATGCTTGTATCCTTGCTAATGTCTATCATTATCATCACAGGAAGTTTCAAGAGACCATCAAGATAGAGAAGCGGTCCGCCAACAATCTTAATAGGAATGATGGTTGGAGAGTTAGTAGAAATTGGATCCCCACCCTCTCCTCATGTCATTCTTCTTCCTCATTTCAGTCTGTCTTTATTTTTAGATTTGATTAATTTATTTTACTCTTTACATATATTTACTAATTTTTTCATTAATTTATTTTCTACTAATAATAATAATTTATCTATAGAAATATTATTATTAAAATCTATATCTCATTTGATTTTATTTATAATAATTTTTAAACTATTAAACCTTAATTTATTTTGACTTAATTTATATTTATTTAATGATTTTTTAATATATAATTTATTGTTTGAGAGATGGATTCTATGATCCATAAATTGTGAATAAAAATCTTTCGATAATAATCACATAGAAACAATTTCGTTGACCCGTTTCAAACCAACTATTGTGGTTCATCTTCAAGACAAGATGAGAGCATAGATCAAGGCCTACGATTTAAATAGATGTAGAGAGGATCAAACTAGCCATTATATTATAACGGCTAGTTTGAGTAAATTAGGAAGAAAATTAATGATGTACTTACCTAACGAGAAATTTAAATTATTTCTATTTATTAATAAAGTAAAAATAATGGTTATAAATCAATAAGTTGATATTTTTTATTCTTAATATATATATATATATATTAAAAATATAAATTAATTAATTAGTTAATTAAATTGAAAATTTAGAGTATCAATATTTATGATTATTTAATTATACTAAAATTATTTATAATTGAAAATAATTTATTATTTATATGGTTAGAATATTATTATTTTTATTAATATTTAATTATATTAAAATTATTTATATTTGTATTCCTTATTCTATTATGGATTTTTGACTTTTTCTTTTACTTTTTATTATAATTATATATTTAGTCCTAATTCTATTTACTCTTTTTTTTCGTAATTTTGGTGGGACTACATCTTCATCATACCCAATTATTATTTATTTAATAAGAGTTTCTATTAAATTTATTATTTCCCTAATGGTTATATTTTTTAACTTTTATTAAATTTACTTTTTTCTAATGGTAATTTTTTTTTTTTACTTAGACTTATTGTTCTTTTTAGATCTTGTTGGATCAGATTCTCTTCATCTAATCTAATTGTCCTGGTGATGAACCAAATTAGAAGGTTTGAAACATATCACCTATCAACTTCTTTATGTGATTGATCAAGAAGATGAGATGGAACATTTTTCACAACATTTCCACATCATGGATCATATTTACCTTGCACAATAACTATTTAAAAATAGTAGTGTCTTGCATGTCACCTAGAATTAGTGCATTGGAATCATGAGCTAGAAATGATATCAAATATGAAATCACGTTTGACATGCAAGTTTCTAAATTTTCCTCCGAAAAAGTAGGAAGACTTCTAAAAATAGTAATATCGTCCAAATCTTAATTTGTCTTGGCCTATGGTGCCAAATAAAGGTGTAACACATACCCCCTAATGTGTGAGGTTAGAAAAGGAACTAATTGTTAAAACAAATTATAATATAGAAGTCATGAAGGTACCTAGGAGAAGACCTAAAGATCAATGAACTAGTGAGTTCCTACAACCAGTCATTAACTGACATATATATATATAGGTCATATCCATGTTCAAAACAAAAATATAGCATCGTCACCAACATAATACACTACAGGTGCATGAAATAGTATGAAATATCATGACCATGAAAAATTACATGTTATATCCATTTCCTCAAAATAATCATAAACATGAGAAAGTAAAATGTGGATATATGAAACCAACGAGAGTGTCCAAGGGGTTTTCACAACACATAAGGTAGTGATAAACTCTAGCATAAGTTAGGTGGGGTAGTATGAATGAGTAATTTTTCCCAAAATCCCAAGGTATTCATCTCAACCTAAGGATATTATTCTACAACATGTGAATAAAGGTGTTGATATTGAGCATACTAGAATCCATTTGGTTATTGGTCATTAAGGAATACCATTAATAAATGCGAGGGAACCCACAAATGATGAAAGTGGACCCTAAGGTACCAAGTAAAATATGGAAAGTTTGAATGGATGAGTGGACATCGATCACCCATAACATGTGTTGAATATGAGTTAACGTGGTAAGCCCACTGCCAATCATGAGGAAACCTACCATTGAAGGCTAGAATATCTAACGTACTAACTAATTTATAGACCCAGTTCCTAGATAATGAATTGGTGTCAATACAAAGAGGTTCATTAAAGGAAGGAATTCATTTATTCCCCATGAATCGACATGAAACATAAACTAAAAGATGATGTGAAGAGATAGAGTCACCATGAACAATTGATACATGGAGAATCAACATCACACCTCCAATAAGGAAGGTGTTATTATTTGACAAGTATATAAGAGGCCACTTAGCACCTTGGTGGTGGTAATAGTTGAATTGTATGAATTGAGTGTGTTGGGGTCCCATGTTTTGATAGTTTGGAAAATCAAAAGACAAGGCAACATCAAACCAATCTTTAGAGTTCCAGGATCTAGTCCTCCTGTTCTCAGAGAGGGATCTCTCAAATTTATTTTATTTTGCAAAGGTTTATCTTGTTTGCTTTTTAGTATGGATTCTAGACTAGTTATTTAAGTGCAAGTGTTTGTTTGTTTGGTTGGTTGAATTGATACAGCGGAATATGAAACGTCTAGGAAAGGCAGGTAGAAATAAGGAGTATCAGTTTCATTGGGAAATGGAGTCAAAAAGAGGTTATGACAAACTTATCAATGGATATGGGATATAAAAGGGAAAATCTAACTTGGCCACATGATCCTTTAGTTTACGAATGACTTGGACATTAATGGTTTAGAAAAGAGAAGTTTAATTCTCAACAAAGGGAATTTGAAAACATGACTTGAACAATAAAGAGGTATTTGATAGACAGGGCTAACCATAAATTCTACAAACCACACTTTAAGCAAATAATGACTTCAAAACAAATTTTAAAATGAAATCTAAGATTTGGGAGCACATCCTATTTCTTCAAAGATTTTATTTCAAATGACTTAGAAGAACATAAAATATTTACTGATAATTGCAGTCATAGAAGAGGGAGCACCTAATACATCGATGATCACAACTATAAAAGACCTTTAAGACAACTGTTTAAGCAAGGACAAAGGGCATGATCAAAACAAACCTCCTTGGATCACTATAAACAAAGATACTTCAAAGGGAGACTTCAATAACAGCCTTTAAGTGGCAGTAGACAAGCAGGGAGAACCATAAATCATGCTGAAACCAACTATTTGAACTATTAGAGAAATAGACAAGCATGAGGACTAAAGAGAGAGATTAAAGACTCTAAAATACCTCAGCAGAAGAAAACATAAAACAGTGAAGGATAAACAGGTCTAAGGTGCTTCGAGGAGTCATTTCTTAGCCTAAAACTTTCATCCTACTGTAGTAAGAAATTATGGAACAAAATGAAAACAGAAGAAAACATTAAACAATTTAGAATACTTCACCAACATCCAAGCTCATGGATCCAATGATAGAGCCTTCTCAAGAACAAGCATGCAACAACATCATCAGGGCTTCCAAGACTTCAATTTCTTCTTCAACTTCAACAGACTATGTATCATTTCAGAGAGTTTCAGTATTACAACTAGTGATCAACCAACCCACTTCTCATCTTCTTCAGAAGTATTTATAGAATAAATGAGGAGGTGGAAGGGATTTTAAGATCGAAGTGTAATTAATTGTACACTAAATGAAACTCCAAACCTCGAAAACCATGCGAGGCCTAAGGCAGGAGAGCATTGAATTATGATTTTTTTCATTTACTCTGTTTCTATCTTTTTAAACTCAAAGGGAAAAAATATTGACTTCAAGGCCTATTTCTTATCTTTGAAATAACTCTGTTGACAGTTTGTAATAAGTTTCTTTGGTCTGAAATAATTGTTCAACTGTCTTTATGCTAATATCTTCTGTTCTGGCAATAACTAGGCCTTCTTTGATTGCTTTGACACTGCAGGTGTCTTTTGGTAGCAGGTGAGGATTCAATTATCCTCTGATGTGGCAGTGGAGGCTTCCCAGATGGATAGATCTGATTGTTATTTCCTAAAACATTGTTAATTTGCTTTATTCATGCGTTATAGGCTTAGTTAGGCCTAATCTTTGTCTTCTGGTCTTCATACAGTCTTCAATTATGGATCAGGCCTTTGATTAATCGAATTTATGCCTTAATCCTTCAAAAAATGTGTTAACAGTCTTCAAACATGATTTCTGCTTTGATTTTATCCTTGGATACTGATACTCTTTATCGAATCAAGGTTCATTGTGTTTTGTTGTTGCGCAGGCATTTACAGGGGGTTCTTAATGTTTCCAGTGTTCATGAAGCACTGGTGAATCACAATGGGAAACCCTCCAAAATGATCTTCCTTATGAATAATGGCTTGAGGGATCGTCATCCCCAAACTTTGATTTTCTTTAAAAAACAGTTGAGAAATATTTAAAAACCTGCACAAATAAAGAAAAATTAAGATAAATCCTGCGGGGTAAGGTCTAAACTACTTTGGAGGTTTAGGTTAGATCGTGACCATTGGATGAAAGTCATCAACGGAGAGGATTGCTCATTGGGTTAGATGGGAAGGTGGTTGAATAAACGGTGGCTAGATCAAGTCCGGGCTTTTCATCTGCAAAGATCAACGGTCGAGATCAATCAGGAGTATATGATGTAGAGGAGGCAACTTTATAGTAAAATAGAAGAAGTTGCAAAGGAAAATGGTTGAAAACCTTTGGTGGAAGTAACAAAGGGCTAAACAAAATTTGGGGTTTCGGAGAGGTTCTGGGCCGTCGGATTAGATCAGCCAACAGAGATCAATGGCAGAGATTCGTTGATGAAGACATTTGGAAGAATGGCAGAGGGCGATAGTTTAATGGTTAGGTTAAACTGGGACTGTTAGATCTCAGAGATCAACGATGGAGATTAAAATGAGGAAATGTAATGTAAATGGGGTAAGGTGGTTTCAGCCATAAAAACCATTGGTTTAGCACGGTGAAAAGGGGGAAAGTCGGTATTCCTTTTTCAAACGCGATATGCGTCTCTGGCCGACACGTGTCTTTTTAAAACCACCCATATCATGTAACTTTGAAAAATTAACCTTCAGGCTTAAAATCAAGTGATATGGAGTCTTAGCCATTAGATCAAAGGCGGGTAGATCTAACGGTGGAGATAAAAACACGATAAGATAAATTGCGTGGGCGAAAAGACGGTGGGCAGGGCCAATATGGTTTTAATCTCGACCGTCAGATCATAGGAATGAACGGTCAGGATTTGTCGAGGGGGAAGGTAGGTCCCAAAGGAGTTGGGCCTATCAGGTCAAATATGGACCGTAGGATTAGAAATATTAACGGCTCAAATTTAATCTCGAGGTTAATGAAACAGAATATGAGGCAGGGGTCGAGCAGAGATCGAGTGATTGTGGACCGTTGGTCTGCAAAGATCAACTGTGGGTATTCACCAAAGAACTTTACACAGTGAGGTTTTATGAAAATAACAAAGGGTGTCAAGTTTTAATCTGGGCCGTCGGATCTATGAAATGGACGGCCCAGATTCAATCGCGGGATCGCCAATTGGCATAGGAGAGAGGAAGGGCGCAAATAAAATTTGTGATGCGATTACATGAGGGTCGTTAGATCTTAGAGAGATCTACGGTCAAGATTTAATTTGTGGTTTTTAATGTCGGAGGGTTGTGGTGGAGGGTGATCAATCTGGGTTGTCGGTTCTTGTGGTTTTCGATGGTCTAGATTGAATCGCAATGATCACAATCAGAGGAAGAGAGAGGAAAGGCGCAATGGTTTTTCTCGATGCGATTGAATAAGCACCGTTGATCTTAGAACCAGATCAACAGCAGAGATTAAGTTATGGATGCCAAAGGCAGGTATGCGGGCTTTGGAACAGAGCAATGTGGACCGTTAGATCTGGGTATAGTGGAATAGATCAATGGTCGGGAAACCATTGCAACGGTGCATTCGAAGGTAGGAAATAAATTTTTGCAATGATTCCAATGAAAAACTCTGATGTGATGTGTCATCGATTGTTGATTGGTTTTAGATCAACGGCTAACAATTCACCAAACATTGAACTGTCGGGTTAATACAAAACATAGGAAAGCCAGGTTTAATAAAATACAAAGGAAAATTAGGTTTCGGGAAGGGTTTATATATACAAAGGACTTAATCGCAATCGAAAAATTTTAAAAGTGAAAGGTAACAAGACAAGAGGGGAAGCCCGATTGCGATTGCGCGATTAGGCCTGAGCCGTTGGATTTAGAACGGATCAACGGCTGGGATCGCAGCGGAGGTTCATAGAATAAAGTTCATCGCTTCGAAAGTTTTTGGAGGAACAAAGGGAAAAGTGTTAAACAAAAGGCTCTGATTGCGATTGGTGCTTCAAATCATAGCGCTTGGTTTCTGGGCACGGGTCATATGTGGGGAAGTGGTTAGGGGCTTAGCTGAAGGGGCTTAAGGCCTTAGTGAAAAAAGGCTATTTTTTTATGATTTTTAAAGGATTTTTGAAGGTTTTTAGGGGTTTCGATAAGGTCAAAAAAGGAGTTTTAAACCTTATCAAAGGGAATTTATGAAGGGAAGGAAAGAAAATGAGGGAAAAGGAGGAATTTAATGAGGAAAAAAGGGATAAAAATGGAGGTTAATTATGAGTGAAAGGAGGGGTAAAATGAAGGGGAAAATGGGTTTTTGACAGTCTTTTTCTTCAGGAAAACAACAGATTTTTCAGGGTTAATGAGGGAAACAACAGTGAAGTTTAATTCAAAGGAAGAAAGAATATCACAAGACTTCAAAATATGATAGGTTTTCAAAGGAAACTATCTCTTGAAGGCTTGAAGACAAAGTCTAGCCACCTCTTGGTATAACAAAATTTATAGGTGGCTAACAGTGGCTCCACTTGGGGAAGACAACTAGTTCTTTAAGTGCCTTGAACCTCAGCTATTGATCTCTGGCTTTTTAGTAAACCAGTGCCTTAATCCATTGGGCAGCAACCTTTCTTTTTGATGATCTCTGCAACAATTTGAAATAATGGAATTCTATCAAAACAATCATGTCTACCTACCCATTCCTAATGATCCTAACATTTCTTCTTCTTTCAGAGTGCATTTAGACTAGCAAACTCTCTTCAAAAACATTTTATTCTTTTGAAAAACAGGAAAATAATATAAGTCTAACCTTATTTCTCCATGAATCCAGATTAAGAAGTTGAATTCATAAATTATCTACCTAACTACTATCTGTCAGGATTAGACTGTCTCACGGACTTTTATTCTTTAATTTCTAAGACAAAAATTTAAAAACAGTCAAGCCAAGATTAAGATGTTTGACTTACTGTGATCTATGGCATAAAAACACGCTGCACATAGATTATTATTTGCAGAAAAAGTAAAGAAAAATAGTGAAGGCTTAAGATCTGAAAATTAAAAACCTCCATTGTTTCTTCAGCTCTGTTTTTAAATTTGTTTGAGCTATCTTTCTTTCTTTCCTGGTTCATGTTTTGGGCATATTAGAACTAGTTTGTTTTCTATCTCATAGGTTTAGAATTTGAGCTTGTTTGAACCTTTGTTTTTTATATCCTAATCTACCTTACTGATAAGCCAAGATTAAGTTGTTTAGAAAATCTATTTTACTAACCTATCAACAGTAAATTGAAAACTAATTAGTCATGATTAGGCTGTATGACTAATTAGGAGTGTGTTTTTAGGAGTGGCATTTGAGTTTTCACACTTTCAGACTTTGTTTCTCTTTTTGGTATGGGGCTATACCTTTCTTGTTTTTACAATCTGCCCTCTTTTCTCTTTTCTATTGTTTTTGGATTTTTATTTTTCTAAATTTGAATGCAATGTTTAACAATGATATTTACAATGGAAAATAAAATGCTTTGGAACTCATGACTCTTGGAAGAATTAATGCTTGAGCATCCTGCCATTGACAGGACCTCCATAGAAATCTTCTCCATTCAATTCTTTCAAGAAAAATGCATTGTGACCCCTCTCACCATGAATAATATAGGGCCCTTTCCACAGGTTCTCAAACTTGCCATGTTTTCCCTTCTCTTCCCTCCTTGAATCCCATTTAAGAACAACATTTGCAACTTGAAATTTTTTTTCCTTAGTCCTCTTGTCAAATAGTTTTTTGATATTTTCTTGGACTAATTGTGTTCTTTCATAGACTTCTTCCCTAGTCTGATGTAAATGAATTGTTTGGTTGATTCTTCTTTGCATATCATTCTCTTCAATCTGCACTTCTTGAAGGAGTTTCACGACTGGAACTCCTAATGAAGTGGGAAAGACTGCATCCATGCCATAGACCAGCTGATAGGGGGACATATTTATTGACTTCTTTGTAGTTAATCTATCAGCCCATAAGGCATGAACCAGTTTACTGTGCCATGACTTCTGATTATGCTCCAATAGCATTTTGATGATATTTATGAGGCTCTTATTGGAAGATTCATCCAATCCATTTATTTGGGAATAATAGGCAGTAGAATGACCCAAGGTGATATGGTATTTGTAACAGAAATCAACCATTTTCTTATATTTAAAGGCAGCAGCATTATCTGTTATGATTTTGCTAGGACAACCAAATCTGGATAGGATATTTGTTTCAAGGAACTTGATAATGACAGAGTCATTAGCATTCCTAGTGGGTATAGCTTCTATCCACTTGGTAAAGAAGTCAGTGGCAGTGAGGATACACTTATGTTGGGCTGAGGAAGATAAGTTAATTTCCCCAGTGAATTCTAAGCCCCATTGTTGAAAGGGTGCTTCAACACTGATAGGATGTAATAGTAAGGGAAGGAGTTTTCTTTTGCCATAAAAAATTTGACACTTATGGCAAGACATGACTAACTTCTGAGTGTCTGGGAAAAGGGTAGGCCAATAGTGACCAGATCTAAGAATTTTGTTTGTTGTGGCCTTCCAGTAGAGGTGTCCTCCACATTCTCCTTCATGCAGCTCATGCATGATTTTTCCTGCATCATCTTCAAGTAAACATTTAAGCAAGATTCCAATAGCATTTTTCTAATATAATACCCCATCTAAGATGAAATAACTCAAAGCTTTTTGTTTCAAAAATCTAGCTTTAGTTTTAGACAAAGAAGGAGGGGCATTTAAATATAAAAGAACATAAATAATGTCAGCATACCAAGGAGAATTCAGAAATGTGTCTTCAATGAAAGGGGCAGTGAATTCTTCTACTTCTTCCAATACATCTACCATGTTCATATCTAGTGCTTGGAAGTTCGATTTAGCCATCAGTTTTGCTAATCCTTGCCCTTTAATCAGTTTGGTGGGCCTAATTTCTAAGTCTTATTCAAGAATGGTTGCAATCCATTTTCCCCTTTTACCATCAGGGTCTTGACTTAGAAACAACATTATGTGGAACAAAAGAAATTATGTGAGAGTGTAAAATGTAGACTCTAAAGTCTTTTAATGCTTTCACTAATGCTAAGGCTTTCTTCTCCAAGAGGTTATATTTGAGAGGAGCATCTCTTAAGGCCCTACTAAATAAGGATATTGGTTGTTCTTGCCGCAAGTCATTATTTTGAAGTAAAAATGTAGCTATTGTATGCTCAGATGCAAAAGTAAAGATATAAAATTCTTTGGTAAAATATGGACTAATCAAGACTAGTGTTTGAGTAAGAGCTTGTTTGACCATTTGAAATGATTGTTTAGCTGGTAAAGTCAATTTCACACCTACATCTTTCTTAAGCATGTTTGTACTATTTTTTAATAGTTCAGCAAGGTTGGGGATAAACCTCCTCAAAAAATTAATCTTTCCAATGAAAGATTGTAGTTCTTTGAGGCTTCTTGGATGGTTGATTTGCAATATGCCATCTATCCTTTTAGGGTCTATTTTAATTCCCTCTTCTGAAATTATGTGACCAAGAATTTTACCTTATTGGAGACCAAAGAGTGTCTTCTTGGGATTCAAAGATAATCCAAATTTCCTACACTTCTCAAAAAAAATTCTCAAGTGAATCAAATGTTCTTCATTAGTTTTTGACAAAACGGTTATGTCATAAAGGTAAATGATTATTAAATGGCCAATATCTTCAGAGAAAGCTATGTCCATGGCCCTTTGGAAGGTGGCCCTTGCATTCATCAATCCGAAAGGCATTTTGACATACATAAAGGTGCCCCAAGGTGTAGTAAAAGAAGTCTTGAGTTGATCACTTGGGAGCACTAACACCTGATTATAACCCGAGAACCCATCTAAGAGTGATATCCTTTTTGACACAACAACATTTTGAAGTATATGGTCCATCTTAGGCAAGGGGTAGTTGTCTTTCAGAGAGGCTCCATTTAAATTTCTAAAGTCAATGCAGAGCCTAATTTCTCCAGTCTTTTTCCCAACAGAAACTAAGTTGAAACCCACTCTAAATATCTAATTGGTACTATGATCCCAGCATCATGCATCTTTTCGATTTCTGCCTTAACTAAAGGTAATAAAACAGGGTTTATTCTCTTTAGTTTTTGTTTAAAAGGCTTTCGATTTTCCTTCAAAAGAATCTTGTGCTGAATGATGCTAGTATCATAAGATTTCAGATCTTTGTATCCCCAAGAAAAAAAATCTTTAAACTCTTTGAAAAACTCTATGTATTGCAATTTTATGTGAGTTGGGAGAGTGCTGGACAATTTAATCAGCTTGGGTTCTGCTAGGTTGCCTATGTTATGTTATTCTACATATGTTTCCACAGGCTCCATTCTCGGTTCTTTGGCTACTTCATTAAAGTCCAAAAGGTGTTCTAAAGGTGTGAAACCTCTTGGAATTGTATCGCTCTTGCATTGTAAAACTTCCAAGTCTTCCTGGTCTGCGTCTTTAATTAATTTTGCTTCAAAAGGATTCTCACAGTGATTTATATCAGCAGAATGTGTTATTTCAACTTCTGGGATTTGTTCAATATACAAATAGTTTTCTTTACTGCTGTTTTCTGATATTGGTACGAAAAAATCATTTTCTGATTTTAAGAAATCATTGATGTGTTTTCCAGAATCAAACACTTACCAACGATCTTTGTTATCAGGCACTGCAGGCCTGTGTTTTACTTTTACACTAAGTTGTTCATTTATCTCAGGTATTTGGCAGTTGTTGGCATTGAAAGCGAGCTCATTTGCTAGATGGTTTAGTGCTCTTGGAATGAAAATGAGTTCATACTTTTCAAAGGTTTTCAATAAATCAAGGGCAGCATTCCGATATCCCTAAGCCTTGGATTTCTAGCTGAGTATTCTCCTTTGATTTGTCTGATGATAAGTTCAGAAACTCCTAAGATTGATATCTTTTGGGCTTCTAATTGTTTAAGCAATTGTAAGCCTAGGATAAGTGCTTCATACTTAGCAATATTGTTGGTGCATGGGAAATCCAATTTATATGAAAAACTCTTATTTGTATTTTGAATCCACACACCTACCCTTGCACTTGTTTTATTACAAGATCCATCAAAGTTTATTGTCCAAATTATATCAACCTTATTTTCATTCTCTTGTTGTTGTTGATTGCTAATGTTTTGTATCTGATTTGATGGAAGTTCTGATTGCTCTGATAAACTGATTGGGTCTATGTTTTCCTTATCTTGTTGAGTGATTTCATCTTCGTTGTATAAGATAAAAGAATCTAGACTTGATCGAATAGAATAGATTGGAGATTTGTTTGGTTTATCTATGTTGCTCACCATGTATTTCATGTGAGATTCCCTGTATAATCTTTTGTTTTGGTTAAAAACAGGGATGGTGGCATAAAACATGTCCATTTGAAGGCTTCCATTAAGTTTGGCTCCCCATGATCTTGATAAAATCATGCCATACTTAGGGGGAATGTCAGCTACAACTATGTCCATAACTAGACTCTTAGCAAGGATTTGAGATAAGTTAACACATAAATATTTGATTAAACCCAAAAATTTGACTCTACTTGAATCAAAGGAATACAAATCGTTATATGGTTTAGTAATTTCTAAGCCTAAGCTTTCCATTACTACCTTGGGCATAAGATTATGCAAAGCTCCGAAATCTAACATGGCATTGTGTAAAATTTTCTCATGTATATTCAAACTAACATAGAAGGGAGGAATAGCTCCTTCTTGGTATTTTCCTTCAAATTCTGGACCAAATAACAACTCAGGCTTGTCATCTGTCAAGTTTAATATATTAGTATCTCTTCCTAAGTTCAAAGCTTTCAAAGCTTGGTTTTTGTACACTTATTGGGTTACTAGTTCAGCTAGAGGGATGGTAATTTTTATCTTCGCAATCTCTCCTTCAAGGCTGAAAGGAACAATTGATTTGGTCATATTTACATCTATCCTTTCAATTGAATTCCTTTCAGCGATTTTGATTTGCTGAAATTTTTTTGGACTGGTATTTGGGACAGTTTTGTTAGGTCCACTAGTTGAGGTGCTAGGGATGCTTTGTTCAACATTTGCTTGGCTGCTCTTCTCTTTATTTGAATCTGGTTTCTTAGTTAAAATGTTGGTTTTCTCTGCTGTCTTCTTAGGCTGAGTTTCTGTGTTTTTCTTGACAGCAGTACTAGTGTTTTTATCCTTTGAATTATCTACGTTCCCTTTGCTCCTAAGGTCATATTGTTTGTGCACCTCCATGATTTCATTTTCAAACCCCAATCTATAATCATCACAATCTTCATAGGTGTTTGAATTTTGATCAGAGGAGAAGAAACCTTGTTATTCTTCAGTGAGGAAAACATCATCCCCACTGTCTGATCCAATTAAGTTTAGATGACCTTCTCCCAACCTTTCAATCTCTCTATCTTCCTCATATTGATCTACATAGTTTTGTTGGAAGGGAGGTCTAATCTTTTGGTCATTTTATTTTTTCTTAACTTGATTGTTTTCTCTTCCATAATTCTGATTTCTGTTTCTATTTTGGTTGTTTTCAGGTTCTCTTGGTGGCACTCTATCATTCAAGTTGATCTTTTCAAGCATCCTCTCCATTACCTTCACTAGGTTGTCAATTTTTGTGTCAGAAGTTGAGGTTGAGGGTATAGTGTCATATTTATAATTTACCCTCTTCTCTGACCTCAACCTATTTCTTTTCTCAATTATGTTTGCTTATACGCTCACAGCTCCCTTGTGCATGTCTTCTAATGTTATGTAATCTCTCTCCCTTAATTGATAGGCCATTTCGGCATCAAAACCTTCAGGGTATCTTACTAAGGCCATGCCTTGGGGAGGGTTCATGTGAGGTGGAAGAGCATTGTAAACACTATAAAACCTAGTGGAGTAGTCATGAACACTCTCCGCTAGGTTTCTTTTGGGGCTGCTATATTCTGCTAATATTTGAAGAGGGTTCTTTTTGGTTTCCCATTTGTTTATGAAATTTTGATGAAAAGCAAGGAGATCATTGATGCTATTAGGAGGTAAGTTTTTAAACCACTTCTTTACATCCCCTCCTAAACTTTGAGCAAAGATCCTCATCTTAATGGTTTCTTCTTTTATCTCCATGTAATCAAATGCATCTTCCATCCTATCTACATGATGCTGAGCTGTTGTAGACTCTTTTGCAGTGAAATGAGGAATTTTTTATTGATAATCATTCGGTAAGGGAAGCAGAGGTTGTGGTAACACTAATGGGGCATACCATGTTGCCATGGCTGGAAAGAAGGGTGGATTTACAAGAGGTGGATTTATAAGGGGGAAAGTGGGCTGAAATGGAGTGTTTTGCATAGTGTTAGTATGGATTGGAGTGGAAGAAACACTTGGGCCAGCAAACTAGTTTTGAGCAGATTTGTTATGGAAAAGGCTAAAGTGATGAAAAAACTGGGAATGAGGAGGAGTGGAAGGTGAGGCTTCTCTACTAAAGCTTTGTTGCAAATCTGCAATGTCAAGATCAGTTTGTTTTAAATCACCTTGAGATCTAGTTCTAAATATGTTCTTTGTATGATGTAAATCAAAATGTAAATCCTCTAAGTGAACAAGGTTTTCAGGGACGGATTTTGTTCTTAAGAGGCTCCTATCAGTAGTTGATTTTCTAGAATTAGAATTCTACCATAGAATTATCTTTGGATTGTCAGCTATTAAAGGAGGATTAGGGTCTGGATGGGATCTAGTGTTGATCCTATGTGAGCCAGACTTTTTTTCAAAAAATGAGAGAGGTTAAAGTTTTTAGGGACTGTTTTTTGGAAGTTTTACCTCTCACAATGTCTTATATAGTATAGGACTAGGCTTCTAAACCTCTTCAAGGCTGGTTAACATAGTCATAAGGAAATTTGGAGACCTAGATGAGTAATAGGCCTACTGGGGCTAGTGGAGTTGCCAGGTGGAAACTTTTTAGCTTCTATGAAGGTAAAATATTGGATGGTTCCACCACCATGTTTATTTTGAAGCCAAACTGAAATATTTTTGGGTTTTTCTGAGTTTTTTTTTTTTTTTAAGTCCTGTGGGTTATGAGAGTGTCATAAATATGACTTAACACTTAGCTAAGGTGTTAAAAACATACAGAGTTCACTCTTATGGCTTGGTAACTGATTTCTTCAAGGTTTGATAAGGTTCTATGAAAATCCTAAGGGTTACCTAGTTTGTCACTAATTCAAATAAGTCCTATCATGATTACCATCATGCTTGCTAGTGCTTGAAGAAATTTACTTATGTTGTACTGGACAATCAGTGTTTTGTTTTAAGGTTTTTACTCAGGGTCTCACCGTGATCGCCATTATGTTGGGGTCTCGTGTTTTGATAGTTTGAAAAATCAAAAGAAAATGCAATATCAAACCAATCTTTAGAGTTCCAGGATCTAGTCCTCTTGTTCTCAGAGAGGGATCTCTCAAATTTATTTTATTTTGCAAAGGTTTATCTTGTTTTCTTTTTAGTATGGATTTTAGACTAACTATTTAAGTGCAAGTTATTATTTGTTTGTTTGGTTGAATTGATACAACATAATATGAAAGGTCTAGGAAATGCAGGTAGAAAGAAGGAGTATCAGTTTCATTGGGCAATGGAGTCAAAAAGAGGTTATGACAAACTTATTAATGGATATGGGATATCAAAGGGAAAATCTAACTTGGCCATAGGATCCTTTAGTTTATGAATGAGATGGACATTAATGGTTTAGAAAAGAGAAGTTTAATTCTCAACAAAGGGAATTTGAAAACATGACTTGAACAATAAAGAGGTATTTGATAGACAAGGCTAACCATAAATTCTACAAATCGCACTTTAAGCAAATAATGACTTCAAAAAAACTTTTAAAATGAAATCTAAGATTCGAGAGCATATCCTATTTCCCCAAAGATTTTATTTCAAATGACTTAGAAAAACATAAAATATCCACTGATAATTGTAGTCATAGAAGAGGGAACACCTAATACATCTATGATCACAACTATAAAATACCTTTAAGACAACTTTTTAAGCAAGGACAAAGGGCATGATCAAGACAGACCTCCTTCGCTCACTATAAACAAAGATACTTCAAAGGGAGACTTCAATAACAGTGTTTAAGTGGCAGCAGACAAGCAGGGAGAACCATAAATCATGTTGAAACCAACTATTCGAACTATTAGAGAAATAAATAAGCATGAGGACTAAAGAGAGATATTAAAGACTCTAAAATACCTCAGAAGAAGAAAACATAAAACAGTGAAGGATAAACAGGTCTGAGGTGCTTCCAGGAGTCATTTCTTAGCCTAAAAATTTCATCCTACTGTAGTAAGAAATTATGGAAATTAGATCTTAGAGAGATCTACGGTCGAGATTTAATCTGTGGTTTTTAATGTCGGAGGGTTGTGGCAGAGGGCGATCAATCTGGGCTGTCGGTTCTTTTGGTTTTCGATGGTCCAGATTGAATTGCAATGATCACAATCGGAGGAGGAGAGAGGAAAGGTGCAATGCTTTTTCGCGATGCGATTGAATAAGGATCATTGATCTTAGAACCAGATCAATGACAGAGATTAAGTTATGGATGCCAAAAGCAGGTATGCGGGCTTTCGAATAGAGCAATTTGGACCGTTAGATCTAGGTATAGTGGAATAGATCAACGGTCAGGAAACCATTGCAAGGGTCAAATTGGAGGTAGGAAATAAATTTTTGCAATGCGTCCAATGGAAAACTCCGATGTGATGTGTCGTCGATCGTTGATCGGTTTTATATCAACGACTGAAAATTCACCAAAAATTGAACTTTTGGGTTAATACAAAACATAGGAAAGTCAGGTTTAATAAAATACAAAGGAAAATTAAGTTTCGAGAAGGGTTTATACATACAAAGGACTTAATCGCAATTGGAAAATTTTAAAAGTGAAAGGTAAAAAGACAAGAGGGGAAGAACGATTGCGATTTTAGTATTAGGCCTGAGCCGTTGGATTTAGAATGGATCAATGGCTGGGATCGCAGTGGAGGTTCATAGAATAAAGTTCATCGCATCGGAATTTTTCGGAGGAACAAAGGGAAAATCGTTAAACAGAAGGCTCTGATTTCGATTGGCGCCTGAGAGCATAGCACTTGGTTTTTGGGCACGGTTCATATGTGGGGAAGTGGTTAGGGGCTTAGCCGAAGGGGCTTAAGGCCTTAGTGCAGAAAGGCTATTTTTTATGATTTTTGAAGGATTTTTGAAGGTTTTTAAGGGTTTCGATAAGGTCAAAAAAGGAGTTTTAAACCTTATAAAAGGGAAATTATGAAGGGAAGGAAATAAAATGAGGGAAAAGGAGGAATTTAATGAGGAAAAATGGGATAAAAATTGAGGTTAATTATGAGTGGAAGGAGGGGTAAAATGAAGGGGAAAATGGGTTTTTGGCAGTTTTTTCTTCAGGAAAACAACATATTTTTCAGGGTTAATGAGGGAAACAACAATAAAGTTTAATTAAAAGGAAGAAAGAATATCACAAGACTTCAAAAGATGATAGGTTTTCAAAGGAAACTATCTCTTGAAGGCTTGAAGACAAAGTCTAGCCACCTCTTGGTATAACAAAATTTATAGGTGGCTAACAGAGTAGTTTCTCAACCCAAACCTAACACTTAGTAGAATATGTTCCTTATATTTTCACCAAGGAATATAGATATTTTTTATTATACTCGTCGATACAATTTTCAATATTTAATTTTTATAAATATAATATAAACATGGGCACATAAATTTCATAAACACATGAGAATAATGATAGTTAAAAACAAGAGTTCATTCTTGGGCAGTTGCTTGATGGATCCCTTACACGACAGGGGATCTTATTAGATAACCTCATCATGTTATCTAAAACATGCCATTCACATAATCATCATAATTTTAAGAACACTGATCAATCATCCTTCCACTGGGATGATTCTCAACAATGAATTGTAAAATGAAATGATTCCATATACATTCATTTCATCATTAACATATTCATGAAATGTAGAATATATATGTATATACCAAAAGTATTAAGGTTAGGAAAATATCCTACTTATGTAATTTCCATAGTTGTCATGTCACTGTCTATTTTGTTCATGTGAACCCAACTAGGTCCACTAGTTGTTCTGCCACCTTATTTTTCGTTCCACATTCCTTCTTCTAATGTACAAGGTTTAATCATGGTGTTTCACTATTGTTTTGGTTTTATTTATCTCCTCTATAAGAGCTAATTTTCTTTAATTTCTCACATCCAACAACCAACTAAGACAAAACCGCAAAAAAGGTAAGAAAAAATAATGGAAAACAAAAAAAATTACCACGATAGCAACATGTGGCAACAACACAAGTAGCATGTCCATGCTTAAATTTAGAAAATAAAAACAACAAGAAAATTTGTGGTCAAATATAACAGCAAAGAGATGCACACAACATTCCCTTTCACACCATCCATTAGTTCCCATCAAACTCAAACCCATGAGTTCTCATATCCTTCTTCCTTACAAGTTGTTGGTTCGGGTGTCTAGATTTTGCATGTGCTTTTCTTCCTCTCTAGCCTTATGAGGTTTCTTTTTGGCCTTGTTAGCATGGAATTTTTCCTAGTCCCAGGAAACCCCCATTATGAGTAGTCTACTTGTCCCATGGTTTTCCCGCATGGGGTTTTCATTAGGGTCTTACATCCAAGACCCTTTCAACATGCTCTAATGACATGTGCATGGAGTGTCATGGCCAAGTACCCATCTAGCATGTTCCACTGCTCTACTCAGAGATTCTTATGGTCAATGTTCCAATTATGACTTGTTCCCATGAGATAAAAATGTGCCAAAGGTCGTAATGTCCTCACAATATTCTTCTTCTTGAGATCCTAGATCCATTTTTTCACTTTAGTCACAATATTTAATTTTCCATGAGATATACTCAAAAATTTCAAAATAGAAATTTAAATTTCTCAGCTTTTCTTCATTCTACAAGCGCATTCTATAGCCCAGTATGCCCAGTATGCCTAGTATGACCCAGATGTGTAAGTATGCTGGAAGCTAAAATAAAATAAAAAATAAAGAAATTTACAAAACAAAATCTAAATAATGTCAGCATAAACAATGACTTACATAACGATATAAATAAACAATAAAAATTCACTAAAAATAAATTTTGAGAATATAAATTTAAAATATGAAGATGTTTGGGAAAGCTCGAAAAATAGATATGGTTAATAAATAAAAATATAAATAAACCAGAGGTATGGTAAATAAATAAAAATATAAATAAACTAGAGGTATGGTAAATAAATAAAACCTCATTTTATATTTTTTCGATAAACCTCTCTATATTTACAAAAAATCAAAATAAATGTTTTATTTAGGTGAAGCATATGGTCCAAATAACATGGGAAAAATTATTATTGATACCATGGGACAAATAACATATTTATAAAAGTGGTATGGTAAATAAATAAATATAAAAGACGTACAAAGTCGTAAGGTAAATAAATAAAAATATATGTCATAGGATTAGAAATCAACATATAATTATATAACAACCCTATGGGTCAAATACCATCCACCAATACCGTGAAAAAAAAAAATATTTGTATATATTGTAAAGGGAGGTTTAGTGTTGTAGATGCCTATCATTTTAGGTTTCTCTATGAGCTAATGTTCCTAACAAAATTGCACATTCCCAGTAGGTTCAGTGTTCCAAATTTCCTCCTTCAATCCATGATTGAAATGAGCAACAGGGTGGGGGAAGGGAAGCAATAATACATTAACTATAATGGCCTCATAAGGCTTATTGTTATGAATTCCTTAAGCTACCTGAAGATCCCTATGTTTTGGAGTAATTTTGTGGACATGTATAGGGAGGCCTTCATTTAGAAACAAGCCCAAACCTGGACACAACATGAAGAGACCACAAAATATAGTGTTGGAGGTAAGAAAGAAGAAGAAGGATAGGTTGAAGAACAAGAGGGAGAGGTTGAAGAAAAAGAGGAATAGGATGAAGAAAAAGAGGAATAGGATGAAGAGTAGGAGGAAGAGGTTGAAGGAGAATCTAGATAAGAGGGGAAATAAGGAAGAGTGAAACAAAAAGTAGTAGAAGAGGCCTTTGGAGAGCCCTCTAGACCTCCAAAGAAGGAAAAACAAAGGAAAAATAATCCCCTCATAGGGGAATACAAAACAAGTGGTGGATGCTACTATGAAAGCCCTTAACACACCTATCAAAATTAAGAGAAGGAAGGCCATGCAAGGTCCCTCATATTTTAAAAGAAGAAAGAGAACCAGAATAAAACAATGGAAGCCTCAAACTTCTTCAAAAATCCCAATCACAATTGATGAATCAGTTAGTGACCGAGAAGAATAATTGGGAAGAGGAAAAAATAAAATTAAGGAGGCCACCTGCCCCAAATCCAAGGGAAATAATCCTCTTACACCCATGAGAAAGACAACCACTAGGGCAGTCACGACCAAGAAAATCAAGGAAAAAGCTTCCCTTCTACATGAGATAACAAAGAAAATACATGAAATAACATAACTGCTATAGGAAAGAACAAAGTTGCTACAAGATGAAGAAAAATCACTACAGGAAGGGAAAAAAACACCTCAAGAAGAGGGAGAAGGTCCACAAGGACTCCAAGAGCCTATTCCATTGCCTTATCTTGGGTCCTATTACAAATTTATTGAAGGGGGGATAATTATACCTATAAAGTTCGAAATTCCCCTCTTGCTTGAGTTAGAAAAAGAGAGACGCAGAACTCGTTGGTGGATGAAAATTGTGAAATCCAAGAAAGTAGAGGATGTAGGAATCATGGAGGAAAAAATACAACAAATGGGTAAGGAATTGGCTGACTTGAGGCTAAAGAAATCAATCATGAAGGAGTAGCTGCAGTTAGAGAACAAGAGAATGAGAGAGAACTACACGAAAATGAGACACAAATTGCCACCATGGAAAGCTTGTCCATAGATTATTTTTAATGCAGGAAACCATCCAAATCATATTCCATTTTCCTCAAAGAAAAATGATTGCAATTCAAAATAAAAAAAATTGGCAGAATATGGCTCTCTACCATTTTAGGATTATAGGAGGTTAATTGACTTATTCCAACAGGTGATCATGGACAATAGATTCAAATAGGTTGATTTCTATATACATAACATGGTCCTCACAGACATGAAATTTTCAAACCCTAAGTCAAGATTAGGGGGTGAACAACTGATGCCATTGGCCTCTTGCCTGACCCATGAAGAAATAAGGGTTGAGGAAGTAAAAAAAGTTATGGCCAAAGAATCAAGTGTTCCTCAATACATCAGAGTAGAGTTAATAAGCCCTAAGGCTATCATAAGTAACCACAAAATTATCTCTTCATATCCAAAATCGGCCCCTCACTACCTAGCAAAAAAAGAACAAGCCATAATCCATCTAAAACATACCTTTAGGTTTTTGGGGGCTAAGATCTTGTAGGCTTGCCAAAGAATATTGCATGCTCTGCCCCACAATATAAAAATCATGGAATATCACTCCCCTAAAGGTAGAGAAATTCCCTAGAAAGGACACCACTTTGAAAAATAATTATTCAAAGCTTTAAAATCAATTGGATAGGGCTAAAACTTAGTCCTCCCTTGTTATTGGGCCTACAATAAATAATAGATCAAGCAAAGGAACAAGGGAGTGGGTAACCATAAAGGAAAATGCATGATTCTATCCACATGAGGGTACACCATCTTAGATTCCTTGGGATGTCATAGAGGCCACTCGGGCCATGCATGAACTACATAACATTTATTAAGATTCTTAGAGGGTGAGAAACACTTTCAGCAAGGGGTGACAATGGGTACCATCAAAAGGTATATTATAAGGCAATTTTGCCACCCTCTAGCCTGTAATTTCTCCTTTTATTAGATTAATTAACGTCTTTTTGGCCATAATTTATTTAATACGAAGAATAAAGGATGTTTTTCATGATTCATTAACTAATGTGGTTAATGTGCAGGAAAAAGAGCATTGTTTACTACATTTATGATGCAGAGGCATGTTAGAGGCATCTATAGGAAGTCTAGGAGGCTTGTCCCCTGCATTTATGATCCTTTGACTTGATGTGATCCCTATAATTGGTCATCTACAACTCGAGGTCTACTAAAATACAATTAACTTAAGTGAATGAAAGGATCTAAGGGATATAAGTCCACTTTTCTTGAGATTTCAGAGGGAATCAACCCTCTTTCTAAGGGGGTTTCCCCTTATTCATATTTGTGTAAATAAATAAACCTAGGAGCTCATTAGGATTTTAATTTTTGAAGGAGGGATGTTAAGAGAGAAGTGATCAAGACTATCATTAATTTCTTATTTGAATGATGTATCTAAACTCTATTTTATGTTAATGAAAGGTCTACTATTGCTTCACTTATGAGTTTCCAGTAGAGGGTTGAGTCCCCTTGGGTTAGGTCCTTGTTGTGCTATACAACACCCCCCATTTATTTTAATAAATGGGGACCCTTTAGAAATGAATAGGAAATTTATTTTTAGCTTTAAAAAAATAAAACTTAGGAAATAAATTTTTTCTTTTGAGTTTTCCACTTTATTTCTTTAGTGCATCACAAATATTATAGCTTATAGCTTAAAAAGGCTTACAAACCTATAAGTTACGTGAGTTGCGAAGTGTGCTAGCCTTTTTCGAAGTTATGTTTTAAAAAAATCTTGAAAAGACTTCAATTTTCGTTATAATATCTTTATCGCATCGCACCTTATTTAAAACAACCAACTCATAAAGAAATTTGATATAAGTGCGATCGCGTGGACCCGACGAGCCATCAAAACAAAAAAAATAAATCTCTAAAGTCCTATTGAGTGCAACCGCTTGAATTTTGAGTGCGCATTTCACATTTTGCATATCTTAACTGTAAAAAAAATTATTATTACATAAAAATTTGCGATGTTCAGTTTGCACACATCGCATTTCACAACATTTATGGGTAAACATCACAAACGGTAAGAGTTATATATGGCGATATGCGAACTGATGACATTTAATTTCTCGAGCATGTGAAATGACTTATGTCATATCAAAATGAAATTCAAGATCTAACGGCTTAAAGTTGATTGATAAATATTTCGTGTGAAGGTGTAAGAGAGTTGATTTTTGAAATAATTATCAATGATTGTTATCATATTTGATAAGATTCATATCTATTCGCGCACGTTTGATATAAACAACAGATGTGACTCTTTGTTCTCTATACTTTTAATTCTCTCTCTGTTTACTTGAAATCAGGAAACCATTTAATGGATTAAGGAAGATTGAAATGAGTAAGAAGGGAAAAGAGATTTCTCAAATGCTGCCTACTGAAGACTCAAACATGTCTTCCTTATTTTCAGATACTACCTGTAACAAGGATTGTGGAATTTCATCATGGGAAACAATGTAGAAACTGTTCAAAAAAGAAAAAACAAAAGTAATAACCAAAGTATCTGCAACAGGTACGACATCTACTTCAGACACAACTTACTTTTATATTGCATGTTCATTTGTCCATAGGGTAGTTGCAAGATTGAAAATTATCCCTTACACAGACATGGTTAAGTGGGTAATTGACCACTTAAGCATAGATGACAGGAAATTCAAAGATTCAAAGGGAGAAAACGAAGGGTCTTTCAGGGAAGAAGATTTACAAGCAATGTACCATGTACCCTCCCTGTAGTAGAAATATGACAAAGATTTTCATCAAAGCTTTAGAGAAGAGCATCTAGATCTCATGAAAGTCATCAAATAATGGAAGGAAGACCAGGGAAATTTGAAGTGAGATAAACTTGGTACGTACCCAATTGCCCAAATTCCTTCCCCTTATTATTATGCTATCGATATGTTGTGTAGATTGTTTGCCAAACGTGATACCACTATATTTTCAATAGACTGGGTTCCATTGATTGACACAATCGTCAATTCCTCAATTCTGAATTGGGAAAACATCCTATCTGATATTTTAGCCAAACACATAAGAGAATATAGGAATAAAAGGAGTGTTTCATCTAGAGAAATACTTCCCTTTTATATGTATTTGTATGTCATTGACGCAATATTCTTTTCTTCTAGTTTTCCTACCATGGGATGGAAATGGACTACCCAAGGCCCTACCCCAATCCACATTTACCACAAATAATTTTGGGATTCAGACTTCCAGTTGCATTTCTATAAAAAAAATTATGGACTCATGTTAACTATGCACTAAATTATATTCAATAAGAAGGCCCCTAGGGTTTCTGAAGAGGCTAGCATAGATATTCTTTCTGTGGCTAGGTGGTCTGCAGAGGATAATTTCACATATGTTAGAGTATTCATGAGTTATTCTTCTCCCCACGTCCTATCATATTATGTTCTTAAAAATTTTCTTGCACGAGAGATAGATTACCAGCTTGTTAATGGTATCACTAAACAATTGAAAGATGCTAAGAAGGTCGTTTGGCCTAATTTCCCTGTAGAGTGCGGCACTTTTGCACTTTTTTATATTAGTTGTACCTACAGGGAGGTTTCCAAGCTTAATCTATTGAAATTGGCAGAAATGGAAAAGAGGTTATATGATCCAAATGATGTAATTAAAAATTACACTACAAAGCTCAAGATGGAGCCTTTTGTAAAGGAAACAGATGGATTCGATGATTTCTTCCAAGGCACGAAAAATGTTTTAGATATAACCAAGTTTGCATCTAGCCAACTGAGGCAAGATGATTTGGAAGCATTCCAATTATATATAAATAAGAGACTAGAGATATTTCCTCTCAATTTGTTAACTATTGAAGATGTTAATAGACCTACTACAAGTATCAACTTGGATAATGAAGCAAAAGACATGTCTGAGGATGAATTAGGTCAATCAGAACATCAATCTCAGAATTCAGATCACTCTGAAAATGAATCTGAATCTACAAAGGATAGCCCAGAAAATATAATTTATCAGGTAATCCAAGAGATAAATATGGAGAAGTGAAAATAAAGTAATGGAATAGAGTTAACTTCTCAAGAAGTTCGACAAAGTCATGAAACACTAGATCAGTCTGAAAAGTCACAAGAAAAAAATTTTAGTAGTGAATGGGGGGAGTTTTCTGAGGCAATAAAAACTCCCAAAGCTAATCCCAATACTGATCAAGTAACTAGTTTTCAGACACCTAAACATTCCCAGAAGATAGTGGAAACTTTTAATCCACTACAACAAGTTCCAGAGACTCATGATCAAGAGATCATACCGGCCTACCCTACAGAACAAATAGTTTTACAAGTTGAAGAAATTCCTTCACTGGACATTTTCTATATTCCTAGCTATAAAGTTGTAGTAAAGAGGAACAAAAGGAGAAGAACTGATGAAACAGTCTAAAACCTTATAGATGAATCAATTGACTTACTATGGAAGGATTCCTTAGATGACCCTACAGAACATCTAACTAAATTATCACAGTATGCAGGGGCATATGCTACTTCCATGGTTTATAAAGCTACGGAGGTTAGATTCTTGTTGAGGAAAAATGAATCCAGAGTACACGAAGTAAAGAGGTTGTTAAATGAAGAAAAATCCAACTCCAATGAGAAAATCAAAGCAAAGATGTCCCAATTTCAAAAGGACTTTGAGAGTCTTAAATTATAGCATCAAGCAGAAATTAATGAGAAACATGCACAACTGGAGATAATAATGACCAGGTTACAGAGCCAACCACAATTGGAGCAATTCATAAAAGAAGCATTGGATGTAAATGCTAAGTTAAAGAAAGAACAGGAAGTATTTTTTCATCAAGTTTCTTTGATTGACTCTTATTCTGATTCACATAAAATACCGATCCAACAAATAGCTATCCAAAAACTTGAATGTGAAAGACTCGAAAAGAAAATCAATGAACACATTAAATGGCAGGCATCAGACTCAGGAAAAGAAGCTGATCTAGCTCAAATAGATGAGTTTCATAAGGAGATCCTATTCAGAGATTGGGAAGCACAAATCAAGAAGGTAGAAAAATCAATAGCAAAGACATCAAAATTATCGAATGAGATTATTGAATCTGTATGTGAACAGTTGGTGAAAGAAGAACTTATCAAAGAGTACACATTTGAAGTGTTCTCAGATAAAAAAACAGTGGATGCAGAAAGCAGACAGACAGGATGAAGTAATAAAAAAGTTAAATAAGTTTGATTAAGAAAATTATTGGAATTTTCTGATCAAACCTTATCATCAGTATCAGATTCTTCGATGCTTAACATATTCAACAAAATGATCGCAGCGCATACTTTCAAACAGAGTATTCAAGGGACATGTCAGATCAAGAATTTCATAGCCAGCTCAGCTCAATCCTATGATATATATTTGTCAACTTCGTGACCAAATCCAGAAGAAACAACAGAATCCATAAATCAAAATTGTTATTGTATTTTCTTAGATTGTAGTTTAAGTTAGTCCTACGAGGATGATTATTTGAAACCTCCTCTATATTTTTGTAATAATCTATTTTAGAACATAGTTAGTTTAATATTTAAACCCCTTTGCAAAGAATGCACAATTGTAAGTTTGTGAATGCTTTGATAAATCAATGGAACACATTCTGTTAAATTTTGACAATTAAAGTTGTTTAACTGATGTTGCACTACTGTACTCTTTAAATTTCTTGAAAGTGAGAAGGAGCATATCAATTACTGTCAGTTTACATGAGTATAACTTTGTACATATGGTACATTTATTCACTTGTATTAAGCTTTGTTTTATAGATTGACAATCATATGTTTATTGCATTATATATTTAAAACGTCATTATAGATGAATGTTGTATGCACTTCTATTCTAATATTTGTCTGTAGTTTATTATTGAATGTATAATAACACATATGAATGTGATATATTTTTCACAATTCCTCCAGTCAAACTACTTTGTTAGAAGAATTATCTTACATAATTTTCAGCTCTTTCAACTGTTAAATGATCTATATTACTAATAGTTGAAGGATATCTTTTCGGATCGCATAAAGGAAGAAACATCTCGGGTATATACTAGAATAAATAGTTTATATATATATGCATAAGATAAATTAAAATAATTTCCATTTTCATGTCATCACACACCCTAAAAATCATCCTTATTGGGAAATTGGTCCCATTACCCCCAGTTGGAGCCACTACACCAAAGGGAAAAGGATTTGCTTTAAGGTCCGGACCGAGTGGTTTTCCCCCATGTTTCGGTAGCGAAATTTCAAGGCCTCAACATTCTGGAACTAGAAGGAGGGCCGAACCCCTTTGAATGGAAAAAAGATCTTATCAATCTAAAGTTCAATCGAAGAGTCTCTCTCCCTCTAGATCCCCATCAACTTCCAAAAAATTATCTAGATCCTTATGTTTAAAATCTGAAGTTGATCATCCTTCTCTTAAGTATCCTAGTGATACTCAACCCATACTATTTCCTGATTCACATCAAGCTTCCCCTGAAGTTTAGTATTTGATAGAAAATTTAGAGAGAGTATATATTTCTGTTGAAAAGCCTAAATCTTCTCAAATATCAAATATCAGTTTTTCGTCTTCTTTATAACCTCAAAGAATATTAACTCGTTCAGAAAGTTAAAAGATGAGAATTCCCCTTTTGAATTTCCCATCGATAATACTCGAAAGAGACTAAAGAGGGCCCAATCAGAGTTAATTTCCAGTGAGATCTTACCCCATTCATCTCCATTACCTCCGCTCACTTCCACAACTTCCATTCCAACAATTAGTGTTACTTTGACTAGTTCCAGTACTCAAACCACTATCCCTACAACTAGTCCTAGCAATCAACCCGCCTCTTCTTCAACTCAAACTCCACCCAACCAACCTATCCAAAATCCAATGGCAGGCCAAGTACCTCCACCAAATTTAAACCGATGGAGTAATCCAGGGGTTGTAAATATGCCCGCTCCTCTTCATGATCTTCCCAGAAATCCTGAAAGATTGCTACCTAAATTTAATCCTGATGATGGTCTTCCGATAGAAGAACACATTCACAATTTTATGTTAGCTGTCAATCTAATATAGTAGTTGAATAGGATTGTGTCGTAAGATTATTTCCATACACTCTAAAAGGATCTGCAGGATCCTGGTATTTTTCACTACTTGCCCACTCTATAACTAGTTGGAATATGTTTGAAGAACAATTTCTAGCTAAGTTTGGGGATTACAGGACTTCATGGTTATTTTGCAACAGACTGGTCACATATGTGGTTACCACATAATGGAAAGAAAAATCAAATTCGGGTAGACCATGAAAAGTTCATGAAGTATACCGTCACTAATCTTGAAGGAGTAAATGAGCTAGTCACGTTCAATTACAACATTATTGGAAACTACTCAGTAGGGTCATTTTTGGGAAATTTCAATGCTCAACCATCACCTTTCTTTGATAATGCAGTTGTTTCTCAGATTGATAATTTTTCCTAGCTAGATAATTCCAAATGTATAAATTTTTAGATAGAAAAATAGTTAATTATTTATTTTGGACTCTTTATTTTGACGGTTCTAAATCTGAATATGGTGTAGGTGCAGGTTGTATTTTAATAAACCCTAAGGAGAGAAGACCATGTTAGCCTACATATTAGAATTTGATTGTACAAACAATGTAGTTGAATATGAGGCATGAGTTCAAGGCTTGTTAAAATCCATTGATCTTAATATCAAATATCTGAAAGTTATAGGAGATTTAGAAATCATAGTTAGACAGGTAAGAGATACTATTCATCATAATTCTGGACATTTAAAACATTACCAATCATTAGTCCAAGAATAAACCTCTCATTTCTTAGCCTTCAACATTTATTCTGTACCTAGAATGCAGAATGCTAGTGTAGATCTACTCGCTAATGTAGCCTCAAAATTAATCCCATCCCAAGAATTTAGTCTCGATAGATTTTCTATTGAGTTGAGTTTTAGACCATCTATTCCTGATAATAATACCAATTGGAGAGTATTAAACAATGATTCAGACATCATATATTTGTTAACATTTGAAGGATCTTATGATAGTCAAATTTTGGATGAAAATGAACATGACATTCAGATTAAGAAAGAGCAAGATGAAAATCATATTCCTAAATCTGTTGTCAAGTTAGAAGACCTATATGATCTAAAAGATAGGTTTAAAAGAGTGACTAACTCAAAAACACAAATTTCTACCTTAATATTTGAGTTAGTAAATCTAGGAACTTATGAAAAACCTTAAAACGTCAATCTAGGTCTTGGTCTATCTTCCAAAGAAAGAATATCATTTATCAGATTGTTTAGAATGTATAAAAGTGTCTTGTCTTGGGATTATATTGATCTTAAAACATATGACACTTTTGTGATTCAACACACAATTCCTATTATTTCAGAAGAAAAGCTTGTACAACAGAAATTGAGGAAGATTCATCCAAATCTGGAAAATCAAATTAAATTAGAATTGAATAAAATCCTCAAGGAAAAAATCATATTTTCAGTCAGGCATTCTAAATGGGTATCAAATTTGGTACCTGTCAGGAAGAAGAATGGTGATATTAGAACTTGCGTTGATTTTAGGAATTTAAACAAAGCTTGTCAGAAGGACAACTTTCCATTACCAAACATGGAACAAGTACTGCAGACAGTAGTTGGTTCTGAACTCATGTCCTTTCTAGATGGATTCTCGGGATATAATCAAATTATCGTACATCCAGATGATATATTAAAGATTGCGTTCAGAACTAAGTGGGGAACCTATGCCTATCAAAAGATTCCTTTTGGATTAATTAATTCTGGTGCCACTTTTCAGAGAGCTATGGACACAACTTTTAGGGGACTCATAAATAAAATGGTAGTTATTTATTTAGATGACATTACAGTATTTTCTAAAAAAGTAACCAATCATGAGAATGATCTAAAGAAAGTCTTTGAGTGATGTAAAAGGTATGGAATCCCATTGAATCTAGAGAAATCATTTTTTTGCATTAGATGAAGGAAAATTTTTAGGATTCATAGTGTCAAAAAGTGGTATCTATATTGATCCTGAAAGAATTGAATAAATCAAATGAATTCCTTTCCTCATAACAAAAAAACTATGCAGTCATTTCTTGGGAAAATTAATTTTGTTAAAAGGTTTGTCCCTGACTTTTCACAAATTCTTTTACCTTTACAAAACATGATTAAGAAAAATTATGTCCTTAAAATGGGACATAATGAAAGAGAAGTATTTGATTTGATTAAAAAATCAATTGTCAATGCTCCATTCTTGACTACCCCCAACTTTCTTAATCCTTTTACATTATACACTTTTTCATCGGATACATCATATGTTGTTGGTTTAACACAGCTGAATGACCAACAAAATGAAGCACCAATATCATTTTTCAGTTCAAATTTGCAAGGTGCAAAACTAAATTATACATCATAGTTCCATTCTCTGTAGTAAGAAAATTCTTGATGCAAAGAGAATTAGGAGAGAATAGGGCTAGCTGGGTTACCACTTTACAAGAATATGATGTAGAAATTAGACCCTCTAAAATTTTTAGAGGTAAAGGTTTTTGAAGAATGCTTACAAGAGAATCCCATCTATCATCAAAGGAAGAACCAGGTAAAAATTTGCAAATATCATAGGTAAGCTTCAACGATGCACAATCGCAATACACTGATCTTGTATTCTATTTGAAGAACAAATATGCTCTGAATCAACTCAGTTACAAAAAAAATGATCTTTAAGATTAAATGCCAAATAATATGAATTAATCAATGATGTGTTATTTAGGAGAAATTTTGATTCTGTAATTTTAAGATGCTTAGAAAAATCTGAAGTAGAGAAATTCTTGCACGAACTCCATGATGGACCAGCTGGAGGACATTTTGGAGGAAATATAACAACACACAAAATCCTGCATGCAGGTTACAATTGGCCTAGACTTTTAAAATATGCTCATGAACATGCAAGAAAATGAAAAATGTGTCAAAGTACATCTGGAAGACAAAAGAAGCCAGCATTCCCATTACAGCCAGTCAATATCAAACAACCATTTGAACAATGGGGATTAGATATAATTGGTGAGATTGTTCATAACTCTTCCAAACATCAAAAATATATTCTCACAACTATAGATTACTTTACTAAATGGGTGGAAGAAATTCCACTAAAAGTAGCCAACTCTGAAAATATCATAGATTTCATCAACCAAAATATCATAACCAGGTTTGGCTTACATACTTCTTTAATGTTTGATAATGCATCTTACTTCTCAGTAACTGCTATAATGAAATTTGCAATTAAAAGAGGTTTTAAACTTAAGTATGTTGCAAATTATTATCCGCAAGGAAACGGTTTGGCAGAATCTACAAACAAGAACTTGATTAGAATAATCAAAAGAAATGTTGATCAAAACCAACAAAATTGGCACAAGTCATTAATATTTTCTCTTTGGGAAGATCGAATAATTGATCAAAAAGCTTCTACTGGAACCTCTCCATTTAATCTTGTTTATGGAAAAGAAGTTGTACTTTCTACCAACGTAGTTATTCCCTCTCTTTCCTTAGTACAATTTATTGATGAATCTACTGCTTCTTCTTTACAATTTAGACAATATCAAATTCTTAAGTTATAAGAAGAAAGAGAAAAATCCAAACAGACTCACGCACATCATCAATGGATAGTAAAAGCCTTGTTTGATTCAATTTCTGTTACTCCAATTTTTTTCCAAATTGGTGAGCTGGTATTGAAATGGGACAAAGTTCATGAGGAAAAAGG
The DNA here is from genome assembly GCA_034641835.2 of Pinus albicaulis. Taxonomy (NCBI): domain Eukaryota; kingdom Viridiplantae; phylum Streptophyta; class Pinopsida; order Pinales; family Pinaceae; genus Pinus; species Pinus albicaulis. The sequence goes on from CM076581.1 coordinate 902,149,990, forward strand.
TAAACACACGAAATTTCAAAAACTATGGCTAGGTCCATTTCAAATAATCGAATAAATAGGCCCATAAACATTCTTATTGCAGGATCTATCAAGAAAAAGAGAATCTTTTCCTGCTAATGGGCAGATTTTGAAAAAATATTTTTCATAGGAGGTAACCCCTTCTATTCCTTGTATACTAATGTCTTTTTCTTTTCTATACAAATATATTTTATTTTCACTAAAATTATTTATTCTCTAATGAACTCTCATCTTTTTATAGCATGATTATTCTGTTATCAGCCAAGAAAAGAATCTTTAACATAATAAAGACTCTTTTATAGAAAATAAATCTAAAACTTGACATTAGCATCCATAATCCTCAAAAGGACCAATGATTCACCCCATCCGGGAAAACTTATTAATTTTTGAAAGAAATTCAAAAAATATTTAACTAGAAAAACTTAAAATATAATAATTCTCATCAAGAGGTTTTTTACCATGTTCATAAGGAAATAATTGAACTGACATTACCAATACTGCCTACCAAAACAGGGTAATGACTTGAGATTATATCAAGAGAACAAGGGGTCTCATCAAGAGCCAGCTTGATCAGTTTAATTAAAACTAGTGAATGGAATTGTCATCATTTGGTTACCAAGCCAAGACAATGGATTTTAAGTAAATAAAAATATGATACAAAAAAGAAAAGTTTCAAAAAAATAGAGTTTATTTTGGAAATTGTAAGAAACACTGGATGGGACAATGAATCATTGTTGGGTAAAAGGTAACCCTGCCAAAAGCTTAAATTGCCTATTCGAACAGAGGCTCTACTTGTGATAAAAGGGTAAATTTTTACAAAGCTGATCTGTAAGGGTCACCTACTTTATCTCTTTGACCTGAGTAAGGACTGATATATATTTTCATACTTATATCTTCAAAGGAGGGATTCTTGTGAATAGTAAATAAGAGAAATTTCATTGCTTAGTAAGATATTATTTGTTTGAAATTCATTCCTACAAATATTTTTTATTTTCAATTTTTTTTTTGAAATTTCAAAAAGTTATTAAGAGATATATGGCTCTCCCAAGTGAATCGTCATTCGAAATAAATAGGAAATTTATTTTGAGCTTTAAAAAAATAAAACATAGGAAATAAAAGTTTTCTTTTGAGTTTTCTACTTTATTTCTTTAGCACATCCCAAATCCCATAGCTTATAACTTAAAAAGGCTTACAAACCTCTAATTTACATGAGCTGCGAAGTGTGCTAACCTTTTTCGAAGTTATGTTTTGAAAAAATCTTGCAAGCACTTCAATTTTCATTATAATCTCTTTATCGCATCACACATTATTTAAAACAACCAACTCATAAAGAAATTTGATATAAGTGCGATTGCACAGACCCGATGAGCCATAAAAACAACAAAAATAAATCTCTAAAGTCCTATCAAGCGTATCTGCTTGATTTTTTAATGTGCATTTCACATTTTGCATAGCTTAATTGTAAAACAAATTCATTATCACATAAAAATTTGTGATGTGTGGTTTGCGCACATCACATTTCACAGCATTTATGGGTAAACATCACAAATGGTAAGAGTTATATATGGTGATATGAGAACTGATGGCATTTAATTTCTCGAGCATGTGAAATGACTTATGTCGTATCAAAACGAAATTCGAGATCTAACGTCTTAAATTTGATTGATAAATATTTCATATTTGATAAGATTCATATCTATTCACACATGTTTGATATAAACAACAGATGTGACTCTCTTTTCTCTATACTTTTAATTCTCTCTCTATTTACTTGAAATTAGGCAACCATTTAATGGATTAGGGAAGATTGAAATGAGCAATAAAGGCAAAGATATTTCTCAAATGCTACCTACTAAAGACTCAAACATGTCTTCCTTATTTTCAAATACTACCTGTAATAAGTAATGTGGGAGTTCATCATGGGAAACAATGTATAAACTATTCGAAAACTGAAAACCAAAAGTAATAACCAAAGTCTTTGCAACAGGTACGAAATCTACTTCAGACGCGACCTACTTCGATGTTGCATGTTCATTCGTCCACAGGGTAGCCGCAAGACCGAAAATTCTCCCTTACATAGACATGGTTAAGTGGGTAATTAACCACTTAAGTATAGATTACAGGAAATTCAAAGATTCAAAGGGAGAAAACACAGGGTATTTTAGGGAAGAATATCTATAAGAAATGTACCATCTACCCTCCCCGTAGCAGAAATATGACAAATTTTTTCTGCAAAGCTTTAGAGCAGAGCATCCAGATATCATGAAAGTCATCAAAGAATGGAAGGAAGACTAGGGAAAGTTGAAGCGAGATAAACTCGGTACGTACCCAATTGCCCAAATTCATTCCCCTTATTGTTATGCTGCCGGTATGTTGGGTATATTGTTTTCCAAACCTGATACCACTAGATTTTCAATAGACTGGGTTCCATTGATTGACGCAATCGTCAATTCCCCAATTTTGGATTGGGAAAACATCCTATCTGATAGTTTAGCCAAACAAATCATAAAATATAGGAATAAAATGAGTGTTTCATCTAGAGAAATACCTCCCTTTTATATGTCTGCCTATGTCATGGATGCAATTTTCTTTTCTTCTAGTTTTCCTACCATGGGATGGAAATGGACTACCCAAGACCCTACCCCAATCCACATTTACCACAGAGAAATTTCAGATTTAGACTTCCACCTGCATTTCTATAAAATTTGTTATGGATTCATGTTACCTATGCACCAAATGATATTCAATAAGAAGGCCCCAGGGTTTTTGAAGAGGCTAGCACAGATATTCTTTTTGTGGCTAGGTGGTTTTCAGAGGATAATTTCACATATGTCAGAGTATTCGGGAGTTATGCTTCTCTGCATGTCTTACCATATTATGTTCCTAACAAGTTGCTTGCATGAGAGATAGCTTACGAGCTTGTTAATGGTATCACTAAAAACATAAAGATGCTAAGAAGGCCGTTTGGTATAATTTCCCTGTACAGTGCGACACTTTTTCACTTTTTGATTTTGGCCATACCTACAAGGAGGTTTCTAAGATTAATCTATTGAAATTGGTATAAATTCCAAAGAAGTTATATGATCCAAATGATGTAATTAAAATTTACACTACAAAGCTAAAAATGAAGCCTTTTGTAAAGGAAACAGATGGATTCGATGATCTCTTCCAAGGCATGGAAAAGTTTTCAAATATAACCAAGTTTGCATCTAGCCAATTGAGCCAAGATGATTTGGAAGCATTCCAATTATATAGAAATAAGGGACTGGAGAGAGTTCCTCTCAATTTGTTAACCATTGGAGATGTCAACATACCTACTCCAAGTATCAGCTTGGATAATGAAGCAAAAGACATGTCTGAGGATGAATCAGGTCAATCATAACATCAATCTCACAATTCGAATCACTCTGAAAATGAATCTGAATGCAGCAAGGATAGCCCAGAAAAGATAATTGATCAAGTAATCTAAGAGATAGAGATGTAGGAGCGAAAATAAAGTAATGGAACAGAGTCAACTTATCAAGAAGTTAAGCATAGTCATGACACACTAGATTAGTCTGAAAAGTCACAAACGAAGAATTTTAGTAGTGAATGGGAGGATTTTTTTGAAGCAATAAAAAAACCCAAATATAATCCCAATACTGATCAAGTAACTAGTTTTCAGACATCTGAACATTCCCATAAGATAGTGGAAACTGCTAATCCACTACAACAACTTCCAAAGACTCATGATCAAGAGATCATACTGGCCTACCCTACAAAACAAATAGTTTTACAAGTTGAAGAAATTCCTTCACCAGATATTTTCTACATTCCTGGCTATAAAGTTGTAGTTAAGAGGAACAAAAGGATAATAACTGATGAAACAATCTCGAAACTCACAGATGAATCAGTTGACGTACTATGGAAGGATTCCTTAGACAACACTATAGAACATCTAATTAAATTATCACAGTATGCAGGAGCATATGCTATTACCACTATTGATAAATCTACTGAGGTTAGATTGTTCTTGAGGAAAAAGGAAGCCAGAGTACAAGAACTAAAGAGGTTGTTAAATGAAGAAAAATACAACTCTAGTGAGAAAATCAAAGAAAATATGGCCCAATTTCAAAAGAACTTTGAGAGTCTTAAATTGCAGCATTAAGAAGAAATTAATGAGAAACAAGTACAACTGGAGATAGTAATGACCATGTTACAGAGCCAACCGCAGTTGGAGCAATTCATAAAAGAAGCATTGGATGTAGATGCTAAGTTAAAGAAAGAACAAGAAGTATTTTTTCATCAAGTTTCTTTGATTGACTCTTATTGTGATTCAAATAAAATACTAATCCAACAAATAGCTATCGAGAAAATTGAATGTGAAAGACTTGAAAGGAAAAACAATGAACGCATTCAATGGCAGACATCAGACTCAGGAAAATAAGTTGATCTACCTAAAATAGATAAGTTTCATAAGGAGATCCTATTCACAGATTAGGAAGCACAAATCACGCTGGAAGAGAAAGCAGCAGAAAAGACATCAAAATTATCAAATGAAATTATTGAATATGTATGTGAACAACTGGTGAAAGCATAACTTCTCAAAGAGTACACGTCTGAAGTGTTCTCAGAAGTGAAAAATATAGAAACACAGTGGAAGCAGAAAGCAGACACACGGGATGAAGTAATAAAAAAGGTAAATAAGTTTTATCAAGAAAATTGTTGGAATTTTATGATCAAACCTTATCATTAGTATCAGATTCTGCAATCCTTAACGGATTCAACAAAAAAATCGTAGCCCATACTTTCAAACAGAGTATTCAAGCGACAAGTCAGATCAAGGATTTCGCAGCCAGCTTAGCTCAAACCTATGATAGATATTTTTCAACTTCGTGACCAAATCCAAAAGAAAGGGTGGAATTCATAAATCAAAATTGTTATTTTATTTTCCTAGATTGTAGTTTAAGTTAGTCCTATGAGGATGACTGTTTGAAACCTCTTCTTTATTTTTGTAATAATTTATTTTATAGCATAGTTATTTTAGTATTTAAACCCATCTCATGCATTTAGAGAAGGGTCCAGAAATTTGTCAAAAACATTTGCAAGGAATGCACTATTGTAAGTTTGTGAATGCTTTGATGAATCAATGGAACATGTTATGTTATCTTTTGACTATTAAAGTTGTTAAACTAATGTTGCACTACTGTACTCTTTAAATTTCTTAAAATTGAGGAGAAGATCAATTACTATTAGTTTACATGAGTATAAATTCGTACATATGGTACTTTTATTCACTTGTATTAAGCTTTTCTTTATAGATCGACAATCGTCTTTTTATTGCATTAAATATTTAAAACATCGTTATAGATGAATGTTACATGCACTTATGTTCTAATATTTTTCTGTAGTTTCTTATTGATGTATATTCACACATATTAATGCGATATATTTTTCACAATTCTTCTAGTCAAACTACTTTGTTAGAAGAATTCTATTACATAATTTTCATCTCTTTCAACTGTTAAATGATCTATATTACTAATAGTTGAAGGATATATTTTCAGATCGCATAAAGGAAGAAACATCCCAGGTATATAATAGAATAAATAGTTTAGATATATGCATAAGATAGATTAAAATCATTTCCATTTGCATGTCATCACACACCCTCAAAATCATCCTTATTGGGAAATTGGTCCCATTACCCCTAGTCAGAGCCACTACACCAAATGGAAAAGGAGTTGCTTTAAGGTTCGGACTGGGTGGTTTTCCCCATGTTTAGGCAGTGCAATTTCGAGGCCTCAATGGGCTTAACCCACAGGCTCAAACCCCTATTTATGTGTATTTTTTATGCATGATTTTAGTATCAACATTTCCTTCCTTGTTTAAGTAGAAGTTTATTTTCTAGAAAATTATGGTTGTAGGCCTAATTAACACCTCTCTTGTGGGAAGTGTGTTTGAGGAGTCTACAATAGCAAGCCAAAAATATGTGGTTTCATTCCTTTTCAATTTTCTAGGCTTTAGCTCATTGTCTCTTACATACTCTGCTTCTACAATCGAGGAGTTAAAATCATCTTTCTCAATTTTTAATTATTTTAGGTTAGATGCATGTTGTTACATGAATTATTTCCTAATAAAATAAGACCCTTCTTTGTTTTATTTCATAAAATTTGACTCATCCTTTCTTGCTTAGCTTATTTTTCTACAATTTAATCATCATTTTGAGTGTAAGAAAAGGGATTGTTGTTTGTATGTAGGTACTATCAGTGTATTTCAGGGTTGTCAAACTCATCCTACATTCCCCTTATCATCATCAAATCCTTCTTTGTCATCCCGCACTGCCCTCAAAATTTTTCCACCGAGACCATATTTTTGGGTTATTTGAGGGACACCTATGCATTTTTTTTTTTGATGGGCCTATGAGAGGTGCTAGGCTTGGAAAAATCCTCATAAATCCCTCATGTACCCTTTCCTACCCTTTCCCACCTTCAAGACACCTTTTTTTCTCTAAATATGCTCACAGAATTAATCTTGTAGCTAAACAGGGCAATCTTATAACATCATGTAGCAATCTTGTAGAATATTGTAGAAATCTTGTAGTAGCCCCTAATATTGACCATATTTTCTCCAAAAGCTTTGTTTTTTTCTCTTAGACTTGAATAATGACCCCCCTAGACTCTAAATATGTGATTGAGGAGGACCCAAGACCACTTTGACCCCGCCTTTTTCTCACCGCAAATACAATTATGAAATTAGGATTAGGTGACATATTTCTAAATTGAATCATAATGATGATTTTCTTATGAAATGCATGTGAGTTATGCTAATCCAATCAAGTCCCTTTGAACATAATGATTAAGAGGCTGATTTTCCAATGCAAATTATATTAGGCCTATTTCATGCTCTTAGGATTTCAATTACAAAGTGTTTTTCTTGCATATGATTTGTTTATTTTAAAAGAAAATTCTCATATTCCACAATTAGACTAATGATTTGCATTGTTGCAAGTAGCACAAGGTCTAGATTTTACAAATAGACAAGTACTTTTTGTTCCTGTAATTAGCATATCCTTAAGATTCTTGCAACTAGGGTTAAACTTTACATTTGATAAATGACACTTTCTATTTGTAAAAGTAGACAAATTATTTTTTATTCCTGTAGTTAGAGTAGAACTTTATTTTTCATGCATTTCCCTTCCTTGAGCTAGCTAAAAGAGTTGTATTTGTATGCCTTGATCTAGTACATTGGTTGAAGGTGGAATGAGTAGAACTTGACATACTGTGCATACAACACTATCATCTCTTAAGTTTGTACGAACCCTGGGTTGATAAGTAAAGTTGATATCCTTAGGAGTCTCAACAATCTTGATCTGATACTTGGGCTCATCACTTCCTGCAACTAATGAAGGGTGAGCCACTTTCCAATCAAACATAATTTTAGTTGCATGTTCTATCCTTTGTAGTTAGCTACCCCTAATTTAGATCATGAAGCCCCAAGGGAAGTCTCTCTCTCTCTATCTCTCTCTCACACACACACACATTACAAGGGGGATTCATGATGCCCACTCTCCTTCATTAATACAATTCAACAGGTTACCATGGATTCCCACTAATCTCAGAGCCTCCCCAAATTTTATGGGTGGTTTCTAAACTATATTTGATAATAAAAATGGGGTCCCTTCACTACCCATAAGTCCCATGGTGACCTCAATTTTCTTAATTTTGAGTTCCCTACCCAAACAAAACCTATAAGGTAACTCTCTCTTGAGCTACAAGTGTTGAGACGATGAATTCCACTCTCCTTCATCCACATAAAACTACAAGTTTCCCTCATACCCTAATAAGATATAATAACATACTTAACCATGGGTGTTTTCTCAATTGTATTACAAAAAAAAATGAACCCCTTTCACTACATCACTAGTATGTCATTGACCTCCTTATTCCATGCTTCGGTTCCTTTCCCAACAAGCACCATAAACATAACTTTAAATACTAGCTCAAGATTTTGGGACACTTGCACTCAATTTTATTAGTTAATTTTCAATCTACTAATATCTTCCCTATATTTAACTTCATGGGGTGTTATATTTTTCATTCCTTCATGGGGTTCTTCCTTCCACATGAGAGCTTCTTTTCTCTCTCCTTCCAAGGTTTCCTCCACTTCAATTTTTGTATTAGATATACTAAATTCCTAGCTAGGAATTCTTTTGGTTAGGCCCATAAAGTATTTATATGTACCATGGCCATCCCATGGATGATATGGTTGGATATAACCCTATTACCAAAAAATTATAAGATTTGTAGTTTAACTACCATCTCCTCCCCCATTATTTTCTTGGGGAAATTAAAAATCTTGGATATTATAAATATTTGGTGCAACCAAATACTTTAATTGCGGGGATTATTTCCATTATTGTGTTTCCTATCATATCCCCTTGCTGGCATGCAACTCTCATCGCTTCTCATGTTATATATAATGATTCCACCCCTTTCATTAGTTATTTGGAATTTTACATTAAAAATAAAACTACAATTGTTTTGGGTCTATTTAAACCTTCACTGTTACATGTCTACATAGGCCATTAGCATATTTAATTACATTATCAGTATGGTGTTATGAACCATGCACCTTAAAAGTGATAAGAAACTAGTAATTACAATCCTCTTCGATGAGGAAACTTTCTTTCACAATGAAAACAATGTATAATATAATATTTTATGATTATAATACTAGGTCTCCTTAGCGTGTGTACACACACATATAAGAGCACAAGACTACAATTATAGTCAAATGGGACCATGAGGGGTTCTAGCCTACGTACAAATATAACGATATAAATGTAATCACACAATATGTATGTCTTAATAAGGGGGTTTATTTTTATCATGGGGCTTATATGGTTCTTAACATGCCCCTCCACTTCAAACAAGTATTTTCCTCAGCACTTGACTATGTACTAGTGATTCTACGAGAATAAGTCATCTTCATATGTCATATCTTCCAATGGTAGGTTCTTTTGTTTGATGATGTACTCCATAATTGTTATGTTACTCAGCTTCTTAGTCCTTGTTTCAAGTATTTTTTTCTATTTCTAGTATGATTTTCTCTTATTCATTTATCTTTGGTACACTTCCTGGTTACAAATGAATAACATGGTCATGATCTCGATTAGGTGGAAGACCCTTAGGAATTAATTCATATACCTTTAGATTTTTTTTGACAACACTATGTAGATCCCTTGACATATATGATATTGTTGTTTGAACATTTAGTGAACATAATTATTCCATTACACCTTGGTGCCCCGTTTAAAGAATTTTTTTCATTCCATTAGAGCTTATCACTTCAGAGGGTTTTCCTTGGATACCTCTAAGCTCAATTTTCTTTCCTTCTGAGGTAAATCTTATGAAGAGATCTTAAAAAATAAATGTCACTATTCCCAATTATTATAAGTATTAGAGCCCTGATATAACATTAGCACCATCCATTTATATTGCAATCATTGGAATGTCCAAAAAATACTCCATTTTGATCTTAATAATATGGAACTTCCTTGAAAAATTTATGGTTCCTACATATGTAATCATTACTTCAAAATCTGGTGCTAGATATATGGAACAATTGACAATTTTTGTTAATTTTCAATTGATGAACTTATGGGTACTCCCTTAATCAGTGAACATTGTTAGCATTTTATTTTTGACATATCCTTCTATATTAAGGGTTTAATTTGGAGTATTGATGCCAGTCAATGCATGCTAAGATATTGTTAAAGTAGTATCTTCTAGCTCTAGAGCTTATGATTGTTCCAATTCTTGATCATGTTAATCTAGAGTGTGTGTAAGAAAATGTATTCTCATTACATTTATGTCCCTTACTATACTTGTTTTCACAGTTGAAACATAGTCTCTTTTCTCTTCTTTCATTCTTTTTCTAAGAATTCAACCTTGTTGGTTTCGGAGTGGGAGCATGATCTTCACTATAATTATTAGTGATCGATTTTCTAGTGGCCATATTTATACTTTCATTTTTCATTGAAAAACTAAAATAATGTCATCAATATTTAGGTTCGAAGATACATATCTCATTTTGGATGACTTCCTTTAAAGTTCCCATAAATAGGTCTAACAAATTATCCTTTGAAATATTCTTTACTTTGAGACTCCATTTTTTGGAATTTGTGAATGTGCTTTGTAACTAGATTTTTTTGTAAAAAATTTATGAATTTACTCAAGAATTTATTTCTCTAAATTTCCCCATAATATTATATAAATTCCTCTATAAAAATGGATCATGATATAATAGAAACCTTTTTCCCTTCACAAAAAAATTGATACTATAAATGTTGGTCTTATTCTAAAAGACATGATGCAAGATTTAGAATTTGTAAGGATACCACTTGGTGTAGATCAATTAGTATTTCTCCATCTTAAATATCCATGTTATAGGACCATTAGCATCAAACTTCGTCATCTAGAGTTTCAGAGTATAATAGTTTCTTAGTGATGACTTGAAGCCCTAACGAAGTGGTTCTTTAATTGAAAAATCATAATTATGGTTTTATGGTTCAATATTTCATAAATTCATATGTAATTGGTTCTAAACATCAAGATTCACCTTATGCTCATGATTTCCTTGTATCTCCACATCTCTATTAGGGATATATTTAATAAAATGTTTTGTAACTCTTTTATTTCTTTCTTGCTGGAGCATTATAATTCATATTCTTTGTATTTTTTCTTTTATTTTTCTTGAGAACTTGATAAATACATATTTTTCAACATATTACCATATATTTCATTAACTTTCTAATGTAATTGAGATAACCTAAAGTCCAGGCCTTCACTTTGTAAGTCAAGGATGATCCTTAAGTACATTTAATTGGTGTAGTAGCTTTCTTGGGATGCATGTTGGAAAATAATGATAGTACACCTCTTTATCAAAAAATTTAGCCATAAAAAAGTGGGATATTTTATCAATAGTTAGGTCACTTTTAATTTATGTACCTTAATTTCGAGAATATCTAAATAGATGAAGTTTTTCTTTATATATCTCCAATATTTGAGTACTTCTATATCTGAAACTTTGGTTTGTAACACTCTAATATGTACCTTTTGAAATTCCGTAGGTGTGAATATAATTTGATGTGCCAAGTGAAATTTATGGTAAATTTCCTAAATCTTATCAATTTTTGGCCTCTTCTCATGAGAAAAATTTATATACTATGCCAATTTTATAAAATTTCAAATATAATTTTGAAATTTGTAGATGATATAATTCTATATGTCTCTTGTAATTCCTGAATATTTTACAGTCTAAAAATTCCAATAAAATAAGAGATAGAAAACATACCAACCTGGCCTATTAAAAAAAAAAATCAGGATTCTACACAAACCCTAACTTCCACAAGATATAACTATGAAAGCATAGTAAAACAAATTATGAAAAATGAACCATATTTTCCCCAATATTTCTTCTTAACATGGTCCAATTTTTACTATCTAAAACCTCCTAGAAAAATGATATAGTGAAAATTATAAAATGACATATTTGAAACAGATTTCAGGATCATTTAAGGACCTCAAATTCCTTAGATCATATGTACAAAGTTATAGCGAACCAAGATCTCAAATTTGAACTATATTTTCACCAATATTGTGCCTTAATTTTTTACATGTTTCATGGTTTGAAAAATCATAGAAAAAAATATAGAAAAAACTTTGAAATAACCTAATTTCCGGAGAATTTAGGAGCTGTGAGTTCCTTGGAAAATAGCTCCAAAAATATAGTGAAACATGATCTAAAATTTGAAGCAGATATTTCTCCTAAATATAATCTACGTTTTACCATCTCACACATTCGAGAAAATTATTTATAGAAAAAAATCCATGATGACCTGTTTGAAGTAGAAAAACCCTAGGATCATGAGCTCTAATTCCAAATGTTATGAACTTTACGCTTTAAAAATGATTAAAAACCAATAATTATAGTCGTATTCGAGAGGGAAAATTCATTTTATAATGATTACAATATATAATACAATATTTGATGATTCTAAGACTAGGTCTCTTTTGCACGCACACGCACACACACACACACACACAAATATATATATATATATATATGAGACAAGGGATACAATTATAATAAAATGGGATCATGAGGGGTTCTAGCCCACATAAAAATATAACAATAGAAATGTAATCACTCAATACCTAGGGATTAATAAAGGGATTTATGGTTAACATGAGGCTTATATAGGGCTTCATGCTCTTGAATTAATCCCATATAAGCCTCATGTTAACCATAAATCCCCTTATTAATCCCTAGGTATTGAGTGATTACATTTCTATTGTTATATTTTTATATGCGCTAGAACCCCTCATGATCCCATTTTATTATAATTGTATCCCTTGTCTCATATATATATATATATGTGTGTGTGTGTGTGTGTGTGTGTGTGAAAAAGAGAACTAGTCTTAGAATCATAAAACATTGTATTATACATTGTACAAGATCTCAAAACCATATAGTCTTCAGCCACTACACACCCATGTGCAATCTTTCTTATGTGAATAAATGGTGTCGATGTCAAACATAAGCAAGAAACATTGGATTACCAAACATTGAGGATGTTGTTAACCAATGTGAGATATCCCACCTTTAATGTCAATGGGAATCAAGGCACTAGGTACATTCTACTAGCCATGAATAGATTTGTCAAAGTCGAATGGACTGTAGAATTCATCCACCAAGAAACATTGTCATATTTCCTTTGTAGATGACAAGGATACACACCATTAAGGCATGCAAGCTCCCAAGTACCTTATCTAACCCTAACCTTGGTCCTAGATAACGTGTTGATGTTGATGGGACAAGGCTTGTTGGCAGGTGGGCATTAAGTAATCCCACATCAACCAACTCGAATACAAACATAATGAATTAAAAGATACATGATTTGAAGAACTCATAAAAATTTACAAACTTTATTGAGAACCTTTCCTGCCAGTTACTTGGTTTTCAAGAAAATTCCTTGTCCAGTTGCGCGAGACAAGATGGTTTTCACAAAAGGACTTATTTTTCTCTTTACTATTTCATTTATTTATTTACAATACTAAATTTCCTACTACACCGAAGAGAATGCATCCTCCTTCAAGTGAAGGAAACTTCCAATGAAGCCATGCATAGATCAGGTACAAAGATATAATCATTCCCAGATTTAACATATAAACTTTAGAAGGTATATGAGCATGAAAAATCAACAGCTTTGAAAGATGTGATACAAATATTATTTGAATTTGAGAGTTGTGCTTTGAGTATATTTTAATTTGGAACAAATGCTTGATGTAATCCTAGTGGTATTGGCTCATTTCTTCTTTTGGACCACTCTAAAATTCCTCATTGGTCGTGCCAGGAAAACTTGGATTGGTTGTCTCTAGAATGCATACAAGGCTTGCTACCGGTACATGATTCATCGATCTCCTTGGTAGATAGGTAGGAGGAATCAAGGGAGACTTCCAAATATTTTTCTGGTTGTGGAGAGAGAGAGTTAATTTCCTGAATGCAGTCAAGATGAAATCGTCCTGAGAGGAAGATACCCCAGCTACTGCTAGGAATTAAGAAAGTTCTTAGAGGGACATTCTTCAAGCTCTAAATCATTCTTGAATTTATCCTATTGGTTTTTGATCCCTATATCGCAACATGGATTAGTACAAAGGGTTCTTACAACACCCAAAAAATGATATGACGTTAAAGATTGGAATCTGAAGATAAATGGAACTAAAAGCTATGGTTGAAATATAGCTCACCACACTCATAAAAAACCAGATCAGAGTACTATTTAATATATTTAACAATTTAGAAATTAAATGTTTCAGATAATGTAAGGCCTACTTCTACTTCTACGCATAAAGGGAAGGAAAATAAAAGTTCAAAGATAAGCAAGCACGACCAGAATTTGGAGCAACCCCACAATAGTGGATGCATGGCTCTTCACTCACATATTACCATACTCTCTCTTCCCTCTGACTGCTCTACAATACCCTTGAAACTCTATAATAAAAATATTACCTGAACCAAAATACAACTCCCCAGCAACGGTGCTAAAATGTTGAGAGTTTTAATTAGCAATTAAACCTCTTAATATTAAAATGTCAATCCAAGAGTCGTAAACTCGAGTTGTATTGTGTTTTTGTTTTAGGTTAATGGTCAGAGTATATAAGTTTGCTTAATAATGGTCGTTTAAAAGAAAAATGAAATCTTAACGAAATTCCCTAAATTTATAAACGAAATTTTATTGATGTCACACTGCTAATAAAATCAAATCTATGATATTGTTGTGGAAATTGACTTAATTATAAATTACCATGTGATATTCTAATGACTCGAATTAAACCACACCAGAAATTCTATTTTAATAACTTGAATTAAATCATACAAGAAATGCTTGAATTAAATCACCGTGCTAATGAAACTAATTCTAATTTATCATTAAACAAACAATACAATTTATCATTCAAAATATTTTAAACTTAGAAAATAAACAATCAAAGAATACTGCAGCTAATTCCCGGAATCAAACAAATCAATAAGCACTTCAAAATTAATATTTAATCTTTCCTAACATCACTCTGCAATAAGAAATTAAACAATCCAAATTACATGCATATACTTAAGATCTAAAACGATTCTACCAATTGAAGCCTATTCTATCTTTAAAACGGCTTCTATCAAACTCATAAACTATCTTAAAATAAGCATGAAACTTCAATCCAATTCAATAAAACAAATTTTTAAATTCATCATACCCTATGTTTACCCACATATTATAATTTGATTCCAAAGTGGATCTCGATTTTTGATGAATTAAATTCCATTTACAATGTTGTAATCTCCAATGTCCAATGAAATTTATATATAAACTCAAAAGAATGTCAATTGTTCAAACAAGCTCACTACAAAATTCAACAAATATTTCCCAAACAATATTTTTCCTAACACTAAAATTACTCTGAGCTAATTACAGAATTTAGATTATACTTGATGGAAAAAACTCATTTAACTATTCTAATGCTAATCACAATAGAAATAGGAATCTAAAATAAACTCAATAGATTTTGTAATCTCAACCAAACTATTGAATACAAAAATTTTGAATATCAATGTTCAATCATGCAAACTCGTATCTCAGGACAACTGAAACGAAATCCAAAGCAATCTAAATTAATGACTCTCAAGGAAGTTGAACCTTACTGTTAAGAAACCTATAAAATTGACTATTTTATTCGATGTTGGAAAGAAACCTAAGTGACAATTCAACCTTTGTTTCTAATTATAATTACACTACTTATTTTCCATCAATTTTGAAAGGTGTTTTAACGACTGTTTGAAAAGGAATTCTAACTACTATCTATAATGGAAAATTTAAGATATACTATCTACTTATATTTTAAGGAAACACAACTAAAATGATTGCATAAACGAGATCTCACAACATTCACCAATCCTGTACTACTAGCGAAATTTGAGAAACTAAATAGTTATTCACATAGATTCAAATCTACTTGAAAAAATCTTGAGAAATCAAACATTATCCACACAAAATTTAAAATAATTCTATTAAATATTACGTGATTCGATGCAAACAATCGTGTACAACATAATCTAGCATAACACAAAAGCTTCCATGTACACTGCCATATTTTTAAAGAGTTATAGGGAATAAAGTTTAGAACCCTATCTCAAGTTCTATGGGTAATTCAGATAAGATAGACTCTCAATATGATAAGGTTATGTTAGAGAGGAAATTAACCATTTAGTTGAGGCTCCATGTATATGGACCAAATAACACATTGGATTTTCCAATCCAATCTACAAGATTGAAATAAGATTTTAAGTACAAAATCAGATAAACTATTCAAAACTGATCAATCACACAATATGTTATGAAACATTAACACGATAAAATGATTCTAAATCTAAACTAGATATGGACCTGGTTCCAAAGGTGGTGGGCCCTTGCCATGCCTGGAGCCAAGTGAATTAACTCGGTGAATATGAAATTTAAAATGAAATCATAAATACTCATAGTAAGATAATGTTGGAACTTGAATTAGATCACAAGCTTAAGCGTTTGAATACATGGTATGGAATAACATAAAAATTCACAATTAACAAGTCTGGAGTATTACAATAGGATCATTATTTATAAACCTCCTTATTCTTATGCGTATTGTCCTCTTTACATACAAAGCCATTCAGATTTTAAAGGGTTCAACCATTGTAACAAATTGGAGAAGAAGTTACAACAAATCACTAAGTGAAGTAAAGGAATGGATCAAATATACATACAGTAGAATATCAGGTTGAAGTTAAGCCAAATTAAATTATTCTAGACCATGCAACCAACTAGCCTAGCTTTGGTTGATCCACGTGCCTGACTTGTTTAGATCTGAGCCATTCAAGACCGAAACCGTTCATTGATTCTTTACTTAACCTTGCACTAGAATATGTCCCTGACCATAACTCTTTCATGAAGACGAATTTTTCCATACGGTTTCTGTGTTAGCTAAATGAGGGTGATATGAACAAAACTCGTGTGTTTTAATTTCGAGATTCCTTACCATTTGATCACAAAATTCATATTTTCACCTACAACGATTCTGTACTAAACTCTGCAGTAACTAGTTAAAATTGACTTGTGGAGACTTCTGGCAATAGAATTCTTCACCAAATGAACTTAGTCAAATCATCATTATTAAATCATGACTAAATCATATCTAATCATTGAAAATATAATGAAAATAATGGTAACCATCCATGATGAATAGGATGTGATTTGACAATAAATGATGGAATTATGACGTGAAATGAGTGTAAGGGTGTCGAAATTTAGGTTATGAATAATGGTACTATGTGATGGAAAAATGGGAATATAGGAGGCTCAACATCCTCCCATGCCTGACGGTTTGCATATCCTCATGCAAACAAATCTGTTGCTAATTGATAGATTGTTAACATTCTTTTGTAGATGTTGGTTCTGTTTGGATATTTGAAGGTGTTGGTTCTTGTGGAGTAGCACTGCTTGAATACTTTTAGGTGTTCGTTCTTGTGGTAAAACACTCTTCACATTTAGTATGCCACACTAATTTACTTGGAAATACAAATTGAGTGCAATAAATGAATGGATGAGCAAGAGATGATGGATGAATTGAAGTAGTGATGGAGATGGTAAGTGGTTGCTTGCATACTCTGTCATCGTAAGGCAAATAATTATAGGTGCTTTCCTTTATTCCTTCATGGAAGTAATGACTTCATCTTCTGAAAAGAATTCTTGGAGAATACACTATAGAGACTACTTTGATTAATGCATCATAAGGATTTTGTTTTTAACATTTTCTTGTAATCAAAGTATATGTATAGTGAATGGAAGGAAATAGGAGGATAATGGTTTATGAAAGATGAAATGCATGGAATGAGAAGTGGTGAATCATTAAGCTTATTTAAGCTTCTAATGAATTAGAGAATCATAAGACAAATTTGCCTCAAGTTTTACCTTTGTCCTTGATGTGCCCAATGCTGCAAAATGAAGTGGAGGATGGAATGGATGGAGCTGATGTGATTGTTGATCTAATCTGCTAAAGAAGGTTCAAGTGAAGATAGTAACATTAGGGGAATTTTTACGTCTAAAATGGGCCTCCTAAGAGCCAAAATAAAATTTATAAGAACCAATAGGAATCAGGATGATGATGTCAACCATGGGGGATGATTCACCATTTTTTAAGTAAAAAGGTAAAAAGATTAAAAAATATTAAAATAATAAAACTAGTTTTTGAACTCGTATTTTCAACTTATCTCCCAAAATTTTTACTCAAATTTCGAGTGGGATTACTCATTGGATTGAAAATTTAACTCCTCATCCAAGGAGTACCCATGTTGCATACTTTTGATGGACCCTACTATGTGAAAAATGAGAAATACATGAAAAACGTGATTGCAATCACGTTTTTCATGTATTTATCATTTTTCACATAGCATGTTCCATAAAAAGTATGCAACATGGGTACTCCTTGGATGAGGAATTAAATTTTGCATACAATGAGTACTCCCACTTGAAATTTGAGTAAAACGTTTGGGAGATAAGTTGAAAATACGAGTTGAAAAAGTAGTTTTTTCTTTTTTCCCTCTAAAATTTGATGATGTAATAAAATATTATTTTATTATTTCCACTATTATTTTATAATTTCCTTAGGAAGCCCATTTTAGACCTAAACATTCCCCTAATGAGAAGGTTGAAAAATGAAGGTCCCCTTCTCTCAAATGCTTGAGGAGTTGTATGTTGCCAAACAAAGAAGGAAGGTGGCTGCTGCTAATGATGATCAAGCTGATATATGGAAAAATTTATTGAAACAAGATGACTGCTACAAGAAAATGAAATGTTGATACAAAGAACCAAAATGCTGCAAACTTGTGTTGAGATCTCAAAACCATATATTCTTCAACTGCTACACACCCATGTGAAATATTGCTTATGTAAATAAATGGTGTCGATGTCGAACATAAGAAAGAATCATTGGATTATCGACCACTGAGGACGTAGTTAACCAATGCGAGATATCCCACCTTTGATTTCAATGGGAATCAAGGAACTAGGTACATTCTACTAGCCATGCATAGATTTGTCGAAGTCGAATGGATTGCGTAATTCATCCACCAATAAAAATTGATGTATTTCCTTAGTAGATGACAACGATACCCGCCATTAAGGCATGCAGGCTCCCAGGTACCTTATCTAACCCTAAAATTTTTCCCAGATAATGTGTTTATGTCAATGGGACAAGGCTCATTGGCAGGTGGGCGTTAATGAATCCCACATCAACCAACTCGAATACAAATATAATGTCTTAAGAGATACATTATTTGAGGAACTCATAAAAATTTACAAACTTTATTGAGAAACTTGCCTGAAAGTTACTTGGTTTTCAATAAATGTCCATGTCCAATTGCACCAGACAAGTTGGTTTTCACAAAAGGACTTAATTTTCTCTTTACTATTTCATTTATTTATTTACAATACTAAATTTCCTACTACACCGAAGAGATGACATTCTCCTTCAAGTGAAAGATAACTTCCACTGAAGCCATATATAGATCAGGTAAAAATATATAATCATGCCCAAATTTAACATATAAACT
This sequence comes from Pinus albicaulis, assembly GCA_034641835.2. Taxonomy (NCBI): domain Eukaryota; kingdom Viridiplantae; phylum Streptophyta; class Pinopsida; order Pinales; family Pinaceae; genus Pinus; species Pinus albicaulis. The sequence goes on from CM076581.1 coordinate 902,169,187, forward strand.
TTAGAAGGTATATGAGCATGAACAATCAGTAGCTTTGAAAGTTGTGATACAAAGAGTATTTGAAGTTGAGAGTCATACATTGACTGAATTGTAATCTGGAACCAATGCTCGATTTAATCCTAGTGCTATTGGAGAATTTCTTCTTTTGGACCACTCTGAAGTTTTCCTCGGTCGTGCCATGCAAACTTGGATAGTTGGTCTCTGGAATGATTACAAGGCTTGCTGCTATACATGGTGAAATTTCTTCGATCTTAGGTTCAAATGGATGCACCCTGTCAGATTTGGTACATGATTCATCGATATCCTTGGTAGATAGGTAGGAGGAATCATGGTAGAATTCAAAATCTTTTTCTAGTTGTGGAGAGATAGATAATTTCTTGAATGCGGTCAGGATGAATTATTCCTGAGAGGAAGATACCCCTGCTACTTCTAGGATTTGAGAAAGTGATTTGAAGGACATTCCTCAAGCTCTAAATCATTCTTGAATTTCTCTTGCTTGTTGATGATCCTTGTCTCATAACATGGATTATTAAAAAGGGTCATTACAACACCCAAAAAATGATATGATGTTAAAGATCGGAATCTGAAGATAAATGAAACTAAAAGATATTGGCTGAAATAAAGCTCACCACACTCATAAAAAGCCGAATCAGAGTACTATTTAATCTATTGAAAGAAAAACAATTTGGAAATTAAATGTCTAACAAAATGTTTCAGACGATTCTAAGGCCTACTTCTACTTCTAAGCATAAAGGGAAGGAAAATAAAAGTTCAACGATAAGCAAGAACGACGAGACTTTGGAGCAATCCCAAAATGTTGGATGCATGGCTCTTTACTCATGTCTTACTGTACTCTCTCTGCCATATGACTGCCCTGCAATAGCCTTGAAACTCTGTAATAAAAATCTTACCTGAACCAAATTACAACTCCCTGACAACGACACCAAAATATTGAGATTTTGAATTAGTGATTAAACCTCTTAATATTTAATTGTCAATCTGGGAGTCATAAACACAAGTTGTAGTGTTTTTTCCTTTCAAATTATGGTGAGAGTATATAATTTTCCTTAATAATGGTCATTAAAAAGAAAAATGAAATCTTCACAAAATTCCCTAAAATTATAAACGAAATTGAATTGATGTCACACTGCTTATAAAACCAAACCTGTGCCATTGTTTTAGAAATCAACTTAATTATAAATTACCCTATTATATTCTAATGACTCAAATTCAATCACGCTGGAAATTATATTTTAATAACTTGAATTAATGATACAAGAAATGCTTGAATTAAATCACTTTGAAAAAAAAACTAACTCTAATTAATAATTAACCAAACAATACAATTTATCATTCAAACGATTTTAAACTTAGAAAATAAACAATCAAACAATACTGCAACTAATTCCCAAGATCAAACAAATCAATAAGCACTTTAAACTCAATCTTTCATCTTTCCTATCATCACTTTGCAATAAGAAATTAAACAATCCAAATTACCTGCATATACTTCAGATCTAAAACGATTCTACCAATTGAAGATTATTCTATCTTTAAAACGATTTCAATCAAACTCAAAAAACTATCTTACAATAACCGTGAAACTTCGAACCAATTCAATAAAAAAATTAAATTAAATTCATCGAAGTAGGTACTCTGTTTACCCACATATTATAATTTGATTCCAAAGTGGATCTCGATTTCTGATGAATTAAATTCCATTTGCAACGCTTTCATCTCTAATACCCAATGGAATTTATATATAAATTGATGAGAATGTCATTTGTTCAAACAAGCTCACTGCAAAATTCAACAAATCTTTCCCGAACACTATTTTTCCTAACAGTAAAATCACTCTGAGCTAATTACAGAATTCATATTATACTTGATGTAAAATTCTCGTTTAACTATTCTAATCCTAATCAAAACATAAATAGGAATCTAAACTAAACGAAATAGATTTCGTAATCTCAACCAAATTGTTGAATACCAAACTGAAATCATACTTCTAATTCAATTTAATAAAAGACAACTTCCTATCTCAAGACAACTAAAATGAAATCCAAAGCAATCTAAATTAATGACTCTCAAGGAATTTGAACCTTAGTGTTAAGAAAACTATCAAATTGACTATTTTATTCGATGCTGGAAGGAAACCTAAGTGACAATTCAACCTTTGCTTCTAATTATAATTACACTACTTATTTGCCACTGAATTTGAAAGTATTTTTAATGACTGCTCGAAAGGGAATTCTAACTACTATCTATAATGAAAAATTTAAGAAATCCTAACTGCTTATATGTTAAAAAAACATAATTAAATTGATTTCATACACGAGATCTCACAGCATTCACCAATACTATACTACCAATGAAATTTGAGAAACTAAATAGTTATTCACACAGATTTAAATATACTTGAAGAAATCTTGAGAAATCAAACATTCTCCGCAAAAAAATTAAAATAATTCTATAACACTGTACGTTATTCGATTCAAACAATCCCATACAACGTAATCAAGCATAATGCAAAAGCTTCCATGTACACTGCAATATTTTTAAAGAGTTACAGAGAATAAAGTTGAGAACCCTATCCCAATTTCTATGGGTAATTCAAATAATATCGATTCTCAATACGATAAGGTTCTGTTATAGAGGAAATTAACCATTTAGTTGATGCTCCGTGTATATGGACCAAATAACAGAATTCTATTTTCCAATCCAATCTACAAGATCGAAATAATATTTTAAGTACAAAATAAAATAAATTATTCCAAACTGATCAATCATAGAATATGTTTTGAGAAACTAACACAATAAACTGATTCTATATCTAAAATAGCTATGGACCTGGTTCGAGAGGTGGTGGGTCCTTGCCACGCCTGGAGCCAGGTGAATTAACTCAATGAAAACAAAATTTAAAATGAAAATCAGAAATACTCAAAGTAAGATAATGCTGGAACTTGAATTAGATCACAAGCTTAAGTGTTTGCATACATGGTCTGGAATAACATCAATATTCACAATTAACAAGTATGGAGTATTACAAAAGGATCATTATTTGGAAACCTCCTTATTCTTATGCGTATTTTCCTCTTTACATATAAAGCCTTTCGGCTTTTAAAGGGTGTAAAAAATTGGAGAAGCAGTGACAACAAATCACTAAGTAAAGTAAAGGATTGGATCAAAGCTACGTATAGTAGAAAATCAGGTCGAAGTTAAGAAAAAATAAATTCTTCTAGACCATGTAGCCAACATGCCTAACTGTGGCTAACACACATGGTTGACCCATTCAGACCTGAGTCGTTCAGAACCAAAACTGTTCAGTGATTTTGTACTTAACCTTGCACTGGAATATTCCCTTGATCAGAACTCCTTCACGAAGAAAAATTTTGCTAAACGATTTGTGGGTTACGTGAATGAGGGTTCTTTGAACAAAAACTGTGTGTCTGAATTTCGAGATTCCTTACCATTTGATCACAATATTTATATTTTCACCTAAAACTATTTCGTACTCAACTCTGCGGTAATTATATAAAATTAAATTGTGGAGACTTCTAGCAATAGAACGCTTCGGAAAATGAACTTAGTGAAATCATCATTAGTAAATCACGAATAAATCATATATAATCATTGAAAAGCTAATAAAACTAATGATAATCAACCACAAGGTATAGGATGTGATTTTGTGATGAATGATGGAATTATGACATGAAATGAGTGTATGGGTGTTGAAATTTAGGTTACGAATAATGGTACTATGTGATGGAAAAATGGGCATAAAGGAGGCTCAACATCCCCCTATGCCTGAGGGTTTGCATGTCCTCATGCAAACAACTCTCTCGCTCATTGACAGGTTGTTAACATTGTTTTGTAGATGTTGGTTCTGCTTGGATATTTGAAGGTGTTGGTTCTTGTGGAGCAGCACTGTTTGAATACCTTGAGGTGTTGGTTCTTGTGGCGCAACACTCTTCACATTAATTATGTCACGCAAGTTTACTGGGAAATACAAATTCTAATGAACTGGTTTATGAAAAATGAAATGCATGGAATGAGAACTGGTGAATCATTAATTTTCTTTAACCTTCTAATGAATTAGAGAATCATAAGCCAAATTTACCTCAAGTTTTACCTTTTTCCTTGATGTTCTAGATTCTGAAAAATGAAGTGGAGGATGGAATGGATGGAGTGGATGTCACTATTGATCTGATCTGCTGAATAAGGTTGAATTGAAGATAGTAAAGAAGGTTTAAAAATGAAGGTGCCCTTCTCCCCCACGCCTAAGTAGTTGTATGTCCCCAAACAAATAAGGAAGGTGAATGTTGCAAATGATGATAAAGCTGATATATGGAAACATTTATTGAAACAAGATGACTGCTATAAGAAAATGAAATGCTGGTACAAAGAACCAAACTGCTACAAAATTGTGTTGAGATCTCAAAACCGTATAGTCTTCAACCGCTACACAACCATGTGCAATCTTTCTTATATGAATAAATGGTGTTGATGTCGAACATAAGAAAGAATCATTGGATTACTGACCATTGAGGATTTTGTTATCCAATGCGATATATCCCACCTCTGATGTCAATGGGAATCAAGGAACTAGGTACATTCTACCAGCCATGAATAGATTTGTTGAAGTTGAATGGACTGCAGAATTCATCCACCAAGAAAAATTGATGTATTTTCTCCGTAGATGACAAGGATATATACCATTAAGGCATGCAGTCTCCTAGGTACCTTATCTAAACCTAACCTTGGTCCCTGGTAATGTGCTGATGTCGATGGGACAAGGCTCGTTGGCAGGTGGGAGTTAAGGAATCCCACATCAACGAAATCGAGTACAATGATAATGACTTAAAAGATACATGATTTGAAGAACTCATATAAATTTACAAACTTTATTGAGAATCTTTCTTGCCAATTACCTGGTTTTCAAGAAAATTCCCTATCTAATTGCACCAGACAAGCTAGTTTTCACAAAAGGACTTATTTTTATCTTTACCATTTCATTTATTTAATTACAATACTAACTTTCCTACTACACCAAAGAGAAGACACCCTCCTTCAAGTGAAAGAGGACTTCCAATGAAGCCATGTGCAGATCAAGTACAAAGATATAATCATGCCCAGATTTAACATATAAATTTTAGAAAGTATATGAGCATGAACAATCAACAACTTTGAAAGATGTGATACAAATAGTATTTGAAGTTGAAAGTCATACTTTGGCTGAATCGTATTTTGGAACCAATGCTCGATGTAATCCTGGTGGTATTGGCTCATTTCTTCTTTTGGAACACTCTGAAAGTCCTCCTCAGTCGTTACAGAAAAACTTGGATAGTTGGTCTCTGGAGTGCATACAAGGCTTGCAATGGACATGGTGAAATTTCTTCGACCTTAGGTTCAACTGGATTCTCCCCATCATATTCGGTACATGATTCATCGATCTCCTTTGTAGATAGGTAGGAGGAATCAAGCGAGACTTCCAAATTTTTTTCTAGTTGTGGAGAGATAGATAATTTCCTTAATGCGGTCACGATGAACTCTTCCTGAGAGGAAGATACCTCGACTACTGCTAGGATTTGAGAAAGTGCTTCGAGGGACATTCTTCAAGCTCTAAATCATTCTTGAATTTCTCGTGCTGCTTGATGATCCCTATCTTGAAGCATGGATTAGTACAAAGGGTTCTTACGACACCCAAAAAATGATATGACGTTAAATATTGGAATCTGAGGATAAATGAAATTAAAATATATATGCTGAAATAAAGCTCACCACACTCATAAAAACCAGATCAGAGTACTATTTAATCTATTGAAAGCAAAAAAATTCAGAAATTAAATGTCTCACATAAATTTTTAGACTATTCTAAGGCCTACTTCTACTTCTATGCATAAAGGGAAGGAAAATAAAAGTTCAAAGATAAGCAAGAATGACCTGACTTTGGAGCAACCCCACAATAGTGGATGCGTGTCTCTTCACTCATGTCTTACCATACTCTCTCCGCCCTCTGGATGCCCTACAATACCCTTGAAATTATGTAATAAAAATATTACCTGAACCAAAATACAACTACCTGAAAACTGCGCCAAAATGTTGAGAGTTTTAATTAGTGATTACAACTCTTAATATTTAATTGTCAATCCAGGAGTCGTAAACACGAGTTGTATTGTGTTTTTGTTTCAACTTAATGGTTAGAGTATATAATTTTCCTTAATAATGATCGTTTAAATGAAAAAATAAATCTTCACGAAATTCCCTAAATTTATAAACAAAATTGAATTGATGTCACACTCCTTATGAAACCAAATCTATGCTATTGTTCTGGAAATTGTCTTAATTCTAAATTACCCAATGATATTCTAATGACTCGAATTAAATCACAGTGCCAATTCTATTTAATAAATTGATTAAAATCATCAAATAAATGCTTGAATTAAATCACAGTGCAAACGAAACTAACTCTAATTAATCATTAACCTAAAAGATACAATTTATCATTCAAACAATTTTAAACTTAGAAAATAAACAATCAACCAATATTGCAACTAATTCCTAGGATCAAAAAAATCAATAAGCACTTCAAACTTAATCTTTCATCTTTCCTAACATCACTTTTCAATAAGAAATTAAACAATCCAAATTACCTACATATACTTAAGATCTAAAACGATTCTACCAATTTAATCCTATTCTATCTTTAAAACGAATTCGATCAAACTCAGAAAAATATCTTACAGTAAGCATGAAACTTCAATCCAATTCGATAAAACAAATTTTTAAATTCATCGAAGTAGGTACTATGTTTACCCACATATTATAATTTGATTCCAAAGTGGATCTCGATTTCTGATGAATTAAATTCCATCTGCAACGTTGTCATATCCAATGCTCAATGGAATTTATATATAAAATGATGAGAATGTCAATTGTTCAAACAAGCTCATTGCAAAATTTAACAAATATTTCCCAAACACTATTTTTCCTAACAATAAAATCACTCTGAGCTAATTACAGAATTCAGATTATACTTGATGGAAAATGCTCATTTAACTATTATAATTCTAATCACTACAGAAATAGGAATCTAAACTAAACTCAATAGATTGTGTAATCTCAACCAAACTATTGAATACCAAACTGAAATCAGAATTCTAATTCAATTTAATAAAATACATCAATGTTCAATCACACAAACTTCCTATATCAAGACAATGAAACGAAATCCAAAGAAATCTAAATTAATGATTCTCAAGGAAGTTGAACCTTAATGTTAAGAAACCTATCAAATTGACTATTTTATTCGATGTTGGAAAGAAACCTAAGTTGACAATTCAACCTCTATTTCTAATTATAATTACACTACTTATTTGCCATAGAATCTGAAAGGCATTTTAACAACTCTTCACAAAGGAATTCTAACTACTATCTATAATGAAAAAGTTAAAAAAATAATATCTACTTATGTGCTAAAGAAACAAAATTAAAATGATTTCATAGACAATATCTCACTACATTCACCAATCTTATACTACAAATGAAATTTGATAAACTAAACAGTTATTCACATAGATTCAAATCTACTTTAACAAAGCTTGAGAAATAAAAAATTCTCCACACAAAACTTAAAATAATTCTATAACCCTGTACGTTATTTGATGCAAACAATCTTGTACAACGTAATCAAGCATAACACAAAATCTTCCATGTACACTGCCATATTTTTAAAGAGTTACAGAGAATAAAGTTCAGAACCCCATCCCAAGTTCTATGGGTAATTCAGATAAGATTGATTCTCAATACGATAAGGTTCTATTAGAGAGGAAATTAACCATTTAGTTGATGCTCTGTGTATATGGATCAAATAACACAATTTTATTTTCCAATCCAATCTACAGGATAGAAATAATATTTTAAGTACAAAATCAGATAAAGTATTCCAAACTAATCAATCACACAATATGTTATGAGAAATTAACAAAATAAACTGATTCTAGATCTAAACTAGCTATGGACCCTTGCCACGCCTGGAGCCAGGTAAATTAACTCAGTGAAGATGAAATTTCAAATGAAATCATAAATACTCACATTAAGATAATACTGGAACTTGAATTATATCACAAGCTTAAGCGTTTGGATACATGGTATGGAATAAAATCAATCTTCACAATTAACAATTCTGGAGTATTACAATAGGATCATTATTCGGAAACCTCCTTATGCTTATCTGTATTTTCCTCTTTACATACAAATCCATTCGGCTTTTAAAGGGTTCAACCATTGTAACAAATTGGAGAAGCATTGACATCAAATCAATAAGTAAATTAAAGGAATGGATCAAAGCTACATATAGTAGAAAATAAGGTTGAAGTTAAGCTAAATTAAATTCTTCTAGACCATGCAGCCAACTAGCCTAACTCTGCCTGACCCACATGGTTGACCTGTTCAGACTTGAGCCATTCAGAACCGAAAATATTCAGTGATTATGTACTTAACCTTGCACTATAATATTCCCCTAACCATAAATATGTCACGAAGACGAATTTTTCCATACATTTTATGGGTTACCTGAATGACGGTGCTCTGAACAAAACCTGTGTGTTTGAATTTGGAGGTTTCTTACCATTTGATAAAAAAATTCATATTTTCACCTAAAACAATTTCGTACTCAACTCTGCATTAACTATGATGTGAAATGAGTGGAAGGGTGTCGAAATTTAGGTTATGAATAATGGTACTATGCGATGGAAAAATGGTCATATAAGAGGTTCAACATCCCCCCATGCCTGAGGGTTTGCATGTACTCATGCAAACAAATATCTTGCTCATTGACAGATTATTAATATTATTTTGTAGATTTTGGTTCTACTTGGATATTTGAAGGTGTTGGTTCTTGTTGAGCAACACTTCTTCAATACCTTTAGGTGTTGGTTCTTGTGGTGCATCACTATTCACATTAAGTATGTCACACTAATTTACTAAGCAATACAAATTGAGGGCAAGAAATGAATGGATGAGGGAGAGATGATGGATGAAATGAAGTAGTGATGGAGATGGTGAAAGGATGCTTGCATCCTCTGTCATCGTAAGGCCAATAATTATAGGTATTTTCCTTCATTCTTTCGTGGTAGTAATGATTTCATCCTCTAAATATAATTCTTGGAGAAGACACTATAGGCACTGCTTTGATTAATGCACCATAAGGCCTTTTCTTTTAACATGGTCTTGTAATCAGAGTATATGCATAGTGAATGGAAGGAAATTGAAGGATAATGGTTTATGAAAGATGAAATGCGAGGAATGAGAATTGGTGAATCATTAATCTTCTTTAACCTTCTAATGAATTAGAGAATCATAAGCCAAATTTACCTCAAGTTTTATCTTTCTCGTTGATGTGCCCGAGGCTGTAAAATGAAGTGGAGGATGGAATGGTTGGAGCTAATGTGACTACTGATATGATATGCTGAAGAAGGCTAAAGGATGAGTTGAAGAGATGAAGGATGAACTGAAAGTCTGAAGAATTAGTTGATGATCCCTTTCTCCCCCATACCTGATGATTTCTATGTCCCAAAACAACTGAGGAAAGGTGACTGCTGCTACAAATGATAATGGAAATGTTGATACAAAAATCCAAATTGCTGCAAATTTGTGTCGAGATCTCAAAACCATATAGTCTTCAATGACTACATGCCCATGTGAAATATTGCTTATGTGAGTAAATGGTGTTGATTTCAAACATAAGCAAGAATCATTGGATTATTGACCATTGAGGATATCGTTAACCAATGCGAGATATCCCACCTTTGATGTCAATGAGAATCAAGGCACTAGGTACATTCTACTAGCCATGAATGGATTTTTCGAAGTAAAATGGACTGCAGAATTCGTCCACCAAGAAACATTGATGTATTTCCTTAGTATATGACGAGGATACTTGCCATTAAGGCATGCAGGCTCCTATGTACATTATCTAACCCTAACCTGGTCCCAGATAATGTGATGATGTCAATGGGACAAGGCTCGTTGGAATGTGGGCGATAAGGTATCCCGCGTGTGACTTGATACAAGTAATGACTTAAAATATTCATGATTTGAAGAAATCATACAAATTTACAAACTTATTGAGAACCACTGATGATTTACACGGTTTTCAAATTCAAGCAAATTTCATGTCCGATTGTACCGAGACCCGGTGGTTTTCATAGAAGGACTTATTTTTCTCTTTACTATTTCATTTTATTTATTTACAATAATAACTTTCCTACTATATCGAAGAGAATACATAGAATGGACGGCATTAGGGTTTTGTTTCGCTTTGCTGCTGCCCCCGCCGACGCAGCTGAGCGGGCTTCAGATCCTGGTCTCAGCCTTGCCGCCGGAAAGCCGTCTGGAAAAGCTCGCGTTGCGGCCCCATGCCAAGTGCTGATTCTGAATGACCTGAACGCCAAATTTATGTCTGTTGCAGTTCACTCAAAGGGCACTCGATCTGCTATGTCCTGGGTCGTTGCAGACTTCACCGAAGCGCAGAAGCACTGCGCCATTCCTTTGCTGCCGGCGGGTGCTTCCCTGGATTACAAAGGATTTTCTTTGCACCGAGGTTTTTTTGCAGTTCTTCAAAGGGCAGACTCATCAGGCTTCATCAAATGCTCTGCCTCTACCTTCGATTGCTCCCTATGGCAGCGGCAACCCTCGGGTCGGCTAGTTGGGTCTGTCGTAGGGTTTCGGTATTGCGATAAATTTCCTGCTTCTTCCTTCAAACTTCGGCAGGGCCAGGCGAAGTTGGGTTCAATGCGATCTAACTCCTTCTCTTCTCAGATCTATTCTAATGAGAAGGATTCCAAAGATTACTCTGCCCTCTCTTCTTTCCAAATCCAGATCACGCTACTATCCGGCAGAACCATGCTGCATTGGGTGCAAGCTACGGATTTAGTGCAAGATCTCTTAAACAATCTCGAACGCAGATTGGGGATTCCATCGGAGCTCCAAAGGTTGCTTCACAAAGGTAAACAACTTGAAAACCCTTTCCCCCTCTCTTATTACAGCATTAATAGAGATGCTTCAATTGTGCTTTCCCTGAGACTTAGAGGCGGAGCTCCTGGGCAGCCATCCTCCACTCCCGCCTTCTCTTATAAGGATGCAGTTCATGCACAGCCGCCCAAGAAATCTGCTACTTCAGCTGAGGCTTCCAAGCCTTTCCTTGTGGACAAGATGGATGAAGTCCCCTCTATTGAAATCTCCAATCCATCGCTGGACGAACAAATTCAGATATATGCAGAGACTGCCATCATTTGCAGGTTCAATGGCCTTTGGCCTCGAACCACAGATCTATATCAATGGATCCACGCTAATTGGACAGACAGCTGCCAAGTCTTCCTTTGTTCAAAGGGTTTCTTCATAGTAGTGTTTGCATTCAGCGCAGATTATCAGAAAGCCTTAACAGGAGGCCCATGGTTCTGGGGAGCAGCCGGACTATTTCTCACTCCTTGGTTCCCAGATTTCGACCCCTCTTCAGCAGTTGTCACCAAGCTTCCCATCTGGGTCCGTCTTCCGAACCTTCCGGCTCATCTCTGGCACGTCTCGGTCTTCCAAGGGATTGGAAACGCCTTGGGCCGCTTCCTGGCTACAGATACCTCTCGAGGGGACAAAGGAATCTATACCTATGGCAGAATTTGTGCGGAAATAGATTTAAGCAAAGGACTGCCTGATCAGATCAACCTCAAAATTGGGGACTTTCACTGGACACAAACCCTGGATTATGAAAACACTGCATTCCGGTGCAGACATTGTCATCAGACGGGGCATCTTCAGAACACATGCTCCAGCTTCCCCGGCAGAAAAAAGAAAATCAATAGCAAACCGAAGTCCAAGAGTTGGAAACCATGCGATCCTCCCCCCATGAATGATCTAGCGTCCTCCAGCTCGGATGAGGAAGAATTGGAAGAGGAAGGAGAGAAAGATGTGCACCCGCAGGGCACGCCCCCGACCAGCCCTGAGGATCCCTCTGCCCCTCTGATCCCACAGAAACGTTTGCATGAATCTTCTTCCTCCGATTCAGACAAGGAGACTCATTCTACAGTGCAAAATAATCTACAATTGGTTCCTCCCCAGCCAAATCATAATGGCTGGGTCAAAGTCATTAAAAAGAAAGGAAAAAAAGTTCATCTGGAAGTCTCTGCCCACTCTGGGTAGCTTCCTTTGTTTCGCTCTCCATTTTATGTTATCCTTGTTCTCTATTGTTCATTCCATGGTTGCTCTTGGGGTCCGAAGTTGATAATGTTTCATTGCCGGCCCCTTGCTTCTATGCTCTGCTTTTTGCAGGCTCTGATTGTACTATATGGTTTTTTCTTAATAGAATTAGTCTTATTCAGAGAAAAAAAAAAAAAAAAAAAAAAAAAAAAAAAAAAAAAAAATTTCCTACTATACGAAAGAAAATAAATCCTCCTTCAAGTGAAAGAGAAATTCCAATGAAGCCATCTGCGGATCATGTACAAATATATAATCATGCCCAGATTTAACATATAAACTTTAGAAGATACATGATCATGAAAAATCAATAGCTTTGAAAGATGTGATACAAAGAGTATTTGAAGTTGAGAGTCGTAATTTGACTGAATTTTAATCTGGAACCAATGCTCAATGTAATCCTGGTATTATTGGCATATTCCTTCTTTTGGACCACTCTGAAAGTCCTCCTCAGTCATGCCAGGAAAAAGTGGATAGTTGGTCTTTGGAATGCAGACAAGGCTTGCTTTTGGACATGGTGAAAGTTCTTCGATCTTAGGTTCAAATGGATGCTCTCGTTAGATTTGTTACATGGTTCATCGATCTCCTTGGTAGATTGGCAGGAGGAATCAAGGGAGACTTCTAAATATTTTTCTCGTTGTGGAGAGATAGATAATTTCCTGAATGCGGTCAGGATGAACTCTTCTTGAGAGGAAGATACCCCAGCTATTGTTAGGATTTTAGAAAGTGGTTCGAGGGACATTCTTCAAGCTATATATCATTCTTGCATTTCTCCTGTTGGTTGATGATCCCTGTCTCACAAAATGGATTAGTACAAAGGGTTCTTACAACACCCAAAAAATGATATGATGTTAAAGATTGGAATATGAAGATAAATGAAATTATAATATACTGGCTAAAATAAATCTCACCACACTCATAAAAAAATGGATCAGAGTACTATTTAATCCATTGAAATAAAAAAAAAATTGGAAATTAAATGTCTCACAGAATGTTTCGGACTATTTTAAGGCATAATTTTACTTCTACGCATGAAGGGAAGGAAACTAAAAATTCAAAGATAAGAAAGAACGACTAGTCTTTGGAGAAAACCAACAATAGTGGATGCATGGCTCTCCACTCATGTCTTACCCTACTCTCTCCGCCCTTTAACTACCCTAAAATATCCTTGAAACTCTATAATAACAATCTTACCTGAACCAAAATACAACTCCCTAGTAACGACGCCAAAATTTTGAGAGTTTTAATTAGTGATTAAACCTCGTAATATTTATTTGTCAATCTGGGAGTCATAAACACGAGTTGTATTGTTTTTTCGGTTTAGCTTAATGGTCAGAGTATAAAAGTTTCCTTAATAATTGTCGTTTAAAAGAAAAATGAAATCTAAACGAAATTCCATAAATTTATAAATGAAATTGAATTGATGTGACACTGCTTATAAAACAAAATCTATGCTAGTGTTCTAGAAATTGACTTAATTCTAAATTACCCTATGATATTCTAATGGCTTGAATTAAATCCCACTGGAAATTCTATTTTAATAACTTGAATTAAATCATACCAGAAATGCTTAAATTAAATCACTGAGGAAATGAAACTAACTCTAATTAATCATTAACCAAACAATACAATTTATCATTCAAACAATTTTAAACTTAGAAAAAAAGCAATCAAACAATATTGCAACTAATTCCCTGGATCAACCAAATCAATAATCACTTCAAACTTAATCTTTCATCTTTCCTAACATCACTCTACAATAAGAAATTAAACCGTCCAAATTACCTGCATATACTTCAGAACTAAAACTATTCTACCAATTGAAGTCTATTCTATATTTAAAATGACTTCGATCAAACTCATAAAACTATCTTACAATAAGCATGAAACTTCAATCATATTCAATAAAAAAAAATTCTTCGAAGTAGGTAATCTATTTATCCACATATTAAAATTTGATTCCAAAGTGGATCTCAATTTCTAATGAATTAAATTGCATTTTCAACATTGCCATCTCTAGTGCCCAACGAAATTTATTTATAAACTGACGAGAATGTCAATTGCTCAAACAAGCTCACAGCAAAATTCAACAAATATTTCCCAAACATTATTTTTCCTAACAGTAAAATCACTCTGAGCTAATTACAGAATTCAGATTATACTTGATGGAAAATTCCCATTTAACTATTCTAATGCTAATCACAACATAAATAGGAATCTAAACTAAACTCAATAGATTTCACAATCTTAGCCAAACTTTTGAATACCAAACTAAAATCAGACTTCTAATTTAATTTAATAAAATACATCAATGTTCAATCTCGTAAGCTTCTTATCTCAATACCATTGAAACGAAATCCAAATAAATCTAAATTGAATATTTTATTCGATGCTGGAAAGAAACCTAAGTGACAATTCAACCTCTATTTCTATTTATAATTACACTACTTATTTTCCATCGAATTTGAAAGGCGTTTTAACGATTGTTCGAAAAGGAATTCTAACTACTATATATAATGAAAATTTTAAGAAATCCTATATACTTATATGTTAACGAAACACAATTAAAATGATTGCATACATGAGATCTCACAACATTCACCAATCTTGTACTACCAACGAAATTTAAGAAACTAAATAGTTATTCACATAGATTCAAATCTACTTGAACAAAGCTTGAGAAATCAAACATTCTCCGCCTAAAAATTAAAATAATTCTATAACTCTGTACATGATTTGATGCAAACAATCATTTACAACGTAATCAAGCATAACACAAAAGCTTCCATGTACACTACCGGATTTTTAAAAAGTTATAGAGAATAAATTTTAGAACACTATCCCAAGTTCTATGGGTAATTCAGATAAGATTGATTATCAATATGATAAGGTTCTGTTATAGAGGCAATTATCCATTTAGTTGATGCTCCTTGTATATGGACCAAATAACACAATTTGATTTTCCAATCCAATCTACAGGATTGAAATAAGATTTTAAGTACAAAATCAGATAAATTATTCCAAATTGATCAATCACACAATATGTTATGAGAAATTAACACAAAAAACTAATTCTAAATATAAACTAGTTTTGAAACTGGTTCCATAGGTGGTGGGCCCTTGCCACGCCTGGAGTCAGGTGAATTAACTCAGTGAAAATGAAATTTAAAATGAAATCATAAATACTCACAGTAAGATAATGTTGGAACTTGAATTAGATCACAAGCTTAAGTGTTTGCATACATGGTCTGGAATAATATCAATATTCATAATTAACAAGTTTGGAGTATTACAATAGGATCATTATTCATAAACCTCCTTATGCTTATGCGTATTGTTCTCTTTACATACAAATCCATTCGGCTTTTAAAGGGTTCAACCATTCTAAAAAATTTGAGAAGCAGTGACAAAAAATCACTAAGTAAAGTAAAGGAATGGACCAAAGCTAAATATAATATAAAATGGGGTGAATTTAAGCCAAATTAAATTCTTCTAGACCATGCAGTTAACTGACCTAACTGTGGCTGACCCGTTCAGACCTAAGCTGTTCAGAACCGAAATCGTTCAATGATTTTTTACTTAACCTTGCACTAGAATATTCCCTTGACCATAAATACTTCAAGAAGACGAATTTTTCTAAACGGTTTATGGGTTACCTGAATGAGTGTGCTCTGAACAAAACCCTTGTGTCTGAATTTTGAGATTCATTACCATTTGATCACAAGATTTATATTTTCACCTACAACTATTACGTACTCAACTCTGCAGTAACTAGTTAAAATTGACTTGTGGAGACTTTTTGGAATAGAATGCTTCGGAAAATGAAATTATTGAAATCATCATTAGTAAATCACTACTAAATCAACTATAATCATCAAAAAGCTAATAAAACTAATGAAAATAAACCACGAGGCATAGGATGTGATTTGGCGATAAATGATGGAATTATGACGTGAAATGAGTGTAAGGGTGTCGACATTTAGGTTATGAATAATGGTACTGTGAGATGGAAAATAGGCATATAGGAGGCTCAACATCCCCCCATGCCTGAGGGTTTGCATGTCATCATGCAAAAAAATCTCTTGCTCATTGACAGATTGTCAACATTGTTTTGTAGATGTTGGTTCGGCTTGGATATTTGAAGTTGTTGGTTCTTGTGGAGTAGCACTGCATGAATACCTTGAGGTATTGGTTCTTGTGGTTCAACACTCTTCACATTTAGTGTGTCACACTAATTTACTAAGAAATACAAATTGAGGGCAAGAAATGAATGGATGAGGGAGAGATGATGGATGAAATGAAGTATTGATGGAGATGGTAAGTGGTTGCTTGCATACTTTGTCATCGTAAGGCCAATAATTATAAGTGTTTTCCTTTATTTTTTCATGGCATTAATGACTTCATCCTCTAAATAGAATGCTTGTAGAAGACACTATAGAGACATCTTTGATTAATGCACTATAAGGAATTTTCTTTTAACATGGTCTTGTAATCAAAGTATATGTGGAGTGAATGGAAGGAAATAAAAGGATAATGGTTTATGAAAAATGAAATGTGTGGAATCAGAACTAGTGAATGATTAAGATTCTTTAAGCTTCTAATGAATTAGAGAATCATAAGCAAAATTTACCTCAAGTTTTACCTTTTTCCTTGATGTTCTCGATGCTGCAAAATGAAGTGGAGAATGGAATGGATGGAGTTGTTGTGACTACTGATCTGATCTGCTGAAGAAGGCTAAACCGAAGATAGTAAAGAAGGTTGAAAAATGAAGGTCCCCTTCTCCCCCATGCCTAAGGAGTTGTATGTCCCCAAACAAAGAAGGAATGTGACTATGGAAAATGATGATCAAGCTGCTATATGGAAACCCTTATTGAAACAAGATGACTGCTAAAAGAAAAGGAAATGCTGGTTCAAAGAACTAAACTACTGAAAACTTGTGTTGAGATCCCAAAACCATATAGCCTTTAACTGCGACACACCAATGTGCAATCTTGCTTATGTGAATAAATGGTGTCGATGTCGAACATAAGAAAGAATTATTGGATTACTGACCATTGAGGATGTCGTTAGCCAATGCGAGATATCCCACATTTGATGTCAGTGGGAATAAAGGCACTAGGTACATTCTACTAGCCATGAATAGGTTTTTCGAATTCAAATGGACTGCAGAATTCATCCACCAGGAAACATTGATGTATTTCCTTAGTATATGAAAAGGTTATCTACTATTAAGGCATTCAAGCTCCCAAATACCTTATAGCTTATGTAGATGGGACAAGGTTCATTTTCAAGTGGGAGTTAAGGAATCCCACATCAACCAACTCGAGTACAATCATAATGACTTAAAACATACATGATTTGAAGAAATTATACAAATTTACAAACTTTATTGAGAATCCTTCCCACCAGTTACCTGGTTTGCAAGCAAAGTCCCTGTCTAGTTCTGCTAGACAAGCTGGTTTTCACAAAAGGACTTATTTTTCTCTTTACTATTTCATTTATTTATTTACAATACTAAATTTCCTACTACACCAAAGACAGGACATACTCCTTCAAGTGAAAGAGAACTTCCAAGGAAGCCATGTGCAGATCAGGTACAAAGATATACCCGTGCCTAGGTTTAATATATAAACTTTAGAAGGTATATGAGCATGAACAAACAACAACTTTGAAAGATGTGATACAAAGAGTATTTGAAGTTGAGAGTCGTACTTTGACTGAATTGTAATTTTTAACCAACGCTCGATGTCATCCTGGTGGTATTGGCTCATTTCTTCTTTTGGACCACTCTGAAAGTCCTCCTCGGTTGTGCCAGGAAAACTTGGATAGTTGGTCTCTGGAATGCATACAAGGCTTGTTGCTAGACATGGTGAAATTTCTTCGTTCTTAGGTTCAACTAAATGCTCCCCGTCAAATTTGGTACATGATTCATCGATCTCCTTGGTAGATAGGCAAGAGGAATCAAGGGAGGCTTCCAAATCGTTTTTTGGTTGTGGAGAGATAGATAATTTCCTGAATGTGGTCACGATGAACTCTTCCTAAGAGTAAGATACACCCGGTACTGCTAAGATTTGAGAAAATTCTTAGAGGGACATTCTTTAAGCTCTAAATCATTCTTGAATTTCTCATGTTGGTTGATGATCCCTATCTCGCAACATTGATTAGTGTAAAGGGTTCTTACAGCATCCAAAAAATGATATGACGTTCAATATTGGAATCTGAAGATAAATGAAATTAAAACATATTGGATAAAATAAATCTCACCACACTCATAAAAAAATGGATTAGAGTATTATTTAATCTATTGAAATCAAAACAATTTTAAAATTAAATGTCTCACAGAATGTTTCGGACTATTCTAAATCCTACTTCTACTTCTACGCATAAAGGGGATGGAAAATAAAAGTTCAAAGATAAGAAAGAACAGCCTGAATCTAGAGCAACCCCACAATAGTGGATGCATGGCTCTTCACTCACGTATTACTGTACTCTCTCCTACCTATGACTGCCCTGCAATACCCTTGAAACTCTGTAATAAAAATATTACCTTAACCAAAATACAACTCCCCGAGTATATAATTTTCTTGTACTGCATTTTTGGTTCATCTTAATGGTCAGAGTATATAATTTTCCTTACTAATGGTCGTTTAAAAGAAAAATGAATTCTTCACGAAATTCCCTAAATTTATAAACAAAATTGAATTGATGTCACACTACTTATAAAACTAAATCTATGTTATTGTTATGGAAATCGGCTTAATTCTAAATTACCCTATGATATTCTAATGACTCGAATTAAATCACACTGGAAATTATATTTTAATAACTTGAATTAAATCATACAAGAAATGCCTGAATTAAATCACTGTGCAAACAAAACTAACTCTAATTAATCATTAACCAAAAAATACAATTTATCATTCAAACTATTTTAAACTGAGAAAATAAGCAATCAAACAATACTGCAACTAATTCTTGTGATCAAACAAATCAATAAGCTCTTCAAACTTAATCTTTCATCTTTCCTAAAATCACTCTACAATAAGAAATTAAAAAATCCAAATTACCTTCATATACTTAAGATCTAAAACAATTCTACCAATTGAAACTTATTCTATCTTTAAAACAACTTCTATCAAACTCAGAAAACTATCTTACAATAAGCATGAAACTTCAATCAAATACAATAAAAAAAAAAAATTCATCGAAGTAGGTAATCTATTTACCCACATATTATAATTTGATTCCAAAGTGGATCTTGATTTCTGATGAATTAAATTCCATTTGCAACGTTTTCATCTCCAATGCCCAATGGAATATATATATAAACTGATGAGAATTTCAATTGTTCAAACAAGCTCACTGCAAAATTCAACAAATCTTTCCCAAACACTATTTTTCCTAACAGTAAAATCACTCTAAGCTAATTACAAAATTCAGATTATAGTTGATGGAAAATGCTCATTTAACTATTCTAATGCTAATCACAACAGAAATTGGAATCTAAGTAACTCAATAGATTTCGTAATCTCAACCAAACTGTTGAATACCAAACTGAAATCAGAATTATAATTCAATTTAATAAAATACTTCATTGTTCAATTACACAAACTTCCTATCTCAAGACAACCGAAACGAAATCCAAAGCAATCTAAATTAATGACTCTCAAGGAAGTTGAACCTTATTGTTAAGAATCCTTTTAAATTGACTATTTTATTCGATGCTGGAAAAAAACCTAAGTGACAATTCAACCATTATTTCTAATTATAATTAGACTACATATTTTCCATCGAATTTGAAAGGTGTTTCAACGACTGTTCAAAAAGGAATTCTAACTACTATCTATAACAAAAAATTTAAGAAATCATATCTACTTATATGTTAATGAAACACTATTAAAATGATTGCATAGACAAGATCTCACAACATTCACCAATCCTGTATTACCAATGAAATTTGAGAAACTAAATAGTTATTCACAGATTCAATTCTATTTGAACAAATCTTGAGAAACCAAACATTCTCCGCACAAAACTTAAAATAATTCTATAGCCATGTACATGATTCAATGCAAACAATCATGTCCAATGTAATCAAGCATAACACAAAAGCATCCATGTACACTACCAGATTTTTAAAGAGTTACATAGAATAAAGTTTAGAACCCTATCTAAAGTTCTATGGGTAATTCAGATAAGATCGACTCTCAATACGATAAGGTTCTGTTAGAGAGGAAATTAACCATTTAGTTGATTCTCCGTGTATATGGACCAAATAACACAATTCAATTTTCCAATTCAATCTACAGGATCGAAATAATATTTTAAGTACAAAATCAGATAAACTATTCCAAATTGGTCAATCACACAATATTTTATGAGAAATTAACACAATAAACTGATTCTAAATCTAAACTAGCTATGGACTTGGTTCCAGAGGTGGTGGGCCCTTTTTATGCCTGGAGTTGGGTGAATTAACTCTGTGAAAATGAAATTTAAAATGAAATCATAAATATTCACAGTAAGATAATGTTGGAACTTGAATTAGATCACAAAGGCTTAAGCATTTGGATACATGGTTTGGAATAAAATCATTCTTCACAATTAATAAGTTTGGAGTATTACAAGAGGATAATTATTCAGAAACCTCCTTATGCTTATGCATATTATCCTCTTTACATACAAAGCCATTCAGCTTTTAAAGGGTTCAACCATTGTAACAAAGTGGAGAAGCAGTGACAAAAAATCACTAAGTAAAGTAAACAAATGGATCAAAGCTACATACAGTAGAAGATCAAGCTGAAGTTAAGCCAAATTAAATTCTTCTAGAACATGCAGCCAACTAGCCTAACTGTGGCTGACCCACGTGGCTGGCCCATTCAGACCTGAGACGTTCAGAAAAAAAACCATTCAGTGGTTTTGTACTTAACCTTGCACTGGAATATTCCACTGACCATAAATCCGTCACGAAGACGAATTTTGTGATACGGTTTATGGGTTATCTGTATGAGGGTTCTCTAAACAAAACCCATTTTTCTGAATTTCGATATTCCTTACCATTTGATCACAAAATTCATGTTATCACCTATAGAAATTTCGTACTCAACTCTGCAGTAATTAGTTAAAATTGACTTGTGGAGGCTTCTAGCAATAGAACACTTCAGAAAATGAACTTAGTGAAATCATCATTAGTAAATCACGACGAAATAATCTATAATCATCTAAAATCCTATAAAACTAATGATAATCAACCACAAGGCATAGGATGTGATTTGGCGATAAATGATGGAATTATGATGTGAAATGAGTGTAAGGGTGTCGAAATTTAGGTTATCAATAATGGTACTATGCGATGGAAAAATTGGCATATAGGAGGCTCAAAATCCCCCCATACATGAGGTTTTGCATGTCCTCATGCAAACAAATCTCTTGCTCATTGACAGATTGCTAACATTGTTTTGTAGATGTTGGTCCTACTTAGATATTTGAAGGTGTTGGTTCTTGTGGAGCATCATTGCTTGAATACCTTGAGGTGTCGGTTCTTGTGGTGCAACACTCTTCACATTTAATATGTCACACAAATTTAATGAGAAATATAAATTGAGGGCAAGAAATGAATGGATGAGGGAGATATGATGGATGAAATGAAGTAGTGATGAAGATGGTAAGTGGTTTCTTGCATACTCTATCATCATAAGGCCAATAATTATAGGTTTTTTGCAACAAGGATACCTACCATTAAGGCGTGAAGGCTCCCAGGTAACTTATCTAACCGTAACATTAGTCCCAGATAATGTGTTGATGTTGATGGCACAAGGCTCGTTGGTATCTGGGCGTTAAGGAATCCCACATCAACCAACTTGAATACAAACATAATGCCTAAAAAGATACATGATTTGAAGAACTCATACAAATTTACAAACTTTATTGAGAACCTTTCCCGCTAGTTACCTGTTTTTCAAGAAAAGTCCCTGTCCAATTGCACCAGACAAGCTGGTTTTCACAAAAGGACTTATTTTCTCTTTATTATTTCATTTATTTATTTACAATACTAACTTTGCTAATAAACCAAAGAAAAGACATCCTCCTTCAATTGAAAGAGAACTTCCAATGAAGCCATGTTCAGATCAGGTACAAAGATATAATCATGCCCAAATTTAACATATATACTTTAGAAGGTATATGAGCATGAACAATCAGTTGCATTGAAAGATTTGATACAAAGATTGTTTGAAGTTGAGGGTCGTACTTTTACTTAATTGTAATTTGGAACCAATGCTCGATGTAATCCTGGTGGTATTGGCTCATTTCTTCTTTTGGACCACTCTTAAAGTCGTCCTCGGTCATGCCAGGAAAAATTGGATAGTTGGTCTCTGAAATGCATACAAGGCTTTTTGTTGGACATATTGAAAGTTCTTCAATCTTAGGTTCAATTGAATGCTCCCCGTCAGATTTGGTACATGATTCATCACTCTCCTTGGTAGATAGGTAGGAGGGATGAAGGGAGACTTCCAAATATTTTTCTGGTTGTGGAGAGATAGATAACTTCCTGAATGCAATCAGGATGAACTCTTCTCAAGAGGAAGATACCCAAACTACTGCTAGAATTTGAGAAAGTGCTTCGAGGAAAATTCTTCAAGCCCTAAATCATTCTTGAATTTCTCCTATTATTTGATGATCCCTGTCTCACAACATGGATTAGTATAAGTTTTCTTATAGCACCCAAAAAAAGATATGACATAAAAGATTGGAATCTGAACATAAATGAAATTAAAAGCTATTGGTTGAAATAAATCTCACCACACTCAACAAAAACTAGATCGAAGTACTATATATTCTATTGAAAGCATAACAATTCGGAATTTAAATCTCTCAAAGAATGTTTCAGACTATTCTAAGGCCTACTTCTACTTCTACACATAAAGGGAAGGAAAATAAAAGTTCAAAGATAACCAAGAACGACCAAAATTTGGAGAGACCCCCCAATAGTGGATGCATGGCTCTTCATTAATGTCTTACCGTATTCTCTTCGTCCTCTAACTGCCTTGCAATACCCTTGAAACTCTGTGATAAAAATATTACCTAAACCAAAATCCAACTCCCCGGCAACGACACCAAAATGTTGAGAGTTTTAATTACTGATTAAACATCTTAATATTTAATTTTCAATCAGGGAGTCGTAAACACGAGTTGTACTGTGGTTTTCATTTAGCTTAATGGTCAAATCATATAATTTTTGTTAATAATGATCGTTTAAAAGAAAAATGAAATCTTAACGAAATTCCCTAAATTTATAAACAAAATATAATTGATGTCACACTTCTTATAAAACCAAATATATGATACTATTTTGGAAATCGACTTAATTCTAAATTATTGTTGATATTCTAATGACTTGAATTAAATGACATTGGCAATTCTATTTTAATAACTTGAATTAAATCATACCAGAAATGCTTGAATTAAATCACCTTGAAAACAAAAACTAACTCTAATTAATTATTAACTAAACAATACAACTTATCATTCAAACGATTTTAAACCTAGAAAATAAACAATAAAAAAATACTGCAACTAATTCCCGGGATCAAACATATCAATAGGTACTTCAAACTTAATCTTTCGTCTTTTCTAAAATCACTCCGCAATAAGAAATTAAACAATCCAAATTACCTGCATATACTTCAGATTTAAAATGATTCTACCAATTGAAGCATGTTCTATCTTTAAATTGACTGCGATCAAACTTAGAAAAATATCTTACAATAAGCGTGAAACTTCAATCCAATTCAACAAAACAAAATTTTAAATTCATCGAAGTAGGTACGCTGTTTACCCACATATTATAATTTGATTCAAAAGTGGATCTCAATTTTTGATGAGTTAAATTCCATTTGCAACGCTGCCATCTCTGATGCGCAATGAAATTTATATATAAATAGATGAGAATGTCAATTTTTCAAACAAGCTCACTCCAAAATTCAACAAAACTTTCCCAAACACTATTTTTCTTAACAGTAAAATCACTTTGAGCTAATTACAAAATTCAGATTATCCTAGATGGAAAATTCTTATTTAACTATTCTAATGCTAATCAGAACAGAAATATAAATCTAAACTAAACTCAATATATTTCTTAATCTCGACCAAACTGTTGAATACCAAACTGAAATCATAATTCTAATTCAATTTACTAAGAGACATCAATTTTCAATCACACAAAATTTCTATCTCAAGACAATTGAAATGAAATCAAAATCAATCTAAACTAATGACTCTCAAAGAAGGTGAACCTTATTTTTAAGAAACCTATCAAATTGACTATTTTATGTAGAAATTATACAAACAATATTTATATCAATGGATTCAATCCAATCATGTGATCTACTAAATAAATATATTGAATACTTCTACAAATCAATTGCGAAAAATAAACACGATCACCAATCACAACAAGTAAATAAAGAAGAAAATCAAACCACAACACAGATATTTTCTCGGGGAAAGCTTGCTGCTCAAAACCCCTCTATATTCTATTGTATATTCACCAAGGAATCATGAAACAATTACAATGCACTGTTCTCATAAGAGTCTCCTGCACTCTCATAAATGTATCACACTGACCCGGACAAAATCAACCAACACTTAGTCAATTTCCTGGCTCTAATAAGCCTGTCTTGCTTGTGCAATTCATGTGGAATGCAATCCCTATTCTTTAGGAAATTCAGCCTTCCAAAATTGTGCAATTTTCATGGGCAATCCTATGGTTTTCTTACTGCATGCATGATGCCTACTGATGATACAACTGATATTTAACATCCCTTTAACCTTTGTCTCAATTGGGTCTCCACTGTAACTGACATGCATGCAACTATTAATAGTAAATCATCAATTGCGTGGAAGATCACTGCATGTGAATTAAATATGATTTAATTAACTTGATCTCTCACTAGTGCAACAAGAGGTTACAACTTTTTCAATTGAGTTTAAATAAATTAATTAAGTTAACTAATTTTTCATGCATTAAACTAATGCACTAACTGCAACTCGAACTCCATAACTAATAGAATCACTCTGCATGCCTCACCAACCACCCTCAACCCGAAATTCATGAGCTAACTAAGTTTATGACACTCAGTTAACTATTACAAGTGATTATGAGATAAGATTACATTTTATTGTCCAATTTAATTAAGGGAAAATTAAATTAGACACACATTTCTTGTTGAATTTTTAACACTCCCTCTCAACAAGAAAGGGATTACCTGCCACCCTGATCCTGCCTCTATGGTATTCAAATTTTCTCCTGCCGAGCGCCTTCATCAGAATATTTGCATCCTGATCTTTCATGGGAATGTAATGAAGTAACATAATGTGCCTCTGAACACAATCTCTAAGATGGTGGTGCCAGATGTCTATGTTCTTGGACCTATCATGGAATACCAGATTAATCGAGAGTTTAATGCAACTTTGGTTATCACAATGTATCACCGTCAATTCCATCTGAGAACCAAACAAACCAACTAGAATCTTCCTCATCCATATGGCCTCAAATGTTGCTTGACTTGTTGCCATGTAATCTGCCTCAGTTGAACTGAGTGCCATAGATCACTGCTTCCTGTTGTACCAAGAAACTATTGTCGATCCTATGCTGAAAATCCCTCCTGATGTGCTCTTTTTGTTTGATGGACTTCCTGCCCAATCTACATTAGTGAAGCCTTGAATCTTCACTCCCTTGTCCGTCTGTACCATAATCCATACTCTGTAGTTCCCCTAAGATATCTTAATACATGCTTCCCCGCCTTCCAAAAAAGTTTGGTTGGCTTAACCATAGCTTGACTCAACTAGTTAACTACATAGAAGATGTCTGGTCTGGTGTTCACCAAGTACATCAGTGAACCCACTAGCTACTTGTAAATAGTAGTGTCCACTACCTCTCCTGAAGTAGCATCCTCCTTCCTCCAGTTTCCTAAGAGAGGAGTCTCCATGGGTTTACAGTTGTCCATGTGAAACTGACTCATAATCTCTTTGGCATTCTTGCCTTGAGAAACAAATATCTCACCATCTGTTACACTAAAATTTTTCACCATGACATTGAGCTATCTATATGGGTTCATCATTACCTATTTATTGCTTCCTTAGAAGTCTAAAAACATAAAGTTCCTAAATCAAGTCTTGGAATTGGAGAAAAGCTCTTAAAAATCATTAAAAGCCTAACTTCACACTTTTCCTAGTCATTCCCTACAGTACCACGGCTAATTGCTATAAAAAATTCGACACATCCTGCACGTAAAGCTCATTAAAACTACGGACCCCCGTAAAAGGTAAAATAAAGAGAAAAGTAAGTTCTAGAAGCCCAGCTGGTCGAATATTCTCCCAACTTGGGCCTTCTAGAAGCGCTATCTGGTCGAGCTTCACCCCTTCCATTCATGAACCTTTATCCCTTCATAAATGAAGCTATCCATTGGTTTTTGGAGTTGAAATCCCATGATGAGAGGGATTTATCCCTTCCTTTTTGGCGTTGAAACTACCTCCCTTCTATTATAAATTGAGACCAAGTTTCAGTCTCAAGGGTACTTAGTACTTAGCACATAGAGAGTTTAGAGTGCTTGCTTCTTGCTTTAGAGAGAGTACTTAGAATTCGATAGTTTTCAGGAGAATTGCTGAATAAATATACTCTCCATATTCTGCATCGTTGGCATGAGAAAGATTACATACTCATAGCCATAGCCTTATGCTGATAAAAAGAGTCGGAGTCTTGTCAAACTGAGGAAAACGATTGTTCAGGACCCCGGAAGAACCTGTACGAACATCAAAGCATCAAGGTTGTAAGGTTTCTTCTTTTATATTCAAAGTTAATACAAATGGATTCGATTTTCTCATTGAGTTGTTCATCTATCTTTTGAATGATTTAATTCTTATATTTCTTGATCACTAAGATAGATTATTTATTTCGAATTATCATATTTCGCATATGCTTTTGATCTTGTTTTCTTGTCTTTGACTGCAGATCTTATATGTTGGATCAATAACTTCTCGAGTGACTGGATTGAAGACCGAGAAAGCATTGGACTTCAGGTAGGAGTATCTATCCATAGTTAATGAGTAATTCTTAAGAAATATAATCTAGAGGAAATGGTTTACATCTGTCTATTTGTTTCTAGATATCCTTAGGATACTAGGGAGATCACTCTTGTCCGTAAGAGGGATTCGTCTGTGTAACAAATTGGCAACTCCGCTGGGGATATAAAACTAAACTTAGTTTTCTTGTTTATTTTCAGTTTGACTTTTGAATTTCTTTGACTTTGATTAGTTTGAAACTGGGTTGGGTACAAAACATAATAGGATACTGGACTAGAAATTTGTATTTTTATTTTTCTATACTTTTCAGCCTTCCGCAATTTTTGTTTAAAAACAGAGCGGTAGACTCTGCTGTTTTTAGTAGAATAAAGTGTGGTACCGCATCTTGTTCCATTAGAAATTGCGGACTTCTGGATTTTTTTTTGAAAAAATAAGAATTATACTTCTTGAAATCCATTTTCTTGATTTTTTGTAATTATCCAAATATGTTTTGATTTTCAAAGATCTCTATCAAGGTTTCTTTTGGAAATTTCTTTGTTGAAGTGATTTATTCAGTTAGTTTGCATGTTATGAGTAAACGATTTGCCTAGTCCTCCCATTACTCTGAATAAGAAACTTTGTATACCTTAGCTACTTGGTATTTCATTGCTTTTTTGTTGAGCCATTGAACTTGATGCAATTGTTACTCTTATGAAAATTTAATTTTATTATCATTTGAAAAGATATAAAACCTTTTAGATTGATAAGGTCTGAATTTCATTTTAAAACCATTTTTGGATGCTTTGATTTCTTGTTGGAATAAGCAAAAAATTCTTGGTTAGATTACAAACCAAGCATAAACATCCTCCAACTTTTAGATAGGATTCGAAATTAGAGTTTTCTTTTAGTCTTGAATTTTATAAATTTGAGATTTTTAGTTTTCTTTTGGAAGAAGTTTTTTTTTGTTTCCAATCTAAATGATATAGGGAATTTCATTTTGAGAAAAAGGTCTTTTTGAAATTGAGTTCTCTGAATTGCCTCCTTTTCAAAAAATTTCATATAGGAAAGAAAGAATTGATATTTTGAAAATTATTGAAAATCTCTCAAGTCTTTCCTCTAATTAGATTTCATTGAAAAGAAATGAGTTGTTTATCATATAGATGCATTGTAGCATATTTTGAGTCGAGTCATTAAAACATCATCAAAGTTTCATTTTCGTACCCATTGTCCTAAAGAACTGCAAATTAAAAGTAGCGTTTAATTAGAATCAATCTAGAAATTTTAAACTTTTTAGGGCTCTTTTCCACCAATATAGCTCAGACTAGTGTCTTGGAATAGGTTTTAGTTATCTCTCCAAGATAGTAAAAACAAACAAGTAGTCGATCTTGCGGTAGGAAAATCCAATTGTAGCATATACGCTTTGGGAAGCTCCTCCTAAAGGAGTCAAGCACGAGATCTATCTGAACCAGTGAGGTAATCATACCTATCTCACTAGGAATGATAGAATATGTCCATGTATTAAAAACGGTAAACCTCGAATAGACCATTGTCGAGGAGCCTAGGGTCACTTATCGGTAAAACTTGGATTATTGTCAAGGAACCTTCAAGGGGATTGAGCTTGTTACTCTACCCTTGCGTGTATATCGGATCAGAGATTGTTCCCCCAGGTATATGTGTTCCCGTTGGT
The DNA here is from genome assembly GCA_034641835.2 of Pinus albicaulis. NCBI lineage: Eukaryota > Viridiplantae > Streptophyta > Pinopsida > Pinales > Pinaceae > Pinus > Pinus albicaulis. The sequence continues at coordinate 902,198,183 of CM076581.1, forward strand.
GACCTTAGTGACCATAAACTTTAGGATTCTTTCCCAAGGTGACGGTGAAGGGGAGGTCCCACTGTACCTGGAGCAGACGTCGGCTAGACTCACTTGGACTCTCCAAAGGGTTATCTTCACTCGAGATGGTTTAAGTGGAGAAAATTGCACTGGTCTGTTTCATTAAGCAGGTTCTTAGGGTAACTGTTCCAACCACCATTTCTACATTAAAATTCTACAATGTTGGATTTCATCACCAACTAGTGTCTTTAATGCGGGGATCCATTGTTTGTGTGTGGATTGATCTCTTAGATTTTTATAGGCGTGTGATTCATTTGATTGTTTCCTTAGCGACCTTAGGGTTTTTGTTTGAAATTTTCTTTGATTGCGTGTGTTAAAAGTTTTAATCATGGCTGAATTACCAAGATGATCACGTAGAACTCAGGGGAAACCCCCTGAGTATACACCAGCCAACTAGAAAGACTTAGATCTCTGATACCAAATGTTATCGGCAGAACTGGAACAACAGAACACAAAGAATCATCCATAATTATTCATCCTGATTTTGAAGTAGATCAACCACAAATAGAAGAACACAATCCACAGAAAATTTCAATTTCTGAATTAACTGAAGTTGCTTCAGCAATAAGTGAGTTATCAGCTGAAGAACCTAAAATTTCTGAACCGAAAACTGAACTTGCTACATCAAAACCTACTTTAGAATTCACTTCTCCGACACCTGATTATCCTGATTCACCTAGAGTGAGGAATCGAATTACAAGATATCTTCCTCCTGGTCTCGTTAGTATTGAAGAAATTACTGATGTAGAGGAAGAAATTTTTCTTCCTTTAACTCAAGAAAATTTAGAACTTACATAACGTGAATCAATTTTTTATAGTCCTTTTACACAAGACGCTTGGTATTCTTCATTGACATGTTTTCTACAAAACATAGGTATTCAACATTTTCCACCTCGAATTGCTTTCTACTCTACACCAATAGGTTATAGACCTTTGATAAACATGTCTAGTGGGTCATCTATGTTTATTGAATCGCCAAAATCATTTTTGAATGGTGGTTCGTCTATTCCTGTAGGCTATCAGTCGCTCTCTGGTACATTCTCAGGGGCATCTCCATTTCCCAACAAACCAATGTCATCATCTTGTCCAAATGAATCAAATACTGGAACTTTGAACAATGAGCGAGTTTATATGATGTCTAGAAATGTTCAAAACCCTGGACCTCAAGGTAGTAATTTACCACCTGGGGGGCAACCTCAAAACAATCAAATACAGCCTAGGGGAAACCCCAAGGATAATACATACCTCAGGGTCAATATCAACCCCAAGGAAAATACATACCTCAAGGTCAATATCAACCTCAGGGACAATATTTTCCTCAAAGTCAATACATGCCTCAAGGTCAATATCAACCTCAAGGGTAGTATCCAGCTCAAGGATTGCAACCTCCTTTAGCACAACAGCTCTATCTGGAACAAAAAATGTTACAAGGAGGTGGAAATTATCGAGCTAATTACCAGCCATATGTTCAACGCAGTTATGGGTCATCTTATGCACAACCTTTGATGGGACCCTCATATCCCGTAATGGTGTGGGATCCATCCCAAGTCCAACAGAATTTACAACCAAATGTGCAAGTACCTTATTATCAAGCTGGACAACTAGTTGGTTATAATCAACCCCAAAAACCAGTCTAGCCTACAATTCAAATACCTACATCTGGTCCTATTCAGCAGCCTGGTCCGAGTACACCTAGGACTTCTCCACAAACTGCTGCTCAGACTTCTGTTCAACCTGCCACACCTACTCCTGGAATGTATATAGCTCCTATTACTTCTACCCCTCAAACATCGGTACAGATTCCTCGGGTTTCTATTCCGCGGTCTGGACTTACAATTCAGACTACTATTCAGATGCTTGCAGGACAACCTGGTACAAGTATAGTTATAACAAGTCAACCTCAGTTTACTTATCAACCGCATCAGGGGCCATACCAATATGGACTTGTTCCAAAAAATCAAGTTTACCTGCAACAACCGTATCCTGGGTATACATATTAGACACCTTTTCAACCCCGTTATAGTCTGATTATTCCTGGTTATCCAGGGGGCATTCCGATTCCAAATGCACAGGCTATTCCAGGATATCCTAGATATCCTCCTCCTAGGACTGGTTTAGTTTCACAAGGTTATCAGCAAGACCCTACCCGTCGATTTCCATTTATAGAAACTTTGGATTTACCTTATTTATCCCGCCTTGTGAATGATCCCATCTATTATCATCCATATTGGCCACCAATGCCAAATAAGTTGCCAAATTATTCCCAAAGTTTGAAGGAAAATCAGGAGAGGATCCTTCTAACCATGTCATGAATTACCACCTTTGGTGTGCATCCAACTCATTAATCGATGATTCCATTTGACTTAGAATTTTTCAAAGAACTTTAATAGGATTAGCTGCTAAGTGGTACATTGAATTTGCACGAGGCTCATTTAACAATTTCAATGCCCTAGAAACTGCTTTCTTAACTCCTTTTCAGTTGCCAGTCAGATACGATAATGACACGGAATTATTAACTTCGCTAAAAAAATCTACGTCTACATACATATCAGATCATATACATGAATGGAGATGTATAAGATGTTTGTTAAAAGTTTTTATCCCGGATCAAATACTAGCAGAATGGTTTATCAAACCATTGCTACCTAAAATCACTGAAGATGTAGCCAAAGGAGGAGTTGTTACTGAAGAACAAGTTATCGCTCAAGCTCAGTATCTTGACTTGGTATATACCCAGTTCGGTACTTTGTATGAGAAAAATCCCAATTTATCACGTCCTGGTCAGATAACAACAACTCCTTCAGGGTCTCATGTCACTGATGGTGTAATCGGTTCAGTTAGTATGACTAAGAGTAAGAAGAAATCTTTGAAGGTTACTTCTCCTATAATAACTTTACCTGATTCACCGAAAGGAGAATCTTCCCTAGAAACTTTTGTCGATATTCACATTGTAGATTCATCTACTACGAATTCAAAATCCGGTAACAAGAAGAAAAGGAAGAATAAGAGTAAGCAGACTTCATCTCCCAGGGAAAAAATGATAAAACTGAAACAACTGATGATAAATGGAAACCTCGTTATCCTTGTCTTATCTGTGATGAGGATCATTTCACCAAGGAATGTCTGCATAGGGATGAGGTATCTAAGTTTGATAAAGGTTCACCCACCCCTGCTATCTTGAAGGATCCTTTTCCTGTTCAAGATAGCAAAATGATTGGATCTTCTTCTAATACATTAGCAAATATTTTTATGGTTGTGACTCGATCGCAAGATTATGGTAGTAAAAATATCGTTACTGGTAAAGAAGTAGAAAGTTCTAATTTTGCACCAGCTACATCTCCTTCGGTTTCTAATTTGCTTCACATCGAGAAACTGAATCCTGATCTAGTAATCAAACCACTTGCTAAAGGTGTACTTCGTAAATCAGCTTTCAATCCATATTCGAGAGCTACTAAGAATTACAACATTGTCAAAGATTTAGCAATATCTCCTTCAACAATGTCAGCTTTAGAAGTGCTACAATCATGCCCAGCACAAATAAAATTACTTTTATCAGCAATTGGAGCAGTAGATCTTTAGGATTCGAACCTTATGGTCTTCGATTTAGAAAATTTTACACCACGGCTCCCTCATCAAATGGCTTTTCAGATTCTAGTACTAGTAAAAAACAGACGTTTCTTTCATACTGTTATTGATGAAGGAGCATCTACATGTATTATGTTGTCAAACTGTTGGAAATCACTTGGTTCTTCGACACTTAACGAATCACCAACAATCCTCAAAGCTTTTGACGGAAGAGGATTCGATCCATATGGAATTTTACAGGATCTACCTATAGAGGTCGAAGGTAAAACTGTTAATTTAGATGTGGAAGTAGTTGATGCCCCTCTAGATTACAACCTTCTTCTGGGTCGAAGTTGGTATTATGCTATGAATGTTGTCATGTCATCCATATTTTGGTTAATCATGTTTCCTCGTCAAGGAAAGATAGTGAAAATCGACTAGCTCTCATATTATTCGTCTGACCCAGCTTTTACGGATAGTATTCAGCACATTGGAAAAATGACTATCCCTTATGAGGATGTAGGAGTACGTTTAATAAAATATTCCGTTTTGTTGGGAAATTTTTCTATGCCTCCACCTAACATACCGCATACTATTGCTAATATCAATATGATTACCTCAAGCACTATTCCATTTGATGATCCTTGGATAGTGCCTTAGAATCAGAACTGGATTCGTATAATAGCGTGATGCCTTTGAGCCTGTTTGAGCTAGCATATCAAGCAGTACAGTCATTTTCCAATTCACCATCAATTGATTCTAACCTAATGGATGTGGTCAATGAAGAATATTTTTCACCATCAAACTCAACTATAACGTCAATTCCGGATCCTTTTAAGAAGTGTTTCATTCCGATGAGATCATTCATGTATTCTTGTCCATAGATGATTTACCATGGGATGATCTCCATCATAGGTCATCATTTTTACCTGAGCTTGATAGATTCAAAAGTAATTTTTCATCTATTTTTACAATTGATTATGTCAAGGAACCTCGAAGTTCGATATCGATGACAAATTTGGATTCTGAAGTGAATTTGGGGAATATTGCTTCCACGATTCCTATTGACATATCAGTGAAACCAGTAATTATTGAAAACATTCATATAGGTGCCTCTTGTACGTTAGATGAAACTGCTACATATAAGGCCCTATTTCAAGAATTCTGCAACATATTTGCCTATTCTTATGAATAAATTCCAGGAATTGATCTCGAAATTGTCGTTCATGAAAACCAAACTTACCCGGATGCTAAACCGATCAGACCAAAATTACGTCTGATACATCCATGAAAGGTTGCCGCTATCAAAGCCGAACTTGAGAAATTATTGAAAGCAGGTTTTATTTATCCTATCCTGTTAACGGATTGGGTATCTAATATCGTTCCTGTTACTAAAAAACAAGGAACCATACGAGTATGTGTAGAATATAGGGATATTAACAAAGCTTGTCCTAAAGACAATTATCCGACCCCTTATATCGACCAAATCAATGACGATTATGCTAGAAATGAAATGTATTCATTTATGGATGGATTTTCTGGATATAATCAAATCAACATACTCCTTGCCGATCAACCAAAAACAACATTCATTTGTCCTTAGGGAAAATTTGCTTATTGTAAACTACCTTTTGGAATGAAGAATGCTGGGGAAAATTTTCAAAGGGAAATGTCTTATGCTTTTCATGACATTAAACACATTATGGAACCTTATCTCGATGATTTACCTTCTCATTAATTACACAGAGAAGATCATCGAACTCACTTGCGAGCAATTTTTATGAGATGTAGGTATTATAAGATTCGCTTGAATCCACACAAGTGTGTTTTCTATGTACAATCTGGTAGGTTACTGGTATTTTTCGTTTCAAAACAAGGCATTCATGTTGACCCTTCAAAGGTTGAGGCTATTATCAATTTACCTCCTCCTTCCACACTCCTCCAACTCCAAATTTTGAAATGGAAAGAAAACTTTCTGCATAGATTCATCCAGAACTATGCTGAGTTAACTAAAGGTTTTACTAGGCTTCTGAAACAAAATGTTTCCTTCATTTGGGATGAGATCTCTGATCGGTCTTTTGATGCTCTAAAAAACGTGTTGACCCATGCACCGTTACTGCATCCACCAAATTACAGCCAGGATTACCTTTTATACTTAGCAGCCTCATATTCCACTATTGGAATGGTATTAGTTCAGGAAGATGAATTCCACAATGAGCATGTGATTTACTATCTCAGTCCGAATCTCAATCCAACGGAGATCAAATACTCGCATGTAGATAAATTGGCCTTGGTAGTAGTTCAAGTTGTCCAACAATTATGTCATTACATTTTGTTACGAAAAACAACGGTGATTTCTAACTGCAACCTGATGAACTATATTCTCATTCAACAATTTCTCGGGGGAAGATAATCTAAATGTATAGTTATCCTTCAAGAGTTTGATTTAGAATTTGAAAAATCCAAATCAAAGAAATCACTAGTGTTCGCTGAACTGATGTGTGACTTCCCGAATACTGAGACAAAAACTATGGTAGAACATATGATCGCTGATGAATCTCTATTTCTTATCAGTACACTAGATCCTTGGTATGGGGATATAATCATTTATCTCCAAACCAAAAAAAAATTTCCCGAGCTTTCGCATTCACATAGATGAAAGATTTGTTACCAGTCTCAGCAGTACAATATTGTTGGAGACACGCTTTATCGTCGCGGAGCGGATTCTGTATTTTGGATGATGTTTAACCCATGAAGAGGCTGAACAAGTTTTAAATGACCGTTATTCTGGAGCATGTGGCAGTCATATGTGTGGGTATTCCACATCCCAAAAGATATTGCACGTTGGTTATTTTTGGCTTTCGTTATTCAAAGATTGCATTCTTGTGGTCCAAAAATTCCACAACTGTCAGATTTTTTATCGAAATATGCGTGCACTACCAGCTCCTCTTCACCACATAATTTTTTTTGGTACTTTCACAAAATGGGGCATTGATTTCATTACATGTAACACTCACTTGGCTAGGGGGCATGGGTATATTATTCTTGCAGTAGATTATTTTACCAAATGGGCTGGGGCGAAGCCTACATTTGTGGCAGATGGAAAAAATGCAGCTACTTTTGTATTAAATCACGTGATTTCTTGAGTCGGTGTACCCCAAGCTCTCATTACTGATCATGGGAGCCATTTTCGAAACATTATGATGACCAAACTTTCTGACCAACTTGGCCTGCGCCATAACAACTCTACTCCATATTACCCACAGGATAATGGTCAGGTTGAAGTCATCAATAAAGTTTTAACCACTATGATTAAATGAATAATAAAAATTCAAAAATCAAATTTGCATACTATGCTTCTCTCAGGACTTTGGGCATACCAAACCTCAGCAAAAACCGCAACAGGATTCACTCCTTTTCAACTAGTGTATGGTTTAGAAGCTCTGTTACCGATTGAATGCGAAATACCATCACTCCAATTAGCCATAGAGTTACTACCAGCTACCTCTGAGGAGGAAAACATGCTTTTTGTACTTAGCATAATTAGATGAGACTCAGCGCACCGCTGCATTGGTAGTCGAATCTCATAAAAAATGCGTTAAAGCTTAGTACAATCGAAGTGTTACACCTCGTGTTTTTTCAGAAGGTGACCTAGTATTGGTATATGACCAAGCTAATGATAAAATAGGAGCTGGGAAATTCAAACCCATGTGGCACAGTCCTTATATTGTCAAGCGAGTGCTTGCAAAAGGGGCTTACGAATTGATTGATTATGACGGGGTCTCTTTAGATAAACCCAGAAATGGACTTTATCTAAAGAGATATTATGCTTGATTTTTTGTGTGAATATCTCACATGTACATTAGTTATTTTTCTAAGTTAGCTGCTTTAGATTAGATGAGTGTGTCTAATTTAAGTTTGTGTTGACTACTATCCCTGCTTATCTTGATTACTCTTGATATTGCAGATGTTGATGTCCCTTCAAGCGTACATTGGTTTTGCTGATGGTGCCTATTGTAATACATAGAATATTTCTTCCATGACCTAGGTTATCAATTCACCCACCGATGAGTTAGTTTCTATGCATGGGGTAAGCCTTGGTCAAAAAACGAATAATGTTGTAGAATATAGTGCATTGATTGAGTTATTATCTGATGCCATTTCATTTGGCATTCGACGTTTGATTGTAAGGTTAGATTCATAACTCATTGTATTGCATTTAAACAGAGTATATGCAATTAAAAATCGAGTGTTACTGAGATTATTCTTGAAGGTTTGTCTCTTGGAAAGGCAGTTTGATTACATTGAATATCAACACATTCCGATAATTTTAAATACATTGGCTGATGCATTGGCTAATAATGTTATAAATAGACATTTACGACATTAAAATGGTAAATTAAAACAACATTCGATAAGTTTTGAACAAGATAGCCGTCAAAAGTAGTCATATCATAGATAGAGTTCGCGTTTCAAAAATATTACATTGTCTATGAACATAGCTTTAAAACACCTTATGATCCGAAAGATACTGATACAAAAAACAAAAATACAATATTCTATGATGATCATCCACTATCCGTGATGATGATCATGATAATATACTATCGATTGTGCCACTCTATGCAGATATCTCCGAAACTGGCCAGGAACGCTAGCGACATGCCTCTGGAGATGAAGAGGAATATCATCCATCGTAGTCTCTGGTCAACCTCTCCAGGCTCTTCTCTAAATCAGTGAGAATCTATGCTACTTGGTTCTCTGGTGGTGCAATAGGATCTGTTCGCTTCCTCTCGAAGCGACGGAGATTGGCTGGTCTTTGTGGACCAACATCTGCATTTGATTTTTTTGTCATCAGTATTGGACGATTAAAAACAAAATAAAAATTAGAATTACAAACACATAAAAAATATTCATTTACCTAACTCATCCCATTGTGTTCCTGGAGGAAGAGGCATATTAGGGTCACCGTGGAAATCTATCCCTGCATACGGAAAATCTTCAATCACGAAGATTTGATTCTATAACCAATGAAAATATGCAGGTGTAAATCAAACTATCTCAACACCCTCACTATGACAGGCCATCACTTGCACCCAGCGGACCATCCGAGGCTCTCTGACCCCACCAGCATCAACCGAGATAAGTTGGGGAGTAAGAGATGGAATCCTCTCTAGAGAAAAAGAAACTACAATAGCTCCATATCCAAAGTTTTTCAACTTTGTGTTCTTAGCTCTAGTAAATTGTCCTTTTACATTAGCCAATACTCCTTCACACCAGTTGAAGATGGTGCCTCTGTAGCATTCAACCATTGTCTGCATCTGGGCTTTAGTAGCCACGTGTGTAGCTGCGCTTGCACACAATTTGATCACTGTGAATGCAACCACTTTGAGTTCAACACTGATAATGGTTTTTATATCAATGTGGTTGTCTTTTGGAACACCCTCTTCATTACAAAATTCTTGTTGATAGCTAGTGATAGGTTGGCACCTGCCCTAGCCCCGAACAAGGAAATAGGTTCTCCTCTTTTGGATAAACCTGTAAGGAAGTAAATTTCCTCTAGCTCAAGTTCAAGTCGGTGATCACCGATAATGAAACACTGCTCTTGAACGTCCCACTTGTTCACTAACCATGTCAAAATCTCTACTTGAGCCCTCATGCCCTGCATTGCCCAATATTTGTATAATCCACAGTTTCTCAACACATGCAATGTGGGTAGACTTCCGATAGTTGCCTCATCCACTTCTTCATGTTCACGTTCTCTCTATTCAAGCATTGTGGATACTTTGCAATGTACACATTGAAAGATTAGATGCAATTAAAATTGAAAAATTTGGTTTAATTTGAGAGAATTTATCTTTTTCTTTTTTTCACGGCGCCTTCGCACCTTTTACACAAAAACAGTGTGAGCTACTGCACGCGTTATGCATGAAAAGTGTAGGAGCTCAATAATTTTCCTTTGGAAAATTACTGGGGTCCGCGAGTACTGTGTGTATTACCAACAGAAAAATGATTCTAAAGCTTTAAAAAATGATTTTAAATCCTAAAAAGAGAATGTAAATGGTTGAAAATGAAGAGAAATGAGTTGTGGATTACCTGGATTCGACGGTTTTGGATTCGAACAGTCATTTTTTATGATATCTCCTTCGGAACCTTTTCTACCAAAAGCTCTCAACTTTCACTCTGGATGCAAATGGTAAAAAATGAATTGGTTGAACTACTTTTTATAAGATTTTTTGAATAAATAAAATAATATTTTATTTATTTTCCACTTTGAAAGGTTTTTTTTCAAATAATTTTTACTTATCTAAAACAGGTATGTTTAATTTTTTTGGTTTTTGTGCAGAATACAGGATTTTCGGGTGAAATAATCATTTTGGCAATGAGTATAATTTTTGTCACTTTTTCAAACTCATCAAAAACTTGCGAAAAAGCGACACCATATGAGTACATTTTTATTACTTTTTTGAACTCGTTAAAACTTACGAAAAAGAGAAAACTATGAGCACATTTTTATTCCTTTTTCAAAATTGTTAAAACTTACAAAAAAAACAAAACCATTGAGCATACTTTTATCACTTTTTCGGACTCTTGAAAATTTACGAAAAAGAAAAACCCTGGAGTTTTCTTTTAAGCCCTTTTCAAACTCTCTAAACATGAAAAGATCACCAAGTACTTGACTATTCGAACTCGTTAAAGGAAATGAACAGTCACCCTTTCAGTATAAGTTTACCCCTTTTCCAGACTAAAATTGACTATTTACGAAAAAGGTATATGTTTACTAAGCATGGTCAATAGAGTTCTCTCCTACATTATTTTATCCTTTTTCGGGCTTGAGAGACTAAATTTACGAAAAATTACACCCATGGAGTTTTCTTAAGTTTTTCTTCTGACTCCCTAAAACTGAAAAACATTGATTTTTACCTATACTGGACTCATTAAAACTTAATAGTAAAGGACCTGTTAACTATAAAAAGGAATGAACCACTCCTTCTTAGGGTTCAATTTTAATACTAAGTTGGACTCATTCGAAGGATGAGCTTATATTACAATAAAATGTTATCCTCCTCAAGCTTGTCAAAAATAAAGAGGTACTTGCCAGAAATGGTGGGGGAAAAGAGAGAAAATGAATCCACTTGTCACACTTAGTTTTAAAAGGTTGTATACCACTCTTGAACATGACATTTTTGTCCCATTCATGTCTGGGTAGGGAAAATCCTTTGGCCAACATTTAATCAAACCACATTGAAAGTCTTCAGTCAGTTTTTGGGTATTAGCTTTAGGTCAATCGTCACCAAACCATCTGCAGTGTTGTTATGTGTTCAAGAGATTAGTTAAATAAACCATTCTTTGCAAAAATTTGTCTTCACTCGAGTTGACCATCCCTAAGTCAGTCCTTGCTATATATTTCTTCAAAACTTTATCTAATGGTTTCGTGTCATGGGTTTTCCTATGATGGGTCACTTTCTATTAACGACAGCTCATCATCTAGAAATTTGATATAGAATCCTATCAGTTCCTTGGGATCTACATGCCCGAATGGAAAATTTCTCGCCTTCAACAACATGTTGCATCATTTACCTTCGATCGAAATATTCTGTGAAATGTTCGACTTCAGATAAAAAATTCAGATTTCATAGATTGTACTGATTACTTTGAGAACCATTGTCATTATTGGTGGTTTCTCTCACACTTATTAACAGTTCACATCATTGACTGATAATCAAATGGTTTCTACCATGTTCAACTTTGACACAATCAATCGCATGAATAGAATCGTACTAGTTCGAGAAGCGGAAATCAAGACCCTAGATCTAGTTTCCACCATCCAGGCTATGAGGAGTTTTATAATTCATCATACAGTAGGCTACTTATGACAGATGGTTGCATCCATGTCGTGTCTACTACTTCATGTAATTATAAAATCATTTATGTATCAGAACATGTAGTTAGTTTTGATCTGAGTATGGGATTGCCTACCTGAGTGATGATATACATATATATATTCTTGCATTGAATGTTTTTTCAAGTTTAGACCGATGTGCCGATAGCCTGATCCTCGGAATGATAAAGCATTTCACTCTTCAGAATTCTTCAAAAAAACTCTTCAGACTTCATACTTTAGGGGGTTATTTGTTACACTGAAATTTGTCACCATGACATTGAGTTGTCTATATGGGTTCATAATTACCTACTTATTGCTTCCTTAGAAGTCTAAAAACTTAAAGTTCCTAAATCAAGTCACGGAATTGGAGAAAAGCTCTCAAAAATCCTAAAAAGCCTAACTCCACACTTTTTCTAGTCATTCCCTACAGTACCATGGCTAATTGCTATAAAAACTATGACACATCCCACACGTAAAGCTCATTAAAATTGTGGACCCCCATAAAAGGTAAAAGAAAGAGAAAATTAAGTTCTAGAAGCCCAGTTGGTCGAATATTCTCCCATCACGGGCCTTCTAGAAGCGATATCTGGTCGAGCTTCGCCTCTTCCATTCATGAACCTTTATCCCTTCATAAATGGAGCTATCCCTTGGTTTTTGGAGCTAAAATCCCATGATGAGAGGGATTTATCCCTTCCTTTTTGGAGTTGAAACTACCACCCTTCTGCTATAAATTGAGACCAAGTTTCAGTCTCAAGGGTACTTAGTACTTAGCACATAGAGAGTTTAGAGTGCTTGCTTCTTGATTTAGAGAGAGTACTTAGAACTCGATAGATTTGAGGGGAATTTCTGAATAAATATACTCTCCATATTCTGCATTGTTGGCATGAGAAAAATTACATACTCATAGCCATAGCCTTATGCTGAATCTTTTCAAACTGATGAAAACAACTATCCGGGACCTGGAAGAACCTATACGATCATCAAGGCGTCAAGGTTGTAAGGTTTCTTCTTTTATATTCAAAGTTAATACAGATGGATTCGATCTTCTCATTGAGTTGTTCATCTATATTTTGAATGATTTAATTCTTAGATTCCTTGATCACTAAGATAGATTATTGCTTTCAAATTATCATATTTTGCAGAAGCTTTTGATCTTGTTTGCCTATCTTTGATTACAGATCTTATATGCTGGATCGATAAATTCTGGAGCAACTGGATTGAAGATTGAGCAAGCGTTGGACTTCAGGTAGGAGTATCTATCCATAGTTAATGAGTAATTCTTAAGCAAGATAATATAGAGGAAATGATTTACATCTGTCCGTTTTTTTCCAGATATCCTTAGGATACTAGGGAGATCGATCTTGTCCGCAAGAAGGATTCGTGTATGTAACACCATCCCGCTGCCATATTTCCAAACCAAGGAAATACTGAAGGAGTCCCATCTCCTTCATTTTAAAATCCCTTGCAAGAAGTTATTAGTTTCTCATCACATGTCAAAATTAGATCATCAACATAAAGTATGATAATCAAGAGCTTACCATCAACCACAATCTCGTACAGGTTTGCACCCGATTCACTTTTGGTGAGCCCAACCCGGTGAAATAGATGTCAATTCTAGTGTACCAAGCACGAGGTGCTTTCTTCAACCCATATAATGCTCTCTTGAGTCGACGCACATGCGAATTAATTTCAAATATCTCAAAACCTTTTGATGTGTCTTCCACCCCATCTGCACTGAGAGTGTAAGGATAGATCTAATAGATGAGTATCTCACAACCGGTGTGAAAGTCTCCTCATAGTCAATCCCCTCAACTTGAGAGAATCCCCGGGCTACAAATCTAGCCTTGTACTTCTCCACATTCCCATCTGCTGCCTACTTCACCTTGTAGATCCATCTAGATCCAACCACTGCTTTTTCGGCTGGTCTTGGGACAGCTTCCCATGCACTGTTCTCGGTGATGGAGTCATATTCCTCAACCATATCGTCAACCCAAATCAGTTGCTACATTGATTCCTCAAAGGAGGATGGTTCTGTCACAATGCACTTGCTCATAAGATCCATGTATCCAGTAAATCTGTCTGGAGATTGTCTCTATCTGCATAGTGAAGTAGGTTCTCCTACATGCTCTGCTGCATCAAGTCTCAATTTATCAGCTTCTATGGTGCACATTCTACCAAGTCTGGTGGATGGCTCTGCATGAGTGTTTTCTGCCACTCCATGATCCTCTACCTGTGGTTGCTCCACATCTTGAGGTTCATTATTTGGAGCTAAGAGTTCCTCATTTGCACGCAAATCCATCTTCCTCTTAAGGGAAAATCACATGGCTCTCTCTTCATCAAATTTTATATCCCGTCTCACAATAGTCATCCTGTTGTTTGGAAAATACACCCGATAGTTGTGGGGAGTATCAGTGTACCCCACAAATATCCCAATCTCATTTGTTGGTTCAAGATTTTTCCTGGAATATTTGGTCACATGGCAATAGACAAATGAGCCAAAAAATTTAAAATATGAAATATCAAGTTTCTTACCAGAAAAAAGCCTCCTCTAGTGTACTCATGCCAAGTATTCGATAAGGACTACAATTTTGCACAAATATTGTTGTATCGCATGCCTCCACCCACAAATGCAACGGTAGGCCCTGATCATGCAACATCGATTGTGCCACACCCACAATTGTTATGTTCTTTATTTTTGCGACCCCATTATGTTGTGGATTATGAGGCACAATTAACTCTCTCTAAATTCCTTCTTTGCTACAGAAGTTATTGAATTCATTGGATATGTACTCACCACCATTTTCACTCCTAAGAGCCTTCACATCCTTCCCCGTGTCTTTCTCCACTAGTGCTTTGAACTCACAAAATTTTGAGAACGTCTGATCTTTCTTCTACATGAAGTAGATCCAACACTTTCTAGAAAAATCATCAACAAAGATCACATAATACCGTTTCTTTGTTTTCAAAGCTGTAGAGAATGGTCCACACACGTTTGAGTGAACTCTATCAAGGATTTACGCTGCTCGGTTCTCCTTCTCATGAAAAGTGGCCTTTGCATACTTCCCCATGGTACATCCCTTGCATGTGTCTATTTTCGCAAGAGTACCCTTGGGAATCCCCATAGAAATATGTTGCATGACCTTCAAGGCTCCATGGTGTAGATGAGCCAATATCCTATGCCATAACTCACCCTCATCCCAGCTCACAAGTTTGGTTTCCTTACCCAGCAATGCTGCGCAACCATCTATATCAAGTTTATAGAGTTTCTACACACGAATCCCAATATTCTTGGCTTTTCCTATGGCTTTGTGTCGAAGGAAAAATTTCCCTTCACTGAAAACCACATGATAACCTCTATCCTCCAAAATTGCGATTGAAACTAAATTATTTTTCAAGCCTGGTACATGCATTACATTTTTTAATAATAAGGGTTTACCTGACTATCTCTGGAAGGTAACTGTACCTATCCCAGTAGCACTACACCTCCTGTCATCACCCACTTCGATACGCATCTAGAGGTCCTTCTCCTCCAAGCTATTGAAAAGTTCTTTGTCTCCCGTCATGTGGAAAGATGCACCACCATCCAAGTACCACAGTGATCCCATCGCACTTGACACCATGCATGGGATGAGCGAGAAGTAAACCTAAAATTGTAAGGCCAAAGCCTCACTAGCTATAGATCCTGAAGCCTTCTTTTTCTTCTTCTTTTGTGGACAGTTAATGGCATAATTTCCATGCTTGTGACAGTGAAAAAAATTCACTCTAGACATGTCACACTTCTTGCCTTCTTTGTTGGACTCAGATTTGGAATAGGATTACTTTCATTTCCCCTTCTTCTCCTTACCATCCAAGGCACAATTTTCTTCGTCATCTATCTTAGATGAAGATCCATCCTTAGTATTTTTCCTGAATTCTTCTTGCACCAAATCCGACCAAAGTCGTTCCCAGTCTGGAAACTTCTCCCTTCCATTGACAGAGTCCTGATAACTATGCCAACTCTTGGGAAGGCCTAGAATAGCTAGGTTCACCAAGTAATCATCTGCGACAGTAATTATGATGCTCCCAAGCTCATCTTGACATTGGAAAAACTTGGTTAAATATTTCGGAATAGTGTTGCCTTTCTCCATTTTGATTTTCCTGAGCTTATCCTTCAGTGCCAATTTTCTATGATCACTGTTGCTGTGAAACAAATCTGTCAAAGCCTTCCACATTGCATATGGAATCTCTTTTCCATGTATACTTGATACAGTGTAGTATCGTACTCCCTCCAGTAAGATCCTCCTCACCTTTGCAACCTTCTTTTGCCAATCATCAAGAAGAGCGACATCTGCCGCAACGGGTTTGGGAATGTCATTATCAATAAATTCTTTCAACCCATTTTCCTCTAGAACTTCCTCCATCCTATCTTTCCACACAATATAATTAAAGCTGCCCTCGAGTGAATACTCCAATTGCAAGCCATTGAAAGCCATCTTGATCCTAATCCACTTGTCGCACCAAATAAAAATTTTGCAAATTCGAATGTTATTCGGTCACAAACTCAATTTCTTCTCCACTATAGTGATTTATTGCGCTCTGATACCATGTAGAAATTATACAAACAATATTTATATCAATGGAGTCAATATGATCATGAGATCTATTAAAGGAAGATATTGAATCCTTCTACAAATCAATTGCAGAAAATAAACAAGATCACCAATCACAACAAGTAAAGAAAGAAGTAAGTCAAACCACAACAAAAATATTTTCCTGGGGAAAGCTTGTTGCTCAGAACCCCTCTATATTATATTGTATATTCACCAAGGAATCATGAAACAATTACAATGCACTGTTCTCACAACAGTCTCTTGCACTCTCATAAATGTATCACACTGACCCACACAAAATCAACTAACACTTAGTCAATTTCCTGCCTCTAATAAGCCTGGCTTGCTTGCGCAATTCATGTGGAATGAAATCCCTATTCTTTAGGAAATTTAGCCTTCCAAAATTACGCAATTCTCATGGGCAATCCTATGGTTGTCTTACTACATGCATGACACCTACTAATGATACAACTGATAGTTAACATCCCTTTAACCTTTGTCTCAATTAGGTCTCCACTGGAACTGACATGCATGAAACTATTAATAGTAAATCATCAATTGCATGGAAGATCACTGCATGTGAATTAAATTTGATTTAATTAACTTGATCTCTCACTAGTACAACAAGAGGTTACAACTTGTTCAATTGACTTTAACTCAATTAATTGAGTTAACTGATTTTTCATGCATTAAAATAATGCACTAACTGCAACTCGAACTCCATAACTAATATAATCACTCTGCATGCCTCACCAACCACCCTCAACTCAAAATTCATGAGATAACTGAGTTTATCAAACTGAGTTAACTATTACAAGTGATTATGAGATAAGATTACATTTTATTGTCCTATTTAATTAAGGGAAAATTAAATTAGAAACACATTTCTTGTTGACTTTTGAACATTTTAATCGATGTTGGAAGGAAACCTAAGTGACAATTCAACCTCTGTTTCTAATTATAATTACACTACTTATCTGATATCGAATTTGAAAGTCATTTTAACGACTGTTCAAAAAGGAATTCTAACTACTATCTAGAATGAAAAAATTAATAAATCCTATCTACTTATATGTTAACGAAAACAATTAAAATGATTGTATACATGAGATCTCATAACATTCACCAATCTTGTACTACCAATGAAATTTGAGAAACTAAAGAGTTATTCACACAGATTCAAATCTACTTGAACAAAGCTTGAGAAATCAAACACTCTCTGCACCAAACTTAAAATAATTCTATAACCCTATACGTGATTTGATGCAAACAATCATGTACAACATAGTCAAGCATAACGCAAAAGCTTCCATGTACACTGCCATATTTTTAAAGAGTTGAGGAGACTAAAGTTTAGAACCCTATCCCAAGTTCTATGGGTAATTGAGATAAGATCGATTCTCAATAAGATAAGGTTCTGTTAGAGAGGAAATTAACCATTTAGTTGATGCTCTGTGTATATGGACCAAATAACACAATTCTATTTTCCAATCTAATCTACAAGATCGAAATAAGATTTTAAGTGCAAAATCAGATAAACTATTTCAAACTGATCAATCACACAATATGTTATTTGAAATTAACACAATAAACTGATTATGAATCTAAACTAGATATGTACCTGGTTGTAGAGGCGGTGGGGCCTTTCCACCCCTAATGTCATGTGAATTAACTCAGTGAAAATTAAATTTAAAATGAAATCATAAATACTCACAGTAAGATAATGTTGGAACTTGAATTAGATCACAAGCTTAAGAGTTTTCATACATGGTCTGGAATAACATCAATCTTCACAATTAACAAGTCTGAAGTATTACAATAGGATCATTATTTAGAAAAATCCTTATGCTTATGTGTATTTTCCTCTTTATATACAAATCCATTCTGCTTTTAAAGTGTTCAACCATTGTACCAAATTAGAAAAGCAGTGACAACAAATCAGTAAGTAAAGTAAAGGAATGGATTAAAGCTACGTAGAGTAGAAAATCAGGTTGAAGTTAAGCCAAATTAAATTCTTCTAGACCATGCAGCCAACTAGCCTAACGGTGGCTGACCCGTTTAGACCTGAGCCATTCAGAACCGAAACAATTAAGTGATTCTGTACTTAACCTTACACTATAATATTCCCCTGACCATAACTCCTTCACAAAGACGATTTTTTCCAAATCGTTTATGGGTTACTTGAATGAGGGTGCTCTGAACAAAACCCGCATGTTTGAATTTCAAGATTCCTTACCATTTGATAAAAAGATTTATATTTTCATCTATAACAATTTCGTACTCAACTCTATAGTAACAAGTTATAACTGACTTGTGAAGACTTCTGGAAATAATTCTTCTGAAAATGAACTTAGTGAAACCATCATTAGTAAATCACGACTAAATAATCTCTAATCATATAAAATCTAATAAAACTAATGATAATCAACCACGAGGCATAAGATGTGATTTGGAAATAAATTATGGAATTATGACATGAAATGAGTGTAAGGGTGTCGAAATTTAGGTTATAAATAATGGTACTATGTGATGGAAAAATGGGCATATACGAGGCTCAACATCCCCCCATGACTTAGGTTAAAATTGTTAACATTTTTTTGTCGATTTTGGTTCTGCTTGGATATTTGAAGTTGTTGGTTCTTGTGGAGCGGCACTGCTTGAATACTTTGAGGTGTTGGTTCTTGTGGTGCATCACTCTTCACATTTAGTATGTCACACTAATTTACTGAGAAATAAAAATTAAGGGCAAGAAATGAATGGATGAGGGAGAGATGATGGATGAAATGAAGTAGTGATGGAGATGGTAAGTGTTTGCTAGCATACTTTGTCATGGTAAGCCCAATAATTATAGGTGGTTTCCTTTATTATTTCATGGCATTAATGAGCTCATCCTATGAATAGAATGCCTTGAGAAGACACTATAGAGGCTGCTTTGATTAATGCACCATAAGGCTTTTTATTTTAAGATGGTCTTGTAATCAGAGTATATGTAGAGTGCATGGAAGGAAATAGAAGGATAATGGTTTATGAAATATGAAATGCGTGGAATGAGAAGTGGTGAATCATTAAGCTTATTAAACCTTCTAATTAATTAGAGAATCATAAGCCAAATTTACCTCAAGTTCTACCTTTGTCCTTGATGTGGGTGATGCTGCAAAATGAAGTGGAGGATGGAATGGATGCAGCTGATGTGACTGCTGATCTGATTTGTTGAATAAGGTTGAATTGAAGATAGTAAAGAAGGTTGAAAAATGAAGATCCCCTTCTCCCCCATGCCTGATGAGTTGTATGTCCCCAAAAAAATAAGGAAGGTGAATGTTGCAAATGATGATCAAGATGTTATATGAAAACCTTTATTGAAAGAAGATGACTGCTACAAGAAAAGGAAATGCTTGTACAAAGAACCAAATTGTTGCAAATTTGTGTTGAGATCTCAAAACCATATAGTCTTCAATCGCTACACACCCATGTGAAATCTTTCTTATGTGAATAAATGGTGTTGATGTCGAACATAAGAAAGAACCATTAGATTACCCACCATTGAGGTTGTCATTAACAAATGTGAGATATCCCACCTTTGATGTCAATGGGTGTTGGATCGAGGGGTCCTGACCCAGGTTCGGAGGTGAAGGTTTGCCAACAACCCCTATACAACTGGCCTTTTCGGTAGTGACCTACTTGCGCAGGCCAAAGTCTCACCCGAAGCAGTGTCAAAGGGTGCTGGAACTAGGTTTCCACACCTAGAGAGAGGGAAGGTAATAATGCAGGCCTGTAATTATCAGATCTACACAGAAGGAGGGTTTGCAAGGGTTTAGAACGTGACCAGACTTGTAGTTTTATCAGATCTGTTCTATCTGGTTCACATCCATGTGTGTATCACCAATTACAATCATAAAATAGCTAATCGTAGCTAGTATTGTCAACACATAGAGTTCGTGTTCATTAACAAAGATATAACCAACAAGTGCATCAATAATCGTATCACAATAATATAGTAAATTTAACTACTTTCATGTCACAAAGATAACCAGAAGAGTTCGTAGCTTAATCAGACAGCCTTAGTTCAAAGCAATCATAATAGAATATATTCAGACACCATCATATGGTCCAATAACACTTCAAATATATTACTTATCAAAATATTCTTACATTCCCCAAAATACCACCTGTGCACACAGCCAGCAGGGTCTGCACACAGCAGGATAGAGGATCTCCGTGCACACAACCAGCAGGAGTCCTAACCCAAAACAACCCAACCCGGATCTAACAATTCGTATTCTCCTTCAATCTCTATTCATTCTCTACCTATTGACTCAAAAAGGTTCAACTATTTATACTACTTTTAGCCTACACATCCAATGGTCCTCAAACCATGGTTTTCAGACTCTTGGTCTACCCTTGACCCACTTACAATGCATTAGGGGCTTTTACCCACCCCAAAACCCCTACGTTAGACTTAATATGATAAAAAATATACAAAAATGGACCAGATTCGGAGCTTCGTAGTAGACCCTGTTCCAACAGTCCCCCAACACAATCTTATGACTCGTACCAAGTCACTGAGGTGGTGGGGTCTCCACTTGCGCTTGCAACAGCTTGGTTGCTTCAGCTAATGGGGGCAGTACAGATTTTCTTTGCGTAGTAGCATTCTAGGCGATGTCGACCAGTTTATGTGAGATCTGGCCTTCTGTCGCAGCGACGACACTTTCCAGAGTTTGGTTGAGATTCTTTACGGCTACATACGCATCCTATGATAGTCTAAGTGTGTCATCAGTCCAACGCTTTAGGCGATCGATGAGAGCCTTCTTATTTTGTTGGAGTACTTCTATTTCAACTTGGAGGTCCTAGCTGGTCCGCAACCGTGGCAGGCATTGAGAAAGAACCAACATGGGTAGGGTGGCTTCTAGTGTTGCAAATGCTTCCTCTTTCTGTCATAGTGTCTAGGTTATTTCATGCAGGAGAAGATCGTGTTGGACCTTGGTCCACAGTTGCATGGTCGTATCCAATAGCTGAGCACCCTGCGCGATCTGACTTGTGAAGACATTCATAACAGCGGTGACTAGCATAGATCTTTGGGCCCACACCTCTGGAGGTGTTTCAAGCTGCAATTTCACTTGTATATCAGCAATCTGCTACCCCATGCATGACTTAACCTCTGCAACTTATGTTCGTGAGGCCTTCAATGCAGTGACCAACCCCTCAACTTTTGCCTGGGGCATGGTAGTAGCCGGAATATCTACTGGAGCTTCTGCATGGAGCTGATGAATGAAGCTTTCAAGCTCTTTTTGCTACATGGTGGCGAGGGTGATGGTGACATTGCCTTCATGGATCGTTTTCTCAGCCACACCTAGCTGTTGGTGAATCTGCAGGTCCCGGTGCTGAATCTCCTGAAATATACCTGTATGGAGCCCTTGAAGAACATATTGGGGAAGTTTGGCCAATTCTAGCTGTACCTCCGGGAAATTATGGACTTGCATGCTAAGGTCGAGTGAGCTGATCATGAGGGGCGTGCCAGGCAAAGGGTAGAGGCGGCTTTTTGTCGGTGGAAGCGCAACACTACTAGTGGGTTGCAGTATCTGTACCAAAGTCATACTAGTGTGCAGTGTGTCCATCTTTAGTTGTAGTTCGCGGAGCTCGGCCTGTAGTGTGACAAGTGGAGCCTTCTGCTATTCTTCGATGGCCTCCCATCGATCCTGTATGGTGAGAGAGACTACATCAACAATCTGTTCGAGGTCACCATCGGTTACAGTGATAGTATCATCATGTTCTATTCACTGAGCACGCTACTTCTTCTAGGGTCCTTTGGTAGGTTTGCCTGTTTTATTTGTCCTGTGAGGGGTTGCAGTTCCCTCGGCATCCCCTCATTTTATTCCTAATTCAGGCTGCGAGTATCTCTGTGATGATCCTTTGGAATCTTTCTCATTAGTCTGCTTCTACTGCACATCTTTCTTTGCAACCGGCTCTGTGTCCTTTTCGGTACTTTTACTGGATCCTCCAATATCCTTACTAGTAATAGGGGGAGTAGTACTTGCGTGGTGCTGGCATCTTTGGGGCCCTGCGCTCTGGACTTGAATCCAATCTTCCACTGCGGAGGCCAGAGTGTAATTATACTGCCAATCTCTTCATCTGCTACCATATAAGGAAGCGAAGTCCATGATTTATCCTTATGGGCTCTGATCTGGATGTGATGCATGGTAACCTAGAATACCGCAATGCCTTTGTATCTGTCATATGTTTTTGGGGACAACCAGGGTTGAGAATTGATGGCTACGGCCACGTTGCTCTGAAAAAGGACCCAGAAGACTTGATTATCCTCAATACGCTATGCGTCCTTGGAATCCCACAAGTTGGCATAGCGTGCTCCTTCGCACATGTCAGGCGTGAGCTAGGGGAAGACTACTTCTTCCGGTGCTTCCCATGCGACCAACGCAATGAGTAGCATCAGCCACGAGTAACAGAATGGGCACCCCTACTCCTGGGCTTCTTGGACATTGGCCAAGAACTTGTTACACAGGTGCTGGGCCCAATTGAAGCAAACTCCTTTTTCGCATTGTCTTGCCAACTCAATGACATACGTGGGGATAGTAGTGGCCTGACACTTGCGCAGTAGTTTGCATGCTAATAACAAAGGACCCATATGCATTCTCGGGTCGCTGATGGTACTGATCATGAACCCCTGCATATTCCATTTCACATGGTAAGTCTCACATATGCCGTCAACGATATTTTGCTCATACTTCTTGCCCACCCACAACATGGGGTCAGGTCCTTCCAAGGGGAGGCCAGTAATTCGGTGTATCAGGGCAGCATCAATAGGGATGCGGTCTCAGAGCCACAGGCTACCGTCATGGACCAAGGCGAGCAGCTAGCGTACCAAGTGATTTGTAACATTGTAGTGGCCAAAATGTGGCATCCTTAGCAGGTTCAGGAGTCCGGACCCGAACAACCCCCATACCCAACGTTAGGGGATGGTTGTAACTCCATTTTCATCATGAATTGTGTCGAGGTACAATGTAGGTGCTATCTCAATGAACACTTCAAAGTTGGCTAGGTCATGATCATCAAACTTGACCTCATGAAGCTTACCAACAGGTTCGCCAATGATGGGAACCTCGTCTAGGGTCAGCGGCATCTGTAGGTATGTGACCAAGATGTCAAGATTCTTTGGCGTGCATGTTGATGGCCTTCGTGGCCAAACAAAGGGAGGTAATCAGTGAATTGGCTCGGCTATCTGTGCTTCCTCTCGAGCTGCCTTCGGGGATTTTCCGATTCGTGGGGAGGTTCGCGGCTTTCCTGTAACCCATTTTGCGGTATTTGGGGGCTTGCTAGAGATTTGGGCCTTTTCTTTCCCTTTTCTCATGGATGGGCTCGGTGTAGAGAGAATCTCTTCAACCTCAAATTCGATTCCACTATTTCCTCAGTCCCTTGTTCATCAAGGTTACTGGCTCAGCAGGCTCAGTGGGGTTCGTAGTTGTCATTCTGGCACGAAAAAAAAATTCTAGGTTGCTACTGTCCAAGGGGGGAGGTTGTTCAAACATGAAGGAGACAGCAAACACATAGAGTGTTTGGCAGCACCAAATCGATACAGCAAGGTAGGCCAATTACAAGCAATACAATTGATACCGAACACTTGTCTGGTCTGATCGACCCTTTTTATAGCAAGTACGAGAAATCGACGGTTGGGAAAGCAGTACTTGGAACTTACCATCATGTAAACGATAAAAAATCTCCCATAATCACCTCATTAAATGCCCACCACCCACTCCCTTCAATGGTAGAGTTTGTAATTTACTTGATTTGACTCTCCCAACGGCTAGTTTTCATAGTTTTTGTGAGCTCAACACACATCTGTGCTCCTGGTTTTCCTGTTGGCCCCTTCGATGTTTCAGCTGCGCTCCGAGTGGGCCATTCATTTTCTTTACTACTTCAGAGTTTGTTTGATGTCCAGCATCCCTGCAAACTGACACGAGTCTATGAAACAGTTCATTCATCGGTCCTACGATCCATGCATACTCCTGCCTGGTTTTTCTGTAATAATCTGCGAAGCGAAGGAACGAGTGTAGTTGTTCTATAGCTGTAGGTGCGGCCAGACTTGCAACACTCATAGTATCCATCATCTTGAAATAATTTCTACAGGGGACACACCTATCATTCTCGCGCCCCTTCCCGTCATCAGCAGTCATCGTGTTCAAGTCTGTGCAACTTCGGATTATAAATCGAGGTTGCTTCCTTCATAAGCAGATCAGAGGGTCAAAGTGCAGGAATAACACATCCTGACATGCCCCCCACTCCTGGAATGATGTCTTATGCTCATCCCAACACTTTGCAAGCGCTGCATGTAGGGCAAGACCGAGGGCCCATATCCTTCGTTCCTTTGGAATTTCGACTTTGAATGCTTGCAAAAATTCCGTAATGCTACCTGAGCTGTTGAAGTAGGCCAGATCTCGTACTTCTGAGGAGATACATCGGAAATCCCTTGTGATCTTGAGACATCACAACGTGGATACATTGTGCAACCAGTTTTTCCACTGTTCCACTTCTTCGTTTGAGTCAGAAAAAAAGTCGCTATCCATTTCCTAGCAGAGCACACTATCAGCCGTAGGGTTGATCCAATCTTCATTCTGTGTGGTTAGCTTGTAGATGTGATCTACTTCCTCATCGATTCGAACTGTCTCTGTATACCTTTCTCCTTTGGCGGGGTCTAAGGGGACTCTCACTCATACCCCTTTGTTCTCAAATACCATGCTCCTCTTCTTTAAGTTGATATACTACCCATGTCGATGGCCCAATCTAACCATAGGAGCGCAGGGTAGGGGTCCGTATCTTCCACAATATGAATGACTTCAAATTCGTGCCATACCTTGACTCCAGCAATATTTACTGTAATCTGTGATAGCCTTCCTAACGGTATGATTTTCTGCTGATTGGCCATGCATAGCTGGATCGTGGACCATTCCAACTTGGGTTCTCCCATGTGCTGCCATGTGTTCTTGTGTAGCACTTTCGCATTTGATCCTAGATCTAGAATAACTTGCTCCATTTCGTAATCCCCTATTTGTGATGTGAGTCGCATTTCCCTACCAGTGCGTCTCTTGTAGTTGTACAATGTGTTTACATCCTTCACATCCAAGGGCGGGTTAGTTTTCTCTACGCAACTATTTAAGAGTGCGTGGAGGTTCTCAATGGCCTGCTAATTGTGCAGCAGTTTTATGCATGCTTGTAAAAATGGCTGGATCCCTTCTCCTTCTTTGGTGGCTGCCGGAACTTGCAAAGTAACTGCCTCTATGAAATCCTGCCAAGCTGCGATAAAGGTTTCCCTTTCCTTTTGTAGGTCCAATCCTTCTGATTTACTGACTGCTTTCTTAATTAGAGGCTCAGCCACAGCTTTTTCTTCTGCCCCCTAGTGGTTAGGCTGCTATGTGTAAGGATGTTAATACCTAGTTCCTCATTCCGAGGCTCCACTGTAACCCTCTGCACGTTCTACGTAGGTGTCTGTTGTTTCTCCTGCACCTTAGCTATCAAAATTGGGCAGTCCTCGATCACATGGTCCAACTGCCTATAGTATCGGCAGGATTGCCTTGTAGGGTTCGGATAGTCCCTTGCAAAGTGACCTATCTCTCCGCAGTTATAACAAATCAATTGGCCTCTTCCCCTACCTGCGCTTCCGCCTTGGCCTCCACCTCTACCCCTAACGGGTGAGCCCCTGATACCGGAAGGAGTCCTTGGTGACAACGGATCTGTCTATATTCTATAGACGCTTCTTGGTCTATTATCATACCATAAGTTCGGCAGTTCTACTCATCATGCCCTACTGACCTACAAAACCTGCACCATTTCTGCTTAATTTCTGTGATAGGAGTAGTAAGGCGAGGGCAACGGTTAGTGTCATGTAACCCTGCAACGTGGCAGTCATCACACCATAGCGTCGACCTACTTGGTCCCACATCTTCTCTAGGTCGCAGCAGGCTAGGTCCTCCTGCCTGTACGTAGTTTGCTAAAAGCGGGCAGTTTTCCTTTGTGTGGCTATTCACTCTGCATCGTATGCACCACCTGCTAGGGCTAGCCTTCGCTCCTCGTTCCTTTTGCAGGTTCTGGATCTCCATATGCATTGCTTCTATTTGGCCTTGTATTTATTGGACACCCAACTGGGTTTCATCTCGTGGCACAACCTCCAGCTTCATTGCTATTTCCAGGGCCTTCTCCTGCGACTTGGTGTCTTGGTGGCCCATCGGTATGCGTAGGTGAGGCAACAACATAGCAATGAACCATTCTGCGTGCTGCCTATCATGATATTAGAATCCTCCTTCTCTGATTAATTTTTTTAATCGTCGATAGGCTTCCCACACCGACTCAGATGGACCTTGTTTGAAATCTTTCACGTCGTTTACTATATAGGAGTAGGCCTTAGGATTTTTGAACTTCTTCTTCAAGGCATCCTTAATGTCTTTAATGCTTGCATTTTCATGTTGGTCTAGGTACCCCATGTACGAGTCCAGGGCCCTTCTTTCAAAAGCAAGAGATAATTGCGCTCTTTTCACAGTGTCGGTTACTACATTCTGCGCAGTCCATACAGACCCTGCGATAAAATAGAACCGATCCATGTCTTTGTCCCCCACACACTTAAAGGTAGGAAACTTCATGTGTGCATCCATGTCGCCTTTTGGTAGTGGTGGGGGTACAGGTGATTTCTTGCCTCTGCGCGGACTCGAAGACGGAGTTGACGACGGGGTTATGCGCAGCAAAATTAATTACAGGACTACAAATAGGTCGATCTCCCTCTTGATGAGTTCTGTAATACTTGCCACTGTGTGTTGTGCCCTCACTTTGATCAGAGCTCATTCACTTAGTATGGCTACCAGGACACTCTTTTTGCACAATAAGATCTTAATCAATAATGAAAAATTTCTTAGAAACTTACCCTGGAAGCCCTTGAAGTACCTTCGCTTTGATTTTGACCGATCACAAATTCAGTGACTGCAAATTCCTGAATCCTTTCGTCACTTTCTTTTCTCTCAGATCTCTAATACAGCCTTGGCATTACCTGATTCTTCACTCAAAATGATCCTAGTCCCAGCAACGAAACCATTTGTTGTCTCAAGGGGTCTTGACCCAGGTTTGGAGGTGAAGGTTTTCCAACAACCCCTATACTACTAGCCCTTTCGACAGTGACCTACTTGCACAGGCGAAAGTCGCACCCGAAGCAGTATGGGAGGGTGTTGGAACCAAGTTTTCGCACCCACAGAGAGGGAAGGTAATAACGCAGGCCTGTAATTATAAGATCTACAAAGAAGGATGGTTCATAAGGGTTTAGAACGTGACCAAACTTGTAGTTTTATCAAATTTGTTTTATCTAGTTCGCATCCATGTGCATATCTCCAATTACAATCATAAAATAGTATAATCGTAACTAGTATTTTCAACACAGAGGGTTCGCGTTCATTAACAAAGATATAACCAGCAAGTGCATCAATAATCGTATCACAGTAATATATTAAATGCAACTAATTTCATGTCATAGAGATAACCAGACGAGTTTGTAGCTTAATTAGACAACCTTAGTTCAAAGAAATCATCACATAATAGATTCAGACACCATCATATGGTCCAATAACACTTCGCATATATTACTTATCAAAATCTTCTTACATTCCCCAAAATAACACCTACGCACACAGCCAGTAGGGTCCGCACATAGCACGATAGAGGATATCCATGCACACAGCCAGCAAGAGTCCTAACCCAAAACAACCCAACTCGGATCTAACAATTTGTATTCTCCTTCAATCTCTATTCATTCTCTACCTATTAACTCAAAAGTTTTCAACTATTTATACTACTTTTAGCCTACGCATCCAATGGTCCACAAACCGTGGTTTGCGGACTCTTGGTCTACCCTTGACCCGCTTACAATGCATTAGGGGCTTTTACCCACCCCAAAACCCTTGCCTTAGACTAAATATGATAAAAAATATACAAAAATGGACCAAATTCGCAGCTTCATAGGAGACCCTATTCCAAAAATGGGAATCAAGGCACTAGGTACATTCTAATAGCCATGAATAGATTTGTGGAAGTCAAATGGAATGAAAAAATCATCCACCAAGAAACATTGATGTATTTCCTTAGTAGATGACAAGGATACATGCCATTAAGGCATGTGGGCTCTGAGGTACCTTATCTAACCGTAACCTTGGTCCTAGATAATGTGTTGATGTCATTGGGACAATTCTCGTTGACAGGTGGGTGTTAAGGAATCCCACATCAACCAACTTGAGTATAAACATAATTACTTAAAAGATACATTATTTGAAGAACTCATAAAAATTTACAAACTTTATTGAGAACCTTGCCAGCCATTTATTTGGTTTTCAAGAAAATTCCCTATCTAGTTGCGCCAGACAAGTTGGTTTTCAAAAAAGGACTTATTTTTCTCTTTACTATTTCATTTATTTATTTACAATACCAAATTTCCTACTACACCGAAGAGAAGACATCCTCCTTCAAGTGAAATATAACTTCCAATGAAGCCATGTGCGGATCAGGTACAAAGATATAATAATGCCCAGATTTAACATATAAACTTTAGAAGGTATATGAAGATGGACAATCAAAAACTTTGAAAGATGTTATACTAAGGGTATTTGAAGTTGAGAGTCGTACTTTGACTGAATTGAAATCAGGAACCAATGCTTGATGTAATCTTGGTGGTATTGGCTCATTTCTTCTTTTGGACCACTCTGAAAGTCCTCCTCGGTCATGCCAGGAAAACTTGGATAGTTGGTCTCTGGAATGCATACAAGGCTTGATGTTGGACATGGTGAAATTTCTTCGATCTTAGGTTCAACTGGATTCTCCTCATCAGATTTGGTACATAATTCATAGATCTCTTTGGTAGATAGGCAGGAGGAATCAAGGGAGACTTAAAAATATTTTTCTGGTTGTGGAGAGATAGATAATTTCCTAAATGCGGTCAGGATGAACTCTTCCTGAGAGGAAGATGCCCCAACTACTGCTAGGATTTGAGAAAGTGCTTCGAGGGACATTCTTCAAGCTCTAAATAATTCTTGAATTTCTTATGTTGGTTGATGAACCTTGTCTCACAACATGGATTAGTAAAAAGGGTTCTTACAGCACCCAAAAAATGATATGACGTTAAATATTGGAATCTGAAGATAAATTAAAATAAAAGATATTGCCTGAAATAAATCTCACCACACTCATAAAAAATAGGATCATAGTACTATTTAATATATTGAAAGTGAAACAATTTAGAAATTAAATGTCTCACAGAATGTTTTGGACTATTCTAAGGCCTACTTCTACTTCTACACATAAAGGGAAGAACAAAAAATTCAAAGATAAGCAAGAACAACCAGACGCTGGAGCAACCCCACAATAGTGGATTTGGGGCTCTTCACTCACGTCTTACCATACTCTCTCTGCTCTCTGACTTTCGTGAAATACCCTTGATACTCTTCATAAAAATCTTACTTGAACCAAAATACAACTCCCCAGCAATGACGCCAAAATTTTGAGAGTTTTAATTAGCGATTAAACCTCTTAATATTTACTTGTCAACCTAGGAGTCATAAACACGAGTTGTATTGTGTTTTTCATTCAGCTTAATGGTTAGAGTATATAAGTTTCCTTAATAATGGTCGTTTAAAAGAAAAATGAAGTCTTAACGAAATTACCCTTCATATAAAATCAAATCTATGCTATTGTTCTAGAAATTGACTTAATTACAAATTACCCTATGATATTGTAATGACTCAAATTAAATCACACTGGAAATTCTATTTTAATAACTTGAATTAAATCATACCGAAAATGTTTGAATTAAATCACTGTGAAAACCAAACTAACTCTAACTAGTCATTAACCAAACAATACAATTTATCATTCAAACAATTTTAAACTTAAAAAATAAAAAATCAAACAATACTCCAACTAATTCTTGGGATCAAACAAATCAATAAGCACTTCAAACTTAATCTTTCATATTTCCTAACATCACTCTATAATAAGAAATTAAACAATCTAAATTACCTGCATACACTTAAGATCTAAAACGATTCTACCAATTGAAGCCTATTATATCTTTAAAAACTCAGAAAACAATCTTACAATAAGCGTAAAACTTCAATCCAATTCAATAAAACAATTTTTAAATTCATCGAAGTAGGTAATATATTTACCCACATATTATAATTTGATTCCAAAGTGGATCTCGATTTCTGATGAATTAAATTTCATTTGCAAAGCTATCATCTCCATGCCCAATGGGATTTATATATAAACCGACAAGAATGTTAATTGTTCAAACAAGCTCACTGCAAAATTCAACAAATCTTTCCCAAACATTATTTTTCCTAACAGTAAAATCACTCTGAGCTAATTATAAAATTTAGATTATACTTGATGGAAAATTATCATTTAACTATTCTAATGCTAATCAAAACAGAAATAGGAATCTAAACTAAACTCAATAGATTTCGTAATCTCAACCAAACTGAAATCAAACTTCTAATTCAATTTAATAAAAGACATCAATGTTCACTCACGCAAACTTCCTATCTCAAGACAACTGAAACGAAATCCAAAGCAGTCTAAATTAATGAATCTCAAGGAAGTTGAACCTTACTGTTAAGAAACCTATCAAATTGACTATTTTATTCGATGCTAGAAATAAACCTAAGCGAAAATTCAACCTGTGTTTTTAATTATAATTACACTACTTATTTTCCATCGAATTTTAAAGGTGTTTTAACGCCTGTTCGAAAAGGAATTCTAACTACTATCTATAATGAAAAATTGAATAAATCCTATATACTTATATGTTAATGAAACACAATCAAAATGATTGCATACACGAGATCTCACAACATTCACCAATATTGTACTAGCAATGAAATTTGAGAAACTAAATAGTTATTCACACAGATTCAAATATACTTGAACAAAGCTTGAGAAATCAAACATTCTCCACACAAAACTTAAAATAATTGTATAAACCTGTACATGATTCGATGCAAACAATCATGTACAACGTAATCAAGCATAAAGAAAAAGCTTCCATGTACAGTGCCAAATTTTTAAAGAGTTACAGAGAATAAAGTTCAGAACCCTATCCCAAGTTATATGGGTAATTCAGATAAGATCGATTCTCAATATGATAAGGTTCTATTAGAGAGAAAATTAACCATTTAGTTGATGCTCCGTGTATATGGACCAAATAACACAATTTGATTTTCCAATCCAATCTACAGGATCGAAATGAGATTTTAAGTACAAAATCAGATAAAATATTCCAAATTGATCAATCACACAATATGTTATGAGAAATTAACACAATAAATTGATTCTAAATCTAAACTAGTTATAGACCTAGTTCCAGAGGTGGTGTGCCCTTGCCACACCTGGAGCTAGGTGAATTAACTCGGTGAAAATGAAATTTAAAATGAAATCATAAATACTCACAGTAAGATAATGTTGGAACTTGAATTAGATGACAAGCTTAAGTGTTTGCATATATGGTCTCGAATAACATCAATCTTCACAATTAACAAGTCTGGAGTAGGATCATTATTCAGAAGCCTTCTTATTTCCATTCGTCTTTTAAAGGGTTCCACCATTGTAACAATTTGGAGAAGCAGTTAGAACAAATCATTAAGTAAAGTAAAAGAATGGATCAAGGCTACATACAGTAGAAAATTAGGTTGAATTTAAGCCAAAATATATTCTTCTAGGCCATGCAGCCAACTGGCCTAACTGTCGCTGACCCACGTGACTGACCCGTTCATACCAGAGCCATTCATAATCGAAACCGTTCAGTGATTCAATACTTAACCTTGCACTGGAGTATTCCCCTGACCATAACTCCTTCACGAAGATGAATTTTTCCAAACGGTTTTGGAGTTACCTGAATGAGCGCGCTCTCAACAAAACCCGTGTGTCATAATTTCGAGATTCCTTACCATTTGATCATAAAATTCATATTTTCACCTACAACAATTTCGTACTCAACTTTGCAGTACCTAGTTAAAATTGACTTGTGGAGACTTCTAGAAATAGAATTCTTCGGCAAATGAACTTAGTGAAATCATCATTAGTAAATCATGACTAAATCATCTCTAATCATCAAAACAATGAACCACGAGTCATAGGATGTGATTTGGAAATAAATGATGGAATTATGACGTGAAATGAGTGTAAGGGTGTCGAAATTTAGGTTATGAATAATGGTACTATGCGATGGGAAAATGGATATATACGAGACTCAACAGTACTAATTATGTGACCATATTTGGCTCTAGTTTAACCTTTGCCTTGGTAGAGTCATAGTTCCAGCTTGATGGTCACTCACTATTGAGAGATTTAGATTTGTGGTGTTTATCGTTGGGTGGAAAATTTGAGGTCTACAACGAGTATATGACTTCCGAAATATAAGTGCTCCTATTATATGTTAAAATTCTTAGTGGTTTGTTTATTATTGTGTACACATGTTCTTTTTTTTTCAATCCTATGTGTTTATGCAAAATTGTATTATCATTTTGAGCATGGTAATTGATGCATCACATGCAAGTCTGCATAAGACATTTATAAAATACTTGAAATATGGGATAGGGGCATCATAATGGAGGATTTCGGTCTAGTATATTACATAGTAGTTAAAATTATGCTTATGGGAATTGGAGCCTATTAGGCTTTGTTAGTTATTGTATCAATTTTTTATGAAGAAAGTTACATAGTGTTGGGAATAAGATCATGGAGCAATAATTTCAAAATGAATTTTGAAATAAAATACAAAATAACACAATACAAGGGAAACACTAATATATGTGGTTCAACTTGTTTGGTCTACATCCATGAAGAAACAACTAAGCCTTCCTTTTATCCCATCCAACAAAATGAAGGGATACAACCTACAATATATCTGCTACAACTTCCTCTTCACTATCTCATAATCTTCCCTCTTAGCCATAACACTCTCTACATAAGTACATCACCAAATACAATGCCCTTCTAAAATAACGGTTTCCTTCAAGGGAAAACAAACGTTAACATAACTTCTATCATTATATTTTCAACCTAATGATGAATGGGCTAGATTGACAACAAATTTACAATATGTTACAACGTAGTTTTTCCAAAAGAATCCTCTTTAAGAGCACTACAACCCACCTCTGTGCAACCTCCTCCACATCAAGAACTAGAATTCAAAGGAAATTGAAACAATACCTTTCAATGAGGAACATAATAATGGTCCATGAAAAACACATAATAAATTTCATGCATGCATTGAACATGTAGTCAATGGTTGGTAGACTTGTCTATGGAGTTGATGATGACTATAAATTGATGGGAGATTCATCTTACAATGGATTCTGGTTGACATGTATGTAGTGAGTAGGTAGTAGTTTCGATTACCTAGTGCCTAGATAATCTATGCAGTTGATGATGGCTATAAATTGATGGGCAATAGATGCATGTACAGAGTTGGATACTAGATGGCCAATAGATCCACACATAGAGTTGAATAGTCAACAAATTACTTATAATCATTAACATATGGGACCAATCAAGTTTTGAATCAAAATGCATTATTAATAGCAAATTTGAAGAGGAAAAATTTAACATTTACACAGAAAATAGAAAACCATGTTTTCCAAAACTTCCCTACTCTCATAGTATATAGAAAATGCCAAATATACTACAATTGCCCTATAAAATTAAAAATTAAAAAATTATTATCTCAATTTGAAATGCATAGTTCACCCCACTCTTCTAAGACTAAGGGCATGCCCAAATTTGGGTTTTATGCTGGACTAAATATTTGTGAAAATACATAAACCTATGTTAAAAAAACACTTTGTATTGTATTATATTCACCTTTTTTTGTACATAATGTGATGATAGTTTTGCATATATTCATTGAGCCCAAAGGCTAATTCAACTTAGTATGAGGGGATATGTCTTTCTTTCCCCTTTAAAATAAAATTAAAAATTAAAAATTTATTTTAAATAGAAAAATAATGTGGACTATAATAAAAAAAATGAATAGAACTAAAAAAGTTTATTTGATCCTATATATACTCTATTTAAAATTCAAAAATATGATTTAAACAAATAAAAATAACATATTGTACTTTGAATTCTAATGAAGTTTGCTCCCTACTTATTTTAGATATGTACTTAGTTTGATCCCGCTAGACTCATTTCAGATATGTTTCAGATATGTACTTAAATACTTAAGATAACTCTATGACCGTAATAAATTATCTATTCTGATAATAAAGCT
The DNA here is from genome assembly GCA_034641835.2 of Pinus albicaulis. Lineage (NCBI taxonomy): Eukaryota > Viridiplantae > Streptophyta > Pinopsida > Pinales > Pinaceae > Pinus > Pinus albicaulis. The sequence goes on from CM076581.1 coordinate 902,232,582, forward strand.
CTGCTAAATGTAAATCACAATAATTTTTTTTCCAATGTCCCCATTTAAAATTTGAATCATCTTCCTTCATTGCCCCTATTAAAGTACAAGTTATAATTCTTGTACATCATTTTACCTTTTTCGGTGATATTTGGCAGTTAACACCATCAAAGCATATTGTTTGCTGTAAGAGCCTCTGGCCACAATAATGGCTTGGATGGAAATTTACCGACTTTAGCTTATAGGTAATGACAAACAACATGTCACTGCCAAAACAGGGTTGAATACAGATAAGGATACGCCAACTAAGAAACCTGGACAGTCATGCAGATGCGCCATTGTCCAACCAACACACCAACAAATGCATCAAGAAGTGACAAATATTACAGTGAAATAAGAGGGGAGGGTACATCCAGAAGTGACAGACAACCCTCAATTTTGACAAGAGACGTGAAAGGCGTATCGTCATTTCACTGCACTAAATTACAGCGCGAGTCCGACCGCACCACCTTCGTGCAACACTATTGCATATGGTATCCTATGGAGACCCGTCAGAGAATCTTCAGACCTACAATAATCTTCAGCTTCACTTTAGGTTAAAAACCATTTTCACAAACAAATTCCTCTTTAGGTTAAAAACCATTTTCACGAACAAATTTCTCCCGGGGTACTGTCAAATTTGTGATAGAAAAATAGGTTAAAAACCATTTTCACAGACAAATTCCTCTTTGGGTTAAAACCCATTTTCAGAAACAAAATTCTCCCCGGGTACTGTCAAATTTGTTATAGAAAAATAGGTTAAAAACAATTTTCACAAACAAAATTCTCTCCGCGTAGTGTCAAATTTGTGATAGAAAAATAGGGCGGGATGAGTGCACCTTATCCGCGCCAATAATTTCAACGTGCTTCCAAAACACAACGTGTCCACAGATGATATAGTCCTCTCATCTTTGAACATGCATCATAACACTCATGATATTTTCTGAGGAGGCTAGGCGAGGCGAACGATATGAATCCAAAAAGAATGGCTGGAAACGCTTTTAATTACGAGTCAAGGTACCCAAATCAAGGTGCCCAAATTATGGCTCCAACAACTCAGTTGCTGCGCTCTGCCGAGGCCTTAACAATGCCCGGAGTAATTACTCCATCTCCTCCATCTCCTCCATTATTGTCTTTATTTTTCCTTATTTCCGAATACCTTGAATTGTGTGATATTAATAACAATATTGCAGGTTCAGGTAATTGTTATGAATGCTAATATGCGCTGCCTAGAGTGCCGCGACAGAGTCTCCAAAGTGCTCTCCGAAATGGACGGTATGTTAATTGTTATGTGAATTGTTACTGAATTCTCGCCAATGGCCATGACACTATTTATTTTAGGTTAGAGTTAAGATTTATGGATCACAGAGTCTCCAAAGTGCTCTCCGAAATGGACGGTATGTTAATTGTTATGTGAATTGTTACTGAATATTTAGGTAGGTTAGGGTTAAGATTTTTGCTATTCATAATGTAATGAATGTTTTTTGGATTAATCACATCATTTTTTACTCTGAAATTTATCTTTAAGATTGATCACATTGAAATTATAATTGTTTATATTTAAAACCATAAATTTATTAGTTTATTTCAAAGATCAATTTGTTTGAAAAATAAATCACACTTTTGTGGTTAATTAGTTTGCCTAAAAAATAAATCAATAAATCATACTTGATAGCTAAATTATAATTGTCCATATTTAGAACTATAAATGTGGTTAATTAGTTTGTTCAAAAGATAAATCACTTTTCATAGTTCTTGATAGTTCAAAACTCAAACAATTATAATCTCAATATGATGAATCCTGAAAATAATTTTCAAATAAATTCTAATGACAAAGGCCATCTCTACTCTTCACTGTGTATTCAGTCATCCATTAATGAATAGCTGTATATTGAGTCCTCCATTAATGAATATGCTTTTTGCGAGTTGCTGCTCATTATCTTTTGTAATTCTGATTCTGAACGCTGATCTGTGTTGGTATGTGGTGTGATGAATAACTGTATATTGAGTCAAAATTCAAACAATTATAATCTCAATGTGATGAATATGAAAAATAATTTTCAAATAAATTCTAATGATAAAGGCCATCTCTAATCTTCACTGTGTTTTCAGTCCTCCATTAATGAATAGCAGTATATTGAGTCCTTTATTAATGAATATGCTTTTTGGGAGTTGCTGCTCATTATCTTTTGTAATTCTGATTCTGAACTCTGATCTGTGTTGGCATGTGGTGTGATGAATAACTGTATATTGAGTGAAAACTCAAACAATTATAATCTTAATGTGATGAATATGAAAAATAATTTTCAAATCAAGTCTAATGACAAAGGCCATCTCTACTCTTCACTGTGTATTCAGTCCTCCATTAATGAATAGCAGTATATTGGGTCCTCTATTAATGAATATGCTTTTTGTGAGTTGCTGCTCATTATCTTTTGTAATTCTGATTCTGAACTCTGATCTGTGTTGGCATGTGGTGTGATGAATAACTGTATATTGAGTCAAAACTCAAACAATTATAATCTTAATGTGATGAATATGAAAAATAATTTTCAAATCAAGTCTAATGACAAAGGCCATCTCTACTCTTCACTGTGTATTCAGTCCTCCATTAATGAATAGCAGTATATTGGGTCCTCTATTAATGAATATGCTTTTTGTGAGTTGCTGCTCATTATCTTTTGTAATTCTGATTCTGAACTCTGATCTGTGTTGGCATGTGGTGTGATGAATAACTGTATATTGAGTCAAAACTCAAACAATTATAATCTTAATGTGATGAATATGAAAAATAATTTTCAAATCAAGTCTAATGACAAAGGCCATCTGTGCTCTTCACTGTGTATTCAGTCCTCCATTAATGAATAGCTGTATATTGAGTCCTCCATTAATGAATATTCTTTTTGTGAGTTGCTGCTCATTATCTTTTGTAATTCTGATTCTGAACTCTGATCTGTGTTGGCATGGGGTGTGATGAATAACTGTATATTGAGTCAAAACAAAAACAATTATAATCTCAATGTGATGAATATGAAAAATAATTTTCAAATCAATTCTAATGAGAAAGGCCATCTCTACTCTTCACTGTGTGTTCAGTGCTCCAATAATAAATAGCTGTATATTGAGTCCTCCATTACTGAATATGCTTTTTGTCAGCTGTTGCTCATTATCTTTTGTAATTCTAATTCTGAACTCTGGTCTGTGTTGGCATGTGGTGTGATGAATAACTGTATATTGGGTCCTCCATTAATGAATATGCTTTTTGAGAGTTGCTGCTCATTATTCTTTGTAATTCTAATCCTGAACTCTGATTTGTGTTGGCATGTGGTATGATGGGCAGATTTGCTTAACTATGTGGTAGATGTGGCACAGAAGAAGGTAACGGTGAGAGGGCGGGTGAATCCCAAGAAGAGGAAGAAGCGAATTAGATTATTCGCCAATGATAAGAAGAGAAAAACCATGGATCAATTTGGGGGCGCGGGAAACTTGGGATATTCATGCAGTGATTCGTTACAGAGAAATGAGTACTGCAGTAACAGGTGGATGAAAGCACCCTGTAATTTTATTTCAGAGGTCTGTTGTTTTTGCTGTGCCTCTTATTAGAGTTTATTATTTGTAATTAATGAGAAAGCTTCTCAACCATCCACATAGAGTTTAGTAGATAGAGTTTGTCAGCGAGGGGAAAAATCACCATTTTGTAAAAAAATAAAAATTTAAATAATAAATTCATATTATTTAAATCGTATCGTGTAACAATCATGATATATCTAATTATATTTATGAAGATAATCTTAATCTTAATCTTGTGGGATTATCGAGTATAGCAGCATTAATCTTTCAGGATGATAAAGTATAATTTATTTGTATTCACATGTAAAGGGTTTCCATTTCACAATCATTTAATCCAGTATAATTTATTTGTGTTCACATGTAAAGGGTTTCTATTTTCACAATCATTTAATCTTTTTTAAAATTAGTGTATTTTTTTTTTAATTCATATAAAATGCCATATTTTATGAAGAAATAAATAGTGTAAATTTAACCTGCACTAAAATTCAGATGTCATATTTAGTGGAGAAATAGATTAATAAAAATATTATTAAAATAGTTTTTTTAATATTTTTATTGGAATAAAATTTGGTATATGTGTTTATTTTGAAATAAAATATTTAGAATTTTAATTTATTTATCAATAAATAAATGTATGAGAGCTATTTACATTAAAAATAATATAGAATCTAATATAAAAAAAATGTTATAGTGTTTGTACATGATTATAAACATTTTAAATATTGACTTGATTATTGATAAAAATTTGAAAGTAATAAAAATAACAAATTTTAATTTATTATATAATTTTGTTTTTATTAATAAAATTGAGAGAGAGAGAGAGAGAGAGAGAGAGAGAGATTTATTTTACTATATATATTAAAGATTCTATAACATATTTAAATTTAATTAGTAAGCACATAAAAATTTAATGCTTACAATAAACTTACCATATAATAATATTTTTAATTATGGATATTATTAATTTATAAATAGGCTTTGTTACAATAACATATATACCATGGTTTATCAATATCACATGTCCAAAAACCATAACTCATTTCATAACCAAAATATTTTATAAATTTTGTATTTTAATTTAATTTTATAATATATTTTTAATTAAATTTAAAAGAAAAAGGGTTAAAGTTACTTTTGAGATATATCAAACCATTTACCCTCACTACTATTAAAAATATTTGGCCCATATTAAATCAAAATTTTAACAAAATAAAAAATGAGAATACTTTTATATATAGAGATGTAAAATTTATATGATATAAATAATATTATTAAAAACCAAGATTGATCCATCTTAACTAAGGATCTACCAATAGATGAGAGGAACAAAACTTTCATTATTTTGGACTAAAAAGAGGTTTACATTTGGAGAGATCTGATCTTTCTAGACTTTTGGTAGATTATGAGATTTGATTTTTCTAATTTTGCCAATGCTAGTTCTCTCATGAAGTAAGTGTTTTGAGGTTTATCATGCATTAATGCCTATTAATATTTACTAGCCATTTAATTTATAAGGTTGACTAGTTATAAGTGAATTTAAATTTTTTTCTCTTTTCATCTAATTTTGTAATAGCTTTTAGACAGATTCCATGATTACATAAATGTTGTCATATAACCTTAAATAATGTTATATTTAAATAATAATAATATTAATAAAATAGTTAAGTTAAAAAAAATACAAATAAAGTTTAAAGTAAAAATGATTATATTTTTTAATATATAGACCTAGTTGCCCTATACCACATGAATGAATGCACTTAGTTAGGAAGGACTGCTAGAGACTTAGACGGGCAGAACCTTTGCCCCCCTTATAGTTATCCCTTTCCACACTAACTATTTACTCACGTGAAGACCGATGTCCTAGACCCCGTCATTAATGAATCTTAGGGAGGTACCACTATAGATAGGCAGACCGGGGATTGGGATTGAGATTGGATGGCATGAAACAACCCTTCCCTTAGAATAGAACCACCGGATTGGACTGGATGGGATCGCTTCGTTTAGCCCTTATGCCTAGACCCGGCACTTGAATGAATTCCATATGCCTTTATTACATGATAATAATAATAATAAAGATTTATTTTTTGATGATACATTTGTTATGAGAATAGAAGCCAAAATGCGTGCTTAGTTTAGTTTATGATAAGAAAAGTCATAAACACTTATTTATGTCAATATGTTATTAATGATTTTTCTTGATCATTATATTTAGAAAACTGAGAAAAAGCTGATTCATAGTTCATTGCATTCATATTATCCAGAGGATCTACAACCTAGTATGTAGGCAGTGTTCATAGTTCATTTAATAGTTAGTACCCAGATGATCTACAACATAGTATGTTAGGAGATGTTCTCAAGTGTCTATGAAGACAATAAGAATAAAAGTAGAAATCATTGTGTACATATGTCCATAGCTACTCTAAAAAACAAAATCACAAAAAATTATTTTAATATGAAGGAAATTTATGAAAGAGAGGATCAAATTTCTTAAGATGTAATTTTGTTTATCTTTTAATATGAAGGAATTAATACATAACATAAAATTAATGATTAAAAAAACTACACCTTAATAAATTTGAAGTGCTTGATGGATTTGGGTTTAAAATGGATATGATAATAATGTGTCTATATGTCAAATATCCCTCTCTTTCATAAATATAGAGGTACTTTTAATTTTATTTTTAAGTATTATCTTTTTAAAGCTAACATAAAAGGACTAAGTGTTACCTATATGACAGATCTCTACCATAATGAATTGTAGAAGTTCCTTTAGTGCAAAGAGATAGTGGGTATACATCACATATTTATAGATTTAAAGCCCAAATATCCTACAATAAATATTTTCATTACATAAAACTAAGCCAATGATACATAAGGTTGTGCAAAAGTTAATCATGGTTTGTCATGATGGGTTAGTGGTAATGCAAACATGGAAAAACAAAAATATATTAACTGGAAATATTATTCAATGTACTTTACAATGGATTTGAATATCATGTAAAAAGATACTTTACAGTGGATTTGAATATCGTGTAAAAATATTACTTTACATAATTTCATATTTTCTAATACTGGTATGTTATTTTCATGCAAAATATATGCATATATTTTAGTTAATGCAATTGTTGAGTACCTTAATTATGGAATTTACTTTAAAAAATTGTAGAAAACACATTTTCCTAGCTATCTTCTAGTGTCACCTTTCTCCCTTCCATACCCATCCATGTTTTTCATCTTCTCACTTTCTCCTCATTATCCTCTCTTTCAACCCTACCCCCCTTGTGCTCACCTCTCTTTGTCTCACATATCCCCCTTCTTCTTACCTCTCCCATATTTTCCACTCATGCTCATCCACCTTCTCTTTTCATTCACCTCCTCTCCCAACCCCTTAAACATATCCACTCCTTCTACCCCTCATCTACACCTTCCCCTAACACACAACATTTTCCCTACTGATCCTTTTCCTTACCCTTACCTTCTCACCTCCCCTCTAGTTTCCACTTCATAGAAACGGAATACCAAACCTATGGTTGGGAGGAACATCCCTTGTATGTAACTAGTTGGAAAAAATTCCCACATCATATGTGTTATGATTAATTTCTTATTTAAAAACTTAATGCCATGTATAATTCTTGTGTTTTAATGTTATTCTTTTACTCTATATTTGGTGAATTCATGAATGATGTATAAGCTTAAATAATTTGAATCTATGAGTTAACATTTTTAGTTAGTTGCAAAAGCATTTCTTTTATGTTTCATGCATGCATTTCTTTTAGTGGAAATAAAATTTTTTCACTTTTTTTGGTAATGGATACTTGAAATTTGGTGTTAGATTATAAGTTTTTGGTAATGGGATTAATGTCAGATATGAGGAAATTATAGAATGATCAACCCCTTATCATCTCTTCAACATTTTACTTGTTCACCCCACCCCTCATTCCCAACTCCCCTAGTCTAACCTATCTCCTACTCTTGTCCCATCTATTTCATGTTGACACCTATCTCCCTTCCCTACCCATACACCCTTTTCCTCTCTTATAGCACAAAAACATGCCCACCTCTCCTTGTTTCACCTATCTCCCACTCTCCATGCTCTTCACCCATTTTCCATCCATACCCATTAACCTTTGTCTCCACGATTCTCATCTCCCAATGCATTTAACACTTCCATCCCCCCTACCCCTCATCTCCACTCTCCCTTATTCCAATATATTTAACCTTTCTCTCTAACTCACTATTTCCTCCCATCTCCTCTAGTATATCATATATCCAACCTCCCCCTCCCCCTTGGCCCCTTCCTCCTATTTTTCATGCACACTACTCCCCTCTCCTAGCCATCTACCCTTGACATTTTCTCACCTCATCCTCATTTTCCCCTCCTACCACAACCATTCATGCCCACCTCTCCTAGTGTCACCTATATCCCTTTTTTCTCCCCCTTCATCCTTTACCTCATATTTCAATGCACATTCCTTATATTACAACCTCCAATCCAGAATCTTTGATGGGTTTTACCTCTATTCTTTCTTTACAACCATTCCCCATATCTTATCAATCATTGCATCACCTCTTCTCACCTCCTTATCCCACCACATCCCCCCTTCCCCTATTTCCCCCCTTCACCTCCTTCCTCATCACTTTTCTAGGCCCTGCCCATTTTCTCATCCATCCTATATTCTATCTAGACTTCAACTTGTATCACGACCTCCCCATTTTCAAGCCTTCACCTTCTATCACCACCTCCCCATTCCCCCCTCTCATCCATACCCTCATGCCAATATCCCCTAGTCTAACCTATGTCCTTCTCTTTTATGTGTCTCTCTCACTTGGGCCTCCTCCTTGACTCACCCTCCTTTCATTCATACCAACCATTGCACCTTCCCTAACCCTGCACCTTTCATATCTTCCCACCTCTTCCCCCTTTTATTTGTCACACCACCCCCTCATGCCCCACCATCTAATCAACATATTATCCCCTCTAACTCTTTATGCTAGTATCTACATACACCCTATTCCCATCAATTATTCGGCCCATATCTTCTCTTAACAACTAGCTCCCTTTGTGTCTAGGCATATATAACCATAAATAGTGATTTAAAGCATTATACATTACCTCTGGAGAGTATATTTGACTCCTATGAAATATGGTAGTCCCCTCACAAAGTTTTTATTATTAGGTACGGACCTCAAGGCCCTAATAAGGTTGGGTGGGAACTTCAGACTTAGTTGAATTAAATCTCTCTCTCTAAACCCATAAAATTTGTAACACCCACTACACTTTACCCCATTGAAATTATAATTGTAATTAATTATGTTATTGATCCTTGTAAGAAGAACTAAATGGGAAAATTAATCAAAATAATTGTAATTATAATTTAAACACTAGATAATGAAGCAATGAAGCCTTGATATGATATAGACCATGAGAATTCATGAGGAGGATGGTAGCCAAAAAAATGAGGATAAAAAAGTTTCCTATCCTTCTTGAAATTAATTTTCTAACCCATGATGTTTTAGTTGGACTACCCAACTTCCAATGAAGTTATGAAAAATATAGGGAAGGAGGTATCATGATACCCTAAGCATGGGTTCTGTACCATGTAGTAGGCCTTGTTTGAATCCATAATCTAAGGAGGGACCTTGGAGCTCTCATGCAAATAAAATTCTCATGAAAAAAGAAGGGAGCCTAGAAATTCAAGATAAATTTTGTGTGAACTCTGAACCATCACGTGATATAGAGTGATAACAACTTGTGAACCCATGAATAATTGTTTAACGTTCTAATATTAGACCACAAGACTTGTGGAAGAGTGATATGAACAAAGGGAGAAAAAAAAATCACTTAGGTCATGACAAGCCAATGAGGGAGTCCATGTTTAATATGTGTTAGATGTGGAAACAATGGAGGAATCCATAAAATTTAGTCAATTAGACCAAGAGTAAATTAATTGTTTGGTTGTATTATGCATTTGAAGCACTAAAGAGAAAGAGACTCATCAAGGGATTGTAGGAAGCTGGGAAGGGGTTTTCTTATGCTACACATTCTTTCAATGAAAATATTTTTTTTTGTGGTGATCCCAGGTTCATTTCTTGAGAGGTAGCATTCATGTTTCCTCCAAATTATGAAGTAGAGTGGTCTTTATCCTTACACTACTAATAGCTTGGGAGATGTTGCTTGTTATGTAGAACAATTGAGAAAACACCCATAGAAACTAGGAATAACTATGGGCTTGGTGTGATATGGAAACAACTAATGAGTTAATTTCATGAAGGAGAATGGACTTCATGGATCAACCCTATAATATTGAGTAGTGCATCCTTCATGGCTTCTTTTTATGGCTTGGGGTGGTTGACTACAAGAAATCTTGCAGTGCAATAGAGCGTATAGTTGGGTGGAATGTGGATAACCTTTCATTAGTTGAAAAAAACATGGGATATTAATCATATAAGTACCCTCTTGGAATTCATATTTGTAATGTGAACCATGTTAATAATAAATAATTGATCATTTCTAAAAATATATTTTTTGTATGTGCTTGTTTGCGTAGTAGGAGGTATGGTCTATATAATGTATATTTATGATGTGAAGTAGTAGATTAGGCTAAAATGAATGTATAATACTAATATGCCCCATAATCAATATTTAACATACTTATGCTTCATACCTTTTATCTTATGGATAGGATGAAAATGACACATTAAGCATGTGATTGAAGGACATCTAGTCCTAGCCATGGCTAGTGTCTGTGGTCTGACATTAGTTAGATTGGATAATATCTAGGTGAGATGGAGTAATTATAGGGGCTTGAAAATCATGTGGAAGTCACTTGCATGAACATAAGAGATTATTTCTAAAGGATAGAAGGAGTCTTCTAAAAAATATAATGGAAAATATCAAATAGTTCTGTAACGGAATCTAGAGTTTTTACAGACTACCTGAAGATTTAAAACAACCATAATGTGCATTGGTTTGGGATACTAATTAGTTACGAAGTCCTTGATATGGGAGAGAGGAAATTTTGGATTTATTCTTATGTTTTGACAAATATAAATCTAGGGATAGAATACTTTGCAAAACATTCTATGAGAATTTTGGGTTTCGAGGCCTCAACCTTAGCACCTTGTCACATTACTCAAATGGGGGATTACTTGAATATTTTTCCATGGGAGGTTTTAACACTTTGTGTAGTTGTATCTGGTCTACACAATAATCGAAAGATAACTCTCTATTACCTAACACCACTAGAGGGTCAACAAACCCTTTAAATTTATGATTAATGCATCGAAAGAATGGAAGAAATGATGTTTGGTGAAACTCTCGAATGGCATAAATTCAGTGTAAAGGAATTCGCTTAAAGGAAAATTATTGATTATCATGCATGTCAACATATAACACTGGAGTATCAGAGCACCCACACTTCTAAAGAATGATGTCACAATGATGTTAAAAATGATGACATGGTAGTCACAAGTGGAGGACACAAATCACTGGGATTTCTAGTTTTGGCCATAATAGCTAGGAAAACATGAGTGACATGTGGAACACATAAAAAATGCCACATGATATGGAAGACATCATAATTTTCCACATGACATGGAACACGTCAACATTTTCCATGTGTCAAGTGGTGATCGGATGTTGAACAATGAGGTGGCACGTTGAGTTGTATATTAGTAAATTGTCATATTAGGGGTTATACCCATATCAATATATTGGAATATCATGGGTTTACACCCATATTAGTATTGAAATATATGTGTTTCAAAATTTTCAGGTTATTGGAGTACCAGAACCCTAGGGATTTGGACAAGGAACATATTATGCAAAAAAATAATATGGTAGGGATCTAATATGATAGGAAATATGAGGAAATGGAACAATGTGGTAGATACACATGTCCAAAGGATGTCATTTATCATCCGCATGGCTTGTACAAATTTTAATGTGGCCCTTAAGGGGTAAATACTCAATGGGCACAAATTTTTACCCATATCTCAAAATGAGATGAAATTTATATCAATGGAAATCTCTCGACATGCAAAAGATGATGGAAGTATCATAAATATTATTTTAGGTGATGGAGGAAAGAGTAAATTTTTAGAACCTAATCTTCATAATAAAAATTGAAGGTTGGGGCTAATTATGACTTATAGCCCCATTATGACATTAGGTGATTTGGTTTGTTATAAATTGGTACCAAAGATATGGTTCAAACACTAGACTTGAACAGGCTAGAGATACACCACATAAATGAAATTTGATCTCTAATACAACTGGTGTCAGAGCTATGGTTCAAATACTAGGCCCAGATCGCCAAAGATAATACTCTACTATAGAGTGGTATCAATGTGACTTATAGAGGCATTTGTCTACTACATAGTGATATCTACTACTACTCCACTACAAAGTGGTCAAAGAAAAAATTCAACACTAGACTTGGATGGGCCAAGAAGATAGAATAAAATGGAAGAGTTTCAAGAGTAATAGAGTAGAGGTTTTAGAGCAAGGAGTGAAATAGTAAGGATGCACAACATTGAACTAGGATAATTGCCTACAACATAATGGTTGTATAGAAAAAAATGTGTGATATGTACATAATGTATTTGGTCTAAGAGTAACAAATATCTATTAAGAGTTTGAGGTAGGATTGTTGAATATGCAATGAAAGAAGAGAATAATTAGAATACTAATTTCCAAGGTTGTTAAATAGGACATAGTCAAGATAATTCCTAGACATCCCTTGAAAAACTCAATACATGATAACTATAGAAGGATATGGATAAGATATACAACCACAATTATGAGGGGGGATCTCTCAAATTATATATTTATATTTTCATGCTTTATAAAATTATGAAATAGTTGTAATATGATGATAAATAAAATCATAGGCATGATTAGATGGCACAATATTGAATTTGTAGATTATATATGCATTGATAACCATGAGGTTAGTGAGATGTTAAAAGCATACATATATGCCATGGTGAATGTAAATAATTGTTGAACATACATGTAGTATGCTTGTCGATTCAAGAAGTCTATTTCCATAAGATGATTATGATGAATAAACATGAACTAATAAACATGTAACCATAAATAGGTTGATGGTATGGATAGAAAAGTTGATGATGATTCTACATAGATTCTTGTGGGGAAAAGGCTAGCTATAATTGAGTGTTAATCAAGAGGTTGGTGAAGAGGAGTGTAAGAAACCTACCAAAGACACCAATTGATTAGGTAGCATCCAATAACTACTAACATCCAAGAAAATATGTTTTGGTATGCTCAAAATATTGAGAGGAAATCAAGTAATAATTTCCTTGGTAAATAAATAAATAATAGTAACAATGATATGAATGCATGTATGGAAAGTAAATCAAGAGTTGGAATTAGCAATGCTTAGTGCAGTGTTAATGGTCACTTGATCATTTCATGTTACTTGGAAAAAATTAGTCCTTTCTAGATACTATTAAATGAAAGGGGACAACATGTTTTACCTATGAGACATATCATTAAATGGTTGTAGGTTCTCATAATGTAGGTTTTTTTCACATTTCATGAATGTGCGTGAATAATGAGAAAGGTGTAAGTAATGCACAGGCATGTTGAAGCGTGTGATTGAGTTATTGTTTGAATGCATAATATAAATGTGTGTTTATAATTATGCATCTAAAATGGATTTCTAAGTATCTCAAATGATTAGAGTTGGTACTAATTCATGAAACTTAGATTATATCATGGCTACTAGACACTAGAATTAAGGAAGGGTGCATGTTGATATGGTCACGTGTGAATGGAATATTAGAAATCTATGACTAAGGAAAAAATGATACAAAAGTTGAACATAATAGAAAAAATGATGGGTTGAATCCAAGAGGAGATGTAAAGCATGTTTGAAAGTAATTGATCAAGGGAAATAGTGTAAAATGTTATGAATTTGAGCTATGAAATGAAAGTAAAAAGGGATAACTCTTTACTTTCTCCCTATTGATATTTTATTAAAAAACTATTGGAATGTAAAATTATAAAGGCCTATGAATACATATACAATTGATATCAAAAGGGTAATGGTCTTGGTATACCCATCATTGAAACAACTTCTATGCATAAGAGTGTAAGTGGGAGCGACCCGTAGGATGTTATAAGAACAAATGTAGTTGTTATTCTTTTCTTCTGAAAGATATTGAATGGAGTAGTACCTTTAGCTTGAGAATTTTGATTTGTCACTAATATATGATAAACCATTTATGAATTATTATACATGTCAATAAGTTAAACCGGTTGATAATTAGAAGTGCTAAAGCACATGTGTGGAATTAAATTGAGTAATAGTTTGTGTATGAATGAATTTTTGCATCAAGAAATATGTAGACTATTCTTTGGATTTGACACTAAAGTACTTGACCTATTTGAAGTTGGATATGAGGCCAATAAGTACCTTCATCAATTTAAAGAATCATAAGGACAATGAAAATTCTATGTAAGGCTATATAAGGAGCTAGATGGACACCCTTGAGAAAATCGTCAACTAAACATGCATAATAATGGTATCAATAAAAGTATGGAAATCAACCTTGTTGAAACAGTAGGTAATTTCAAGGAATGGGTAATCATTCCTTTAGGATTAATTTGTACCTTGAATTATATGGATAAATTCATATGGGTTATGAATGGTGAATAAGGGTATAGTTAAGGCATAGAGCTACCAATTCAAATAATATTTGGAAAAAAAATAAAATCTTAGAAATCGGTATGATCTATCTTAATGGAAAATAATCATATAGGTGAGTAGCAGACATACAAGTAAAAGAAAAGAATAGTGGATTACGAAATTAAGAATGTGAGCTTATGAAACTATGAATCCCATCAGGAAATCTAATCCATCCATGAGGCTATCAATGTTACTAGGGAGGTCACTGATGAAGCATTCAACATAATCGGGTGCCTAAAGGAAATTATGAAATGTTCGTATGATTAGGGAAAATAAAGCATTGGAAGAAGGGAAACACTAAGGGATTCATAGCTTAGTGAAGGGATCCATTTTTCATTGTTTCCACTATGAGTGGTCATGATTTCTTGTGTTAATAGGCCCCGAATCAATACTTGAAGTGCATAATCTTGAATCCTATATGTAAAGTAGAGAGTGATAATGAGGTTCTTAACCTTTAAATAATCTAAAATTGTTGGCATTATGACTAATGTGTTGTCCTTAATGGAAACCCACTTGTAGTAGGATAAGTATGTGTTGACATGATGGTAATAGGATGAGTACACATGCCAGTTCATATGTGACAGGGAAATAAATACCAGTCAGTGACAAAGGCATGATGAACATAAATTTTGAGGAATTATACGAGGTATTTGTGAAGCAAAGACATGTACATACGCTGGTATGATGAATATAAGTCACATATAAATAGGTCATGTGAAGCAAAACCATGTACATACGCAGGTGTGATGAAGATAAGTCGTGTATACCTAGGTTGGGTGAAACAAATTCATGTACACATGCAGGTATGAAGAGGAAAAGGATCAGGTAGTTTGGTTTAATAAATACCAAAGATCCTTACCATGGTATTAACCCATAGTAATGAGCATTTCAATGGATATTTGATCCCGTCAAAGAATACCATCGACATTAGTGTGGTTTTGACCCATGGTATTGGCTAAGGCCTAAGCTATATAAGGATATGAAGATCCAAGTGTTTGAGTGTGCATGGGTGAGGGTGATTGATGAATACTTTGATCTGAAGTATGATTGCATGGTATAGGATATTGATCCATGGTTGATCTGAAATAAGTATGCACCCGATAATACAATGATGAATCAGGATCATTAGAGCTGAAATGACTATGTATGGTATGATCTACTTATGGGTTGTTTAGATCTGAGGTATGATGCATGTTTATTAATGTGTATGTTGTGATTTGGGTATGTTTGTATTTCTGAAGTGCAACACAACTATGAGTTGGTAACTACATATCTATACGTGGGTTTGTCTCTGGTAAGGCGCGTACACATGCAGATACTCTTATAAGTAGTAATGTATCGATTTTGTAGTATGGGTAGATCTATAAGTGGGTTTCATTCCTGAAAATCACGTATACATGCGGAAACGCTTTATGAAAGGCATGTATGAAAGCTGGGGTTTCTTTTGAAGAATATGTCTGATCAGTCTAATAAGTATTGTTATGTTTCTGTTATCTATTAATGAAGTCTTCATGTTGATTTGGGTTTGATATTGATGTCTTGAGTATTGATGATGTTACTAATTGTATGTGATTGAATATCACTATTTGGTTGTTTGATTCAGTGATTCAGTGACTGGTTGAATGATTTGGTACAGTGATCAGTTTCAGTTTTCATATATGGTATTGGGCTAAAATGATGGTAGTGGGTCTAGTCTGAAAATTTGATGAAAAGTATCCTACAGGTTGTAATGTGTTGAATAAGATGGATCTAGCGTGAAAATTTATGAAACTTGGTCCATGATGGTGTTGAGGGTTGGAGCCTTCAGTGGGGAAGTCGAAGCTTCCTACCAGTAGTAGATGGTAATCTGATCAAGGGGTTCTAACTCCCTTCCAATGGGTGCTGGTAAACGATATTAGGGGGTTAGAGCTCCTTTCCAGTGGGTGTTGGTGAAAGAGATCAGGGGGTTGGAGCTCCCTTCTAGTGGGTGTTGGAGAACGAGTGAAGGTTGTAGCCTTAAGTAAGTGGATGCCTACGTGTTGGTATGATTCTACGTCAGAACAAGATTATAATAAGTTTTCATAATAATAAAATTGAAGACAAAGATGACAACAATAGTTATTTTCTCCCACATTGGGTTTCCACCTTAAATCCTGGTGTTCATGTGTGTTAATTATGTGTTATTCTTTATTCTGTTCTTACTGCACATTTTGTATTACTTATCAAATGTCATATGAATCAATGATGCACTCTTTTAAGTTAAACATCTGAAGATTTAACTAAAATATAAGTTCACTGGATATACACTTGTTGTCTGCATAACAATCATGTACATATGCAGGCTTACTTCAGTAAAGTCACATACAAAAATCAGAGTAATAAAAGAAAAAGTTAAGCGAGTTTTAAAATATTCATTCCCTTAGTATTTTTCCCAACAATTGGCACGAAAATTCTGAGTTCCATTAGTTTTCTAAAATGGATACAACATGATATGTAATGGATTTTGTAGTGCATTGAATGGAGTTGAGCATGATTAAATGATTGACCATGTGATGGTTTTTAAGTATGAGGGGTTTCCGTGGTGCATTATATTAGATATCATTTTTGGGATTCAACTACATTAAGTCATTCATCTATGACCATTTCCAGGAGAGGTAGTCGTAATTGAATCATTTCTAATGATTTTTTAATTGTCCACTTAGTACTCATTGCATCGGGTGATGCTCACAGGGGTGAAGAAGTAGGATTGAAATTATTGTAAATGATATATTAAAAATATTTATTAAATATTGTAAATGATATATTAAAATGATGTTATCCAAAACAAACTATCGTTGTGGATGTGTGTGAAAATATAGATAATAGGTAGAATGCATGCAATATGGCATGAGTTGTAAGCCACTGATGAAATATGGGAATATTGTCACCTAAAAAGCGTGAAACATTAGTATAAGAGTCTCCTCATTGTGAGGCTTTGATTCTATATGAAGTAAGTTTGGAAAGTAATTTTTTCGATTAATTTTTTTTATGATAAATCTCATGGGAACCATATGCATGTGATACGAGTGAGCTTATGTATCTATATAGGGAGCATAGATGATGGTTGTAAATTAGAGTGGCATACGGGAATAATTAGAATTATTCCATACAATGCCTCCTTTTAGTGATATGATGAATTCCTTAGTTGGAATAGTTCAGGGATGAGAAGAAGAGAGCCTAAGAACAAGGGCACTAAATTGATATTCGATCTTAGAGCAAGAGGAACTTGTTCGGGTATATCATTCATGGTATGGGATTTCCCAGAAATCACAAAGGGATAAATATGGTATAATCCCTTGGATATAATACTATAATATTCTCTTCAATACTCCTATGTAGGAAAACCTAGATTAGGTAGATCACCCAAGGAAGGGGATTTCTTGGACATTGAAATAGTGAGAAGGGGATACTTGTCACATAGTCACTAGGTTTGGGGTGTGAATGGGTATGTATAATTACAATTAGTGAGCTAAAATTGTTACCTATTGAAGCTTGATGAAGATAAGGATAACCATATAGGTAAGTATCATGGTTAAGTAAATGTTTTATCCCTATTTTTTAAATTCAAGAAAATTCTTATAGTTATAAAAAAAAATGAATACACCTGTTCACTAATAGTTATTGTAGAAATGCCATAAGTCCAAAAAGTGACCAATCCATGAATAAAATACCATTTTTGAAGCACTGAAAGGAAAAATAACTTGGAGAATGATGTCGAGATTAAGAAACAAAGATGTTGGTGCAATTGAAAGGTAGCAATCCATAGATTGTTGCAATGGACAAAAAAGCACTTGAAATAGTGAATGTTACAGAAGATGACATTTGAAAGGGTGTGAACATTAAGGAATTTTTTTTACCAAGACCATCCCCAATAGATGAATCTATTTGTAGGTTTTAACCCTGTACAGAAATTATCTGCAAATGAATCTTAAAAACATAAAATAAACTATAGCGAGAGCATAAAACATAAAACAGATATACACAAAGATTTTCCCCTGGATCCCAAATCGGGACGACCAGCTTGATTTTTCATTATGTTCCTTTTAGTGTTGCAACACATATATATACATGTCGAATCATACATAAACCCCAATCTATTAACCCTGGATTAGAACATAATCGTAGTTCCCTTGACTGGATTTACAAAATACCAGGGGCTGAAAACCATCATGCCCCAAAACCATGTGCAAACCCATGCACAAAGCCATGGGTGGGTCCGCCCACTGGAAAATAAGAACCAAATTTTTTTCCCATGGCGCTACCCTGGACCCCAACAGGGGGGGCTGTCGCGCCTCCTGTGACCCCCCTGATGCACCTAGCACAACGTACAGGGGGAGCTATCGTCCCCCTTGTGACCCCCCTGCATGTGACTAGTCGTGGAAAGAATATAACACATACCCAACATTCTCCCACTTTTTTTTTTCTTTCCGCAGGGGGCCATAGGAGAGATAAGTCATTGGCCCAGCTTTGCAAAACCCATTTTTTCTCTACACCAAGATAACTTCTGAGTGCTCACAGACTTCATCAATGCATCTGCAACATTCTTCAAAGTGTCCACCTTTACCAGCAACACCCTTTTAGCCTCAAGCATATATCTCACAAAGTGATATTGAACATCAATGCGCTTTGTATTTGAATGATAAGCAGGGTTCTTAGCCAAGAAAATTGCACTTTAGCTATCACAGTCTATCCTTATAGCTTGTTGCACCAACCCCATACTTGAACACAACCTCTGCAACCAAACTGCTTCCTTGCTTGCATGAGTGGCTGCCATGTATTCTGCCTTTGCAGTGGAAAGAGCCACTACATACTATATTTTACTCATCCAACTGATTGCACCTCCAAATAGGCTAAACACATACCCACTTGTAGATATTCTTTGGTCCAAATCTCCAGCCCAGCCTGCATCAACAAAACCACAAATGTCCAACACTCTTTCCAATCCTAGTCTTCCCTGGGAGCACAAGCCATAATCACTAGTGCCACGCAAATATTTGAAAACCCGCTTCACTGTTGTCCAATACTCCTTCCCTGGGTTTGACATAAACCTGCTCAATACTCCCACTGCATGTGCAATGTCTATTCTAGTACATACCATTGCATACATCAGGCTACCCACTTCACTTACATATGGAACACGGGACATATCCTCCTCTTCTCCTTATGTCTTGTGACACTGTTTAGCAAATAGTTTTACACCTACAGGAATCAGAAAATTCAGTGGTTTACTATCCTGCATATTGAACCTCTGCAATATAGTCTCAACATAATTCCTCTGGTTTAACCAGAGCTTCCTCTTTGCCTGATCTCTCTTAATTTTCATGCCCAAAATATAGTTTGCAACACCATGATCCTTCATGTCAAATTTGGAGAACAGTTGGGTCTTAAAATCTTGGATAATTTCTTTGTAATTTCCAATCAACAACATATCATCCACATACAAGACCAAATAAATAACATGGTCACCAATTAATTTAAAATAAACACAGTGATCCTCCTTTCTTCTGGTGAAGCCAAGTCCCCGTATATAGGTATCAAATTTCTGATACCACATCCTTGGTGACTGTTTTAACCCATACAAAGACTTATTTAACCTGCATACCAGTTCTTTCTTACCCTTCACCATAAAGCCTTCAGGTTGCTTCATGTAGATCTCCTCTTCTAGATCCCCATGAAGAAATGTTGTCTGCACATCCATTTGTTCTACCTCAAAATCAAATGCAGCAGTAACATATAAAAGTAGTCTAATAGAAGTAACCTTGGAAACAGGAGAAAAAAATCACAAAAATCATTTCCCGACACCTAGGAATAACCTTTTGCTACTAATCGAGCTTTGTATTTCTCCACCTTACCTTCAACATTCATCTTCTTCTTAAACACCCATTTTCTCCCGATGGGCTTCCTTCCAGCTGGCAACTCCACCAGATCCCATGCCTCATTTTTATGCAAGGATTCCATTTCATCAACCATGGCCTCCTTCCAGAGTTTTCCATCCTCTAAATCTACTTCCTCCCTAACAGTTCTGGGATCATCATCAGTTATAGTTAAAACAAAATTTGAATAGAAAGAAGATGGACTATACCTTTCTAGTTGTCTTCTTTCCCGAACTGATCTTCTCACAGCTGGAGTTTGTGGCTCTTCCTCTTCTGAGTCTTATTCTGAGGTAGACCTTGTTCAGTGCGAGATCTGCTGGATCGATTCTTGCGGTGAAGGAAAATGGTGAGCAGTGGAATGATAGAGATTGAGAAATTTAATGGTCAGAGTTTTGAGTTGTGGAAGCTCAAGGTGGAGGATCTGCTGGTGGATAAGGATTAGTGGATCATGGTAGATCCGGGTACTAAACCAACGAAAATGTCAAATGAAGACTGGAAGAAGCTGGATTAGAAGGAAAAGAGCACAATACGGTTGTGTGCCGTAGATTCAGTATTGTTGAATGTATCTAGGGAAGCTACAACAAAGAATTTGTGGGACAAACCTGGGATTTTGTACCAATCTAAGTCTGTGGTGAATAAATTGTTCCAACAGAAAAAGCTATATAACCTGAGGAAGAAGGATGGAGACTCGGTGACAGAGCATCTGAACACCTTCAATACTGTGGTAAGTCAGTTGTCATTTGTTGATATTAAAATATCAGATGAAGATAAGTGCATCAGTTTGTTGTGTTCTCTACTAGACTCGTGGGACAGTCTGGTTATTGCAATACGTAGCAATACAACTACCTTGAATTTTGATGACATTGTCTGAGCCTTGCTGTCGAAGGAAATGAGACGGAGAAATATGGAGGGTCATAATGAAGATGCCTTATCTGTACGAGGAAGGTCCCAGAACAGAAACAAGAATAAGGGTTCGAGTGGGAGATCTAAATCTAGAGGGAGATCTAAATCACCTGGAAAGTTTGTAAATGTGTGCTGGAAATGCAGAAAGGAAGGGCACTACAAATCATCATGCCCCAAAACCATGTGCAAACCCATGCACAAAACCATGGGCGGGTCTGCCCACCAGAAAATAAGGACCAAAAAAATTTTCCTGGGACCCCAACAGGGGGGGGGGGGGGGGCTATCGCCCCACCTATTACCCCCCCACGCGTGACTAGTTGTGGAAAGAATATAACACATACCCAACACCATTGATGCTTTTATATAGAATATGTATTGATTATATATGAAAATAAATGCAGAAAAACACCCACTCGTCTCCCATCATATTGGAATGAAAGATCAATTCATCCAATGAGATGTAAGGAAATAAAATTACCAAAAATAAATTCCAATCAAGTATAAACAAATTTTTAGAGAGCATGACCATGTGTAGAGCTTGGTTTGATCCTGTACTAGTCAAGCAACGAGATGAGGGGAGGTACATTCCTTGAGGTTGCAGAGTTGGTAAACTACAACCATGTATTTTTTAGAAAGTTTTAGGGGTTGTAAATTGTCTACTCAAGCCAAAATCCTGATATTTAAAATCATCCATAATCCTAATACACATATATAATAATGTGAGAGTGAATTGAAAGAATAAGGTGCAGAGATAAAGATGTCTAGCCTCATATATTCCCAAATACCCTCAATGAGATACCATATAAATAGTATAAATTTGAGGAGGCACGAGGTGACATGTTCACATAGAAGTTATCAAAGAAAATTTTATCCCAGATTTTAACCTTATACTATGCCAAAAAAAAGAAAACATGGAAGTAGTGTAAGAAACAAATATTTTCTAGAAAGGCGAGAACCTTGAGAAAGAGAAAAAAAGAGGCAAGTCTTCATGAGAACATGATAGTTCATCGAATCCTTATGGAAACAATTATTTATCTGTAAGTTATATTTAGATTAGAAAAGGATCACCTAGAGGCGTATAAACAAATCAAAATACTCTTATGCATAAATAGCAATGAAAATGACAAGTTAGAAAAACATGACTTCCCTTTGGCTTGCAACAAAGACGTTGTTGAATGGAAAATATATTTAGATGATTAAAAAAACTCAAATGGATGTATTTAATATTTTTACAAATTAACAACCCAATAAGGATTGAATATGTGACTACAAAAATAGACAACAAAAATAGTCAACCTTCTTTGAAAATATTAATATATTTTTGCACAAGATTATAAAGAATTGAAATTTCTTGTTAAATAAATCTCGGAGAAGACGGTTGAGTTCATTGTAGAAATTAAAAATATTAAGAAATTTCCATACAATTTAGTGCATAAAAATAAACCTATTGTGCAAAAAAAAATCCAAGGAATCCTTGCAACAAGTATAATATATCCCATCGACAAAATAGAAACGGAAAGAACAATTGCCATTCAAGTAAAGAAACAAAAACCCAAAAACATTAATAATTTGTGTGGACTTCAAATGTTTGAATAATATAACAATCATTGATCAATTCCTAACATCGTTTTTCATCGAAATAATTAATGAATTCATAGGACATTATTGTTATTCCTTCACGAATTGATTTTTGGGTTATTATCAAGTTCCCATAGATATTTAATATTAAGAAAAAATGACACTTGCATATGAATTTGGGTCATTTTCATATAGAGTGTTGTTATTCATTTTAAATAATTCACTAGAAACTTTCTCTAGAATTGTTGTGAAAGCATTATATTTTTCGTTGTGACAAACACCCTCTAAAATTTTTCCTATGCTTGAATTTAGGAGCTTACTTGTGATCTTATGATCTGTGATTTCAAGTTATTAGTTTTCACTTCATGGTTGCTTTATGTTTTCCAAGTGTTTAATCCTCCTTCTAATATTTTAGTTATCGAAACCATTTTCTTACACATGCTTGGCTTTTGATGCATTTGCAAGTGCCCCTCTTTCTCGCAAGCTCGAGGGTCATGCTTGTGACGAACCTTTAAGGCCCATCACCAATGTCACATATGGTTATGCTCCTTAAAAAATCATTGTTGTAAGTGCATATAGTGACAATCCTCTAATATTTGTCACCAAAGCCATTTTCAGTGACACTTTTGCTAAGGGTTGTTAAAGTCCCGTCACTAATTCTCTCTTTGGTGAAACTTCTAGTGACGATATTTTATTAACCCTCACCAATGTTATTTTTGGTTACTTTTGGTGATGGTCGAAAATTTTTGGTCATCATTCATCATTCCAACGATTTTTTGATAACCCTATGTGTATGTTAGTATATTTTTTGTCAAAAGCTAACGAATTAAGAGAATTGTTGTGGAGTATTTTTCATTATGTGTCCAAGGTCATATCGTGGTTAGATTTAGTCAAATTTTAAAGAAGCAATCAATGTGTATAATTTCCCTCAAGTAATGAGAATATAGTTTTCCTATGAATCAATACATGATTCATCTATATTTGGTTTATTATCTAACAAATTCCCTTTAGATAAAGTTCCACTAGTGTGTGTAGAAACTATATTATTTAATACATGATCAAGCTTTGTCGATTCTATTAATGAGAGAGCTCTAGCACTCCTCAACACTCTTGGAACATCTTAACATGCTTTTGCACACACTAACATTCCTTTGCCACCTCGTATGTCTTAGAACATCTTTGTACCTAGAACATCTTAGCATGACTAGGACACCCAAGCACATGTTGGCAGGCCCTAACATAGCATAATACTCGCCTAGCATGTTTTGGCATGCCTTTTAGTCCCTAGCATGCCCTAGAACACTTTGGCCTGCATTAACATACATGAGCACTTGGCACACATTCGAACTTGGCATGTATTGGAACCTATTATTAGTGTGCCTAGTATGCCACTTTTGAAAAAGATAAAGTCTTTAATTTTTAACCCTCTTATGTGTTCATTTCCTTTCATTTTAGCTTGGTTATTCTTTTTGTTGCCTTGATAATATTTGAAACATATTGGCCCTACTTTGGAACCCTACACATCCTAGCATGCCTTAACATCTTGCATGTCTTGGAACTATTTGGTACATGTCAACACACACTGGAACTCCATAGCACACTCTCGCACTTATTGACATGCCCTGATATTCTCTAGCATTCCTTACTAGTGCTTAACATATTGTGTCACTCCCTCCTTGGAATTCTAGCTAGCACTCATTGAAACTCCATGGCACACCCTCATATTCATTCACTTCCATGCATTTTTACCTAGTGCTCCTTTGTGTTACCCTAGTACTCCATAATGCCCCTCATCTTGTATTATCACACTCAGTCACACATTAGCAATCTTTGACATGCTTGTCCACTTCATAACATGTGTATCACTCCCTAACACACATTTTCACTTAGTATGTTTTCGTGCTTGGAAATTATTACCATATCTAGCACTCATTAAGATACCTTGGTTTTCTTTGGCATGCTTTAATATTAAAGTTATTTGAGATCAATTATTGAAATGTAGATGATAAGTAACAAAGTATGATTTGGCACTTAGAATGCACTAACACTTGGAACTTGGCACCTATTTCCACCTCGTGTTGGGGTGCCTAGCATGCCCTTCCTAGAAAAATTAAATTGATGACTTATTAACCCTCTTATGTTTTAATTTCCTTCATAATCCCTAGCAAATATTGTCACACCCTTTCACATCTTGGCATGCCTTAGCACTTGACACATCTTAGCATATTTGACATGTCGTCGAACTATCTGGAACACATTAGCCTTCCCTAGCATGCCTTGGCAATCATGACCTCACAACTAGCCTTAAATTTTTTCACGACTTGGGAACCAAATTGAGTCCTTAACTATTGCATTTCATGTGACATTAGCCTACTTCAGCAACAATAACTTTACCAGTTTCACCTAATACAAGTAGACCATGCATTGTTCACCTAAGCACTACCTATACCTCATCTTAAGCCACTCATGTCCAAGATGAACTTTTCCCACTTAAGAACTTACCAATACAAGGATCATATCTAGCCATGGCCATAAAAAAACGCAGAAACATAGATTACATAGGCAATATTTCACATGTATGTCTAGTTCATATAATAGTAGAGCATTAACTAAGAGTTTTCAAGACACACAATATATAAGTTGGCACAAGCCGAGTGCCCCAGAACTTATACACAACAATGTAAAATATGAAATTATCTAAAATAGTTTAAAACATGAGCATTCAGCCAAAGTGTGCCACATTTCATATAAAAATAATATATAAAGGAAAAATAGTGTTGTGCCCAATAGAAAGTATCCCTTTATTTAAAATTGCTTTGTCAATCCCCTTATTGTAATCATAGGCTTTCCTCCTACAAATCCTATTATGAACTTATTATAATACACTTTGTCCTTTGCACACTTGAATTCACTGACACTCCCTAGCACACACTCTTATTTGTTCATTTCCATGCATTTTGACCTAGTTCATCCTTGTGATGCCTTGAAATTCCTTAACACTCCTGAACATGCATTGACATTGTCTGACATGTGTTAGCACACCTTTCCATTCCTTGGCATGCACTAACCCTCCCTAGATATCATGCCCTCGCAACTACCCTTAGTTAATTTTCAACTTAGGAACCCAACAAAGTCATCTCTTGACTACTAGAGCTTGACCAAGTTATGATTACTACAACTATACTATGTTGTTGAATTGTGTAGCTTGGGAGTTACTCCACAAGCCTAGTGAGATGGTTTTGTGTGATTTTGGTCACAAAAGGCTTTGTCGGAAAATAACCCAAGTGAAGGGGTTTTGGACCCAAGATGGAGTTTAAAATATAAAATAAATAAATAAGGAAAATTAATATTTCCTAAGGTATAAGTGGATAAATCCCATAATTTCTAGAGGGTTCTTAAGAGGCATATCTAGGAAAATCTATGTAAGGAGGACTTAGTATGAAGGCAAGAACATCAAGTGAGAAGGAGCTCATTTGATCAAGGAAGCCAAGAGAGATGTAGTCCTAAAGTAGGTTGAGTTAGAGGTATATGTAAGGGTTATTAAAGGGAGGCCGTGATCATCCACCAATATAAATATCATCATGTTAGGGTTGAAAATAATGTCACATACCTTAATTGGTTCGAGATAGGAATTAGGATGCCATATTGTTGGTTATCTTATAGCATATCGATCTTAAGAGAGGCGAATCATGAGAATTTTGGCATGTGATTTTAGTGGTGTTTCTATGTGAAGGTTGCATCAAATTTTGAAATAGTAGAGAGGGTTGAGACCCTATATTGTGGCGGTTAGTAGGATGCAAGCTATGTGATAAATACCAAAATAAATGGAGGAAGGCCTGCAGTATAATTTAGGGCAAGAACAGAAGTATTCACAAGTGTAATATTGACTGAGTTAAATTTAGTTTGAGGGTCATAGATATCTAAAATTCATGTTGAAATTCAGTCAAAGAAATGCCCAAAATATATGGATCCATATGAGCTAGGCCAAGTCTCTTATGGAGGCAAGAGTTTTTGTTTTTACTATGGGTGGATAGGGTTTTTTATAAATAAATTAGAATAGAAGTATAATGCCATATTTAGGGAGGCTTCCTAGCATGTTCAATCCATAAGATATTCCCTTAATACTGTGACAAATCTGTGTCGAAGAAGAGGGGTCATGACCCTTAGAGAGAGGTTTATCTTTGCAATATACACCACAGATTTGGAAGATGGTTTGCAGAAGTATGTGCGGAGATAGAAAATCCAAACGAAGGTGGAACCTGAGTAGAAGATAGAGCAGAGTAAATTTGTCATATGAGGAATGGATTGACATGAAGAGGAGATGATTTTGGTTGAATTTCCATAGAGTTTTAGACAAAGATATGAAGCAACCTATAAAAAATTAGTCAATGTAATGTTAGTGTATGATTTGTGACCCTAGTTAAATCATCTACAAATTGTTAGAATGATTATAAGAGGAGTAGCTCAGATTTTTTCATAGATTGTGTTGTGAAACTAGCTCCAAAAATAGAAGAAAAGAGAGATCAATGCCTTAGTAATCAACCACTTCGATGGGGCAACCTTCAATACATTACATAAATGAAAAATTATTGGATGATACAAATGAAAAAACCTCCTTTCTATATATAGGAGTCCATGGGGAAATAATGTAATCCTAGTGGGGCCACAATGCAATCATAGCCGACCTAACAATAATAATTTAAGGGCACAATAATAACAATATGGGGGTTATAGGGGTACAACAATAACAATAAGGGGGTTACACTAACGACAATAAGGGACTATACTAATAATATAGGGACCTAACATGCCCCTCTCCTTCAAAAAAGTGTTGTCCTCAACGCTTGAGTAGCTCTGGGTGCTTCTGTATAAAATTCTCATCCTCCCATGTAGAATCTTCAGTGGGTAAGTTCTTCCACTTGATGAGATACTCTGAAATTGATCGATTCCGTAGCTGTCGAGTTCTTGTTTCCGTGATCGCTTCAAGTTCCAATATGATTTTTCCTTCCTCATCAAGTTCTGGAAATATTGTTTGAACTGGAATATTTTCACCTATAACCTTCTTTAAGCATGAAACATGGAAAACTGGATGTACTTGCGAAGAAGAAGGAAGCTCCAATTTGTATGCCATAGTACCAATCTTTTGCAACACCTTGTAAGGACCATAGCACTTTGGCGATAATTTATTATCCTTCTTAGCTTGCTTGAGGGACATTTGTTTGTATGGTTGTAGCCGTAAAAATACCCAATCTCCTACATCAAAACTTCTCTCGCTGCGATGTTGATCTACCCGTTGTTTCATTCGATTTTGTGCCAAATTCAGGTTATCCTTTAAGAGTTGGAGAACTTCTTGTTGATGCTCGATGTGATCTTCCACTGCTTGAACCTTCGAATTTTCTCTTAAATATGATGTGATGGATGGTGGATGATATCCCTAAAGTGCCATAAATGGGGTCATTTTTGCTGCAGTATGGAAGGAAGTGTTATACCACCATTCAGCAAGAGGTAACCACTTGACCCATTGTGTTTGTTTATCAGATACAAAACAACGAAGATATCCTTCCAAACATTTATTTACTATCTCAGTTTGACCATCAGATGGAGGATGATAAGATGAGCTATGAGCTAACTGAGTACCCAAACAAGAAAATAACTCCGTCCAAAAATTTCCAGTAAAAATGGGATCTCTGTCGCTCACAATAACCCTTGGGCTTCCATGTAGCTTTTGAATTCTATCCATAAATGTAGTAGCAACTGTACTCACTTTAAATGGATGAGATAATGCACAAAAGTGTGCATACTTGGTAAGTCTATCAACTACCACCATGATGACACTCTTTCCTTCGGACTTAGGTAAACCTGTGATAAAATACATTGAAATCTCCTCCCAACATTGACTTGGAATGGATAAAGGTTGTAGAAGACCTGGGGTCTTAATTGTCTCAACTTTATTCTGCTGGCAAACCAAACATTCCGCCACAAACTTTTGAATATCAGATTTAAGGCCATCCCAAAAAAATTCTTTCTTCACCCTGTGGTAAGTTTTTAAAAATCTTGAGTGTCCTCCTAAAGGAGAAGTGTGAAATTCCAGAAGAATATTTTGTTTTAGTTGGGAATTCTTACAAAGATATAAGCGATCTTTGTACCATAAGGAATCATTTTTCCAACTAAATGTATCGGATGTACTAGGATCTTGCTGCAACTTTTGAATGAGTGTCCATACATCTTTGTCCTTCTTCCATTCATCTCTTGCTTCAGTTATCCAATCTGGTTGGATAATAGAAATGGTACAAAGCAATGCTTCCACCTCTTCATTCTTTCTTGAGAGTGCATCTACAACAACATTAAGCTTTCCTTTTTTGTAGATTATTTCAAAGTCATAACCCAACATCTTTGTGACCCATTTTTGCTGCTCTTCTGAAGATAGTCTTTGTTCCAAAAAGTGTTTAAGACTATCATGATCAGTTTTTACCTTGAAGTGTCTTCCCATTAGATAAGGTCTCCATTTCTTTAGTGCATGTAGTATTTCCAACATTTCCTTCTCATAAATAGCCTTTTGTAAATACTTTCCTTTGATTGAATGACTTTCAAAAGAAATGGGTCTTCCTTCTTGCATTAAAACAACACCAATTCCATTTCCTGAGGCATCACATTCCACAATAAAGGTTTTTTTGAAGTTTGGCGTAACATAGACTGGTGCTAGGCACATTTCCTCTTTAAGATGTTCAAAGGCCTTAGTTGCTTTAGGAGTCCATGAAAATGCATCTTTCTTCAATAATTTTGTTAGAGGTGTTGCTATTCTTCCATAATTCTTAACAAACTTGCGATAATACCCTGTTAAC
This sequence comes from Pinus albicaulis, assembly GCA_034641835.2. Lineage (NCBI taxonomy): Eukaryota > Viridiplantae > Streptophyta > Pinopsida > Pinales > Pinaceae > Pinus > Pinus albicaulis. Next base: position 902,262,099 of record CM076581.1, read on the forward strand.
CCGAGAAATATGCGCAACTGCTTTATGGTTGTGGGGAATTTCCATTATTTAATGCCTTTAATTTTGTTAGGATCTACCTTAACACCCTTGTGAGATACAATATGACCCAGATATTCCACCTCTTGTACTCCAAAGAAAAATTTTGATGTTTTTGCATATAAATGTTTCTCCTCCAATAGTTTGAGCACCCTATCAACATGTTGAACATGATCCTTCCAAGACCTATTTTAGATTAGTATATCATCAAAAAATACTAGCACAAATTTTCTAAGGAAGGGTTTGAAAATGGAATTAATCAACCCTTGAAATGTAGAAGGTTCATTGGTAAGGCCAAGGGGCATGACCAAAAATTCATAATGACCCTGATGAGTTCGAAATGTTGTTTTCGGAATATCTGTAGTCTTCATTCTAATTTGATGATATCTTGAACGAAGATCCAACTTGGTAAAATAAATTGCTCCATGTAATTCATCCAATAATTCATCAATCACAAGAATGGGAAATTTATATTTAATAGTGAGCTTATTGAGCTCCCTATAATCTAGACACATGCGCCATGATCCATATTTCTTGAGCACCAATACTACTGGAGTAGAGAAAGAACTTTGACTAGGTTGAATTATACCAGCCTCTTACATTTTTGCAATCATGCATTCAATTTCTCTCTTTTGGACATAAGGATATCTGTAAGTCTTGATGTTTGGAGGAACACTTCCTGGAATCAAATGAATAGCATGACCATGATCATGAATAGGTGGGAGTCCTTAGGGAGTATCAAACACCTTGGAATGATTGTCTAAGTATTTTTGGAGATCTGGAGGAATAGATGATTTTGATGTTGGAACTTCTAGTGAGCATAATTGTGCAATTACGCCCCATTGTTATTTCTTCAGAAGATTTGTCATGACATTAAAGCTTATTATATTTCCTGGCTTCCCTGCGATACCCCGTCATTCGATTACCTTTCCTTCCGAAAAAAAATTCAAGAAAAGTTCTTGAAAATTAAAAGCTACCGTCCCCAAAGATTGTAACCATTGTACTCCTAGTACAACATCAGCACCTCCCATGGGGATGGAAAGCATTGGACTATTCAATACATATTCCCCCATGGCTAGCTTGATATTATGGCATTTTCTAGAGCAATTTATTGTTCCTCCATTTGAAACCATCACTTGACATTCTAGTGTTGGGTATAGGAAACAATTCAATTCCTTGGCTACCTTACAATGAATAAAATTATGGGTACTACCCGAATCAATCAATACTATTACCTTTTTCTTCTTGATATGTCCTTCTATCTTGAGAGTTTGAGGAGTGGTAAATCCTGCCAATGCATTACATGATATGGTCAGACTCATTTCTTCTTCTTCTAGGGTTTCTTCCTAGTGTATATCCTCTACTTTTGAAGTTTCTTCTTAATTTTCTTCCTCCTCTTCACAATCTATGTAAAATAATTTCTTCTTAGGACACTTATGACCTTTAGTGTATTTTCTATCACAACTATAGCAAAGCCCTTTTGCTCTTTTTCCTTCCAATTGTTGTGGTGTCAACCTTGTAGGTTGTGGAAGTCTAGTAGTAGCAACACTTCCATCTTTATAGATGTGAGTGGTAGGCTTCCTTGTCACCATAATTTTACATTCAAATTTTCTTGCCAACCTCAATGCTTTCTCCAATGAATTAGGTTCCCAAATGTGAACTTCACGTTGGATGTTATCCTTTAAAGTCCCTATGAAGAGATCAATCATGTGTTCCCGTAGAATATCAGCTACCCTTATATTCAATTTTTGGAAGTCCTCAATGTGCTCCGCCACTGAACCCTTTTGTTTGAGATTTATTAATTGGCTAAAGAAGGTGTAGCTATTTGTATCCTCATAATGTGCTATCATTTCCTCTGTAAAAATTGACCAAGTGAATTTTTTTTTACCGGAGAAAATCCATCGATACCATACAAATTTATTTTTTCTAAATGTAAAGTTGCAATGTGTACCTTTTGTGTATTTTGCACATTATTGAGATCAAAATATTGCTCCATTTGTATTATCCATGTTACGGGATCCTTGCCATCAAACTTCCTCATATCCATCTTTGGAATATGGTGGTTCTTCAATCCAAAATTAGAGTTTATGAAATCATGATTAACATATATTTTGTTCTCATCATGAGTTTCCTCTACTATATTTGCGCCATTAGGAATCATTTCTTGTATCAACTTTATCAAACCTTCCATGTCTGCTTTTAGATCATTCTTCATGTTTTCCATGTTGTATTTCATTTTTTCTTCCATGTCCTCCATCTTAGCTTCCATGCCTTTCTTCAAACCATCCATCTTTGCTTCCATGCCTTTCTTCAAAACTTCCATTTCATTTTTTGCTTCTCTTTGCGAGAGCGAAATTTGGTGCACTTTCTCTTGTAATTTTGATAGATCATGTTGCAATTCTTCATCTTTATGAGTCATAGTAGAGTATTTAGAGGGCTTAATGGGTGTTGAATTATTTTTAGTAGTTATTTCAGAACCCAATACTGAAATATCTACTCAATAGGCCCTTGGAATCACTTCAAACTGATTTTTTACACAAGACTTATGCAATTCGGAAAAAAATACACACCATTCTCTTGCTTTTGAGGAGCTCGATATTGAAACTGAATTATCTCTGTGATTTCGGATCTTCAATATCTAAAAATTTTCTCTGAGGTAGCCCTCTTAATCCTCTTTCAAATGCCATGGGTCTGACTTGATTTTGATTCTTAAAGACAAAGTTATGTCCAATCTCCCACAATCACCTAATTATGGACTCGTTACGTAGAGTGAAATTGTACGACTTGCCACGTGTCACTGTTTCCTCCTTTGGCTCTGAAATTGATAGAAAAGAAACTAAATTCCATTTACTTGTGGCCACTATTTATAGCATTCCAATCTGATGCTCAGAGAGAGAGTTATGAATATTTTCCCACGATCACCTCTTTGCGATGAAATTTGGGATCCTAAAAACACCCTAACTTCCAAAGACCATATCTCTGAAAATATTGTGAACCAAGCTCTGAAATTTTTTGAAAAATGTTCCACAGGATTTTGGCTTTGTGCCTTGAAAATTTCAGCTTCTGAACCTTCGTAGAAAAAAAATTATAGTGAAAATTCCACGATGACCTGTTTGGAGCAGCAAAACCCTAGAATCCAAAGCTCTGATACCAAATGTTGTGAAACCAACTCCAAAAATATAATAAAAGAGTTATCAACACGTTATAAATCATCCACTTTGAGGGGGAAACCTCTAATAAATTACATAAATTAAAAATTCTTGGATGATACAAATGACAAAACCTCCTTTCTATATATAGGAGTCCATGGGGCCACAATGTAATCCTAGTGGGGCCATAATGTAATCATAGCTGACATAACAATAATAATTTAAGGGAACAATAATAAAAATATGGTGGTTACAGGGGTAAAACAATAACAATAAGGGGGTTACACTAACAACAATAAGGGACTATACTAGTAATATAGGGACCTAACAGATTGGAAAAAAGGAATTTGTGCACGAGAATAATGATTTTGAGAGGACTCAAATCACTATTAGGTGGAATATTTGAAGATCCCTAGATGAGGGAAGTGTTATGGGCACTAGATTAGTAAACAAATTGATTATGGTTTGGAAAATTGATGGTAGTCCAAGTACAGTTGGAGGGTTGTTAGGTAACTATCAAAGAAGAGCCCTAAGTCCTCTACTTGTGAAGGAAAACAAGACTGGTAGAAGGGCAGGTGTATTGGGCCTAAGGACGTGCATACTTTGAAGGACTAAAGTAGCAGTAAAGTGGGCTAGACAACTAACCATATTTCACTGTATTTTAGAGGATTGAGTCAGTGAGAATAAGGAAAAACTGCATAGCCATAGACTTGTCATCTTGGAGCAGGAGTATGGAAAAAGTGGGTAGACCAAAGAGTTATTCACAAACATAATTGTGAACAACTGATAGAAAACCCTAAGTGTTGCAAACCTTAAATGAAAAAAGAGGTATATAGAAGGAAATGTTTTTTAGTAGATTTCAGTAACCTAAATGAGTTGAGATCATTGATAGAGAAATATTAAGGAGTTGAATAATGGGAGGAAAGAGAAAATTCCATATGTGTTCAAGACATGTGTACTAAAAGGGCTATGCATGGCCACCAACAAAAAGTGGCTAAAGTGTTGTCTTCTTCAAGGTAAATTGGTTGTTAAAGGAATAACACCAAGTGTTAGTTGTATTATGTGTATCAGTGTGACTGTAAAGGGCCATAATACTTGGTACAAGATCTATATCCTATTCTAATAGTTTCTAATTTAATGAAGAAAAAATTTAAAAAGTTAAAAATTGTCATGTGCACTAGTTGATTCCCTGATGTGTGTAGATTTCATTATGAAAAGTAGATGTGTTGTGGCACTTGAATATTTTTACATCAAATATTCTAAGTTCAAACCTAGATTCTCATGTGTCATGGAAATTCAACATATTCCTTGTTAACTTACAAACTTCCTGTAACTCATCTTAGGCTACTCATGTCCAATCTCAAGTCATCCCACTTAACAAGTTACAAAGACAAGGCTCATCACATCCAACTATGGTCATAAAAAAAATAAGCAACAAATTTTACATATTGACATGCCATAATACTTGGCATGTATTAAATTCCTTCGTACTATGTGGCATGTGTTAGCATCCCCTACATTCCTTGGTGTGCTTTTACACTCCCTAACACACCCTAGATCTTCCTGACACACCTTGGTATTTTAGCATAACCTAGAATTTCCTATCATATAACCTTGTCACTCCCTCGTTAACACACCTAGAACTCATTGACACTCCTTGTCACACACTCTTATTTCTTAATTTCCATGCATTTTGATCTAGTGTTTCCTTGTATTTCCATGACACTCCCTAACACTCCCTTGCACACATTGGCACAACCTAAGACCTGGCACGTCTTGGCATGCCTCCCTAGCACTCTAGCATTCCTTGGCACTACCTATAATACCTTGTCACTCTCTCATTAGCACACCTAGAGCTCATTGACACTCCCAATCATAAACTCTTATTCATTCATTTCCATGCATTTTTACCTAGTGCTCCCTTGTGTTTCCATAACATTCCTTAACACTCCTTGGCATGTGTTGGTACACCCTAGCACCTAGGACACTTGGCATGTCGCCTTGGCCTCTAGCATGCCTTAATATTGCCTATCATACCTTGTCACTTCCTCCTTAGGACACCTGAAACTCACTCACACTTCCAATCACAAACTCTTATTTGTTCATTTTGATGCACTTTGACGTAGTGCTCCCTTGTGTTTCCCTAGCACTCCCAGTTAATACTTCCTTGCACGCGTTGACACATCATGGAGGCATGCCTCTCCATCACTCTAGAATTACTTAGCACTACCAAGAATGATTTTTCACTCCTCCTTAACACACTTGGAACTCGTTGACACTCCCTGTTGCACACTCTTATTCATTCATTTCCATTCATTATGACATAGTTCTCCCTTATTTTTCTCTATAACTCCCTAACACTCCTTGGTACACATTAGCACACCATGGAACTTGGAACATCTTGGAATTATTTCCTATAACTCTATCATGCCTTGGAACTACCTAGCATACCTTGTCACTCCCTCCTTAGCACACCTAGAACTTGCTAACACTCCCTATCACACACTCTTATTCCTTCGTTTCCATGCAATTGAAACTAGTCCTCATTTCTATTTCCCCGGCACTCCCTAGCTTGTGTTGGCACCACACCCTAGAACCTAGCACATATTTGAATTCCTAACATGCCTTGGAATTCTCTAGAAATTTTTAGCACTTCCTGGGATTCCCTGCACACCTTGGCACTCCCTAGTTGTCATGCCAGCCTCATATATAGGCTTACTTTTTTTGTAACTTGGGAACCCAACCAAGTCATTGAAAAAATAATGTTGTGTCTAGCCCAAAGTCTCCATTTGTATGAAACTTATTTTTCCATCACCTTATCAAAATGATATTATTTCCTCTTTCAAGTCCTATTATTAAATTTTTCTAACACACTTTGTCCATGGGACACCTGGAATTCACTGACACTCCCTAGCAGATACTCTTATTTTTTTGTTTATATTCACTTTGAACTGGTTCTCCCTTGTGATTCCCTAACACTCCCCAACACTCCTTAGCATGCATTGACACTATTTGGCATGTGTTAGCACACATTTCCATTCATTGTCATGACTTGGCACTCCTTAACTATCATGTCTTCATAACTATCCTTATTTTGTTTTAGACTTAGGAACCCAACCAAGTCCTGCCTCGACAACAACAACTTGACCAAATTTCATTTACTACAACTAGACTATGCCTTGTTCACCTAATAATTGTTAATAAATGAGCTTAGGTTACTCATGTCTAATATTAACTCATATCACTTAACAAGTTACCATTTTTTACGTCCAACAATGGCCATAAAACACCTAAGAAACATAGTTTACACCTTGAAATTCCATAACATCTGGAACGTCTAACAATCCCTTGGAACTATATGGCACATGTTATCATCCCCTGCATTCCTTGGCATGATTTGGAAATCCCTAACACACCCTACCATTCCCTGACATGCCCTGGCACTCTAGCATGCCTTGGAATTTCCTAGCATATAAATTTGTCACTCCCTCCTTAGCACACTTGGAACTCGCTGGCACTCCCTATTACACTCTCTTATCCGTTCATTTCCATGCATTTTGAACTAGTTCTCCCTTATGTTTCTGTGGCACTCCCTAACACTCCCTAACACACATCGGCACACCCTAGCACTTGGAAAATCTTGGCATGTTACCCTGGCACTCTAGAATTCCTTAGAGCTATCTAACATAGCTTGTCACTCTCACCTTAGCACACCTAGAACTTGCTAAAAATCCCTGTCACACACTCTTATTCATTCATTTCCATCCATTTGAATCTAGTGCTCCCTTTTTTTTCCTTGGAACTGCATAACACTCCCTGAAATGCATTGGTACACCCTAGCACTTGACACATCTTGGCGTGTTTCCCTGGTATCTAGCATGCCTTAGCACTACCTAGCATACTCATGAGACTTAGTATTGCAACAATAATTTTGTAGCTCCCAAGGCTACCAACTTTAATTATCAACCAAGGTTCATACAAACTTAAGAGGTATCAGAACTATATGTTCAGCATACAATGTGCCCTTTTTTTGTTGATATGATGTAATGGCGTGAATTTCATGAACTCAAAGCCTAAACTAATTTTATAAATGGAAGTGTTTTTTTGAAAAGAAATTAATCCAAGGCAAGAACAACAATTTGTGATTGAAATCCTAAGAGCATGAATTCAAATAAATAGGCCTTCTATACTTTGTAAAAATCCATGTCCTAAGTGGTGTTTATTCTTCCTAAATCATGGATTTAGGTCCTAGGGGTCATTATTCATGCCTAAGAGACAACAACCAATATTTGGGAGAAAATTTGGTCAAGTTTACACGTGCTACAAGAGTGCTACAGGAAGTTTTGTTTTGGAGATAACTTACCAAATGACCAATTAAATAGAATGAAAATGGGATGGGAAATTTTTTTTTATTAATTATGATGTCTTAGGTCTCCATTCCAAGTGGAATCAATCCAAAATACCCTTGTTCACACGTGCTAAAAAATAACATAAAAACTGGAAATTCAAGAACTAGTGAGCTAGTTAGCTTATCAAATGCCTAACCTAATCAAGTGAAAATGAAATTGGGTGAATTTTGTTATTAAATTGAATTTTTGTATGACCTAATACAATTGGAATAAACTAAAATGAATCTCATTAACCCATTCTAAAAAATAGCATAAAATTACTACTATTTCGTTACAAGGCATTTCCATAAATCTTATATTCGTGAACTAGTAACCAAATCCAAGTAGCTCAATGATGATGATGACACTCAAAATTAATTATAAGGATGGATAATTCTTTTGGATCTATAAATAACCTGCAAAAGAACTCACTTCAATCATTTAACTCAATCCTACAATAAGAAAAGAATCAATACTAAATACAAAAATTGGCAAAACAAGAATAAGAGATGCATGTGAATAAGAAGTGAAATAACATAAATAAATTATGGAAGAGGGTTTTGAGGCTCCTAGGATAGCCAAGACTAAATAGACTCAGAGTCTTATGGAATAAACCAGGATTTAAAAGCTAAAAATGGCACCAAAATTCATTATTTGAATCATTCCAAGTACATCCCTGCAGGAAATGAAAATGGAGTTGCTGAAAAACAAGTTTTCTCGACAAGAAGACTGAAAAATACCTACCCCTAGATGTCACTTTTAATTTTTACTTATAAAAAATTACGAGGAAGCATTCTCCTTGGAAGGAGGAAGCTTTCCCCTCCAAAATCCCTCAAATAGTGGATCTGGTTCCCAATGCTAGGAATCTTCATTAAATGACAGGGAACACATTCCTAGATTTTCGCAATCATTGGTGCTCTAGAATTTCTCAATTATTTCATGATATTTTGTTCATTTATTCTTCAATATTTATCCTCTTACAGTAGGGAACAAGTCCCTAGATTATCTCCTCCTCTAAATCTTCATAATTTTCCCAATATTCTTTAAAAATAAATAATATTAGGCACAAAAATGAAATTACTTGAAACCTTCCTAAGAACATTTAAAGATAAAAAACATTATTAAGTGTAGAATTAGAGGTTTATTATATCCTTTATGTGCCTAATAAAGGCTAGATGGACCTTAATTTATGTCTAATTTAGAGGCCCATCACATACCTTTTCACTCCATCCTTAGTGCACCTGGAACTTTGTTATGAAACCAACTCCAAAAATAGAAGAAAAGAGAGATCAATGCCTTAGAAATCAGCCACTTGGAGGGGGAAAACTACTTTACATTACATAAATGGAAAATTCTTGGATAATACAAATGAAAAAATCTCCTTTCTATATATAGGAGTCCAATGGGTCACAATATAATCCTTTCTGGCCTAACAATAATAATGTAAGGGCACAACAAATAAAAATAGTGGCTTTTTATGGGGCACAATAATAAAAATATGGGGGCTACAGGGGTACAAAAATAACAATAGGGGGGCTAAACTAACAAAAATAAGGGAATGCACTAGTAATATAGGGACCTAACATGCCCCTCTCCTTCAAAAAAATGTTGTCCTCAATGCTTGAGTAACTCTGGATGCTTCTGTATAAAATTCTCATCCTCTCATGTGGAATATTCAGTGGGTAAGTTCTTCCACTTGATGAGATACTCTCAAATTGATCGATTTCATAGCTATCGAGTTCTTGTTTCCGTGGCTGCTTGAGGTCTAATATGACTTTTCCTTCCTCATCAAGTTTTGGAAATATTGTTTGAATTGGAATTTTGTCACCTATAACTTTCTTTAAGCATGAAATATGGAAAACTAGGTGCACTTGAGATGAAGTATAAAGCTCCAATTTGTATGCCATAGTCCAATATTTTGCAACACCTTTTAAGGAACATTGTACTTTGGCAATAATTTATTATCCTTCTTAGCTTTCTTGAGGGAAATTTGTTTGTATGGTTGTAGCCATAAAAATACCCAATCTCCTACATCAAAACTTCTCTCGCTACGATGTTGATGTACTTGATATTTCATTCAATTTTTTTCCAAATTTAGGTTATCCTTCAAGACTTGGAGAACTTGTTGTTGATGCTCAATGTGATCTTCCACTGCTTGAACCTTAGAATTTTCTCTTAAATATAATGTGATGGACGGTGGATGATATCCATAAAGTGCCATAAATGGGGTCATTTTTGTTGTAGTGTGGAACGAAGTGTTATACCACCATTCAGCCAGAGGTAACCACTTGACCCATTTTGTTTGTTTATCAGATACAAAACAACGAAGATATCCTTCCAAGCTTTTGTTCACTATCTCAGTTTTCCCATCGGATTGAGGATGATAAGATGAGCTATGAGCTAGTTGAGTACCCAAACAAGAAAATTATTCTATCCAAAAATTTCCAATAAAAATGGGATCTTTGTCACTTACAATAATCTTGGGGTTTCCATGTAGCTTTTTAGTTGTTTCCATAAATGCAGTAGAATCTGTACTTAATTTAAATGGATGAGATAATGCACATAAGTGTGCATACTTGGTAAGTCTATCAACTACCACCATGATGACACTCTTTCCTTCGGTCTTAGGTAAACCTATGATAAAATCCATTCAAAACTCCTCCCAACATTGATTTGGAATGGATAAAGGATGTAGAAGACCCAGGGTCTTAAATATATCAACTTTATTTTGTTGGAAAACTAAACATTACGCCACAAACTTTTGAATATCAGATTTAAGGCCATCACAAAAAAATCTTTCTTCACCCTGTGGTAAGTTTTTAAAAATCCTGAGTGTCTTCCTAAGGGAGAGGTGTGCAATTCCAAAATAATATTTTATTTTAGTTGGGAATTCTTACAAAAGCATAAGTGATATTTGTACCATAAGGAATCATTTTTCCAACTAAATGTATTAGATATACTAAGATCTTGCTGCAAATTTTGAATGAGTGTCCACACTTCTTCGCCATTCTTCCATTCATCCCTTGCTTCGGTTATCCAATCTGGTTGGATAATAGAAATTGCACAAAGCAATGCTTCCACCTCTTCATCCTTTCCTGAGAGTGCATCTGCAACAACATTTAGCTTCCCTTTTTTGTAGACGATTTCAAAGTCATAGCCCAACATCTTTGTGACCCATTTTTGCTGCTATTTTGAAGATAGTCTTTGTTCCAAAACGTATTTAATACTGATGCAGGAGCATCATTGTTCCGAATATTTTTACATTTAGTAGAATCTAGGGGGTCTTATGGTTTTCAAAAGAGTTGGTTTCCTAAGTATTTAATTAATGTAATTTTCAATATTTTGAGTGATTTATGTGAGACATTTAAAATAGGATTTAATCAAATATTGAGAGTCATATTTGTAAATGTTCTCAAATGTAGGAGTACATGACTGATTGATGAGTGATTAGTGTGGATTGAGATATTTTGAAATATCATAAATCTTAGATTCAAAAGTAGTTCATGATTTATGGAGGATCCTTAGGATTTAGTTGAAGGTTGAGATCCTCAAGGGATAAAGAAGATATTTTAGGAATTAATTGAGGACTTAGAGGATTTTTAGGATTTTGTTGAGTAACCTATGGATCTGAACCAGAATTGGTTACAAAACCTTTTGTATATATTTGTAAAGCCTCAAAGGCACAAAAAGGGGAAAAATAGAGATAGATTCTTAGAGAGGAAGCTTAATTGTAAGCCTACGGGCACAAAGAGAGAGGAAGAGAAAAAGGCCATGTAAAAGGTGTATCAGGCCAAAGCCAGATTATAAACAGATTTTGATTGTATTTTTACATTTATTTGTTTAATGAGAAATCAAATTTCATATTGACTATGTGTCATTTCTGTTATGTGCTGAGTGATCCATAATAAAAGGAATTCGATATCAGTGTAATAATTCCTTGTAACAAATTCTAGATTGAATGTATAAGTCTTTCTGAGTGATAAAGGACTTAATGACTGAGTAGAATCTAGATGATTCCATTCTGGGAGTTAATTAGTTGTGAATGAAGCTAATGGGACTGAATTTGTGTAGATAAACTTATGTGCGGGATTGAAAAGGAATAAAACATGAACGTTGGCTTTAAACAGTATGAAAAGGTGTACATCGAGTGTGATAACTCGGGATGAGATTCAATAACAAGGACAATCTTAGGAGATATTTGAGTTAAAGAATACTGAACAAGCTCAGGAGGAGTAGCGTGGAGGAACCATTGTTGCAAAGCGGCGACAACTGAAAAAGGAGAAATCGACTAATGCAGAAAACACTTAGAAGAATTCCAAGGAAGGCGATCAGATGGTGAGGACCAAATTGAAAAATCAACATTTTAAGATTCAACGACAGAGATCAGTACAAGAAAAATAGATGAAGAAGAGTCGTATGAAGTTGAGCGGACGATCAATATTAGATCGCAGATGTGAAGGCGAGAGATGAATGAGTGAGATCACATTGCAAGACAAGTTGGGAAGAGGTGATGAGATGAATGCGAGTAGTAAGGACCGTTAGATCTGAATGAAAATCAATGGCGGACGACGAATCGCAAGTTCGAACATCAAAAATGTTAGTGGATAGCATTTAAGACTTCGCTGGAAAGTTAATTTGTTTGCAATGTAGTAAGGACTGAACTATGCGATGCCATGAGGGAGGAGCCATGTGTCGGCACTATGCATTAGTGCACATCATATATTTTATGGTTTTAAGGTTCGCACGGTAAGTTATGTTGGATGCGATGCGATGCGATCACATATCGCACAAGATAAGAGATACATTTATCGCTAAATGTTAAAAGTTGCGGGCAAGCAAAGTGTAATGTATTGTGATTGGTCAAAGGATGGTGGGACCCTAAAACCCTGTTCTGCGTCTATGCATTGTTTTTGGTTTATGTGTGGTCTGTTTAAAGTAGCGTTGTTGATTGATAATGTATGTATGTTGAATAAAACTCCAAAGTTGTAATACGTTGCATGTAAAGGGAGTTTATGTGGGCCATAACCCACATGTCCACTATAATGTTTAAATGCAGTTTCGTGCTGCATCATTTGGCATTGGATCTTGGGAACAAAAAGAAAGTATAAATTTCTTCTTATGTGGGTAATTGTGGGGTTAATTTTGCTAACCTTGCGTCTTTGGTTATTTTCTAAATTATGGTTGCATCAAATACTATCATGATGAGTTTTTACCTTTAAGTGTCTTCCCATTAGGTAAGGTCACCATTTCTTTAGTGTATCTAGTATTTCCAACATTTCCTTATCATAAATAGCTTTCTGTAAATCATTTCCTTTGATTGGACGACTTTCAAAAGAAATGGGTCTTTCTTCTTGCATCAAAACAACACCAATTCCATTTCCTAAGGCATCACATTCCACAATAAAGGTTTTTGTGAAGTCTAGGGTAGCTAAGACCGGTGCTAGGTACATTGCCTCTTCAAGATGTTCAAAGGCCTTAGTTGCTTCAGGAGTCCATGAAAATGCATCTTTATTCAATAATTTTGTTAGAGGTTCTTCTATTCTCCTATAATTCTTAACAAACTTTCGATAATACCTTGTTAACCCGAGAAATCCTCGCAACTGCTTTATGGTTGTGGGGACTTTCCATTCCTTAATGGCTTTATTTTTGTTAGGGTCTACCTTAACACCATCCTAAGATACAATTTTACCCAGATATTCCACCTCTTGTACTTGAAAGAAACATTTGGAGGTTTTTGCATATAATTATTTTTCCTCCAACAGTTTGAGCACCATGTCAACATGTTGAACATGATACTTCCAAGACCTATTGTATATTAGTATATCATCAAAAAATACTAACACAAATTTTATAAGGAAGGGTTTGAAAATGGAATTCATCAACCCTTGAAATGTAGAAGGTGCATTGGTAAGGCCAAAAGGCATGACCAAAAATTCATAATGACCCTCACGAGTTTAAAATGTTGTTTTTGGAATATATTCAATCTTCATTCTAATTTGATGATATCTTGAACGAAGATCCAAATTGGTAAAACAAATTTCTCCATGTAATTCATCCAATAATTCGTCAATCATAAGAATGGAGAATTTATCTTTAATAGTCAACTTATTGAGCTCACTATAATCTAGACACATGCAACATGACCCATCCTTCTTGTGCACCAATACTACTGGAGCAGAGAAAGAACTTTGACTAGGTTGAATTATACCAGTTTCTAACATTTCTGCAATCATACATTCAATTTTGCTATTTTTGACATAAGGATATCTATCAAGCCTGATGTTTGGAGGAACACTTCCTGGAATCAAATGAATAGCATGATCATGATCACTAATAGGTGGGAGTCCTTCGGTATTTTCAAACACATTGTAATGATTGTCCAAGACTTTTTGGAGATCTGGAGAAATAGATGATTTTGATGTTGGAACTTCTAGTGAGCATAATTATGCAATTACACGTCATTGTTATTTCTACAGAATGTTTGTCATGACATTAGAGCTTATTATCTTTCTCTTCTTCCCTGTGATACCCTGTAAATAAATTTTCTTTCCTTCCGAAAAAAATTTCAAGAAAAATTCTTGAAAATTAAAAGCTACCATCCCCAAATATTGTAACCATTGTACTCCTAGTACAACATCAACACCTCCCATTGGAATGGAAAGCATTGTACTATTAAATACATATTCGCACATGGTTAGCTTGATATTATGGAATTTTCCAGAGCAATTTATAGTTCCTCCATTTGCAACCATCACTTTACACTCTAGTGTTGGGTATAGGAATCAATTCAATTCCTTGGCTACCTTGGGTACTAACTGAATCAATTGACACTATTACCTTTTTCTTCTTGATATGTCCTTCTATCTTGAGAGTTTGAGGAGTGGTCATTTCTTCCAATGCATTACATGATATGGTTGGACTCATTTCTTGTTTCTCTAGGGTTGGTTCCTAGTGTATATCCTCTTATTTTGAAGTTTCTTTTTCATTTTCTTCCTCCTCTTCACAATCTATGTAAAGTAATTTCTTCTCAGCACACTTGTGACATTTAGTGTATTTTCTATCACAACTGTAGAAAATCCCTTTTGCTCTTTTTTCTTCCAATTTTTGTGCTATCAAATTTGTAGTTTGTGGAAGTCTAGGAGTAGCAATACTTCCATATTTATAGATGTGAGTGGTCGGATTCCTTGTCACCATAATTTTACATTGAATTTTTCTTACCAACCTAAATGCCTTCTCCAATGAATAAGGTTCCCAAAAGTGAACCTCATGTTGGATGTTATCATTTAAATTCCCTATAAAGAAATCAATCCTGTGTTCCTCTGGAATATCAGCTACCCTTATTTTCAATTTTTTGAAGCCCTCAATGTGCTTCACCATAGAAACATTTTGTTTGAGATTTAAAAATTGGCTAAAGAAGGTGTTTCTCTTTGTTTCCTCATAATGTGCTATCATTTCCTCCGTAAAAATTGACCAAGTGATAATTTTTTTATGAGAGCAGAGCCATCGATACCATAGAAATGTATTTTTTTCTAAATTTAAAGTTGCAATGCGTACCTTTTGTGTGTTTTTCACATTATGGAGATCAAAATATTGCTCCATCTGTAGTATCCATGTTATGGGATCCCTATCATCAAACTTCCTCATATCATTCTTTGGAGTATGGTGCGTCTTCAATCCAACATTAGAGTTTATGAAATCATGATTATCATTTATTTTGTACTCATCGTGAGTTTCCTGTACTATCTTTTTCGCCATTAGGAATAATTTATTGTATCAACTTTGTCAAGCCTTCCTTCAAACCTTCCATGTTTGCTTTTCGATCATTCTTCATGTCTTCCATGTTGTCTTTCATTTTTTCATCTATCTTAGCTTCCATGTCATCCATCTTATCTTCCATGCCATTCTTAAACCATCCATCTTAGCTTCCACACCTTTCTTCAAACCATCCATCTTAGCTTCCATGAATTTTTTCAAAACTTCCATTTCATTTTATGTTGCTCTTTATGAGAGAGAAATTTGGTGCGCTTGGTCTTGTAATTTTGATATATCATGTTGCACTTATTCCTCTTTATGAGTCATAATAGAGCCTTCTGATCGATTAATGTGTGTTGAAATATTTTTGGGGTCCATTTTAGAACCCAATACTGATATTTATGCTTCAATATTCCCTTGGAATCACTTCAAACTAATTTTTCAAACAAGAATTATGTAATTTGAAAAACAAATACACACCTTTTTCTTGATTTTGAGAAGCTCTGTATTGAAACTGATGTATCTCTGAAGTTTTGGATACCTGAGATGTTTTCTGCAGTCCTTTAGTATCCCTCTAAATATTCTTTTCAATGCCACATGTATGACATGATTTGGATTCCTCAAGACAAAGTTATGCCCAATCTCCCACAATGAACTAATTATGGACTGGTTCAGTAGAGTGAACTTGTATGGCATGCCGTGTGTCATTGTTTCGTTCTTCGACTCTAAAATTGATGCACAGGAAACTACAGTCCATGTAATTTGGAATTTTTTTTACATAATTCCAATCTGATGCTCAAGAGCGAGTTATGATGATTTTCCCAAGGTCATTTCATAACTCACTAATTCCATGTAAACATTTTAGATCTTGTTTTGAAATATTTGCGTAGATATGATTTGTGGAAGTCGTGGTTACACTAACAACAATAAGTGACTAGACTAGTAATATAGGGACCTAACAAACTCCCCGACACTTCTTTTCGTAATCTCTTAATCGTTCATTTCCATGCATTATTTTCACCTAGTGATCCCTTGTGTGTCCCTAGTACTCCCTAACACTCACTAAAGATGTATTGGCACACCCCGACACCGTACATCTTGGTTGCATGCCACTCAGAACACTATCAGCATTCCCTAGAACCGCCTAGAATACCATGTCATTCCCTCCTTAGCACACCCCGGAACTCGCTAAAACTCCCTTTCACACACTCTTATTCATTCATTTCCATGCATTTTTACATAGTTCTCCTTTGTTTTTCCCTATCACTCACTAACACTCAACACACATTGGCACTTGGCACATCTTGGTATGCTTACCCGACACTCTAGAATGCCCTCGGAACTATCTAGCATATCTTGTAACTCCCTCTCCTTAGAAAGCCTAGAACTCCATAGAGTGCCCTCATAACTCCATAAAACATATTGGCTCTGTGACTTGACAATTATTAACATGAATTTGATGCCCCGGAATTTCTTGGCATGGTTTGCTAAAATTTATTTGAGATAAATTATTCACAATTAAGAGAGAAGTAATACAAAAGATGATTTGGCACTTAAGAAATGCTAGCACTTGGCTCGGTATGGCCAAAATTAGTATTCATATGCCTTCATGCCCCTCTGAAAAGGTAAGGTCCTGAATTATTAACCATCATATGTGTTCATTTATTTTCATTTTAACTTGGTGTTCCCTTTTGTCACCTAACACTCCTTGACACCCGTTCGTATACCCTAACACCTGGTACATCTTGTCATGTCTTAACACATGACATGTATTTGCATGCCTAGCATGCATTGACATGCCTTGGCACTATCTAGCACACGTTAGCACACCCTAAAACTTCTTGACATGGCCTAACATTCCCTAGCATGCCTAGTCACTCCCCCCTTCGCACGCCTGACACTCAATGACATTCCCCAACACACCCTCTTATTCATTCATTTCCATTAATTTTAACTCAATGATTTATGTTTGACAGGGTGCATGTCAATAAATATTTCCTTTAAGAGAATAAAAAAATGATCGCACCATTATTTACATAAGTAATTACGAGATTCTACTTGAATGACATTAGGAAACTACACAAGACACATTTTAGGGTTTTTTCTATGGCGTGGGAATGGTAAGAAGTGAGTTGTGAATATTGTTATTTTCTTTTGCATTAAAGTGCTTATCATTATGATAGACTCATCTTGAGAAATTACACCCTCGTCATGCTTACCCTCCAACTCCTAATCTTCTCAAAATAAAGTCCAACTTGCACAATGAGGGAAGGCATGTTGGTCTATGGTATGATGAGTGACTGGGTGAGAGTGTTAATGTACTATGAGAGGGAGTGAACCATTAACTTTGTGTCCTCTATGGATGGCATGTTGTATTATGTGTCATGGAACCACAAGGCCACTAGAAATATTGTGTAAGATATAGCCCAACATAATCAATGCCTTGAGAGAAATATGTGGAGAGGGATCAAAATAAATTATATTTGTGAGTCAATCAAAAAATATTTATTAGAGAGTCACTCCATGGTGATCAATGCCACATATGGAGTCCTTTGAGCTAGGAATTTTTTTTCTAAAAAATGTTTGGAGTGTCATTGAATGGGTGGAATTCTCAAATTGATGATGTTGTAAATTATGTAGGAACTTTGTTGCTTTTTTTATAGAGGCTAAGGTTTGCAAGGAGAATATAGGGCTTGTAGTGTCTTAGGGGAAAATAAGCATCAATTTCTAGCTCTTTGATATACTAAATAGTATGGATTATATGAGTAGTTTATATGGATTATATGACATTGAATCCATCTTGAGATGTAGGTTGTTATGTGTTAGAGAAATTAAGGAGATGGAATTTAAACAATTTCTCTTATAATGAAATTATCTTGTGATGTTTTTATTATTATTATTTGTTATTTTAATTTGTCTTTTCTTATGATCAAGAGTAATTTCAATGAAAAAATAGAAGAAGACAAAATATGTAGGCACATTCAAGGGAAAAATCCCACTCTTTGGGGAAAGCCTAGTCAAAATTATTCCTTCAGTAGATTTAAGATGAGACGACCAATACCTTTAGACTATATAATTCCTCCATCAATTCATCCCTTCACTATGTTAGCCTCGATATCTCCATGACATCGATATCTCCTTTTTTTGCACCTAAACTCCATCCTCATTACCTTGACCGAGTTTGAGAAAACAACATAGCACCGAGCATCATTACAAAGATAACCAAGCATCATCATAGCACTGAGCATCATAACTGAGATCACCGAGCATATTCATATCATTTAGTATCATGACATAGCATTGATTTTTTGATAGACCTATATTGTTGACACTAAGGCATTTTTTTGTTACAACATCATAGCATGGAAGTTACTTGAATCATAGCATAGATGGTTACCCGAGTTTTATAATAGTTTTGAGACCTTATCCTCCAACATCGAACCTGTGATCATGATCCGAAATGTATTTTTTGTCTGAAACCTCACAGATGTCAAAATTTACGTGGTAGAACTGAAAAACTATACCCTTGTATATATAGTTTTTTTCCATAGTTATTGAGCCGACATGACAGTGTGAAGTGTCATGTCTTGATTTGAGCCAACTTGAAGACTGATTGAGGCTGACTTAAGGAGGAAAATTTGATGACTTATATCACTTGAATTGAGGGTTTTATTTTAAGTATATTTCGAGGATGATGACCTTGAAAAAGATGACTTGATGGAGGAGCCTTTTGACAACCTAATTTTATAAGATTTAAAAGCCCCAAAATTGGATCAATTTAAATCTGTAACAACTAACTTAGAAGTCCACAATTGGGACCTTAATCTAAATATGACCCAAGCATGAAACACATTATTTAATAATTCATTTAATAATATAAGTTATTTTTAAAAATACATTAATAATGAAGACTGAACCTAGTTACATTCTTCAACATTATGACTCCTAAAGCCTCATCCTTCTTCCTGTTGATGAAAAAATTGTATTAGTTATCCCTTGGATAAGAACCACCAGTTTTGTGAAGTCTTATAACTCTTCACTCTTCAAAAATGTTCCCATATATTGTGCCCAAATTCCATAATTGTGTCCATTAAAATTTATAATATCTAGCTTGAAAATCATAGTGTTGACCCACTGATTTGATCCTAAATTTAGTTTGTAATTACAAACCCCAAACTAATCCACTAAACAAATCTAACTTTTTCAGAGCATATACAACTTTCATAAGACTTGTGGAAACATGCTACATCTCAAACCATTAGCTTTAATACAATTTTGGAGAATCGAGGGATTTTGTATATTATAAAAATTGTATTCTAAAATAGAGGTGGTGTCTAAATACATTTTTACAACACCTAAGAACAACCAAACATAGTTCAACATACTAAGAAGTGTAAGAAACAAAATTATTTCCATACACAACACATATAATCTATTGTTGACCATATAATAAATACACCTATAAGACTATATTTTGTAGCACCAATATGTAACCAACACAATCCATTCTTTTCTTAACGTAAAATGAATAATAACATAAGAATGATTTGAATGAAAAAATAAATGGAAACAATTCATGGTAGAATGGAGGAATTCAAAAGTTTGAGTTTGAAATCCAAAAGATAATGTAAACCCTACATAAGGAATAAACACATCACAAGTAAGATTGACCTTATACAATGAGGATAAAAACTCCTCTTAACCACCAAAGCTAAACCTAATTGGCATATTAGTTATTTTTTTATCCCTTTTTAATGCTTCATAACTATGTAATTGAAATGGATATTTTTTCTATTTATAGAAACTATTCTTCAAGATCCATTTAAATTTGGATAGTGTGGTTCGTCTTTAAAATAGATAAATTGAATTGAAATTAAACAGAACCATATTGAAACCTCATCGAGAACATGTTTTGGAAATAAATAATTGAATTTGGTGATAGTTTTTATAATAGGGGTTTTGTGAAAGGATTCAAGCTAGGGCTCTGATGGGGAAATATCATTTATACTCATTGTGTTTTGGAAATTGTACAAAATTCATTATTATCATGTTATGAACAAAAATTGTAAGGAATCTATAGAGTCATTGCGAATTCTTAAAGTCCAGGTATTTTTCATGGAATAGAGGGTTTTATTTGTGAAAACATGGTTACACATAGAGAGTTTATCCTACTGATAGAGGGGTATCATACTTCCATTATTCGTTTAGGGAATCGGGGAAAAAGAGCAGAGTAGATTTAGACGTTTGGGACCCTCTAAAGAGAAGTTTGTTGATCAACATTGCTAATGTAACAAAACCTATCAATGATAGTGAGTGCACTTGAACCTATATTTTGGCACACAAATGGTTCCCTTTCTTCTTTCTCAGTGCAAGGTTGGTATTGTCCAACTCTCCAATTCTCTCATCCTCACTTCATTACTCCCTTCCTCACTAATTTCCTTTTGTAACTCCTCGTAGCCTTCTTCATTTGATCACATATAGTTCAACCACCAATGGTTAATTATTTATCTCTACTTCCTCGAATCTTGTTCAAATTTCTCTTTAGATTTTGTGTCCTCCATGGTCAATTGATACTTTGATCACTCATATTTTCCAACCCCATTGTAACCCATTCCTTAATGAAAGGTTTTACAACACCAGGGTTAGTAAGAAACAACTTTTCCTTCACAAACAACATTTTTATCCTTGTAGGGTTTGTGCTCACTAATCTCTCTCAAAGCCCCTTCTGAAATTGGACCTTGGATTTTGAGTACAACTAGTATAATTCTACTATGAACTAGATACAATGTATCCTTCCATTATTTTCTCCTTCCAAAAGTGTATTTCTCGATTAACCAAGTGATTGCAATGCTACAAATTTATTTGATTTAAGTTTAGACTTACTTTTCCTCTTTTCAACTCAACCATGATGTGCGGCTTCATTAAGCATATGCATCCATTCATAAAAACTCACTAGAAAACTCTATCCATGGAATTTCAAAGATGTCTTCAAACATGGATGTATCCTTCAATTTTTCCATTCTCCAACAAAACAATGGGGCTTCCTCAGTAAAAAATATTTCATTCTATCATAAAAACAACCTTCCACTTGTGGTTTAGCTAGTTTTTTATTCATTTTGTTAAGGCCTCATAATCATGTTGCGGTACCAAAAACATAACCATTTATTGGCTCTAACTGGTAAACTAGGATCCACTTAAGTGTATAACAAACATTGTGCTATTCTAGCATTAACATTATCAATTCTTGAAGGAATGAAGATCTCACTTGAGGGGTGTTACCAAGGCATTTGATAGGTGGGGAGCTCGACATAGTGAATTTATCACTTTGGGATGTGGTGCTTTGAAGTAACCTTCCGTATACATCCATTTATCACCATGCAATCCAAAAACCATAATTTTTCATCTGGCTATGCCATGACATTAAATTCATGGAAAATTTTAGGGGCTAATATTTGCAGGTGGGCTAATTTTCCCTGATTTTTCAAAAACAATGTTTCGCCAATTTTAATTTTTTATAAAAATTATTCGCCCAAATTTTACAATATAAAATTATTTTTCCTTAAAAATCGCCAACATTATAAAGAGAGCATATATAAAATCATTATAGATTTAAATAATTTTAGAAATACATCAATAAACATTTTATAGTTTACATATTAGGGACTAGTGAGATTCACAATGTTTTTAAACTTCGAGATAATTTTCCATCCTTAAAATATTCCCTTATTAAATTACATTTTTGAAATTGATATTAATAATGGAGATAGATTCAAGCATTAATATAAATGTAAAGCATAACAACGTAACATATATATAAATCACTACTAATATTATCAATCCAAAGTTTAATATAGCTACTTAGAATGTGATTTAGACCCACCTAGTTGTTGGGCTCGACAAGAAAAGCTTAAGAGTAGGAAGTGAGTTTAGGATTAGGATTTGATTTGTGATTATGACTAGGAACATCTCTGAGCTCATGATCAAGAAAGTTTTTTTGAAATAAATTTTTCCCCGTACCTCCTATTAAACTTTCAAAACAAATTTCTACCTCATTAATAATACTTGTGTAAGAAATGGCCACCATCAAATCATTTTTCAATCGCATTTGTAATATCCATTTTCAACATATTTTTTTGAATCTAAAGTTATGATTTTTATAAATAATTTTGACCTAGATTTTGATAGGTGTTTTGATAGATATTATATTAGTTTTTTTGGACTAAATACTTTTCAACCTAATTATCAACCTAATTTGTGAGCCCTGTTTAAAATATGGGTGAATAATAAATTCATACAATAGATTGAAAAAAAATCATAAGTAATTTCACAATGCATTTGAGACACATAAAAAATGCTTATTGGTGTAGTTCTTGCTACATTCTCTTCTACTACTAATTAACCATAAATATGAATATGATCATAATCAATACCATGAAAGGGGAATTGGTTGCCATTGGTGAAGATATAGAGAGGTTGTATATGATCATAGAGGTTGGGAAACTGAGGAACATTTCACTTATTGGTTAAATTGTTCATTAGTTTTTTGAGAGGCAAATTTTAATCTTCCAAGTTATTCCTCGAAAGCATTCAACAAATTGGACTCTTTCTTCCTACACTAAAGAGAATTGGAAGGGAATAAAATCCCTAAGGTATTGTCGAGCATAGTAGGGAAGGTCTTCCTTATGTCATTTTTGGAAGTGAAAGAGAGTGTCATTGATATCTGTGGGTTAGATTATATGTGCAATTATTTGTAATGATTGAATTAGCCATTCCATGAGAGAAATGAGTTGGATTGAGTGAGTCAGTGCCTATATCTTACATTTATTTTCCCATGATGAAGTCAGAATTTTATGTCACATTTATTTTCACAATTTGTTGATTATAGTGTTTTGACAGTTTGGAAAATCAAAGACAAACAACATAAAACCAGTATTTTCGAGTTCCAGGTCAGTCTCATTCAGAGAAATTCTTAAAATATTTGTTTGTGAGTTTATCTTGTGTGCTTTGATTATGGATTTTAGGGCTGAAAAGGTTATTAAGTACATATGTTTGTTTGATTGAGTTCAAGTTAATTTTATTAAACATGAAAGAATAAAGGAGAGATAGACAGAGGGGGAAAAGAGGAAATGTCTGTTCATTGGGCAATAGGAGTCTAAAATAAGTTATTCATGTTCTTTAAGGATGTAGGATGTCAAAGAAACCAATCAACTTGCTTGTGAGATATTTCTTGTTTTGGAATGAGATGGACATTAATGATTTGGAAAGAAAGTTTAATTACTCAACAAAACGGAACTTGAAAACATAACAATGAAGATATTTGATGAGCTAACCATAAATTCTACAAACATTCTTTAAGCAAATAATGACTTCAAGACAACTTTTAAAATGAAATCTAAGATTCAGGGAACACCCTATTTCCTCAAAGATTTTATTTTAAAGGACTTAGAAAACATAAAAGATTCATTGATAATTACAGTCATAGAAGAGGGAACACCTAAATAACATCTATTCTTACAACTATAAAGACCTTCAAAACAATTGGTCAAGCAAATGGCAAAGGGAAAGATCAAAACCGACCTCTTTGATTAACTTAAGACAATGGTACTTCAAAGGGAGACTTTAATAACAGCTTTCAAGTGATGGCAGACAAGCAGGGAGAACCATAAATCATGCTGAAACCAACTATTTGAGCTATCAAGTAAATAAACAAGCATGAAGACTAAAGAGAAGGTTTAAAGCCTCTAAAATACTTCAGCAGAAGAAAACATAAAACAGTGAAGGATGAACAGGTCTAAGGTGCTTCCAGGAGTCATTTCTTAGCCTAAAAATTTCAACCTACTGTAGTAAGAAATTATGGAACATAATGAAAACAGGAGAAAACATTAAAAAGTTCAGAATACTTCACCAACAGCCAAGCTCATGGATCCAATGATGGAGCCTTCTCAAGAACAAGCATGCAACAACATCATCAAGACATCCAGGACTTCAACCTGTTTTTCAACTTCAACAGACTTGTATATTTATTCAGAGAGTTTCAGTGTTACAACTTGTAATCAAACAATAACCAACACTCACTCATCTTCTGCTATAGTATATATAGAAGGATGAGGAGGTGAGATCTGATAAAAGATCTCAATTACAATTAATACAGAATTAAATGGCTCATTGGCCTTCGAGGGGCTCAATGAGGAGACTTACATACATATCCTCTGTATTAAATGATTTACATAATGATTTCAAGCTTGGTGGGAGTTTTTTTTGACCTTTGAGGCACTGTGAGGTGTCGAAGTAACTCTGCAGATATTATTTGCATTGAAGTTCGTGGCACAAATAACTTCTTCGACTGTGTCGAGGCAAAATATCTGATCCTGATCAATAAATTCAGCTCCTGATGAATACTTTGAGGCACAAATGGTGCTTTAGTCGCTGGGAGGAATCAATTTGCCCTAATTTGTGGTGGTGGAGGTCTTCTGTCAGTTAAAACACTTCAGGTTTTCCTTTAAACTGTGTTTTAGATTGGGGATTAGGCTTTTTATAACAGTCTTAGTCGTAATCCCCACAAAACTGTCTTCAGTCATCATTCTGCTGCGCTTTGTCTTCTACAACTGAAACTCTTTCTTTGTGCTTCATTGATGTTTTTTAGGTTTAACAGGGGAATACGACACCAAAGGCTCATGAAACCTTGCTAAAAAATGTGTATCTATACCCTGTGGATGATTTCTATGATGTATTAGAAGGTCGGAGGATCGTCATCCTCGGCCTACGAAATTTCTTCATTTAAGCGGAAAACCATTAAACCCTACAAAAACAAACAAATGTTACAAAATCCTGCGTTTATAGGTCAATCTGCATCGGAGGATGTGCGGAGGAAGCAGGGTTGTTGGATGGCATCATCCAACGGTCAAGATTGATCAGGGGAGATTATAGAATAGGTGGCAGAGGATCAAATTTGAGCCGTTGATCGCGCGTGATCAACGGTCGAGAGCAGAGGTTTGAAAGTCAAACGGAGGAATCGGGCGATGAAATATGGGCCATCGATCTGCAGATCAGATCGATGGTGGAGATGCGATTTCCGCTGCACGGAAGCTTGAGTTATCGCATGGGCGCTTTGGTTATCCATCGAACACCTTTGAAGAGCGATAGCCGTTGGATGAGAGGGCCCAGATCGGACGACAGAGATTCATTTCACTGGGCATCCTGGTCCGGATTTTAACGCGCAATGGACGACGGTTGCACGATGTTTTTCAAATCGTACAAGGGACACACGTCAACCGTCGTATGGAATCGCTGGCCATCGGAGAAAAACCATCTTTCGCTGAAGAGCGGTGCGATGGAAAACATGCGGTTTTGGAGAAACATCGCATGGTCAGGGGGGTCCACAGGAATGGCGCGCTCCGCACTATCCGATCTGCGGAGCAGATCGACGGTGACGATTGCTCCATAATTTACACAGGCGGGTTTTTAATAAAAATTAATAAAACAACGGGTTTTATTAAAATCAAAGGTTTTATATGTTCCGGCGGGGAAATATAATTTGAAACGCATAAGCGCCTGACTGGTTTAGCAGTTGGTTTTGGAACTCGGGCTTATGGACGGAAAGGTTAAAAACTTTAAGCCTGAGGGGGCTTAAGTTTCATACATAAAAATATGTATTTTTCATGGTTTTTTAATGGTTTTTTGAAGGAAATGAAGGTTCCGGTAAGGCTAAGAAGGGGTCTTAGACCTTATAAAATGGATTTTATTAAAGGGAAAAAGGAAGAGTCATGAAATTGTGGGGTTTTCATGGGAAATGGGGGGATAGAAAAAGAGGTTAATTTGGAAGAAAAGGATGGGGAAAAAGGGGTTTGCAGTAGTATTTGACTTTGGATTTTTGTAGGATTTTAGAGGCTTTTAGGATGTAAACAGCAATATAGGATCTGGACAGAGGCATGAGACCTTCAAGAGCCAACATTTTTTTATAGGGAAAAATTGTTCATTGAAGGCTCAAAACAAATTTAGCCACCTTTGGTATAATCAAATTTATGGGTGGCTAACAGTGGCTCCACTTGGGGATGGTGCCTTTTTTGAAGGCATCAAGAATTTCAGACTTGCATTCTCTGGGAGGCTGATCGGTTGCCTCATCCATTGGGTTTTTTTCTTCCACTTCAATGATCTTCTTTTGCTTTTGGAAACAAGTTACCAGTCATTGAAAAACAATGGAACTTTCATCAACAAACTTTCTACCTACCCAAGCCTACTGATCTAACATTTTTTCTTCATCAGAGTGCACTTGGATTGGCAAACTCTCTTACAACATTTTATTCTTTTAGAAAACAAAAATCTAATCTAATTCTACTTCTTATCTCTTCATGGATCCAGATTAAACAGTTGGATCCATATTATTCTCTACCTAATCTACTGTCCATTGGGATTAAATTGTCCAACAAAGTTTCATTCTCTAAATTCTATAACATAAATTTAAAAATAGTCAAGTCAAGGTTAAGCTGTTTGACTTGCTTTGATCTATGGCATAAAAACAAGCTGCACATATTTTATTACTTGCAGAAAATAACAACAAAATGGAAGGCTTAAGATCTGAAAGTTTCTCGTCATGGCCTTCTCTTTTCTTCACAGCTCTATTTTTGCTTTTTTTTTTGAGCTGTCTTTTCTTTTCTTCTGGTTCAGGTTTTAAGCTGATTAGAACCAGATCTTGACATTTCTTTGACTTAGAATTTAACATAGATTTGAGTCATCTCCTTTGGGAAAATTTGGTTCAGATTTTGAGTTTGTTTGAACCTTCAATTTCTATCATAATCTATCTACTGATAAGCCAAGATTGAACAGTTGGCAAATCAAATTCACTATCCTATCAGCGGAAAATTTAAAACTAATTATTCAAGATTAAACTGTTTGACTAACTAGAAGTGTGTTTTGTAGGAGTGGCATTTAAGCTTGCACACTTTCAAATTTATTTCTTTATTTTTTATTTTTTTTGGCATGGGGCTTTGCCTTCTTGTTTTCACAATCTGCCCTCTTTTTTTTCTTTTCTTTGTTTTTTGTATTTTTGTTTTTTCATAATTTTTGAATGCAATGGCTAGACTATGATATTTTCAATGGTAAAACAAAAATTCTTTGAAACTTAAGATTCTTGGCAGAAGTAATGCTTGAGCATCCTTCCATTGACAGGACCTCCATATAGGTCTTCTCCATTCAATTCTTTCAAGAAAAATGTATTATGACCCCTCTCATTATGAACAATATAGGGCCCTTTCCACAAGTTCTCGAACTTGCCATGTTTCCCCTTCTCTTCTCTTCTTGAATCCCATTTAAGAACAACACTTCCAACCTGGAAATTGTTTGCCTTAGTCCTCTTATCAAATAGTTTCTTCATATTTTCTTGGACTAACTGTGTTCTTTCATAAACTTCTTCTCTGGTCTGCT
Organism: Pinus albicaulis; assembly: GCA_034641835.2. Classification (NCBI taxonomy): domain Eukaryota; kingdom Viridiplantae; phylum Streptophyta; class Pinopsida; order Pinales; family Pinaceae; genus Pinus; species Pinus albicaulis. Next base: position 902,289,844 of record CM076581.1, read on the forward strand.
GCAAATGGATTGTTTGGTTGATCCTCCTCTGCATATCATTTTCTTCAACCTGCACTTCTTGAAGGAGATTCATGACTGGAACTCCTAATGAGGTAGGAAAAATTGCATCCATGCCATAAACTAACTAATAGGGGGACATATTTATTGATTTCTTTGTAGTTAGTCTATTAGCCCATAAGGCATTAACCAACTTACTGTGCCATGATTTTTGATTTTCTTCCAACAGCTTTTTAATGATATTGATGAGACTCTTGTTGGAGGATTCAGCTAATCCATTTCCTTGGGGATAGTAAGCAGTGGAATGGCCCAAGGTTATATGGTATTTGTGACATAAATCAACCATCTTTTTAGATTTGAAAGCAGCAGCATTGTTTGTTATGATTTTTCTGGGGCAACCAAATCTGGATAGGATATGGGTTTCAAGAAACTTGATAATGACAGAGTCATTAGCATTCCTGGTAGGTATAGCTTCTATCCATTTGGTAAAGAATTCAGTGGCTGTGAGGATCCACTTATGTTGGGCTGAGTAGGATGGATGAATTTCCCCGATGAAGTCCAACCCCCATTGTTGAAAAGGTGCCTCAACTCTGATAGGATGTAAAGGTAAGGGAAGGAGCTTTCTCTTGCCATCAAAGATTTGACACTTATGGCAAGACATGACCAGCTTCTGAGTGTCTGGGAAAAGGGTAGGCAAATAGTAACCTGATCTGAGAATTTTGTTTGCTGTGGCCTTCCAGTAGAGGTGTCCTCCACATTCACCATCGTGCAACTCATGCATGATTCTTCCTGCATCATCTTCAAGTAAACATTTAAGCAAAATTCCAACAGCATTTTTCCAATATAACACCCCATCTAAGATACAAAAACTCAAAGCATTTTGTTTCAAGAATCTAGCTTTAGTTTTAGACAAAGAAGGAGGGGCATTTAAATATAACAGCACATAAATAATGTCAGCATACCAAGGGGAATTTAGAAATGTTTCTTCAATGAAAGGAGCAGTAGCTTCTTCTACTTCTTCCAACACATCTACCATATTCATGTCTAATGCTTGGAAGTTAGACTCAGCCATAAGTTTTTCTAATCCTTCCCCTTTACTAGTTTGGTGGGCTTGATTTCTAGGTCATATTCAAGAATAGTTGCAATCCATTTTCCCCTTTTACCATCAGGGTCTTGACTTAGAATGTCCTTGACAATAGTATGTGGAACAAAATAAATTATGTGAGAGTGTAAAATGTAGACCCTAAAGTCCTTTAAAGCTTTCACTAATGCTAAGGCTTGCTTATCCATAATGTTATAATTGAGAGGAGCATCTTTCAAGGCCCTACTAAAGAAGGATATTCGTTGTTCTTTCCCCAAATCATTCTTCTGAAGAAAAACTGCAGCTATTGTATGTTCAGATGCAAAAGAAAAAATGTAAAAGTCTTTGGTAAAATCAGGACTAATAAGGACTGGTGTTTGGGTAAGAGCTTGTTTGACCAGTTCGAATGATTGTTTAGCTGGTAAAGTCCATTTTACACCCACGTTTTTCTTAAGCATGTTTGTAATGTTTTTTAATAGCTCAGCAAGGTTGGGAATAAACCTTCTCAAAAAATTAATCTTTCCAATGAAAGATTGCAATTCTTTGAGGCTTCTAGGATGGCTAATTTGCAATATGCCATCTATCCTTGTAGGGTCTATTTTGATTCCCTCTTCTGAAATTATATGACCAAGAAGTTTCCCTTCTTGGAGACCAAGGAGGGTCTTCTTGGGATTCAGTGATAAGCCAAATTTCCTACACTTCTCAAAAACCTTTCTAAGGTGAATCAAATGCTCTTCATTAGTTTTTGAGAAAACAGTTATGTCATCAAGGTAAATAATTATAAAATAGAAAATATCTTCAGAGAAGGCTATGTCCATGGCCCTTTGGAAGGTGGCCTCTGCATTCATTAATCCGAAAGGCATTTTGACATACATAAAGGTGCCCCAAGGTGTGGTAAAATCAGTTTTGATTTGATCACTTGGGAACACTAACAACTAATTGTAACCCGAGAACCCATCTAATAGGGATATCCTTCTTGACCCAACTACCCTTTGAAGTATATGGTCCATCTTGGGTTAAGGGTAGTTGTCTTTTAAAGAGGCTCTGTTTAAATTTCTGAAGTCAATACAGAGCCTGATTTCCCCAGTTTTCTTTCTAACATAAACTAAGTTTGATACCCATTCTGAAAATATAATGGGTACTATGATCCCAGCATTGTACATCTTCTCAATTTCTGCCTTAACTAAAGGTAGTAAAAGGGGATTTATTCTCATTAGTTTTTGCTTAAAAGGATTTTGATTTTCCTTCAAGGGGATCTTATGCTGGATGATGCTGGTATCATATGATTTTAAGTCTTTGTATTCCCAAGCAAACACATCTCTGAATTCTTTGAAAAGCTCTATGTATTGAAATTTTATGTGAGCTGGGAGGGTGCTTGATAGCTTGATCATCTTGGGTTCTGCTAGACTGCCTATGTTATGCTCTTCTACATTTGTTTCCACAGGCTCCATTCTTGGTTCTTTGGCTACATCGTTGAGATCAAACAGGTGTTCTAAAGGTGTGAGACCTCTTGGGATTTTATCATTTTTGCATTGTAATACTTCCAAGTCTTCTTGGTCTTCATTGTTCATTATCTCTGCTTCAAAAGGATTCTCACAATGATTTATATTAGCAGGATATGTTATTTCAGCCTCTGGGATTTGTTCAATGTACAAACAATCTTCTTTATGGCTAGTTTCTGGTGTTGGTATGCTGAAATCATTTTCTGATTTCAAGAAATAATCTATGTGTCTGTCAGATTCAAACAGCTGCCAGTGATCTTCGTTATCAGGCACAGCATGTCTGTGTTTCACCTTTATACTGAGTTTTTCATTTATCTCAGGTACTTGGAAATTGCTGGCAATGAAGGCAAGTTCATTTTCTAGATGATTCAGTGATCTAGGGATGAAAATGAGTTCATATTTTTCGAAAGTTTTTAATAGGTCAAGGGCAGCATTTCGATATTCCCTAAGCCTTGGATTCTTGGCTGAGTATTCTCCTTTGATTTGTTTAATGATAAGTTCAGAATCCCCTAAAATAGATATCTTTTGGGCTTCTAATTCTTTAAGCAGTTGTAAGCCTAGGAGAAGTGCTTCATACTCAGCAATATTGTTAGTTCATGGGAAGTCTAACTTGTATGAAAAAATCTGATTTTTGTTTTGAATCCAGACACCTGCCCCTGCACTGGTTCTATTACAGGATCCATCGAAGTTTATTGTCCAAAGTATATTTGACTCATTTTCATTTTCTTGTTGCTGTTGATTGTCAATGTTTTGAAGTTGATTCGAGGTAAGATCGGATTGTTCTGGAGAACTGATTGGGTCCATGTTTTCTTTACCTTGTTGAGTAATTTCATCTTCGTTACACAAGGTAAAGGAATATAAAATTGATTGAATAGAATAGATTGGAGTGTTGTTTGGTTTGTCCATGTTACTCACCATGTACTTCATGTGGGGTTCTCTGTATAGTCTTCTGTTTTGGTTAAAAACAGGGATGGTGGCATAAGACATGTCCATTTGAAGGCTTCCCTGAAGTTTGGCTCTCCATGATATTGATAAAAGCATGCCATACTTAGGGGGAATTTCAGCTACAATGATATCCATTACTACATTCTTGGCAGGGATCTGAGCTAGGTTAACACATAAATCTTTGATTAAACCCAAACATTTGACTCTGCTTGAGTCAAAAGAATACAAATCTTTGTATGGTTTAGTAATCTCTAAGCCTAAGATTTCCATTACTACCTTGGGCATTAGATTGTGTGAAGCTCCAGAATCTAACATGGCATTGTGTAGAATTTTATCGTGTATGTTCAAACTAACATAGAAGGGAGGGACTGGTCCCTCTTTATATTTTCCTTCAACCTCTGGGCCAAACAACAGCTCAGGTTTGTCATCTGTCAAGTTTAAGGTGTCAGTATCACTTCCTAAGTTTAACGCTTTCAAAACTTGGTTTTTGTACGCTTCTTGGGTTACTAGTTCAGCTAGGGGGATGGTAATTTTTGTCTTAGCAATATCTCCCTCAAGGTTGAAAGGAATAATTGACTTGTTAATATTTACATCTGTTTTTTCAATTGAATTCTTTTCAGTAGCTTTGATTTGCTGAACCTTGTTTGGACTAGTGATAGGAATAGTTTTATTAGGACCACTAGCTGAAGTGCTAGGGGTACTCTGCTCAACATTTGGCTGGACTCCTTTGTCTCTGTTTAAATCTGGCTTTTTGGCCAAAATGTTGGTTTTTTCTGCTATCTTTTTGGGCTGGTTTTCCGTATTTTTCTTGACAGCAGTGCTAGTATTATTATCTTTTGAATTATCTATACTTCCCTTGCTCCTGAGATCACACTTTTTGTGTACCTCCATGATTGCATTTTCAAAACCCAATCTATAGTCATCAGAATCTTCATAGGTTTTTGTATTTTGATCATCAGAGAAGAAACCTTGTTCTTCCTCAGTGAGGAAAAAATCATCCCCACTGTCTGATCCAACCAAGTTTACATGTGATTCTTCCAACCTTTCCAACTCCCTGTCTTCCTCATATTGATCTACATAGTTCTATTGAAAGGGAGGTCTAATTTGTTGGTCACTTTCTTTTTTCTTATCTTGATTGTTATCTCTTCTATAATTCTAATTTCTATTTCTATTTTGATTGTTTTGAAGTGCAGTCTGGTTTTGATTTTCTTGTGCTTTCTTTATTATGCTCATATCTTTCATCATTTCTTCCAACATTCTCTCCATTTTTGAGCTTGAAGTAGAAGGAGGGGATTCCTCTTTAAAAGATACTCTCTTCTCAGTTTTCATCCTTGCTCTCTTTTCTATTAAGTTGACTTCCACAGAAAGAGCACCTCTTTGCATATCTTCGAGAGTTGCAAAATTTCTTTCTCTTAGTGAATAAGTCATGTCAGAGTCAAATCCTTCAGGAAACTTGTTTAGGGCCGAGCCTTGTGGAGGTTTTAGTTCTGGGGAAAGTGCATTATATACACTGTTAAATCTAGTACAATAGGCTTGTACACTTTCCCCAGGGTTCCTACGGAGATTGTTGTAATCAACAAGGACTTGGAGAGGATTTTTCTTTACTTCCCATTTGTTTAGGAACATTTGATGGAAGGCTTGGAGATCATTAATACTACGGGGGGCTAAACCTTTAAACCATTTTCTCACTTCTCCCCCTAAGCTCTGAGCGAATAATCTAAGCTTGATAGAATCATCATCGATCTCATTTCTGTCAAAGTAGTCATCCATCTTATCCACATGTTGTGATGTAGTTACAACATTATTAGCATCATATAATGGAATTTTGGACTGATAGTCCTGTGGAAGATTGGCTAGTGGTACAGGAAGGACTAAGGGAGCATACCATGCTACCATGATATGTGGTGGGGGTGGATTAACAAGCGGTGGATTGACAAGAGGAGGAGTTGGCTGAAGTGAAGTGGTTTGAACAATGGATGAAAGGTAGACAGAAGTGAATGGAACAGCAGTAGATTGCTGAGTTGATCTTGGATGAGAGACACCTAGGTTATGAAGGAAATGTAAATCAGGAGGTGTTGTTTCTCTACTACTAGGATGTTCACTTGTCTTAGGAGATGGAAGTGAAGACTCAGAGTCTAGATGATCTAAATCACCAAATGACCTAGTTCTAAAAGGATTCAATAAGTCAGTTTGTGATTGTTGTAGAGCTGAAAGATTTTCAGGGACTGAATTGGCTCTGAAGTGTGATATGAAAATAGTTGAATATTCTATCTTAGGAGACTTCCTAAGGATTATTTCTGGGTTATCAACTATCTCAGGTGGATCAGGGTCAAGATGGGCTTTAGTGTGGATATTTCTAGGAGCCACTATGGTTTGTTTTTAGACCCAAATAACAAGAAAAGTTCAACCAAGTATGACAATCTTTGAGAGGTTAATTGATCTGTTTACACAAATTTTAATCCTACAGTCCTCTAACTAGATTTGAATGATATTATAATGATAAGGGTTCTACCCAGTGGAGTCTTAAGGTCTGTTCAGGATTTTGGAGTTGCCAGGTGGAAAGTTTAGAATGTTTTCTAACAGGTACACTGTCCACCAGAGTGTTTGTGAAATATCTTTTTTCAAGGATATTTTGAAACACAACAAACTCTAACCAAAGATTGACTGGGAGGGCATTCACCAGATATTTCACCTCAAAAAGAGGATGAGATTTGGAGGCTACCCGGCCCTTTCGAGACTCTGTCTAAGAGTATAAGGTAAAACACCACAAAAGATAAGTGATATATAAGAATGAGTGTTTTACTACAAAGTGGAAGTTTTTAGCTCGTGAGGAGGTAAAAGGTTTTATGGTCCACTACCATGTTTATTATGAAGCCAAAATTGAAATTTTTTTGGGTTTTTCTGAGTTATTTTGGTTTTATAGGTTAAGAGAGTGTTCCAAGTCTGATTTTGCACTTAGCTAAGGTGTTCAAACAAACAGAGTTGCTCTTATGGCTTGGTAACTGGTTCCTTCAAGGTTTGGTAAGGCTTAATGAGAATCCTAAGGGTTACTTAGTTTGTCACTGATTCAATTAAGTCCTAGCATGATTACCATTTGTTAGGTAGTGCTTGAAGAAAGTTACTTATGTTATACTGGACCTAAAAAGTTTGAGGAAGGGTTTTCAAACCACTAATTTTCAGTAGGTGTTTGGTCTCAATCTAGTCTCCTAAACTGAGCTCATTTAATTGTCAACCAGGATTTGTAAACTGCTGAAGTGAAGTGTACTGTATGTACCTAGGTGCTTGTTTCCTAATGCGTTGTATGTAGTGTCTTGTGATGTTTCTGGTATTTTGTGATGATTTATGATGTTTTTGGTCTTTTGGTGGTTTTATGTTTACAAGGGAAAATGCCTAGAAAGCTAATGGAAAGGAGCTGGTGATTAAAAAAACAGAGTTAAGCCTAATTGATGGATAATAAATGATAAATGCAATTGGAAACACTGAGGCGGGATCAAATCTAATCTATGACTAAGTAAAAGCAAAGCTTGATAATGACTTTTAAGCAAATGATTCAAAACACAAACTAAACTTGAGAAATGATCACTAAGTATGCAAATTCTCTAACTAATCAGTTAAACAACTAACTTATAATGATGCAACATTTTTGTCCTTGATTAGAGATTTGAAACATATTTAGAGGAAAACATTGTTATCATCATAATATCTTCTATTCTAGAACTAGTTCCTATCTCTATTCTGCAATTCAATTGAATGTCACAAAACCTTTATTCAAAAGTTATTGATTTCTTTTCAAAGTAGTCTTTTGAGGGAGAGCTCTGTTTATGAAATGATAAGAAAATTGCAGAGATACTTCAGGCCTTATAGTGATGTTGTCCTCTGTTCATATGGTTATGGATCAATTGTAGATTTTAGAACAAGAAGATGTTTGTAAATATTGAAGGCTGTCTTGTTAATCTTAACAACTGAAGTAATCTATTGTGCAGTGGATGACAATCTGAATGTGAAGTGCAAGTGCAATGAGTTAATCTAAGAATGAACTTAGGATGCCACTAATCTAGAACAATGCTGAACTACAAGTCATCATCAAACTCAAAACAAAGTAACTGAACATGAGTTAAGTGCAATTAAACTCCGGAGTATCCTAACTATGCTATCATGCATTATTCTATGAAATTACACAATCTGTTTGTCCATCATTAGTGATATTTTGGAAGGGTTCCTTCTTTTGGAAGAGATCTTAGGACAATTCTGACTGTGTAATTGAATGCAAATGCAAGCAAAAAGACTGAAAGCAATGAAAAACTAAGATATCATATCCATATCCTACTTGTCATTATGATGTTTTGGGCAAGCGTTTAAGAGCAAGAACAAAGATAATACTTAGTGCAAACACACAACTAAATCATTCATTATCACGGTCATGTCTTGAACTTCTTAAGGATTTCTTGGAAGAGTTTCTTCTTGTGGAAGAGTGATTAGAACAAGTGTAACTGTGATAGTGAACAACAAAAATTACAACTAAATCCTATAGTACTATAGCCATTTTCCATTCATCATTATAATCTTTTGGAAGAATTTCTTCTTGTGGAAGAGTTAGAATGAATATAACTACAGTAGCTAATTAAAAACAACTATGAATTCAACTCCTAATCCTACAATACTATAGCCATTTCCCATTCATCATTATAGTCTTTTGGAAGAGCTTATTCTTGTGGAAGAGTTAGAATGAGTACAACTACAGTAGCTAATTAAAACAACTATTAATTCAAATTCAAAACGTAAAGGTAGCTAGAAGACTTATCTAATTTACGCAAAATAAATCCGTGCAAGAGGCAGGGGCCCTCTACCACCTGACGGAATTCAACTCCAAATTAAATCAACGCCTTCAGAACAACACTGTTTGCTTCATTAAAGATGAAAGAACTTGAACATAACACTCTGCGTCTTCAGAAATGTAGCACAGAGTCTAAACAAAATCTAGCATCAAATCTAACATAAAATCTAACATAGCTCTCGGTTTCCCAAGTGTTTATAAAGCAAATGCACATAACAAGACTTGCAACAATTCAAGAACACTGTCTTTCCTTATCGGAATCACATTAGGACTCTTTAAGTGGCTACGTGAAGAGGAAAAATACATCTGGACTGAGACAGTCCTAATAGAAGTCTGCTTTCCTAAATGTGTTCCCACGTTCCAAAACCGTACCCAGAATTCGTTTCTTCCTCCATGATGAGCAACGAACCATGTAGACATGACGTGGATTATGCCCATATGCGATTTTTCTTGAGAGGCCACCTGGAACATACCCAAACGTGAAGACAGCTGCAGAATCGCCGGTTAGCTACGGAATGTCTGCATTCTGCAGCTAGTTCCGGTCAAAATGCTTTACAATGGAAAAAATCACAAAACTTAGCAAGTCAGTCATGTAAATCATTCTAGAAGTAATTTTAACTATATTCATTGATCAATTGGGTCTAGGATGGCAATGGAAAAAGGAAAATGAGGTAAAATGGAATGAAAGAAAGCACAATTTTGAGGCTCAACATACCCCCACTGCTGTCTCTTTGCATGTCCTCATGCAAATTATCTTATGAACTCAGAGGCTTCTGCAAGGACATCTAATCCTCTCCTTCTCCTTTGTCTGGAAGCTAGAGATCTTCTGGGTTTTCTAATAATAAGTTTGAACCTTAGGTTGGTGAGTGCCCTGATCAGCTTTTTGTTCCTTGTCTTCAACTTTTCATTGGTCTTCTCCACTTTGTCTATATGCAGGGATAAGGTTGAGTTCATATCAGTTTTGAGCTTGATTTGATCCTTGAGAATTTCATTTTCATTTTTGATGTGTCTATTCAGTAATTCCAACTCATACCTATCCCTTCTTAATATATCTATTTCAAACAGTGGAGGACTGGGGGTTCTCTCTCTGCTTTCTGAAGCTCTTCTCTCCAAAGTTTCCACATAGTCATAAATTTCCTGTTGAGCAGGGTCAATTTCAGGGGTCCCTTCATAAAAATCCTCTTCAATATCTTCTTCCATGGAGTTTTCCTCATCTTCTATATCAATCACCCCTGTTTGTTTGATTTGAGTTTTCTTTAGTTTTCCCTTTAGTCTGTGGCTTCTCCTTGGCTGAGAGGATCCCTCTCCTTTCTCTGTGGCAGATTTCTTGATTACCTTCTCTTTCTTAAGTTGCCTCTTGATTTGAGTCAACTTCTCTAAAATGATTTCCTCACTGCTCTCTTGGACTATTTTGTCAATTTCAACTTTTGAAGCCCTCCATTTCCTGCTTCTCCTTGTAGGCTGTGGTTCAGGTGTGGGTTCTTTTGGCTCTTCAAAATGATTTCTTATCAAGAAATCGTCCCATGTATCATTTGTTTTAGCTAGATGGTGTTCAATCAAAATTTTGACCAAACCATGATGATATAGGGTTGTCTCTAAAAATTGAACCCTTCTTTGAACACATGAAACCATCTTCTTCAGACTTTGAAGCAAGAAATATGGTAGGTTTAAGTCTTCCCCCAGAAAATGCATTATCAGTCTAATGTGGTAGACATAAAATGTTCCATATCTACCCTCACATGTAATAAATTTTTGCAGAAGAAGTAGTATGTTTCTCCATTTATTTTTCAATGCAGAACTGGGAATTCCTTTCTTAAAGACAGTGACATCCATACCTAGTGATTTTAAAATTTGCTTCCAGGATTCATTGTGGAATTCTCTATTTTTGAACCATCTCTCTCTATTTCTGAGCAACCCTATAACTTCTGCAATGAAAACTTCAGTGACAGTAAATTTGACATCTCCCACTTCAACTTCGGTTCCTTGAAATGATCTTGCAAATGTTTTAGTGACTTCCTTGTGGAAGCCATTAAATTTCTCCAAAAATTGAAGCCATCCTATTTGCTGTAACATTTCTTTGCATTGAGGGTAGCCTTCTAAATATTTTGAACCCACTGGTTCAGTCCTTACAATGAAACCCATGATTGCTTCTTCAATGTTCAAATTAACACTCTTCTACCCAAAAAAACAATGACTTTCACCTTCGAATTGAAATGGCTTCAAGTTCTGAATGGAAATGGTTTCAAAATTTGGAATGACATACCTCTGATTGATAGTGGCAACAGCTTCAAAACTTCGGGCTTATATGCCTCTGTTAACAATTGAACTTTGGACTGATATATCTCTGTTTGACAGTGACAACTGGCTTCAACTTTTCCACTGCAATACCTCTGGCTCTAGTGACAAAAGACTTCGAACTCCATACTACTATACCTCTGCGTTTACAGTGATAATGCTCTATCTCTGCCCACAGTGATACTTTGTCTACCCACGGAATCAAATGGCTTCAAATTCTCACGCTGCTATACCTCTGAATTTACCCTTTTTCTCTGCTCTGCGTTTACAATGCTCAATGCTATTCAAACTGATATCCTTTGGCTCTGCTCTCGGTGATAAGAATATCTCTGTCTACGGAATGAAATGCTGGCTACAGAATGGAGTGATGGCAGTGGTCACGGAATGAAGTAGTGGAGTGAGGTGGAGGGAATGAATTAATGATTGAAGAGACGACGAAGATTTTTACAACGGCAAAGAGAATCATCATTGAATGATTTGGTTAAGAGACGTGAAGAATTCAAATACCTCGACCATTTTAACCGCTTAAATGATATCGGGCATGAAATTTGAAATTGGAGATTTTAATCCAAAGTCTGTGGAGGGTTTATTGGTCTTGATCAATAAAAATAATTAAAACAACCTTTTCGAACAATCCATAACTAAAACTATGCTAAACTTTTATGAAATGCCATTATAATTTAAACTTGTTACCTCTGCCTTTCATTTGATTTTTGTAGTCTTTGTCTTCTTGTTCACCTTTGGAAGAGTCTTCATAATTTTCTTGATGATTTTGATTCATGGATACACTGGGTCACTTTGTTGCAATCCTAATGTCTGCTGATTGATGCCTTCGGGGTTTGTAGCTGCAGAAAGACTGTCTGGCTGCAGAAAGGCTGATCAACTGCAGAATGTCTACTGAGCTGCAGAATGTTCCTGTAGAGCATTTTAATCATGAAAATGGAGTGTTTTTGGAATATGGGTGAAATGTTATATGATATGAATGAAGATGAATGATGGATTATGATATGTATGAAGTGGATGATGAAATGGAATGGATTAAGTTTATGAAATGGAGTGAAAGAACATAAGAACTGTACTGCAATTCATGACATGTTTTATTCACTTACAGCAAGACATCAAATTTTGTATTTTGACATGAGAATGAAATGGATGAAAGATGGAATGAGATGAATGAAATGTGGAATGGAGTGAAATATGAATGATGGATGAGATGGAGTATGGATGGATAAGTGAATGGAGTGAAATGAAATAAGATGGATCATAAGCACTATGGATCTGAACTTATGATTTTTTGTAACAGCTGCTTGTAAAAACAAAAATGGGAAAAGTTAGAGTGTCAAAGAGACTCTAATTTTCACCCTATCTTTTCTGTATAAACATGCCAATCAATGATTGGTTTTCATGTTTATACATTATTCTTTTTTTTTAATTTATTTATTTATTTTTACAAGAGAAATGCTTCAGAAAATTTAATCAAGTTGATGAAGAAGAGAGACTCTTCTTCATTAACTTCACATCATTGCTTTCTTGGAACTTCTTGAAAAATTCTTCTCTTGAGAGTGGCTTGTGGTATAGCTTCAGTCTATGACCATTTACAAGAAAAGTGACCTCTTCTTCATCTATAGTTCTGATTTTTACTGCCCCATTATCAAAAATTCGAACAATTTCATATGGCCCAAGCCAATGTGTCTGAAATTTCCCTTGAAAATCCTTGAATTTTGAATCAAACAAGAGAGCCCAATCACCCTCTTTAAATTTCTTCTCTTTGATGTACTTGTCATGCCATCTAGCCTTTTGCTGTTGGACTAGACTTGTTTTCTGAACTGCATCTTGTCTGATCTCATCCAATTCATTAATTTGCTCCAGTCTATGCTTTTGTGCCTCCGTTAGATCAAGTCCTAGCTGAACTGCCATCTTGAAGGTTTGAATTTGGAACTCTATGGGAAACAAAACTTGATTTCCATAAACAAGCTCATAAGGAGTATGGCCTGTTGTGTTTCTCCATGTAGTTCTATAGGCCCACAAGGCTTCAGGAAGCCTATCTACCCAATCTCTTCTATGTAAATGAACAGTCTTTGTTAGGATTCCTTCAATGACTTTGTTGGTAGATTCCACTTGACCATTTTCTTGTGGATGATAAGGAGTTGTTTTTCTATGTCTGATTTTGTACTTCTCCATCAATTGCTCCACTAGCCTTGATGTAAATTGAGCTCCTTGATTTGTAACAATTTCCCTTGGGACACCAAAACGAGTAAAAATATCCTCAAAAATAAAATTAACTACAGATGATTCATTAGCAACAAGTAATGGTTTAGCTTCTACCCATTTAGTAACATAATCAGTGCAAACTAATATATATTTCTTTTGTCTTGATGGAGGACTAATAGGTCCTACAAAATCCAAAGCCCATTTTTCAAAAGGTTCAATGTGTACCTGAGGTTGTAATGGCATCTCACCTGAAGGAGAAGGTTTCCCTATCCTTTGGCAACTGTCACACCTTTTGACATACTCCTTTGCATCTTTAAACAAAGATGGCCAATAATATCCTAAATTAAGGATCTTATAGGTTGTCCTCTTATCTGCAAAGTGTTCGCCACAAGGTTCATCATGACATGCCTTGAGAATCTCAGGCATCTCATCTTCACGAACACACCTTCTAATGATCAAATCTGGACCTGTCTTGTACAACTCATTAGCGACCCATGAATATCTTGCACTATCATTAATGATTTTTCTTTTATCCCTTGCATTCATAATTGAAGGAAATTTTCCCGAAACTAAATAATTGGCAATATCAGCAAACCATGGAGTTTGAGTAGAGATTGCAAAAAGATATTCATCAGGAAATTGATCTTCAACCGGAGTGTCATCTTTGATATTTTGGATTCTAGATAGGAAATTAGCCACTGTGTTTTGTTTTCCAGGCCTATCTAGAATAGTAATGTTGAATTCTTGCAATAGTAACAACCATCTTATAACTCTGCCATTAGTGATAGATTTGTTCATTAAGTATCTAATGGTAGAATGATCAGTGTGAACAAAAGTTTCATAGCCTGTTATATAGTGTCTAAAGTTGTTTATGGCATGAACAACAACTAAAAACTCTTTTTCAGTTACAGTATAGTTTAACTCTGCAGGAGTCAAATTTTTACTGGTATAATAGATGGCATAGGGAATTAAATATTTTTGTCCCAATACTGCTCCTAGAGCTGTATCGGAAGCATCTGTCGAGATATGAAAAGGTAACTTCCAGTTAGGTCCCCTTCATATAGGTGCTTCAGAAATTTTGGTTTTCAGGGTTTCAAAAGCTAACTGGCAATCATAAGTCCACTTAAATTCACAATCTTTGGTGAGTAATTTGAAGAGTGGAGATGCTATTTTGGTGAAGTTTTCTATAAATATCCGATAATACCCTGTAAATCCTAGAAAACTTCTAACATCTCTTTGACAACTTGGAATGGATAGGTTAGAAATGACTTCAACTTTTGCTTCATCAACTCTAATCCCATCCCCTGAAATGTGGTGCCCTAAAACAATACCTTCAGTAAACATCATAAAAAAAATTTCATGACTAAGTGAAAGGTTTGCTTCTTGACATATTTTTAAGACTTTTTCCAAGTTTTCTAAAGCCTCTTCAAATGTATTCCCATAAACTGTGAAGTCATCCATGTACACCTCTACACAGTCATGTATTAGATCCGAAAAAATTCCTAATACTGCCCTTTGGAATGTTGCAGGTGCATTGCATAATCCAAATGGAAATACTCGGTAAGCATAGGTACCCCAAGGATAGGTAAATGTGGTTTTATCTTGGTCTTCAAGTGCTACTTGGATTTGATTGTAACCACTAAACTCATCTAGGAATGAAAAGTACTTTTTGCCAGCTAATGTATCTAATACTTGATCTATGAAAGGTAAAGGAAAATGGTCTTTAAGAGTAGCTTTATTCAGTTCTCGGTAGTCAGCACACACCCTCCATTTTCCATTTTTCTTTGGCACAATTACCAAAGGAGAAACTCACTGACTATCTGAAATAGGATAGATGAAATTAACATTTAACATTTTTTGCAATTCCTCTTTAACAATTTCCCTAAGATTTGGATTCATCCGTCTTTGAGGCTGTCTGATTGGTTTGCAATTTGCCTCTATATAGATGTGATGAGTACAAGTCTTGGGACTTATCCCTTTCATGTCCAGTGTATTCCCATGCATATGCAGAAGAATGTCTCTGTAATACTTTGATTAACTCTTCTTGTTGAGATTTTTCTAGGTTCTTGTTTATGTTCAAATTTTTGCCTGGAAAAATTTCACTTGTAGAGCTGCCAAATTTGTCCATAGAATGAAGAGACATCTGCCTAGATGACAAAAAATCAATATTGGATCCCTCTTGAAATGATTCATGTTTGTGTTCTGGAGAGGATTCAAAGTTTTCTAGAGTATTCATAATTTGATTATCTTCACTAATTTCTGAAATTGTGAAGAGTGGTTGTAAATCTTCTTCATCCTCTATCCATTGAGTGTCATCTAGATCTGTAATTGTCCTAGCTGGAGGATACAAAGTGAATTTATTTGTTGAACTACCATCAGAAATATACATATCACCGGACCTACAACTAATAAAAGCATCAGCTGTAGCCAACCAAGGTCTTCCTAATATAACAGGATGGCCTCCTAGATTATTCTTAGGAGTTAGGATCATGAAATCCACAGGGTACTCCCAAGAATCTAGGGACACTGGAATGTCTTCTATTACCCCATCTGATTTGATCACAGATCTATCTGCTAATTGTAATAGTGTGGGTGTAAAGAGAAGATTAGGAAGTTTCAGTTTGTCCATGATTTGTCTACTCATGATATTTATTGCTGCTCCTAAATCAATGAGTGTGTTTTGAATTTCAATTCCATTGATGTGAATTTTGAAAACTGGATTTCCTGGGTCAATATACTTTGGAATAGCAATCTTGCCCATCATAATGTCTGCTATTTGTCCTACCAGTTGAATTTTCTTGGTTTCTCTTATTCTTTTTCTTGTTGTCTTCATACTCAACTTCTTTATTGTTTTGGCTAAAATTGGGATTTCCTTGATGGCTTGCAATAATGGAATTTTAATGCAAACATTTCTCAATTCATCTAAGAAATCATAATTAGGCACCATGATTTGTTTTTCTACACCTTTATCAATTTGTAATCTTTAGGAAAGGAGGTACCAAGTAGTGCTGGATGGTTGCTCCTAATAAGGTTGGTTATTGAATCTTTGTTTTAGTTTTTCAATGTGTGGGTCTTGAAAGGATGTGTCTTCCTGAAGATTGAACTTTTATTCTTTCCATAGAAGTCTTCCTGAGAGTGTCTTGTTCTTGTATGATCACGAAGGTTTTCACTCTTTTCAGTATCTTTCTAGACCTAGACATCACTAAGGTCTAGAGGAATAAATAAGTTTGGGGAAGCTGTTGACTCTATCATGTATGTGGGGTTTATTGGGGTTTGGTATGGGTTGAGCAGGAAATTGATTTGATTTTTGAGGGAATGGTAATGAAAGTGGTTGATTTTGATGTGGTTGGTTCTGATGATGTTGTTGAGGATTTTGCTGAAAATTTTGTTGAAGATTTTGAGGAAAATTTTGTTGAGGATTTTGAGGATAAAAATGTGGATATGGTGGATAGGATGGTGGATATTGATAATATGGAGAGTATCTTCCATAGGGACTTTGTGTTCCTTGTGCCCAATATTGAGATTGATTTTGAAATTGGGGCCAAGGTTGCTGCCAAGAATTCCAAGGTGGAGGTTGATTATACATTTGATCACGGAATCCTTGTGTCTGAGGTCCCTGCCAAGGTCTTCTAGATACAAAATTAAGAGACTATCTGGAATCTGTAGGAGTTTCTTCCTGAAAAACAGCCTTGAGACCAGGAAGAGAAGGACAATTCTTGGTCTCATGTTTCTCAGAACAAATGACACAGGTTTCTATAACTTTTACATCCAAAGGACACTCTCTTAGGGCATGTTTCTTTCTACATTTGGGACAAAAGATTGCCAAGGCATCAGATTCAGCCTTTTGCTTGTTTTGTATCTTGAGGGTGTCTATTTGTTCACTAAGACTCCCTAAGATGTCAGATTTAAAATCATCAAGCATGTGTCCTATTTCTGATCTACTTACTGTCCCAGAAGCAGATTTACTTGCTCTTGCAAGAGCAGGATCTCTTGGACCTTTGATAGTTTTAGATTTCCCTCTGGAAAGGTTGATACATAACTCAGATATTTCAGGTAATGTGAGTTGTGATATATCCCCTTTTCCCATCATGTTAAGGATATCCAACCATTCATCCCTAATGGTTTTCAACAAAAGAGCTTTTTAAGTGTCTTGATCTAGGTTTTCCATTTGTGCCCTTTTTATGTTGTATTTAAATCTTTCCAACAAATCTTCTAAGTTTTCATCTTCTTTTTGTAACATCTTGAACACTTCTTCCTTATGATTAACCGGCATACAATAATCCAAGTATCTCTCTAGAAATGTTTGTTTCATATCTTCCCATGTTCTAATAGAACTACTGATTAGACTCATAAACCACTTCAATGCTGCTCCCTTCAAAGTTGAAGGAAATAATTTCAGTTTTTGAGCATCTTGTAAGTAGTCATAAGTTCTACACAGCACTTCAAATTCGAATAAGAAGGTTTCAGGATCTTCAGTTTTAAGTCCATAGAAGTTTGGAAGGACAGAGGGTGAAATATTTTTCATGGTTGTATTGGTTTCTTCATCAATTATAGGGAACCCAAAAGAGCTTCCTATTCTACCTCTTCCTCCATTTACACCTCTACCTCCTTCTCCTCTACCTCCTTCTCCTCTACCCCTACCTCTACCTCCAAATAGTGTGTTTTCTCCATTAAAAACTCCTCCTCCTCCTTCTTCTGCCATGGTTACCTCTCCTGTGGAAGTGGAAAAGTTTGTGTCCCTAACAGGAGTTTTTAAATCTCCTTCTATGGTAGGTTCAGTGGATGAAGTGAAAGGTTTCTCTAATGGAATAGTTGACCTTAGATCTTCTAGAAGTCCAGGATCAGGAGAGGATGGAATATGGGTATGAGTTGAAGATGTACTAGCTCTGGATCTAGATGAAACAAGTGGTGTTCTAGAAATCAAACTTCTGCCTCTGCTGCTTATAAATCTTCCCCTTGAATCTCTCTCCCTACGCATATAATTGTTTTTGGATGCTAAGAAACAAAGGTTACCTAGTTTTCACTTCCCCGGCAACGGCGCCAAAATTTTTGGTCTCAATCTAGTCTCCTAAACTGAGCTCATTTAATTGTCAACCAGGATTTGTAAACTGCTGAAGTGAAGTGTACTGTATGTACCTAGGTGTTTGTTTCCTAATGCGTTGTGTGTAGTGTTTTGTGATTTTTTTGGTCTTTTGTGATGATTTATGATGTTTTTGGTCTTTTGGTGGTTTTATGTTCACAAGGAAAATGCCTAGAAAGCTAATGGAAAGGAGATGGTGATTAAAAACAGAGTTAAGCCTAATTGATGGGTGACAAATGACAAATGCAATTGGAAACACTGAAGCAGAATCAAATCTAAACTATGACTAAGTAAAAGCAAAGCTTGATAATGAATTTTAAGCAAATGATTCAAAACACAAACTAAACTTGAGAAATGATCACTAAGTATGCAAATCCTCTAACTAATCAATTAAACAACTAACTTACAATGATGCAAAATTTTGTCCTTGATTAGAGATTTGAAACATATTTAGAGGAAAACATTGTTATCATCATAAGATCTTCTATTCTAGAACTAGTTCCTATCTCTATTCTGCAATTCAATTGAATGTCACAAAACCTTTATTCAAAAGTTATTGATTTCTTTTCAAAGTAGTCTTTTGAGGGAGAGCTCTGTTTATGAAATGATAAGAAAATTGCAGAGATACTTCAGGCCTTATAGTGATGTTGTCCTCTGTTCATATGGTTATGGATCAATTGTAGATTTTAGAACAAGAAGATGTTTGTAAATAATGAAGGCTGTCTTGTTAATCTTAACAACTGAAGTAATCTATTGTGCAGTGGATGACAATCCGAATGTGAAGTGCAAGTGCAATGAGTTAATCTAAGAATGAACTTAAGATGCCACTAATCTAGAACAATGCTAAACTACAAGTCATCATCAAACTTCAAAACAAAGTAACTGAACATGAGTTAAGTGCAATTAAATTCCGGAGTATCCTAACTATGCTATCATGCATTATTCTATGAAATTACACAATCTGTTTGTCCATCATTAGTGATATTTTGGAAGATTTCCTTCTTTTGGAAGAGATCTTAGGACAATTCTGACTGTGTAATTGAATGCAAATGCAAGCAAAAAGACTGAAAGCAATGAAAAACTAAGATATCATATCCATATCCTACTCGTCATTATGATGTTTTGGGCAAACGTTTAAGAGCAAGAACGGAAGATGATCGCAGTGTAAACACAACAAATGTTCATTATCAGGGTCATGTCTTGAACTTTATGAGATTTCTTGGAAAGTTTCTTCTTCAGCAGAAGAAGTGATTAGAACAAGTGTATTTTTTTATTTAACGATGAACAACAAGTTACAACTAAATCTCTGATACAACGATAGCCATTTCCATTCATCATTTATAATCTTTTTGAAATTATTCTTGTGGAAAGTTGGAATGAATATAACTACGATATCAATTAAAAACAACTATTAATTCAACTCCTAATCTCATTAACAAGTCAATTTCCCATTCATCATTATAGTCTTTTGGAAGAGCTTCTTCTTGTGGAAGAGTTTGAATGAGTACAACTACAGTAGCTAATTAAAACAACTATTAATTCAAATTCAAAATGTAAAGGCAGCTAGAAGACTTATCTAATTTACGCAAAATAAATCCGTGCAAGAGGCAGGGGCCCTCTACCACCTAACGGAATTCAACTCCAAATTAAATCAACGCCTTCACAACAACACTGTCTGCTTCATTAAAGATGAAAGAACTTGAACATAACACTCTGCGTCTTCAGAAATGTAGCACAGAGTCTAAAAAAAATCTAGCATCAAATCTAACATAAAATCTAACATAGCTCTCGGTTTTCCAAGTGTTTATAAAGAAAATGCTCATAACCAGACTTGCAACAATTCAGGAACACTGTATTTCTTTATCGGAATCACATTAGGACTCTTGAAGTGGCTGCGTGGAGAGGAAAAAGACATCTGGACTGAGACAGTCCTAATAGAAGTCTTCTTTCCTAAATGTGTTCCCACGTTCCAAAACCGTACACAGAATTCGTTTCTTCCTCCATGATGAGCAACGAACCATGTAGACATGACGTGGATTATGCTCATATGCGGTTTTTCTTGAGAGGCCACCTGGAACATACTCAAATGTGAAGGCAGCTGCAGAATCGCCGGTTAGCTACGGAATGTCTGCATTCTGCAGCTAGTTCCGGTCAAAATGCTTTACAATGGAAAAAATCACAAAACTTAGCAAGTTAGTCATGTAAATCATTCTAGAAGTAATTTTAACTATATTCATTGATAAATTGGGTCTAGGATGGCAATGGAAAAAGGAAAATGAGGTAAAATGGAATGAAAGAAAGCACAATTTTGAGGCTCAACAGTAGGTCCCACCGTGATCGCCATTATGTTGGTGTCCCGTGTTTTGACAGTTTGGCAAATCAAAAGACAAGGCACCATCATAACCAATCTTTAGAGTTCCAGGATCTAGTCCTCCTATTCTCAGAGAGGGATCTCTCAAATATTTGTCTGCAAAGGTTTATCTTGTGTGCTTTGATTATGGATTTTAGACTAGTTATCAAGTACAAATGTTTGTTTGGTTGGATTGAGTTGATACATCAGAACATGAAAGGTCTAGGAAAGATAGACAGAAAGAGGAAATATCTAGTTCATTGGGAAATGGAGTCAAAATAAGGTCATGACAAACTCTTTAAGGGATATGGGATATAAAAGGGAAAATCTAACTTGGCCGCAGGATCCTTTTGTTTTTGGAATGAGATGGACATTAATGATTTGGAAAGAGAAGTTTAATTCTCAACAAAGGGAACTTGAAAACATAACTTAACAATAAAGAGATATTTGATATACAGGGCTAGCCATAAATTCTACAAACATTATTTAAGAAAATAATGACTTCAAGATAAATTTTAAAATGAAATCTAAGATTCGGGGAAGTCCTTATTTCCTCAAAGATTTTATTTTAATGGACTTAGAAAACATAAAAGATTCACTGATAATTGCAGTCATAGAAGAGGGAACACCTAAATAACATCTATGCTTACAACTATAAAGACCTTCAAAACAACTGTTCAAGCAATGGCAAAGGGCAAGATCAAAACCGACCTATTTGATTAACTTAAAACAATGGTACTTCAAAGGGAGACTTCAATAACAGCTTTCAAGTGATAGCAGACAAGCAGGGAGAACCATAAATCATGTTGAAACCAACTATTTGAGCTATTAAGGAAATAAACAAGCATGAAGACTAAAGAGAGAGATTAAAGACTCTAAAATAATTCAACAGAAGAAAACATAAAACAGTGAAGGATGAACAGGTCTAAGGTGCTTCCAGGAGTCAAATCGTACAAGGGACACGCGTCAACCGTCGTATGGAATCGCTGGCCATCGGAGAAAAACAACCTTCCGCTGAAGAGCGGTGCGATGGAAACCATGCGGTTTTGGAGAAACAACGCATGGTTGGGGGGGTCCACAGGAATGGCGTGCTCCGCACCGTCCGATCTACGGAGCAGATCGACGGTGACGATTGCTCCATAATTTACACGGGTAGGTTTTTAATAAAAAATAATAAAACGATGGGTTTTATTAAAATCAAAGGTTTTATATGTTCCGACGGGGAAATATAATTTGAAACGCATAAGCGCCTGACTGGTTTAGCAGTTGGTTCTGGCACTCGGGCTTATGGATGGAAAGGTTAAAAACTTTAAGCCCGAGGGGGCTTAAGTTTCATACATAAAAATATGTATTTTTCATGGTTTTTTAATGGTTTTTTGAAGGAAATGAAGGTTCCGGTAAGGCTAATAAGGGGTCTTAGACCTTATAAAATGGATTTTATGAAAGGGAAAAAGGAAGAGTCATGAAATTGTGGGGTTTTCATGGGAAATGGGGGGATAGAAAAAAAGGTTAATTTCGAATAAAAGGAAGGGGAAAAAGGGGTTTGCAGTAGTATTTGACTTTGGATTTTTGTAGGATTTCAGAGGCTTTTAGGATGTAAACAACAATATAGGATCTGGATAGAGGCATGAGACCTTCAAGAGTCTTCAAGAGCCAACAGTTTTTTATAGGGAAAAATTGTTCCTTGAAGGCTCAAAACAAATTTAGCCACCTTTGGTATATTCAAATTTATGGGTGGCTAACACTAGTGACCTCATAATCCAACTTGGGGATGACATATAAATCGGATACCTATGACAAGGAGGAAAATTTCTCATATGCAACTACTTTCCTTGGGCCATCCTTAGTTAAAAAATAAGTGTCTATTAAAAATGTGATTGAATATTATTTATTGTAATATATTTACATGGATTATGCATGTTATGTGTGGTCAAGTTTAATTTAAACATATATTCTTGGTTGCTATGAAATGTTAATGAATGCTCGTCTAATCCCACTGCATTTTTATTAATACACTTTATGTGTGCATTTAAATGAATTACAAACCTTCCTAAGAAAACCATATGTGTGTTATAATGGCGAAACGATTTCTCAAGGGATGAAACTTTAATGGAGTATAAGTGGCTATCCATCAATGGTTGAAAATGCATGGGATGGATATGCCACATCACTTGCTACCCCTTAAAAGTTTTGACTTCTTACTAATGTCTAATTGCCACTTTAACTAGTGAAACCAATTTCTGAAGTAGGATTATGATTTTCTTTTTGAATTCATCTTGCATGTTTGCATTCCATTCATCCGATCATAGAGTCATCACCCGAATACACAAAAAATATAAATATGACATGTTCAAAATCTTGAGTTAACTTAGTCTTTTAAGATCTAATATTAGATGAATTGGCATAATTTATGTGTAGATCCATGGATAATTTAAATGATTCCTTTGATTCACACATGTTATTAGGTTTAGATTCAAATACTACGATTGATTTTGTTCAAGGCCTGATTAGTATCCCATATTTTATTGTGATTACATTGTATTAAGAGGTGGGGAATGAAAATATAACAATTAAAACCATGATTTTTTATTCCTTCCAAATTAAATAAAAGCTAATTTGTTTAATGAGGAAAGAGTGGAAGGGAAGTTTATGAGATAATTTGTGCATGTTTAAGTGGTCCCATTATCAATCCAATCAATTCCATTAAAGCACACACCCATTTAATACTAGGTAAGTGTCCCATCTATATTGGCAAAAAATAAAAGGGAGAAAGTTAATATAATTCAAGAAACTTGAAAAAATAACCTTCAACCCCTCTTTCTCCACAAAAATGAGTAAGGGGACATAAATATAAACAAATATATTGATTTTAAAAAATGTTATTTAAATCTACAATTTGTAACAACCTTGTTCACTAATACACTCTTCACTAATATAGTATTTATTTTTTATTCTAATTTATACTCTATTTTTTATTCTAAATTAAGATGTCACCTAAAACATTAGTCACCAAAATTTCACTTGGAAACATTTTAACTAAATATCCATCAACCTATAAAAATGTTAGGGAAATTTAGTCACACGGTAATTATAAGGAACTAAAATTTTGTGTGACAGTTAACGAGAATTCCTAATCACTATTAAACATCAACATGAACACATTCACACCTCAAGAATTCCTAAGCATATTAAACATCAACACGCACACATTTGCACCTCTCCCAATGAGGGAATTTAAATTTTGTTCCCTTTCCCTCCTTCCATTTCCATTTTCTAAATTCTCACAAGATATTCACTGGCACATTCTTCAATCCATTCCAAACCTATGGGCTTCTAGATATGCAAGGTAGCATCTTGAATTCACATGGCGCATTATTCAATCCATCCCAGACCTACGAGATTCTAGATATAAAAGGTAGTGTCTCGAATTAACATTCACATTCACCAGGTATGTATACATGTTTATCGCTACAATTCTAAAATGTCAATTCTCTAGAATAAAAGGGAAAAGAAAATGGTGAGGTCCATGAATACATTTCAAAGAGGAGGTGATAAATTATCACCTGAAAACAACACTCTGTCCTCCCCCTTACATAGCATCATCTCACTTAAAATTTCATCGAGCCCCTGAGAGCCCACTTTGAACGATCCAGGTGGTATTTGAATGATGGACTCCTCAAAGAAGAATTCACGAACAATCCCATCTTCGCCAAAATTCTTTCTGATGATTTCAACTCAATGAAATTGGTCACCAAGGCCCTCAACAATAGTTCCATAGTATCATGCACAGATAAGCTAGTTGAAGGGATTCACTTACATCTTCTGATGATTTCAACTCAATGAAAAATGTCAGCGAGGCCCTCAACAGTAGATCGGTGGTCTCACATTGTTGCAGATGAAGTTTTCTTTTGGAATTTCATGAAGTGTTGATCAAATTGTAGTAGAGGGCTTCCTATTTTGGACAAACATCACCACATGAGAATTATGTTTAAGAGGGATAACTTCATACCCAATATTTTGCTGAAGGCTAAACCGGTACTCACTAATATATCTATGGAAGTGCATATTTTAATGCTTATGCGACATGATTAACTTCCCATGAAACATTTACGTAAAAAAGGGGAAGTCCCAGGCGAGATCTATGAAAAAAATATTATTGATATCTAGAATTTTATGAAGGAAGATATAGCACTAGAAATGTCAACCTTTCATTTAAGCAAAAGCATGATTCAAAAATTGAAGGAACAATCTGGGGTTTCATCTTCACTAGTTTCATGCGACTGGGACCCTTCTGTAAGTCCCATAGCAAGGAATGCCTATGACTGGGGAATTTTCCAGGTGGTTCTATGCCAACGACTCTAGATTTTGTGCCACTTTTTTAGGGCTAGGACTTAGGCCACTGCCTGGAATTCCATGAAACTTCTAGAAATGGAAAGTAACATCAAAACAATGATACAAATGCAAATACATGAACAATAAATTGACTATACCCCAGCCATGGTAGAAATTTCGTCAAAAATATAAAAAAATATACATTCTATAGGTTAAAACAACAAATCCGAGAATAGGGGTCTCACACCTATTTGAGAATCGCTAAGAAGAATTGATGCCTAATTAAAATAACTACCTTACCATATATTAATCCATACATTCATTGCACATTCGTTGATTAATTAAAAAAATTTGATAGCCGTACATCATCGTTATCATAAAACTCACTCATAACCAACATATAACCAACAGAAATATCACGGATATAATAGACATTTAAACAAGTATATTTACCCAAAAAATACAAAGGAGAAAGATCTCTTATTAATGAATGCATTGGTCGACCATGTATGGGACTTCCACGAACCACCCAAACATAGATTGGGTTGAACCAAATATTTCTTTCATCCAATCACCCTCGTACCATATTCCAAGCATGAATGTGGGATCTCATACAACAATTCAATCAAAATAAAAGCAGGGCTTCCAGAGGCCAGACCCATCAACCCTCAACCAGTGATTCACCTCACGGTTGTACATCACTAAACATCACTAGATTGGTCTCTACCCAAATTGTCTAGGGGTCCAAATAATTTATTCCAACCATGGCTTCAAGGACTCGTAACTCAACCCATGGTTTTTGTCGGGCTTCAAGAGCGTTTGTCCAACTAGGGCTTCTAGGACTAGTAACTAAACCCACGAAGGTCTTCCAAAGATTTTTTCTAACCAATGCTTCCAAGAATAGTAACTCAACCCAAGTTATTACAAGGCTTCCAAAGTGTTTTTCCAACCAAGGCTTCTAGGAACTAATAACTCAACCCATAGCCAAAGGAAAATGAAAACCAACTAGACAAAAAGTGAAACCCACAACACCATGGCTATACAGGAAATTGAAAGGCTATGAAAAAACATTATTAATCTAGTAAACCCTCCATGCCAATGAGAGATCATAACCAAATAACCACATGCATATTCCATGCATGCCAAAACTAGTAAGTAAATCATACATGCAACTAGGTACCCATAAGAAAATCCATTTTAGTTTTTGATCCCGATGTCCTTTTGTACTTTCTTACTTTTCCTTTGCCTTCTTTCTCCAAATCCCAAGTATGACACACTCCTCCAATAGTTATCCAATAATACTCTAAGTGTCCAAGAGTATGAGAGAGAGAGAATAGAATGAGAGCTCCAAAACTAAACTGAAAAAATTATGTGAACTGATCCTCATAAGACTTTTTATTAATGAGGCCTCTATTTTCTTCAATTTTCCATTATTTTCCTTCATTTTCCTCCTCACATGAAACCTATGACCTTTCACCTTCCTTTTATCCTATTTTCCGTTATTTTCATAAATAATTACCTGTAGAAATTATACAATATGAGTGTATATCTTGGATTCAACCGATCTAATAATGTACTAAAGCTAAATACTAAATCGCTTCTACAAGTCTTTTGCGGAATTAAAAACACAATCGCTAATCACATGAACATGAAGAAAGATCAATCACACACAACACATATAATTTCCTGGGGAAAGATTATAGCTAAAAACCACACTAGCTTTTATTATATATTATATCATGGATCATGAAGCAATTACATACAAAACTCTTCTCACAAGATCCCTTAGTACATCAATTAATTGTCTCACATTTTCATACAAAAATTGGCAAGTTCTTGACCCAAATTACTACCTCTGGACAGCCTGCCTTCACTGTGCAATCCCTGAATTGATGCAATCCTACCTACCTTGACTGTGCAAGTATCATGGGCACATCTAGTGTGTGTTTACTTGCATGTGTGCAAGTGAATAATGTCACAACTGATATTCAACTTCCCTTTCACCTAGAACTCAACTGGGTCTCCACTTGATCTGACATGCATGCAGCTAATAATAGCAAATATTAAGTTGCATCTGAGATCAATGCATGTGAATTAATTAACATTTAATTCACTTTATACCTCAATACTTGTATCTTCAGTTACAACTAGCACAACTAAGTTTAACTCACTTAACTGAGTTAAACTACTTACAACTTTCACAAACTCATGCACCACTGCACTTCAAACTTTGTTACAATTAGAATTACTTTGCATGTCCCACCAACTAACCTCTAACTCGAAATTCACTAGCTAACTGAATTTTCCACTTCAATTAACTATTTTAAGTCCACATTGAGAATATATTACATTTTAATGTCCATCTAAATTAAGGGATAATAAAAATAGACATGCACCCAAAAATAGCCATGTGGGCCCTACCCTAGTGTAGGTGCTTAATGCAACCAGGTTCTTAATGCACAAGTGTGGGTGTTGAATCTTCTTGTTGAATCTCAACACTCCCTCTCAACAAGAAAGGGATTATTCTTCACCCCAATCCTGTCTCTATGGTATTCAAATTTTCTCCTGGTGAGTGCCTTCATCAAAATATATGCATCCTAATCTTCCGTGGGAATGTACTGAAGCAACATGATCCTCCTCTCCACATAATATATGAGATGATGGTACCAAATATCTATATTCTTGGACCTATTATGAAACAAAGGATTAATCGAGAGTTTAATGCAACTCTGATTATCACAATGAATCACTATCGAATCCATCTGAGAACCAAACAAACCAACCAAGATATTTCTCATCTAGATAGCCTCACATGTAGCTTGGCTTGCTGCCATGTATTCCTCTTCCTCTGAATTGAGTTCCATGGATTGTTGCTTCCTACTGTACTAGGAAACTGTTATTGACCCAATGCTAAAGATCCCCCCTGATGTGCTCTTTCTGTCTGATGCACTACCAGCCAAATCTGCATCTGTGAAGCCATGCAACTTCACTCCATCCATCTTTTTGTACCATAGACCATACTCTGATGTGCCCCTCAGGTATCTCACAACATGCTTCCTTGCCTTCCAAAAGAGCTTGGTAGGCTTAACCATATCTTGACTCAGCTGGTTAACCGCATATGAAATGTTTGGTCTCGTGTTCACTAGATACATTAGTGAACCCACGAACTGTCGATAGATAGTGGCATCCACTGCCTCTCCAGAAGTAGCATCCACTACCTCTCCATAAGTAGTTTCCTAGAAGAGGAGTATCCATGGGTTTGGAGCTCTCCATGTTAAACTTACCCAGTATCTCCTTTGCATACTTGCCTTGAGACACAAAAATTTCACCATCCTGCTGCCATATTTCCAATCCAAGGAAATAATGAAGGAGTCCCATGTCCTTCATTTTGAACTCCCTTGCAAGATCCTCTTTGCGTGAGTGTATCAACTGCTCATCACTAGTCAAAATTAAATCGTCAACATAAATAAAAATTATCAATAGCTTACCCTCAACCACAATCTGGTATAGGTTTTCATCTGCTTCACTTTTGGCAAAGCCTAGTCTGGTGAAATAGCTATCTATACAAGTGTACCAAGCACGAGGTTGTTACTTCAGCCCATACAATGCTCTTTTGAGTCTTCACACATGTGACTCACTGTTGAAGATGTCGAAACCTTCAGGCTAATCTATTTACATCTCTTCCTCAATGATCCCATTGAGAAATGTAGTTTTCACATCCATCCGATGAATGCGCCAGCCCATCTGCGCTGGGAGTGCAAGGATGGATCTTATGGAAGAGTACCTTGTGATAAGTGAAAAGGTATAATCATAATCTATCCCCTCGTTCTGTGAGAAGCCCTGGGCCACAAATCTGGCCTTGTGTTTCTCCACACTCCCATCAGCAGCTTGCTTTACCTTGTAGATCCATCTTGAACCTACCACTGATTTATCAACCGGTCTTGGGACAATTTCCCATGTAATGTTTTTGAGAATGGAGTCATACTCCTCCACCATTGCATCAACCCAAGTAGGTTGTTGCACTACTTCCTGAAAGGAATTTGGTTCTGTCATAATACATTTTCTCATGAGAGCCATGTATCCAATAAATCGTTCAGGAGATTGTCTTTGTCTGTGTTGTGAAGTCCCAAGCTCCTACATTCTGTGCAGCATCAAGTTTTAGCCTATCAGCTTCTATGGTGCGTCTTATGCCATTTCTGATGGATGGCTATGTATGAGTGGCTTACTCCACTCCCTGAACCTCCTCATGTGGCATAACCACATCTTGAGACTCGTCTTTGGGAACCAGCAGTTCCTCCTCTACATGCAAGTCCAACTCCCTCTCAAGGGAAAACTATATGGCTTTCCCATCATCAAATTTTATATCTCGTTGCAAAAAAATAATTCTAGTGTTTGGAAAATACACACGATAATTATGGGGTGTTTTTATGTACCCCACAAAAATCCCAACTTCAACATCAGTTCCAGCTTCTTCTTGGTGTCCTTGGTCACATACACATAAACAGATGAGCCAAAAATCTTAAATTGTGAAACATTAGGTTTCTTACCAGTGAAAGCCACTTCAGGTGTACTCATGCCAAGTACACTATGAGGACAACGGTTTTGCACATAAGCTGTGGTGTTGCATGCTTCTGCCCACAAATGCATTGGTAGGCCCTAATCATGCAACACCACTCGTGCTACACCCATGATCGTTTTTTTCTTCCTCTCCGCGACCCCATTTTGGTGTGGGTTATGAGGCGCTATGATTTCTCTTCGAATTCCTTCCTTGCTGCAAAATTTCTTGAATTCGTTAGAGATGTATTCTCCACCATTATCGATCCTAAGAGCCTTCACTTGCTTCCCCGACTCTTTCTCCACCAATGCCTTAAACTCATAGAACTTAGAGAATGTTTGATCTTTCTTCTACATGAAGAAGATCCAGCATTTACGAGAAAATTCATCAACAAATATTACACAGTACTTATGTTTTTTTGTTGAAGTAACTGAGAATAGTCCACACACGTCTGTGTGAACTCTCTCAAGGATCCCCAAAGCTTGGTTCTCCTTCTCATGAAAGGTGGACTTTACATACTTCCCCATGGTACAACCCTTGCACTGATCTAACTGAGCAAGTGTTCCCATTGGAAGTCCAGTAGATTTGTTGCATTACTTTTAAGGCTCCATGATGAAGATGGCCCAATCGTCTGTGCCATAATTCGGCCTCATCTCGGCTCACGACTATTTCTGCATTTCCCATCATGGCAACGCAACCATAAACCTCCAGCTTGTAGAGATTCTTAACTCAAATCCCTATCCTCTTAGCTTGACCCATTGTTTTATGTTGCAGGAAATATTTTCCATCACTAAAAACAATGTCATAGCCTCTATCCTCCAAGATTGTGATTGAGACCAATTTTTTCTTCAGACCTGGTACATCCATTACATATTTTAATTGAAATGGTTTACCCGAATCCCTCTTAAAGGTAATGGTACCAATCCCGGTAGCATTGTACCATCCGTCATCACCTATCTCAATATGCATCTGGAGAAATTTCTCCTCCAAGTCACTAAAAAGTTCTTTATCTCCTGTAATGTGAAAGGAATCACCACTATCCAAATACCACACCAATCCCAATGCACTTGACAACATGCATGCAATAAAGGAGAAGTAAAGCTCAAATTTTGAGGCAAGGGCCTCACCAGTTGTAGATCCAACAGTCTTCTTGTTCTTCTTCTTTTGTGGATAGTTAGTAGAAAAATGCCCATGTTCGTGATAGTGAAAACACTTCACCTTGGACATGTCCTGATTCTTTCCTTTAGACTCAGATTTTGAATGGAATTTATTCCCCTTCTCCTTATTCACCTTGGCAGCCAAAGAAAAATCCTCTTAATCATCTTGCTTTGATGAAGAGGCATCTGGTGTTTCTTCTGAACTCCTCCTGCACCAAATTTGACCACAGTCGTTCCCAATCTGGAAAATTTTCCCGTCCATTGAAAGATTCTCCATAACTGTGCCAACTCTTAGGAAGTCCTAGGAGATCCAAACTCACCAAATCATCATCGATGACTATTATTCCCACACTCCCCAGTTCATCCCGACATTGGACAAACTTCGTGAGATACCTTGGAATGATGTCGCCCTTTTCCATCTTGATCTTCCTAAGTGTATCTTTGAGCGCCAATATCCTATGGCCATTGCTACTTTGGAATAGATCCATCAAATCCTTCCACATAGCATATGGTGTGGCTTTCCCATGGAGGCTTGAGACAATGTGGTCTTGTACTCCCTCCAACAGTATCCTCCTCGCCTTTTCCACTTTCTTTGTCCATACATCAAGATTTCCAGCATCTGTCACAGTGGGTTTAGGAACATCATTGTCAATGAATTCCTTCAAGCCATTTTCTTCGAGTACTGTCTCCATCCTGTCATTCCAAGAAATGTAGTTTGAGCTTCCCTCAAGTGCATACTCTAACCTCAAGCCATTGAAATCCATTTAGATCTTGAATCAGCTGTAGCACCAAGAAATTCGTTCTACAAATTTGAATTCTATCCAATCACAAACTCAGCTCCTACTTCACTTCTGTAATTTCTTGTGCTCTGATACCATGTATAAATTATACAATATGCATGTATATATTCGATTCTCCCGATCTAACAATGTACTAAATTTAAATACTGAATCGCTTCTATAAATATTTTGCGGAATTAAAAACACAATCGCTAATCACATGAACATGAAGAAATATCAATCACACACAACACAGATAATTTCCTGGGGAAATCTTACAGCTAAAAACCCCACTATATTCTATTGTATATTATATCATGGATCATGAAATAGTTACATACAAAACTCTTCTCACAAAATCCCTCAATACATCAGCTAATTGTCTCACACTGTCATAAAAAAATTGGCAAATTCCTTAGCCAATTTACTGTCTCCAGACATCCTGCCTTCACTATGCAATCCTTGAATTGATGCAATCCTACCTGCATTGACTACACAAGTATCATGGGCACATCCAATGTGTGTTTACTTGCATGTGTGTAAGCGAATAATGTCACAAGTGATAGTCAACTTCCCTTTCACCTAGAGCTCAACTGGGTCTCCACTGGATCTGACATGCATGCAACTAATAATAGTAAATCTTCAGATGCATCTGAGATCACTGCATGTGAATTAATTAATATTTAAATCACTTGATCTCTCACTACTTATATCTTCAGTTACAACTAGCACCACTGATTTTAACTCACTTAATTGAGTTAAAATATTTACAACTTTCACAAACTCATGCACCACTACACTTCGAACTTTGTTATAACTAGAATTACTCTGCATGTCCCACCAACCAACCTCTAACTCAAAATTCACTAGCTAACTAAACTTTCCACTTCAGTTAACTATTTCAAGTCCACATTGAGAATAGATTACAATTTAGTTTCCATCTAAATTAAGGGATGATAAAAATAGACATGCACCCGAAAATAGCCCTGTGGGCCCCACCCTAGTGTAGGTGCTTAATGCACTAGTCTCCATGCTGAATCTTCTTGTTAAATCTCAACATTACCAATAAGTGCCACATTCCTTTCAAAATACGTTTCCATTTCCTTTACCAATTTCCATAGCCATAATAAACCATATGAACACCCACACTAGGATGTTTTTCCACACATTTAGCTTGAAATACGTGTCCCATGACCAAGATCATATTATTCTTCCTTTATAACTTTTACATGTATTTTTGACCGGGGTTGTTATAGAACGCTCCCCATTGAGGTAACACCATCCTCATTGTTCAATGACACCTACAACCAATAAGACTACTGAAACAAAAACATATTTCCCATGGAGCTTTATAACTTAGCTCATCATAGTATTTATAATTATCAGCCCGCTGGGAAGCAAACTAACATGTGAAACATAGAAACATAACAACCATAATGACATGACACCCATACCGCTTATTATATATTTATAACATAGTTCGTGGTAGTATTTACTTCTATATACATATGTGCATAAACCGAAACATCACACCAAAAAATATACCAAAACATTCGCTCAACTACCAAATAAAGAAAGAATCATAGCCCATATCTGATCAACCATCTCCCATGTAGCTTCATTAGTCCCAAATTTCTTCGACTGCAATTTAACCTGCTCGATTTCTTGGTTCTAGAGCATCAACATATTTCTCTGCAAATTGCACTGAGGTTCTGACTGGAATTCTCCTTTTGGCTCCACTTGCAATACAAACTAGTCAATCATAAGATCAACATCTTTAAAATTCCTTTTAAGAAATGAAACATGGAAAACATCATGGAATTTCATTGTTAGAGGTAGTGCAAGTTGATAGGATACTAATCGAATCCTTTCAAGAATAATGAAAGGTCCACAAAAATGAGGTGTTGGCTTGGCACATGATCCAATCCTCAAAGACATGTTCATGGGATTGATGCACAAGTACACCTGATCCCCAACCTAAAAATCCTTAAACAACTTGTTCCTATTTACATAATTTTTTTGTCTATCCTGTTCTACCTTTATATTC
Organism: Pinus albicaulis; assembly: GCA_034641835.2. Lineage (NCBI taxonomy): Eukaryota > Viridiplantae > Streptophyta > Pinopsida > Pinales > Pinaceae > Pinus > Pinus albicaulis. The sequence goes on from CM076581.1 coordinate 902,323,009, forward strand.
TTATTGATTACTTTCATTTCCTGTTCCATCTCAACCAACATATCGGGTCCTATTAATACCATTTTAACTATATCACTCCAACTAATAGGAGTATTACAACTCTAACCATAGAGTTCCTCAAACAAACTGATCCTCAAATACTCATGATACCATTTTTTTTAAGATAACTCAACCAATGGAAGGTACTCTTATCACTTTCGTTGTTGATGCATCACATCCATACTCGGCATGTCCTCCAATATCCTATTTACCCTCTTTGTCTGTCCATCTATATGCAGATGATAAGTTGTACCAAAGGCCAACTCTTTACCCAAACCTACAAATAACTCTTTCCAAAACACTGAAGTAAACTTCGCATTCTAGTTTGGCACGATATTCCTTGGAATACCATGCAACCTCACTACATCTTTGATGAAGACCTATTCTACATCATTGGCTGAATAAGTAGACTTCACTGGAATTAAGTGTGCTACCTTTGTTAACCTTTCAACCACAACTATAATTGAGTCATGTTTTCTAGATGTCCTAAAAAAAATTGCGATTAATTCCATGGAAATGACCTCCCATTTCCACTCTAGAATAAAAATCAGTTGTAGTAACCCACCTAGATGCTTACACTAAGTCTTTAGCTATTGACAATCCAAGCATCTCACTACAAACTCTACCACTTATTTCTTCAATTTTGGCAAGTAGTAGAACTTATTCACCACTTTGAATGTATTTTCTGATATCTTGAGTGACCTCAATATGGTTTCACATGAAACTCCCTCAATATAGTCTTCTTAAGCTCACTGATGTCTGACACATATATATTTTCCCTAAAGTTGACCAAGCCATCTACTCTGAGATGATAGTCAACATATTGTGCACATGTACCTGCACATGTACCTATACATGTACATATACCTATACCTATACCTATACATATACATGTACTCTTCTATAACATGTGCCTAACCCCCATGTACCCGTTATCGTGCTGACATGCCTGCAAGATCCGATCTTGTAAGTCTATCCCATAATAACTCATAGGTGCAATTTGATTTACCTGTATCCTCCTGCTAAGAGTATCTAAAACCTTGTTCTCTTTAAATTTAATGTAATTGATCTCAAAGTCAAACTCACTGATCGTGTCCAACCATATAGCTTTTCTGGAATTCAAATTCGGTTGGTCAAATAGATACCTCAATACACTATGATCACTCATCAGTACAAACCTCCTTCCAAGAAGATAGTGCCTCCACATATTCAATACAAGGATAATCGCTACCAACTCAATATCATGCGTCAGATAATTATTCTCTTGCTCATTCATTTTTCGCAACTCATAAAATAATAACTATCCTTATTTCATATGAACTCCACCAAGTCCTCTCTTTCATGCATCTGTGCATACCAAAAACTCAGTATTCGTATATGCAATATTTATCACTTGAGAATTTGTCAACTACTATTTCAACTACTCAAAAATTCTTACACATTTGTTTGTCCATTCAAAATTCTTACCTTTTCTCTACAGTGACATGATAGGATATGCAATGCAAGAGAAGTTCCCAATGAACCTCCTGTAGTAACCTGCTAACCCCAGAAATGATCTTACCTCATCCATATTCCTAGGAGTTGCCCACTCCATGATAGCCTTTATATTTTCTTGATCTATGAATATGCCTTCCTTGGAAACAACATGTCCCAAGTAATGTACCTATGTCTAAATAAAATGCATTTGCTAAGCTTTGCATACAATTGATTCTCTCTCAACAATCTCAATACTGCTGCTAAGTGTTCGACACGCTATTATTCATTTTTATAATATACCAATATATCATAGATTAATACAATAACAAACTTGACGAAATAATGATGCAATGCACTATTCATGAAGCCCATAAAAGTAGTTGAAGCATTATTAAATCCGAAGGAACTACAACAAACACATAATGTTCATACTTAGTCCAAAAATTTGTCTTGTAAATTTCCTCTACCTTGATGTGTACCTAATGATATCGTAATCTCATATCAATCTCTAAGAACATTGCCTCTCCCTTTAATTGATCAAACAAGTCATCAATCCTCAACAACAGATACATGTTCTTAATGGTCACCTTGTTAAACTGCCTGTAATCAATGCATAACCTTAGAGTACCATCTTTCTTCATCACAACCAACATTGGTGCACCCCACAATGATACACTTCACCTAAGGTATCCTTTTTCAAAAATTTATTTTAACTACAACTTCAAATCTACTAGCTCTGGTGTGCTCATCATGTATGGTGCCTTTGATGCTGGTGCTGCCCCTGGTATCAAATTAATAGAAAATTCTACTTCCTTGTGAGGCGGAAAATATGAAACCTATGTGGGAAATAAATCCTAAAACTGCTATAGAATAGGGTACCACGCCTCAAGACATCTGAATCCTCAACTTCCTCAGCTTTGTCACTAGTAATATGCACTACGAATAACACAGACTGTTTCCTGCGGCTACACTTAGCCTGCATAGTTGTTACCATTCTAACTGATGTAGCCTTCTTCTTTCACCGCAAGACTCTCTATCTTCCATTTTAATCCAAACAATCAATAGCTTTGTCATAATAGTCCACTTTGGTCCTATGGCGATACAACCAGTCCATACCCAAAATCATTTTATATGAAACAAATGAAAATACATTCAAATGTGCCGATGTAGACATACCATTCAACTCAAACGCACAAACTATTACCCAATGATGTACTCGCTTCTTTTTACTTGTACCAAACTTCACTAACCAAACCTCTGCTTGCACTTATTGATTCAAACTACACCTGTCCACCAGGCTAGGATTAACATAACTATAATTATATCCAAGGTCAATCAAAATAGAAAAAACTTGATAAAGAAGCTTACTGTCCATCTCGATAATAGACGCCTGGTGAGATGTATACCTCTTATCCAACACTGTATAAATCCTAGAAGCACTCTTTCCAACATCCCCCTCTTTCTGCACTTCTTTAGCGTTGTAGATCGACAGTCTACCACCCTGATGTTTTGGACAATCTCTCCTGCGATGATCTTTGCCACAAGCCCAACATTGTAAAGGATTCCAACCTGTACCCTTGTTATTCTCCTAAAACTGAAATCCCTGCCCTTTGTCAGATGCATTGGACTTCTTCTGTTGTGTTTCATTCTCTTTGTTACCCTTGTCCTGAGGAATTTCTCTCTTCTTATCCCATTTCCCTTTATTCTTAGCATTACCTTTCCAATCCTACTTAGTCTATTAGGTCCCTATAATACTAGTGTATCCCCCCCTTTTGTTTGTTATTATAACCCCATTATTGTTATTTTTGTGCCCATGTAGTCCCCATATTGTTATTATTATGCCCCACAGAAGCCCACTATTGTTACTATTGTGCCCTTACATTGTTATTGTTATGTCAACTAGGATTGTATTGTGACCCATTAGACTCCTACAAATAGAAAGGAGATTTTTTCATTTGTATCATCCAAGAATTGTTCATTTATGTAATGTAAAGGAGGTTTCCCCCTCGAAGAGCCTGATTTCTAAGTCGTTGATCTCTCTTTTCTTCTATTTTTTGAGCTGGTTTCATAACATTTGGTATCAGAGCTTTGGATTCTAGGGTTTCATTGCTACAAACAGGTCATATTGGCATTTGTGCTATAACATTTTTTCTACAAATTCTCAGAAGTTATAAAATAAACCAATTTTATCATAAATATTGAGAAAATTCGTGTAAAATTTAAGATCTTGGTTTGCTATATTTTTAGAGATATGATCTGAGGAAGTTAGAGTTATTGCAGGCTCCATAATTTCATATCCAATATGCGGCTAAGGGAAAATCATCATAACTTTCATTTCATACATCAGATTAGAATTTCGTAAGATGCACCTGGAAGTGCACGAACTGTGGTTTATTTTGTATCTATTTCAGAGCTAAAGGTTAAAAAAATGACACATGGCATGCAATATAATTTTTCTATGCTGAACCATCTCATAATTAGGTCATTATGGAAGATTTGATATAACTTTACTTTGAAGAATCAAAATTAGGTATGACCTATGGCATTGGAAAGGAGACTTAGAGGGATACAATAGGACTGAATTTTTGATCTTGGATATATGAAATTATAGAGTTACAACCGTTTGAAGGTCGAGATCCTAAAAGAAAGAAAAATGTGTGTATTTTAAGAAAAAAATTGCATAACTTTTGTTTGAAAAAACAATTTGAACTGATTCCAAGCTTATATTGAAGCATAGATATCAGAATTGAGTTCTATAATGCCCGCAAAAAATAATTCCACACCCATTAAGCCCTAAAAATTATCTACTATGACGCATGAAGAGGAAGAAGTGAAACATGATATATCAAAAATTACGAGGACAAGTGCAACAAATTTCTCTCTCGCAAAAAGTAACCAAAAAATGAAATCGAAGCTAAGATGGATGGTTTGAAGAAAGGCATGGAAGATAAGATGGATGGTTTGAAGAATGAAATGGAAACTAAGATGGATGGCATGGAATCTAAGATCGATGGTATAGAAGAAAAACTGAAAGGCAATATGGAAGACATGAAGAATGATGAAGACATGGAAGGTTTGAAAAAATTGCTAGAAGAAATTATTCCTAATGCCAAAAATGTAGTAGAGGAAAATCATGATGAGAAAAAAATTAATGTTAATCGTGATTTCATAGACTCTAATTTTGGATTGAAGACGCACCATATTCCAAAGATTGATATGAGGAAGTTTGATGGCAAGGATCCCGTAACATCGATACAACAGATGGAGCAATACTTTGATCTCCATAATGTGAAAAACACACAAAAGGTATGCATTTAAACTTTATATTTAGAACCAAATACATTTTTATATTATCCATGGCTTTTCTCTCATAAAAAAATTGTCACTTGGTCATTTTTTATGGAGGAAATTATAGCACATTATGAGGATACAAAGAGAAACACCTTCTTTAGCCAATTAACAGATCTTGAACAAAAGGGTTCAATGGTGGAGCACATTGAGGACTTCTAAAAATTGAATATAATGGTAAAGGATATTCCATAGGAGCACAGGATTGATGTGTTCATAGGGACTTTAAAGGATAACATCTAACATAAGGTTCGCCTTTGGGAACACGATTCATTGGAGAAGGCATTCAGGTTGGAAAGAAAAATTGAAAGCAAAATTATAGCAACAAGGAATCCTACCACTCACAACTATAAATATGGAAGTGTTGCTAGTCCTAGACTTCCACAACCTACAAGGTTTACACCACAAAAATTTAAAGAAAATAAGAGAAAATGGGCTTTGCTAAAGTTTTGATAGAAAATACACTCAGAAGGTCATAAGTGTGTTGAGAAGAAATTATTTTACATATTTTGTGAAGAGGAGGAAGAAAAGGAGAAAGAAACTTCAAAAGAAGAGGATATACACCAAGAACCAACCCTAGAGGAAGAAGCCATGATTCCGACCATATCCTGTAATGGATTGGAGGGAATTACCACTCCTCAAACTCTCAAGATAGGAGGACATAGCAAGAAGAAAAATGTAATAGTACTTATTGATTTAGGTAGTACCCATAATTTTATTCATTGTAAGGTAGCCAAGGAATTGAATTGCTTCTTATACCTAGCACTAGAGTGTCAAGTGATGGTTACAAATGGAGTAACTATAAATTTATCTGGAAAGTGCCATAATATGAAGCTAACCATGGGGGAATATTTATTGAATAGTCCAATGCTCTCCATTCAAATGGGCAGTGTTGATGTTGTACTAGGAGTACAATTGTTACAATCTTTGGGGATGGTAGCTTTTAATTTTCAAGAACTTTTCTTAATTTTTTTTCAGAAGGAAATGAAGTTGAATTACAAGGTATCGAAGGGAAGCCGAGAAAGATAATAAACTCTAATTTCATGAAAAATATTCTAAAGAAATAACAATGAGGCGTAATTTCACTATTATGCTCACTAAAGGTTCAAACATCAAAATCTCCTATTTTTCCAAATCTCCAAAAAGTATTGGACAATCATTCCAAGGTGTTTGAGAATCCCAGAGGAATTCCACCTATTCATGATCATGATCATGTTATTCATTTGATTCCAGGTATTTTCCTTCAAACATCAGGCCTTACAGATATCCTTATGCTCAAAAGACTGAGATTGAATGTATGGTTGCAGAGATTCTAAAGGATGGTATAATTAAACCAAGTCAAAGTTCTTTCTTTGCTCCAATAATATTGGTGCACAAAAAGGATGGATCATGGCATATGTGTCCGGATTATAGGGAGCTCAACAATGTCACTATTAAAAATAAATTTCCCATTCCCATCATTGATGAATTATTGGATGAATTACATGGAGAAATTTAATTCACCAAACTAGATCTTCGTTCGGGATATCATCAAATTAGAATGAACACTGAATACATTTCGAAAAGAACATTAAAAACTTATGAGGTTCATTATGAATTTTTGGTCACGTCTTTTAGCCTTACTAATGCACCTTCCACATTTCAAGATTTGATGAATTCTATTTTAAAACCCTTTCTTAGAAAATTTGTTTTTGTATTTTGTGATGATATACTTATCTACAACAAGTCTTGGAAGGGTCATGTTCAACATGTTGACAAGGTGCTCAAACTATTGGAGGAGAAACAAATATTTGCAAAAACCTCCAAATGTTTCTTTGGAGTACAGGAGGTGGAATATTTGGGTAATATTGTATCTCATGAGGGTGTTAAGGTATACCCTAACAAAATTAAATCCATCAAGGAATGGAAAATCCCCACAACCATAAAGCATCTTCGAGGATTGTTGGGTTTAACAGGGTATTATCACAAATTTATTAAGAATTATGGGAGAATATTGAAACCTCTAAACTCAATACTAAATAAATATATATTTTATTAGACTCTAGAAGAAACTAAGGCCTTTGAACATCTTAAAGAGGAAATGTGCCAAGCACTGGTCTTAGCTGCGCCAAACTTCACAATTTTTTTTATTGTGGAATGTGATGCCTCAGGAAATGGAATTTGTGCAGTTTTAATGCAAGAAGAAAGACCCATTGTTTTTGAAAGTTGTCCAATCAAAGGAAAGTATTTATAGAAACCTATTTATGAGAAGGAAATGTTGGCAATACTAAATGCACTAAAAAAATGGTGACCTTACCTAATGGGAAGACACTTCAAGGTAAAAACAGATCTTGATACTGTTAAATACTTTTTGGAACAAATATTATCTTTAGAATAGCAGCAAAAATTGCTCACAAATATGTTTGATTATGACTTTGAAATCATCTACAAAAAAGGGAAGAAAAATGTTGTTGCAAATGCACTCTCAAGAAAGGGTGAGGATGTGGAAGCATTTCTTTGTGCCATTTCTATTATCCAATCTAACTGGATAATAGAAGCAAGGGATGAATGGAAGAATGACGAAGAGGTGTGGACACTCATTCAAAATTTTCAGCAAAATCATAGTACATCTAAAACATTTAGCAAGAAAAATGATTCATTATGGTACAAATATCGCTTATATATTTGTAAGAATTCCTAAATCAAACAAAATATTCTTTTGGAATTGCACACCTCTCCCTTTTGGGATGGCCTTAAATGTGATATTCAAAATTTTGTGGCAGAGTGTTTGGTTTGCCAACAAAATAAAGTTGAGACAATAAAGACCCCATATCTGTTACAACCTTCATCCATTCCAAGTCAACATTGGGAGAAGGTTTCAATGGATTTTATCACAGGTTTACCGAAGTCCAAAGGAAAGACTGTCATCATGGTGGTAGTTGACAGAATTACCAAGTATGCACACTTTTGTGCATTATCTCATCCATTTAAATACAATACATTTGCAATTTCATTTATGGAAACAATTCAAAAGATACATGGAAACCCAAAGATCATTGTAAGCAACAGAGATCCAATTTTTACAGGAAATTTTTGGACGAAATTATTTTATTATTTGGGTACTCAATTAGCTCATAGCTCGTCATATCATCCTCAATCTGATGGGTAAACTAAGACAGTAAAAAAATGTTTGGAATGATATCTTCATTGCTTTGTATTTGATAAACAGACACAATGGTTCAAGTGGTTACCTCTGGTTGAATGGTGGTATAACACTTCCTTCCATACTGCAACAAAAATGACCCCATTTGTCGCATTTTATGGTATCATCCACCATCCATCACATCATCTTTAAGATAAAATTCTAAGTTTCAAGAAATGGAAGATCACATTGAGCATCAACAACAAGTTCTCCTACTCTTAAAGGATAACCTCAATTTGGCGCAGAATCGAATGAAACAATAGGCAACTCAAAATCATAGTCAAAGAAGTTTTGATGTAGGCAACTGGGTATTTTCATGGCTACAACCATGCAAACAAATGTCCCTCAAGTAAACTAAGAAGGATAGTAAATTATAACCAAATTATTATAGTGCTTACAAGGTGTTGCAAAAGATTGGTACTATGGCATACAAATTGGAGCTTCATTCATCTTCCCGAGTGCACCTAGTTTTCCATGTTTCATGATTAAAGAATGGTATAGGTGACAAGTTCTGAGTTCAAACAATATTGCCAAAACTTGACAAAGAAGGAGAAATCATATCGGAACTAGAAGCAGTCACAGAAACAAGAACTCGATAGCTACAGAATCGATCAATTTCAGAGTATCTCATCAAGTGGAAGAACTTACCCACTGAAGATTCGACATGGGAGGATGAGAATTTTATACATAAGTATCCAGAACTACTCAAGTGTTGATGACAACACTTGTTTTAAGGAGAGGGGCATGTTAGGTCCCTATAATACTAGTGTATCCCCTTATTGTTATTGTTAATATAACCCCCTTATTGTTATTGTTTTGCCCATGTAGTACCCATATTATTATTATTGTACCCTATAGCAGCCCACTATGGTTATTGTTGTGCCCTTACATTGTTATTGTTATGTCAGCTAGGAGTATATTGTGATCCATTGGACTATTATATATAGAAAGGAGTTTTTCTCATTTGTATATTCCAAGAATTGTTCATCTATGTAATGTAAATGAGGTTGCCCCCTCGAAGTGGTTGAATTCTAAGTCGTTGATCTCTCTTTTCTTCTAATTTGTGAGTTGGTTTCATAACATAATCTCATATATACACTTTGATTTCTTGTAACAATGCTTTATCTTTCATATGGCCTCGTCTGGTGATCTAGGATCATAAAACTCAATCTTGTCTTTGAATCTTACCTGCAACCCACTGATGAATATTTGACTCTTCGATTTATCTTCCTTTAAATAAGGCACATACCTCAATAAATCCAAGAATATGCTAGTGTACTCATCATCGGTCATAGATCTCATCTTTAGCTCATAAAAACTTTTTTCCCTATTGTCATAGTATCTCTCCAATAGATACTTCTTCCTGAATAGCCTCTCGAATTCACTGCAAGTCGAATCCTCCTCATAAATATCTCTAATGTTATTTACATATTCCTACCAAATATCTAATTTACCTTTAAGAATGAATGTAGCTATTCTAGCCTTCATGTTCTCTGAGTAATCATGTAACCTAAAGAACTTATTCATACAAAGCAACCATGCTTCTACATCCTTTTATTTCTTAATTTCTCCATCAAATGTAGGTGAATTTTCTTTCTTAAACTCATCCGACATTGATCCCAAACACTCCTCCTATAAGGATGATAACGATCATGACCATAATACATGTCATAACCAACACTATAGTAAAACCTATGTTCATTGCTTCTCCTATCTGGAGTATCCAAGAACCTACCATATTTGATCGTGTCATTCTATATGACCTATGCCCAGTATGGGATCTACTGTCATAGGCCCCATTAGTCACATATTCCTTTCCATATTTTATCTGAAGTGGTCCCTGTCTATGCAATTCTCACAAAATCTAAATAATTACTGCACTGACTTCTTCTTATTTCTCTTGTGCCTACATGGTTCTGTCATTATCTACTTTGTAACTCCTTATTTATTCCTTCAAAATCCTAAATGTATATGCTAAGTTAGAATATTTCCCAACACCACGTTGCTCATCTCATTCATAGGGAAAATCTTTGTAGTCTACCATATTTCTAGTCATTTTTTATCTCCTCTTCCTACAAGGTATATTATTTCAGCTAAAAAAATCATAAAAAAACAAATGTACCTTTGTATAGTTTGGGGAGGATATATATTCTGCAAGACCAACCAAATTAGCACAATACATATGTAAACATAATCATATTAACATATAAGCATATTTTCATCCTTTATCTAGCTATCAATGCATGAATATGCTAACCACATACTATGAATTCATGCACAATTACCATCATCCAATCAATGTATGAATAAAAACATATAAACACCAACACACATAACCAATGCACAACTAACATACACTCACAAAAAATACATTCAACAACAACACCATCAAATTTCAAATGGTGACACCGCTACAATCTTAACCAACACCATGCATACATAAAAATCACATAGACCACAAGCACAAGGACCTATATGCAATCAAAATTTACATCCGAAAACACATTCATCCAAGGATAATGGAAGCCAAACATCACCAAGGGAAAATAGAACCATGCTCTGATACCACTGTGTAGAACCCTCCTCCCACATATTCCTAGGTAACTGGCCAATTAGGGTAAACATGTGACTAATATTTACTATTATATGATTAAAATCACTGTGTATCAGTTAAGGAAGTGGAAATGATGAAAAAAAACCAACCTAGCCTTCTACACATGCAACAAAACCCCAGGAGCCATCCAACCCTTCTAGGTGACCAGCCCCTGATACAACCTGGAATTTTACTACATTAAAGTCTCAGTATCTCCTATGACATGGGAATGCATACAACTGGGACCCTCCAATTTCTCCCATAGCAAGGCATGCCTGCGACTGGGGACTTTTGCAGGTATTTTTTTGCCAACAACCCCAAATTATGCCCCACTTTTTTAGGGCCATGACTCAGGCCACTTCCAAGAACTCCATGAAACTTCCAGAAATGGAAGGTAACATCGAAACAATGATGAAAATATAAATACTTAAACAAGGACTTCATTGGACCCCTAATAGCCATGACAAACAATTCGTCAAACATGTCACAAATATGCATTCTAGAGGTTAAAACAATAGATCTGAGAATAGGGGTATCACACCTATCTAAGAATCGCTAAGAATAATTGATGCCTCATCACAGTAACTTCATTACCATCTATTAAGCCATACATTAATTGTACATTCATTGATTAATCAAAACATGATGAGATCCAGACATCATCACTGTCATAAAACTCACTCATAACCAACATATAACCAACAAAAATATCAAGGACATAACAACCATATAAACCACATATAAAAAAGTGTATTTACCCATTAAATACCAAGGAGAAAGAGCTCTTATTGATGATTGCATTGCCCAACTAGGTATGGAACTTCCATGAACCACTCAACCATAGATTAGGCTAAACCAAATATTTATTTCAACCAATAACCCTCGTGCCATATTCCAAACATGAAATAGGGATCTCATAAAATAACTCAATCAAAACCAAACCAATGCTTCTATAACCCAAACCACCTCAAACCTCAACTAGCGATTCCATCTCATGGTTGGAAATCACTAACCATTGTGATATTGGTCTCTACCGAAGTTGTCCAGGGCTCTAGATAATTTATTACAACCATGGCTTCTAGGACTAGAAACTCAACCCACAGTTTTCTTCTGGCTTCGAGAGTGTTTGTCTAACCAGGTATTTCCAAGACTAGTAACTCAACCCACTAAAGGATTCCAGAGTGTTCTTCCAACCAAGGCTTCCAAGACTAGTAACTCAACCCAAGATGTTACAGGGCTTCTAGAGTGTTTTTCCAAACAAGGCTTTCAATAACTAATAACTCAAACCATAACCAAAGTCAAATTAAAACCAACCAGTAAAAAAAAGTGAAACCCACAACACCATGGCTATCCAAGAAATGGAAACGCTAGGAAAAACCACTGTAAATCCAGCCAATCCTTCATGCCAATGATATATCATAACCAAATAACCACATGCATATGCTATGCATGCCAAAACTAGTAAGGAAATCATACATGCAACTTGGTATGTGTAAGAAAAATATGTTGTAGATGTTGATCCCGATGTCCTATTGCAATTTATTCCTTTTCCTTTGCATTCTTTCTCCAAATACCAAGCATTCCACAGTCCTCCAAGAGTGCTCCAAGAAAACTCTTAGTGTCCAAGAGTATGAGAGAGAGAGATATTAGAATGAGAGCTCCAAAAATGAACTGAAAAAAGTCTGTGAAATTATCCTCATAAGCCTTTTTATTAATGAGGCTTCTATTTTCTTCAATTTTCCATTATTTTCCTTCATTTTCCTCCTCACATGCAACTTGTGACCTTTCACCTTCCTTTTCTCCTATTTTCTAATATTTTCATAAATAAATTACCAATAAGGGCCATATGCCTTTCCAAATACTTTTACATTGCCTTTTCCAATTTCTGTAGCCATAATAAACCATATGAACACCCACACTAGGATGTTTTTCCCAACATTCAACTTGGAATACGTTTCCCATGACCAAGGTCTTATTATTTTTCCTTTATTAACGTTTACTTGGATTTTTGAGTAGGGATGTTATAGAACTCTCCCCCTTGGGGGAACACCATCGTCAGTGTTCAATGACACCTACAATAAACAATACTTCTCAAAGAAAAACATACTACCCATGTATCTTGATAACTTAGCTCGTTGAAGTATTTAAAATGATAAACCTTATGAGAAGAAAACCAACATGTGAAACATAAAACATAACAACCATAACAACAAGACACACATACCTCTTATTGGAGTTTTATAACATAGCTTGTGTTGGTATTTACGCGCATATACATATGTACATAAAACAAAAAATCACACCAAAACATATACCAAAACATTTGTTCAACCAGCGAATGGAGAAGGATACATAGCTCGCATTTGATCCGCCATTTCCCATGTAGATTCATTGAGACCAAAGTGCTTCCATTGCACTTTAACCTACTTGATTTTTCAGTTCTGAAGCATGACCATATTTCTCCACAAAATTCACTTAGGTGGTAACTATAATTATCCGTCTCGATCCACCTACAATACATAGAAGTAAATCACATGATTAACATCTTTAACACACCTTTTAAGCAATGACACATGGAAAACATCATGGAATTTCACTATTGGAGGCAGTGAAAGTCTATAGGTTACTGGTAAAATCCTTTCAAGAATGTTGAAAGGTCCAAAAATTGAGGTGTTGGCTTGGAACATGATCTAATCCTCAAGGAGCTCTTCTTGGGCTTGATGCTTAAGTACACTTGATCCCCAACCTAAAAATCCTTAAACAACCTATTCCTATCTGCATAAATGTTTTGTATATCCTATTCTTCCTTTAGATTCTTCTTGATTACATAGATTTGTTGTTCCATCTATGCCAATATATCTGGTCCTATCAATACCCTATTAACTAGATCAATCCAAATAATAGGAGTATTACAACAACGAAATAGAGTGCCTCAAACATAATCATCCTTAAAGACTCCCGATACCCATTTTTGTAAGAAAACTTAATCAGCGGAAGGTACTCTTCACACTTTCACTGCTGATGCATCACATAAATCCTCGACATTTCCTTCAATATCCTATTTACCCTCTCTTTTTTTCCATATATATGTGAATGATAAGCTATACTAAAGGAAAAATCTATACCCAAACATTCAAACAACTCTTTCCACAAATTTGAAGTAAACTTAACATACTTGTCTAACATGATCTTCCTTGGAACACCATGCAACCTCACTATATTTATGATGAAGACATGTGCTACATCATTGGTTGAATAATTAGACTTCACTAGAATCAAGTGCGCTACCTTCATCAACATGTCTACCACAACCATAACCGAGTCATGATGCCTAGATTTCCTCAAAAAACCTATGATGAATTCCATGAAATTACCTCCCATTTCCACTCTAGAATCGAAATTGGCTATAGTAACCCACCTGGATGCTTATAATATTCCTTTTCCTGTTGAAAATCCAAGAATCCCATCACAAACTATACCACTTCTTTCTTCAAGTTTGGAAAGTAGTAGAACTTTTTCATCGTTTTTAATGTCTTTTGATATCTTGGGTGACATGAATACAGTTTCACATGAAACTCGCTAAAGATAGTCTTCTTGAGCTCATTGTTTTCTGGAAAATATATCCTATCCTTAAATCGAACCAAGCCATCTACTATGAAATGATATTACACATCTTGTGCACTTGTACCTACACATGTACCTCTACTCTATTGTAACATGTGCCTGAGCTCCATGTACCTGCCATCCTACTAACCTGTCTGCAAGATCTGATCATGTATGTTTTTCCCATAAGAACTGATAGTTGCAATGTGATTTACCAGTATCCGCCTGTTAAGAGCATCCACAACCTTGTCTTTTTACCTTTAATGTACTTGATCTCAAAGTCAAAATCACTAATCATGGCCAACCATCTAGCTTGCCTAGAGTTCAAATTCAGTTGGTCAAATATATACCTCAATCCACTGTGATTTCTCATCAGTATAAAGCTCATGCCAAGAAGATAGTGCCTCCACATATTCAATGCATGGATGATTTCTTCCAACTCAAGATCACGTGTCAAATAATTATTCTCGTGATCATTCAATTTGTGTGACTTTTAGCATACTACCTATACTTATTGCATAGGAACTCCAAAAAGTCCTATTTTGAAAGAATATATGCATACCAAAAACTCTTTGTCTGGATTTGAAATATTTATCACTAGAGAATTTGTCAACAACTATTTCAACTACTCAAAACTTGTTGCACATTCTTATTTCCATTTAAACTTCTTATCCTTTTGCTATAATAACTTGATAGGATATGAAATTCGAGAGAAGTTCCTAATGAACCTCCTATAGTAACCTAATAACCCCATAAATTGTCTTACCTCATCCAAATTCATAGGATATGTTGACTCCATGATATCCTTTACCGTTTTTGGGTTTACTACTATGTCTTCCTTGGAAACAACATGTCCCAAGTAATGTACCTCTATCTGAAAGAAACTGCATTTACTAAACTTGGGATACATCTTATGCTCTCTCAACAATGTCAATACTATTGCTAAGTGTTCATGATTCTCTTCTTCATTTCTATAATATACCAATATATCATCAATGAATAGAATAAAAAAATTGTCTAGATAAGGACGCATCACACTATTCATCAAGCAAGTAAAAGTAGCTGGAGAAATAATCAAACCCAAAGGAACTACAAAAAACTCATAATTATCGTACCTAGTCTGAAACATTGTCTTGTAAATGTCCTCTTCCTTGATGCGTACCTGATGATATCTGGATCTGTGATCAATCTTCGAGAACACTATTTCTCCCTTCAACTGATTGAACAAGTTAGCAATCCTCGACAATGGATACCTATTCCTAATGGTTACCTTGTTCAACTACCTATAATCAATGCATAACCTCAAAGTACTATCCTTCTTCTTCACAACCAACATTGGTGCACCCAATGGTGATACACTTGGTCTAATGTATCATTTTTTAAGAATTTCCTTTAATTGCAGCTTCAACTCTACTAGCTCTGTTGTGCTCATCCTATATGGTTCCTTTGATGCTAGTGCTACCTCTCATATCAACTCAATAGAAAATTATACTTCCCTATTTGGTGGAAACCCTGAAACCACTGCGGGAAATACATCCTGAAACTTTTGTAGAATTGGGCACCTGCTCAGGACATCGACATCCTCAACTTCATTACCTTTAAGACTAGAAATATGTACTACAAAAACATATACCCTTTCCTATGAATACACTTCTCTTGCATAGTTTTTATCATTCTAACTAATGTTGCATTATTTTTTCCCTGTAAAACTCTCTATATTCCATTTTCATCCAAGCACTCAATAACTTTGTCATAACATTCCACTTTGGTCCTATGAATATACAACCAGTCCATACGCAGAAGAATGCTATACCAACCCAACAAAAACACATGAAAATATGTTGATGTAGACATACCATTCAACTCAAATGCACAAGATCTTACCCAATGATGAACTCACTTCTTTGTTCTGGTAGCCAACTACACTAACCAATATTTGCATGCACTTCTTTATTCAAACCACTTATCCACAAGGTCAGGATTAGCATAATATAAATATATCTAGGGTCAATCAAAATAGAAAAAAATTGATCACAAATATTACAATCCATCTCAATAATAGACACATGGTGATCTGACTGTCTACCATCCAATGCTGCATAAATCTAAGGAACACTTTATCCAACATCCTCCACTATCGGCGCTTCCTGAGCACTATATATCTGCAGTATACCACCTTGATGTTGTGAAAAATCTCTTCGACGATGATATTTTCCACAAGTCCAACACTGTAAATGATTCCAGCCTACACCCTTGTTCTGCTCCTGAAAATGCAATACCTTCCCTTTGTCAAATTAATTGAACTTATTATGTGATGTTTAATTCCCTTGGTTACCTGTGTCCTGAGGCCTTGCTCGCTTCTTATCCCATTTTCATTTATTCTTAGCATTACCTTTCCATTCCTACTTATTCTTAGATCTACGCTTTAATTGTGCGTAACAATTCTTTAGCTTTCGGATAGCCTCCTCTACTGATCTAGTCGCATCAAACTCAATCATGTCTTTGAATTATACCAGAAACCCAATGATGAATATTTGAATCTTTGCTTTCTCTTCCTTCAAATAAGGCACATATGTCAATAACTCAAAGAATATACTAGTGAACTCCTCATCGGGCATAAATTCTATCTTTAGCTCATAAAAATATTTTTCCCTGTCATCATAGTATCTCTCCAATAAATAATTCTTCTTGAATAGTCTATCAAATTCATTCCAGGTCAACTCCTCCTCATAAATATCTCTAACGTTCTTTAAATATTCCCACCATATATATGCTTTATTTTAAGACTGGATGTAGATATTTTTTTCCTTCATGTTCTCTGAGTAATCATGTAACCTGAATAAATTATTCGTACCAAGAAACCATGCTTCTGCATCCTGTGATTTCTTCATTTCTCCATCAAATTTAGGCTTCTTTTCTTTCTTAAATTCATATGACATATATCCTCTATCACTTCTCTTGTGAGGATGACAACGATGATGACCAAAATACCTGTTAAAACCAACACTAGAATAAAAATGTTGTTCATTGTCTCTCCTATTCGGAGTATCCAAGAATTTTCCATCTTTAATCGTGTCATCTTTATATGACCTGTGCCCACTATGGGATCTACTACCATATTTCCCATTATTCATATCCTCTTATCCATAGCTGATCTGAAATGGTCTCTGTCTCTACAATTCTGAAAAACTCTAAGGAATTACTGCATTGAATTCTACATGTTTCTCCTCTCCCTATATTATTTTGTCATTATCTACTTTGAAACTCCTTATGTCTTCCTTCAAAATCCTCAATGTGTCTGCTAAGTGAGAATAGTTCCCAACACCATGTTGCTCATCTCATTCATAGGGAGAATCTCTATAGTCTAGCATATTTCTAGTCATCTTTGATCTCTTCTTCCTACAAGTTACATTATGTCAACTAAGCAAAATCATAAACAAACCAATGTACCTTAGTATAGTTTAGGGAGAATATCTTATCTGCCAAACCAACAATATTAGAACAATACATATATAAACATAACCATATCAACATATAATCATATTTTCAGCCATTATCCAGTTATCAATGCATGATCATGATGACCACATACCATGACTTCATGCACAATGACCATCATCCAGTCAGTGTATGCATAAAAACTTATAAACACTAACACACATAACCAATGCATGACATGAATACATTCACAACAAATACATTCAGCAATGACACCATTAACTTTCAAATGGTGACACTAGTGAAATCATGGCCAATTCCATGCATACAAAAAAAAAACACATAGAACACAACCACAAGGACCTATATGCAACCAACATGTACTTACGAAAACACATTCATATAAGGAGAGTGGAAACCAATCATCACCCAATAAGAATGAAACCATGCTCAGATATGACTCTGTAACACCCTCCTCCCACATCTACCCAGGTAATTGGCCAACCTTGGAAAACATGCAACGAAGATTTACTATGATATGATACAACTCCCTACGTATCAGTTAAGGAAGTGGAACTGACAGAACACAACCAACCGGACCTTCTACACATGCAACAGAACCCCCAGGACCCATCCAACACTTCCAGGTAACCAACCCCTGAGACAACCTAGACTTTTTTAGCATTAAAGCCTCAATGTCTCCCATGACATGGGAATACATTCGACTGGGACCCTCCAGTCTCTTTCACAACAAATAATTCCTATGAATGGGGACTTTTCCAGTTAGTTATGTGCTAGTGACTCCAGATTTTGTGCTAGTTTTTCAAAGCCAGGACTCAGGCCACTGCCGAGAACTCCATGAAACTTACAGAAATGGAAAGCAACATTGAATCAATTATACAAATGAAAACACTTGAACAATTAATTGACTTGATCCCTACTAGCCATGACACACATTTCGTCAAACATGTCAAAAATTTCATTCTACAGGTTAAAACAACAGATTTGACAAGAGGGTACTCACACCTATCTGAGAATATATAAGAAGCATTAATTCCTTATCACAATAACTGCATTACAATATATTAATCCATATATTCAAGTATTAATCAAGACATGATGATATATAGACATCATCACTCTCATAAAACTCACTCATAACTAACATAAATATCAATGATATACTAGAAATATAAATCACATATAAACAAGTAAATTTAAGCATAAAATACTAAGGATAAATAGCTCTTATTGATGATTGCATTGGCCAACTAGGTATGGGACTTCCATGAACCACTTGACCATAGAATGGAATGAACCAAATATTTATTTCAGCCAATCACCCTCGTGCCATATTCCAATCATGAATGTGGGATATCATAAAATAATTAAATCAAAACCAAACAAGGGCTTCCAAAGGCCAAACCACATAAGACATCACTAACCATCACAAAATTGGTCTCTACCCAAGTTTTCTAGGGCTCTAGAGCATTTGTTCCAACATGGGCTTCTAGTAACTTAACCCATAGTTGTCATCAGGATTCCAAAGTAGTTTCCAACCAGGGCTTCTAGGGCTACTAACTCAACCAACCAAGGGCTTCCATATCATTTTTCAAACCAAGGATTGCAGGACTAGTAACTCAACCGAAGTTATTACAGGGCTTCCAGAGCATTTGTCCAACAAAAGCTTCCATGAACTAATAAATCAACCCATAGCCAAAGGCACATGAAAACCAACCAGAAAAAAGAAAGAAAAGAAGTGAAACCCACAACACCATGGCTATCCAAGAAAAATAAAGGCTAGGAAAAACCATTGTCAAACCAGGAAATCCTCCATGCCAATGACAGATCATAACCAAATAACCACATGCATATTTTGTGCATGCCAAAACTAGTAAGGAAATCATACATGCAACTCGGTACCTGCAAGAAAAATTCATTGTAGTTGTTGATCATGATGTCGTATTGCACTTACCTTCTTTTCCTTTTCCTTCTTGCTCCAAATCCAAAGTATTCCATACTCCTCCAAGAGTGCTCCAAGAAAAATCTAAGTGTCCAAGAGTATGAAAGAGAGAATAGAATGAGAGCTACAAAAGTAAACTGGCAAAACTTTCTGAGTTGCTCCTCATAATCCTTTTTATTAATGAGGCATGTATTTTCTTCAATTTTCCATTATTTTCCTTCATTGTCCTACTCATGGGAAACCTGTGACCTTTCACCTTCATTTTCTCCTTTTTTCCATTAATTTCATCAATAAAATTTCAATAAGTGCTACATGCCTTTCCAAAGCCTTTTCCATTTCCTTTTCTAATTTCCATAGCCATAATAAACCATATGAAAATATACATTAGGATGTTTTTCCCAACATTAAACTTGGAATATGTGTCCCATGACCAAGGTCTTATTATTTTTCCTTTATTAACTTTTACATGGATTTTTTACCAGGGTTGTTACACCATGCATCTCCAAAATACTTTATGCCAATGAGAAAAATGGAAACTAAAGGAATAAAGGAGGAAATTTATGGAGACACGCCAAATTCACTAGTGAGAGAAGACAAAATTTTCCACGGGTCTATTGTGTATCAATGGAACTTAAGCTTAGGCCTAAAAGAGAGAGAGAGAAAATAGAATACAGCTTTGGAAAATGCTACATGAAATCTGAAAGTCTTTGAATTATAGGAATAGTTCATGGATGTGCAAAAAAATTTGTTTCAAAAGCTATAAATCTTGAGATTAGTTGAGAAAATGATATAGTACTTCTCACTCCCAAGGATTTTAGAAAAATTATAAAGCCACCTAAGCCAAAAAGGAGGTTCAAGCTCATTGACGTCATTTCCTTCCTGCACTCACAAGGTGACAAAATGAATATTTTACAAGAATTTATATTCCTTCTACATCCATCCTATGTAATATTACTTCTCTAGATATCTCTATTTCTATCGATCCATTTAGATATTTTTCTTGGTTTTTTCCCCAAGTATGGGATGAAAATCAACTGCAACTATTCCTAGGTAAGTGATATTTATTTTTTATTTTTATTTCAAAATATATACTCTTTTTTATACAATGGAAGTGATCTCTTGCAATATCTCATATCGGTAGGTCAATTTTCCTAAGATCCATAAATTTTATATGATATCCAACCTGATAATGGAAATAGTTATCTATAATATCTTCCACTCCCTTGTAAAAAAAATATGAACCCAGATATAGAACTAGCTCAATTCCAGTGTGCTATTTTGTGGAAGCACAAATCCCCATTCTATTTTTGTTGGGTTTATGAACATTTTGTTGGTGAATTTAATCATATGTTTATAAGGAAAAATCCCATGAGGATTTTTGATGAAGAAAAAAAGGTTCTAATGGGAAGGGGGAGATATGAGGAGCAAGAGGAAAACATCCTCACCATAATATATAAATTTCAAGGAAAACCATTATTTCTCCTGAAGTTTTTCCCCGATAGATAATTTGTTTCCAAAGTACGCAAAAAGTATGACCCATGGACAATTTATTTGAGAGGAAAAAGAAGAAGAAATTATTTTCCTTCCCTTTATTGTGGATAAATTATCTTGAGGAATTATACCCATTTCACAAAATTTGCTAAATTATTTAAACCTTTTAATTTGAATGAGGCTGAATCCATCCATAGTTTTAACCCTGATGGTAATTTTTCTAGTCATTTTGCATCTATGATGCATGCCAATATTTTTACAAATAATTCAAAATAAAGCAGAGAAAAACACATATTTATAATACCTAGTCGTGCCTACCATGTTACTATTGAAGAAAGCACTAATAGTAGAGGAAAATTAAAGCAAAGAGGGTTCCCATTTTACTCAGTTATCCCAAACTAGTCGAAGCTCCTATTCTACATAGAAGAAAACATAAACAAATGTGATAAGAGAGTATAGTAACAACAAGAATTTTGACAATGGTGATGTGGAGGGTCCACTTCCTCTTGTTTCCCTTGATCATTCACATGTATTATAATTGTCTAAAAGTAAGATTTCAAGTAAAAAGGGTGACAAAATATAGAGAGACTCAAGTATATGAAGGTACCCAACACTCTTGTCCTAGAATGGGTAATGAAAAGAATGGCTAAATCTTAGAGGCATGTTGAAGAGTCAACTAATAAAGAGCCTACTTTATTTGAAGATAAATGATATGTATACCAAGAAGATACAATTATAGAAGGTCGAAATAAAGAAGAAGAAAAAAGTGATTCAGGTAAAAGGTGAAATTGATGTTTCAAGATGCAGACCTTTTGGACTCCTAAAACTGCATCAGACCATAGGGTAAATTATTTCCCATTTTTTAATAGATCAGGAAGTTCAAATTTGAGATTTCAGAAAAGAATATAGGAGCTTGAAGAAGCCTTTGATGTGACACCTCTATTCATGTCTCCATAGTTCATTTAGGCACCAGAAGTGATATCAACACTCAACACACCCCAAAGAATCATGAAAGTAGAATAATTATTAACTAGAATCAGGTCATATATCGCTATGAACATAAATAAGTGACTTCAAATCATAGAGGAATCTTGGGAAGTTTCTCAGCAATTGAGCAATTTATCCCAAATATAAATATTTTCTTGAGTATCTACGTAGGGACCTAACATATGATTAACGATTTCTTGAAAATGATTTAAATAAATTTATGAATAAAATTAACTCTCTCAATGAACTTTATAGATATCAACAAGGTATACCATCCCCAAAAAGGATTAAAAAAATCAAGTTAGGATGGTCCACCAAGATTAAAATTCTTGAAGACATCCTTGTTGAATGTATGAGGATTGATCAGTGTATGAGCAATAGATTCTTTAAAGCCATAAACGTTTTTTAATACCATAAAGGATTAAAGATTATTAGGGAATCTATGATGATTTCTAATTATGTGTTAAAATAAGAATTGAACATTATTATAATTTCATTGGGGGCCAACTTAGACAGCCTAGTCGAATTTTCCGAAGCTCAAATCAAGAAATGGCTAGTTATATTCATTACTAATAACAATCATCAAATGGATAACATCACACAAATACAATCAAATGAAAAATAACTATAAGATGAAATATTCATTTTGAGAGTGAAACATGATATAATTGTTCTTCCTATGAAATAATAAATTGAAAAGTGGCTCAAGAAATTCCTAAATGAAGTCATTGAACCAAAAGAATTTCTTAAGTAGTTAGGATAACAAATATTCAAGGAACCAATTTTATTTAAATTGTTCTACAACAACTACATTAAGAGAGAGATATTTCATTCCACATGTAATCCTTTTGGAAATTTACGTGTTTATTTTATTTTGAAGCAATTCCTTACACTCTTCTTAGTCATTGATTAATCTAACTTTATTGAACTGTTGTATTCTTTATAAATTAATTCCCTAGCTTTGTTTGTCTCTTTATTCTAGGTACCTTTTATCATTATTATTGGTCCAAAAGGGTCTTATCCCAGTCACTCAAGGGTGAATAAATTTTATTTTTACGATTAAGTAATAGGATTTTTTGGCTATCCTTTAGGAAAACTTTATTCTAAGACTTGAAGTCCATAAATTATTTTTTCACTCTTCTACAAAGCTTATTTTGGGAAATCATTTCATTTGTGATTATGAAAATTTGATTTCCATATGATAATTAGGAGCCTTGTGAATGTTCTCCTATGCTATTATGGTTTCAAACGCATGATATCATTTTATAGTTCCCTAAATGTATAGAGAAATGCTTTTTATTTTAGTCTATCTAAATTTTCTTCAACTATTTTTCCTCACATGTGTTTATGGGTTATAATGTGGAATGAATTTGTGAGAATATAATTTATTCATGATTATTCCTTCTTCTTTTTTACTTTAGAAAACACCTAGTCCACTCATAGGTGCATGTGTTGAATGCTTTATATCTAATATTCAATTTATATGCATATCAAATGATCATTAAAGGAGCACCACCTCTATAAAAATGTAGAGGAAATCTGGAATAATAGGGGTTGCTTTTTTTCTATAATAGGAAAATATATTAACATGGACACACTTTTTGAATGAAATAATCATTTGAGAAAATTTTTAGTCGATCATACAAAGAAGTCTACATACCATCCACAAGCAAATGACACAATTAAGGAACTTAACAAAACCTTACACATAAGATTGACAAAAAAGTGTGGAGTTGACCGTGATGACAAAGTACCGACTATATAATGGGCATATAGGACAAATCACAAATGAGCAAGTGGACAAATGACATTTAAGCTAGTGTATAGTAAAGAAGTTGTAGTTCCACTAATCTTCTCGACAAACATTTCCAATATATCAACTATCCTTGAATATCAATAGAAATAAGAAAAAAAAAATCTATCACTTGAATGAATTATAATAATTCCGACTAATTGAAAAATATGATTACGAAATCCAAAAAACACGATTGAAATATTGGAAATACCAACATGTGAAAAAGAAATATATGAAGAAAGAGTACCTAGTTCTTCTTTATGATGGTAGAATAAAAGGAAATCCATGAAAACTTAAAGTTGCATGGTTAGGTCTATATATATTAAACAAATATGAACACATAAAACAATACAACTAAAAGAACTACAATGGAAAATAATTGATAAACTGGTAAATGGTAAATAGCTCAAAAAGTAGTACAATTAACATATGTGAGTGGGTCTAAAGGATGCCAATAGGACTGAATTTAGCTGAAAAACACTCTTATAGCAATGAAGAATGTATTTTTTTACCACAAAATATTTATTAAATTCACATAATAATACTTATCAATAAATTTAATTATCAAAAATTATAGTAAATATACATAGAATGATATTGGTCAAAAAAAAGCACAATAATTCACAAGATACAAAAGAAGTCAAGGAATATACTCTGGGATAACTACAAGAAGAAGAAGACGACAAAATGGAAAACACAATCAAATGGATGCAATAAAAAAACCAATACTAACAACATAAATTGAATAAAAAGGAAAATGTATGATTAAAGGAAAAAAATAAATTGCATGACAAAATCCAAGAATTATAATCAATGAAA
Organism: Pinus albicaulis; assembly: GCA_034641835.2. Taxonomy (NCBI): domain Eukaryota; kingdom Viridiplantae; phylum Streptophyta; class Pinopsida; order Pinales; family Pinaceae; genus Pinus; species Pinus albicaulis. Next base: position 902,347,742 of record CM076581.1, read on the forward strand.
TTTAATTAATGATTACACTAGTGAAGACTCAACTAGTTTGAAAAATTGACATAACAATCAAGAAAATGTCCAACTAAAAGAAATTGACAAAAACGAAGAAATTTACTCAACTGGTCCACTGACCATTGTTAAGGGTGTGAAAAGGTTTCATGTACAACAACATCACATGAGAGTTCATTAAATAATCTAATAACTCTTGAAACACACCAAATTAATGACTTCTTTCACAAAATAATTGCAGCCCTATCTCTTCAGGTTATAAATAAAACAAGAGACCTTTGAGTCCACATTATTATTCTATGGCTGTAGATAATTTTGTGAGCCACATTTTGAGTTTGTATATGGTTGATTAATGGTTGTATCAAGGGACCAAAGTGTTTTTGTACAAAATTAAGAGACTTTGGAGATGCCAAGAATGATAGGACAATACATGGAGATGAATAATTAATAATACCTATATTGAATCAAAAAATTTATAAAATTGGTCCTACAGACTCTCATACATGACTTATTGGCATACATTAAGAAAAAAAGAAAGAAAATCTAATGGGAGAGACAGTGGTGGATATTTACAAAATGGGTTGATAAAAATGAACAACAAGTGCAAGTGCCAGGTAAATTTTTCCTCGAACATTGCTTGACAAACTCATTTTTGACCAAATCATTGAATCAAGGTTTTAGTGGATGTAAAATGATTGAAAGTGCATATTATGACTACAAGGGACAACACATAGAAGATATGGATGAATAATTAGTAAGAAAAAATCTAGAGACAACCTTATGTTAATAACAACCCTATGTGAATAAGAACCCTCATTATTAGATGCAAAACTACATTTCGAGTCTAAATCAAGACTCATCTCCACGACAAACCTACTAAGAAGAGAATATATTAGGGTGATTAATTGATTATTTTAACTCCATTTCTTTATTTCTAATTAAAATTATGAAAAAATTTAAAATATTATAATATTATTTATTAAATTTTTCACCCTATGTTTTTTTACTTAAAAATAATAATTTTTTATTTCAAAATTTTTTTATTTTTCAATTAATAATTAATATTAGTAATATTTATAAATATTGAGTTGTTTAATACTTAGAATTTAAATAATTTTGGCTACTTTTAATAGATTTATTGACCAAAAAAAAAAAAAAAACTTAAAACTCAACAAAAACCACCAACTCAATTTTAGTGAAAATAATCATGTTAAAAGGAAGATTGTACAAGCCATTTTCTATTATATCAAAAATACTTACATCCAATTTTACAATTTCTCAATAGAAATATTAGTCTAACCAACATTTTACTGACTAAATAATTACCACACCTCACCACACATCAACGAGACAACAATCAATAAACTTTAAGATCTAACACTACTTGGTCGACATGTTCCACCATTCCCAAAGTGTTTTTTTCTAATTTCAACATCAATATTAGTAGCACCAACACCAACTTCCATAGAAACATAAGTACTCGAGAATTTAAAAAATAAAAGAAATGAAATTATGAATATTATAATTTCTCATATAAGTACTCAAGAATTTAAAAAATAGAAGAAATGAAATTATGAATATTATAATCTCTATAAAAATGTTTCTGTACTTATCTTCTTTACAAAAATCTTCTCATTCGGGATGAGAAAGGAGCTTAGATGGGGAGATGATGGAGGCGTTAGTTGACTTAGTTGACTAGAGCCAATGATTGGACCTTGTTGACAATATAGTCGAAGAGATGGTCAATGATCAAATTGTAAATCAGTGAGCGTACTTGGGTATTTATGCCATTACAACTACCTCGTAAGTAAAAGTATAAGATATAAATAGACCTGCTTTAGTAGGGAGGGGATTTACTCTGTAACAATTGTGTTACATTAATATAAAGTTCCTATTTTATGATCTCCCACTACTTCGATTATTCAGCTCTTCACCCATCTATCTATATCTAGATATATTTATGTATGTCCATTACTTGAATGGTTCAGTGCTAGTAACTCTCAACAATTCCTCATATTACAATAGTTATATTTTTTCAAAGAATAATATTTGTTTGGTCTTTCTTTGTATGCAACATCTTCCGAGTATTTTTAAAATATAACTTACAAATATTTGTTGATTTTTTCTACTTTGAATTTTCAATTAATACTTATAAAATTTCATTACAAATTTATTGAGTTAATATAATATGTTTTTCCATGAAGAAAAAGTTAAATACTTGCGCAATATTCAGGTTTACTATGGACTTGTTGTGCCTAACACTTCAGCTTTTAGAGCTTGATATTTTTCTTTTAATGTAAAATGTTGGGAAATTAGTGATAAAGGGTTATTCAACCAAATTAATTAACATTAATGTGATATTATAATTATATTTATTTTTCTAAATTATTAATGATATCGATGAATAAATTATATATAGAGAGATTGTTAGACGATTTTTTAGAGAAACCAGACACCCACAAGATTTAAGCTTCACCATTATGTTTATTTAGAATTTGCACTGATAAAAATGAAAAGAAAGATCCTAAAATATTAACACACATTACATTTTAGATAAACAATAAAGAAAGATAAATTGAACCCTAACCAAGATGTTAAGCTTATAGTGGTTGAGGGTGTTTCTCTATCCTAGGGTCCTCAACATCAATAATAGGTGCACAATAATAAATTTGTAGGTCAAGAATATGGTTCTCCTCTTCCATGATGATGGGATTGATAGCATTTCCCCCACCTATGATATTCCTAGCTTTATTTTTTAACTCCATTTGTGGATGGTGCTATTGAAATTCTAGTAGCATATACTTCTATGCACATCAACTCAAATTTCCTTCAAATATTATTAATGCATGTAGTGTGTCTTCATTGAGAGCTTGAGATTTTTCCATTACCTAGGTTATAGTAGCATTGGTCAACCAAAATTTCTTTGCAAGCCCATATAGATTTGTATCTTGAGTTATTAAGTAGATGAGGTCTAATTCCCAACCTTTTTCCTCATCTAAAATTTGGTCCTCTAATATGCAACATACCTAGTCCCCTATATATGTTTTCAATGGTTATATGTACAAAATTTTTCCTTATAAATACCATTATAAGCTCTGATATCACTTTGCAACATCCACAGAACACCCACACTCAAGATTTACGTTAAGGAAGTGAGTTTATAAAATTTTCATGTTTCTTTCTTAGATTGAACCTAATTTTTGAGGCTACCATTTCCTTTTTCTCATGAAAATAATTTTGGTGATATAAGTTTTTATCAAAATCTAAGCATGAATCACCAAAATATGTTCCTTTCAAGATTTCATACTAATTTTTCCATGTCAGAATTATTGTATAGCTAACACATTATATATGACATGGCAACAAGGTCCATGTGTCAAATCACTATGTGGAGGGGGTTCCCTTGTCCCACAAGCAAGGGGTATCATACACTAGCTTGGTGTCTATATATATATGGCCAAACTAGACACCAAGCTAGTATATGAGACCCCCTTGCTTGTGGGACAAGGGAACACCTCTTCTATATATATATATATATATATATATAAACCAACCCACATGCAATTAAAACTCACATGGGAATAAAACCCACATGTTGAATTCCAAAGAACTAATGGTTTCATCTACCATTGGTGAAATCCAAAAAATTTCCACCGATAAAAGCTAAAACATTTCCCCAATTTACAATGTTATAAAGCTCCAACCCTTTCATTGATTGCTATTGGGGTAGAAACTCCAATATTTTATCTAATCATTGATTGGGTAAAAACACCAAAATTTCCCAATAGCCTAAGAATGGAATTTTTCCATGTGAAAACCTGAACATTTTCCCTAATCATTGATTATTTGAATCTATTCATTTGAAAACTTAAAAATTTTACACATTCACTAAAAAATGGAAATTTTCCAAGTGAAAACTTACGAGCCCTTTCCTTGGTCGTTAAAAACTGGATTTTGTCCATGTAAAAACTTAAACCTTTTCCCTATTCATAAAAAATGGAAATTTTCCATGCTTTGAAAATAAATCCATGAGGAAATTTTAAGGAAATTTAAAGGAATGAAATTCCATGGAAGAACTTCTCTAAATCCCATGAAAACCCATCCTTCACATTCAAACTTCATAATTTTGGTGGTGGATAAAATATTTACCCAAAGTGGTTGAACTCCATTATATGAAAAACCTTACATGTACATTTTTATTCTTCTATGTAAATTAGTAATCCTTCAATTGATCGCCATAACTGAAATATAACCAGAGTGACTCCTTTATCGTCACGCTATGCCACTGGGGAAACCATACCAATGGCGAAATTTGACTTTTTTAGTCATATAATCAACATAGTTCAAACATATACATAATTACTGAGCTAGGATGCATTGAGTATTCAACATAGTCAATCTATATAGAAATGTACAAAAATGGATTAGATGCATCATCTGGAACCATTAAAAACTAACAAATGTTGAAATTGTGATAAATATTTGCAACTTCTCATGAACTTTTAATCAAAATCACAAGACACAAACCTATTCTACTACTTAATATAAAGTGATTGAAAATCGAGAACAATAATTTCCAACATGCAATAAGAAATAACACACATGCACACAATTTTTTTCCTGGGGAAATTTTTTTCTAAAAGCTCTAATTCTTTCTTGCATTAGTTTGATGAATGGAGATGTATTACAATTTATTTTCTCAACTGAGCACAAACTACAAGTGAAAAATCTATTTACCTATCTACTCACTGAGAAGCTTTGACCTAGAATTAGTCAATTTATGCCTATGCTTGAGCCCCTATTTCCTTGTGTTATTCCTTCAGAAATTAGGCACCTATTATTTAGGAATTTCTCCAAAATGGATTGCACAATTCCTTGGGTTGATCATCTAAATACATACAAAACCTATACACTCAAGACTAGTCTACAAATGATGTTACACTACCTTGAAATCTCCACCAAGCAAGGGGAACTCGAATTCTTTGCTCGTACTAGCTAATTTTGGCTGATTGATCAGTTAACTGGATGATCACTGAGTTTGACAGAAGTCTCACTACACAACTAATCCTCCACTAGTTCCTCCAATAGTTAGAACTAGTTTAATTGAAAACAACATGAGATAAATGAACTTAATTGCTACAAATTAGCAATCGCACATGTTTAGCTTAAATATAACACCTCCAACTCAAATTTATTGAGTAAAATGGGTGACATAATCCATTTCACACAAGTTAATTGCATCCAAGTTGTCTCCTAATGTGGAAATTCAAATTTTATCAATTTAATCAAGGAAAAATAAAATTGAGAATTTATTGCTTCATTTTTCAATGCTCCCTCTCACCAATAAAGGGATTATCAACCACCCCTATCCTACACCTATGGAACTGGGACTTCCCTCTTGACAAGGCCTTTGTAAAAATGTTAGCATCGTGTTCCTCTATCAAAATTTACTGCTACAAAATTATCCGGCTCTCCACACAGTCTCATAAATGGTGATACCATATATCTATATTCTTGGATCGATTATGAAATACAGGATTCTCATAGATCTTGATGAAACTTTGATTATCACAGTAGATCATAGTTGGATCCATCATTTAACCAAACAATCCAACGAGTATCTTTCTCATCCATATCGCCTTACATGTTGTTTGAATTGAAACCATGTATTATACTTCTAATGAGTTAAGCACCATAGATATTTGCTTCCTATTGTACCAGTAATAGTTGCGGAACTAACACTGAAAATTCCACCTAATGTACTCTTTTGGTCGGATGGAAGCCCCACCCAATCTGCATCTATGAAGGCACACAACTTCACTCCCTCTTTTCTTCTGTACCATAATCAAAACTCGGTAGTGCTTATGAGGTACCCTAAAACATGCTTAGCTACTTTCCAAAATAATTTGGTTGGCCTAACCATAGCTTGGGTTAGCTGGTTGACTGCATAGCACATATTTGGTCATGTGTTCACAAGGTACATCAGTGAACCCACTGGTTGCCGATAAATGGTAGCATCCACTTCCTCACCTAAAGTGGAATCCTCCTTTCTCCAGTTGGTCTCTAGAGGTGTCTCCATGTGTTCACAACTCTCCATGAAGAATCTATGCAATATCTCATTTGAATACTTTCCTTGAGAGATAGACAGTTCCCCATCGCCTTGCCATACTTCCAAGCCGAGGAAGTAGTGCATGAGACCCATGTCCGTCATTTCAAATTCTCTTGCAAGGTCCTCCTTGAAAGATATGTTTAGTTGTTCATCACCAGTTAAAATTAAATCATCAACATATAAGAAAATAATGAGAAATTTAACTTCTACCAAGATATGTTAGAGGATTTCATTTGCTTCACTTTTCGTGAAGCCAAAATGGGTGAGATAGCTTGTAATATACCAGATAGGAAAAGACAGTAATACAAAACACAATAAACTAGAAACTATAGCAACGTGGAAATAAATTGAAAACACCATAAAAATGGATAGAATAACTGAGCCATCTTATTAATATGAAGGTGAAAAAAATACAATGGTGCTTCAAAATAGATAGCACTCAAGCTGGAAAAAGTGGGTTGGAATGTCCTCAATCTCTCCCACTGAAACCTTGCTCTCTAATGCACTACTGGAGTTCTCCCTCTGCGCTGCCCTACTAGAAATGTTGTTACTGGGTGAATAGGACTCCATATATGAGGATGCTCGGATGCTCAGAAAAATCTAGGATTTAGAATCCGGAGTCTATGGCAAAAACCCATAATAACCCAGAAAGGATTTCCAGATTGGCTCACATTGGAAAATTACCCTCCTAGGGTTTGCAATGCATAACTGCTGGGTATGTAGTTCTATGGGATGAACTGAAATATATAATATCTACAATTACTCCCAAGCCTAGCTATTGAAGGATTGATCCTTTCAATGAATTCCAAGCAGAAATTCTATGGAATTTCACCCTCTTTTCATGAACTCTTCTACTGGACTGCATAAGTCACTAAGTGACTATGCAACACTAGAGGGTTTGCAACTGGCCTGAATGCCGGATGATGAGATCAGCTCACATGGACAAAAAAAATCCTCTGCTGAGTAAGCACTCAAAGTCCCCCAAGGATGAGGTTTGGATCTCCACTTGGAGACACCCGTGTGCTAAACAGCACTGCAGACTCAGCTAAACAACTCAAGCATGCTCAAGCCATAAATGACAAGGAAATAATAATAATCCAAAATTCTCTCTATGGCTTCCATCCCCTTCCTTATATGCTTGTGAGGCCTCACCCTCTTGGCCCCACAAAATAATGATGCTACACACATGGCCACTAACCTCCATTATAAATGTGCTATCCTCTATTATCTCCACTACCTCCATGACTCTGTTGTTGATTTGGTCAAATTGACCCCCACATGCATTGATCCACATTCACATTAAGAAGTGGTTTTATTCCTACTAAAGGGATTTATGGGTCCCTCTATTGATCTAAAATGTGAGAACTTCTTATTTCTAATACAGAGATGGACTGTAGGGGCATTTACAGGATATGTCACCTTTAAAGAAAGGATGAGATCCTGAAGCTTTCTGGCCCTTTAAAGACTCTGCCTAAAGAAAAAATAGAAGTAATCACTAATGATCTGGAAATGAAACTACTTGATGTTGGTGCAAGGTATTCATTATCCATAAACTTATGTGTGCAAACTGTTTAATATATTTTGCAATTGGAACAAAATGCTTTTGGTGAATTTATGAGTCTTTTTGTGTGTAGGAGGCTTATTTATTTTTATTGTTTAACATATTTAACTATGATAAAACATAACAAATAAATCACATAATATAACACAGCATATGATAAGGCATTTCACCCCTTCTGGGCTAGATCTGCCGGGTCCAAGGCCCCCAAATGGGCATGTCCTTGCTCTTATTATGCTCAAAATTAGTTATAAAGTGTGAAGAAAGCCTAAAAATGAAAAAATAGCCGTAGAAATGAGTTCATAACACTGAAAACAGTAAATATAGGTTTTTTTTTCACCTCCAAAGGTTAACCATAGCCCAATACAACTCTAACACTCCCTAGGCCCTGATGGCTCTCCAAGCTCTGCTGCAAAAGTACCTAAAGATGATCTCTTTTGCCTCTAAAAACTACACCATTGGCTCTATAATGCTCAAATTACCCAAAATAAAAAAAAAAATTTCGCTCCAAATGGACTCTCCTAGCAAAATTTATCACCAACTGAAGTTTTTGCCCAGTTTGCCCTAAACAAGCTCCACCAAATCTGGGCTAACTGGAGTTAGGCCAGCTAACTATAGAAATCACACCTAAAAAGGTGGACTCTACCAAATTTACCGCACGGTCTTTATTAGAAATAAATTTTTGGGGGGTAGTGGTCACATGCACTGACTACCCCACCGCCGGCGGCAACGTTTGGGCCAACGATTAACAAAACCGTGACATAGAATTGTTAACGATAATGTCGCCACAACATGTGACAACTCTGCATAGAAGTTAACCGTTAACCACCGGGAGTAGCTACGGTTCCGGGTGGACGGTATCGTACTAAGGGGACTGGCCCCCTTTCCTCCCAAATCATATGTTCACAAACTTTATACAATAGTGGTGGCCCTTAGGGGTAAGAACCACCACGGAGGTGGGCCGGTCTAGCGCGTTGGCTGCCAGCCCATCGACTCGGGGTCGATTCCTACCGTCTTCATAAAAATTTTGAAACACTATTCAACTCCGACCTGGGGCAACGTGGTGGCCTCTGGGCAAGCCACGTGGTGCCCGCTGATTGGCCCAGCCCAAATAAAGTCAACCCAGTATCCATTCTACAAATGCCACTTGTCGAACGCTGGTTGGTTGAAAGAGAATATTCTATGGAATATTCCTGGAATATTTTGTGGAATATTCCTAGAATATTCTATGGAATATTCCTTTTTTAATATTTTTTAATTCAAAGTCAAACCAAGTCAAACTGACCTTTTTACAGTTTACTAAAAAATTCAAAGCTTCATAACTTTCACATACAGTGTCAGATTTGAGTGTCGTTCACACCGCCATGATCGTATCAACGAGGCCTATCCGGTCGCTCAGGCTCCAACCAATTTTGAGCATTTTTACAACTTAGAACATGATCACCTGATCACACCTCCCAAATGGGAAGCTTTTGGACCCACAAGAGCTCTCTGATTACATAAAATGAAGATGGGGAGACTGATTCCCCACTCTTCCAACTTTGAACCACTGAATTCTTCCTGACTTCATCAAATTGAGCTTCTCATAAAAAGATAAATTGTTCCTTGAATCCACTGACCAACCATTGCTAACATTGACTGAGTCATGACGCAAATTCTTGAAATTTTCAGAATAACAATTATAATTTGTAGAAAGCATACTATTTCTACAATGGTCAAGCTTCAAAGAACACTGAAAATGAGATTCACCTTGCCAACTGTTCACATGACGAATTTTTGCTGTGTGAGTCATGCACTTATGCCGAATCCCAACCAAGTTTTCTCGCCATATAAATGTGCCATTCTGAAACCAACATTGACCCATGTTGAAATGTGTGCCCTCTTTTCTTGCATGCCTTTTCACCTCATGGACTCTTTCACTGCTTTGCACCGACACTTCATCCTCTGCACCGATCGACACCAAAGGTAACTTGTGCAACAAATTGTCATCTTCTTTCAAAGACGAACTGTTGTCAGATTGAGACATATCATTAGCAATATCATGAAAAGGTAAATTTACAAAATCTTGTCATTCAATCATTAACAAATTTAAATTTTGACTTGCATTAACTAGCCTTTTCAATTGACCTGCATGGACTAAAGAATATTCTAGCTTCTTCTTATGTGCTCTCACAATGTACTCTTTTCCATCCTTGAACAAGTGATACTTGTTTTCATGGCGATGGAAGATTTCCTTTCTGTCATATAAATATGGACTACCCAACACAACACCTGTAATTTCAAGCGGTACTACATCCAGTTCAACCCAATCAAAATAATGAGCTGTTATGGCGAAGTGCAAGATACACTTCCTTGAGACTTGTAAGTTTGCATCCTTGCATATCCACCCAAGTGGATAAGGCTTTGTATGTGGAATTGTCTCAAGTTTCAGTTGTTTGACCAAGTATTCTGAAATGATATTAGCTTGAGACCCACTCTCAAGAAGTGTGTCTATCTTTGTGTGGTTTTAGATTATCTTCACATGAAATAGCTCTATCCTCCTCTTTTCATTTTGAATTTCTTTGTGATAGTTTAATGTGCTAGAACTGGGATTTGTTTCTTGTACAACCTCTTTCCCCTTTATGTTCTTTAGTACCATGGTGATACTTTTAGTCTCATCACCTGATTCAGACCCTAAGTCCTGTTCAACAATTGCAACAGTTTTTCCCTTTTATTTCATTTGTCTTTGTTTTTATATTTCTCTGGTTTCAACTCCGGATGAAGCTTCCAACAATGATCTTCATCGTGGCTTGTTTTTGAACAGTTCTTGCAAAAATATTTCCCTTTTTCCTTTTTAGAGTTTGCAATCATTTTTCTTCCTTTGCTTTTAAAATCACTACCCTCATTCAGTGCATCAAAAGTGTTTTTCCCTCTAGCCTCTAAATGCGTAGCTTGTACACAAACTTTGTCTAGACTAGTAGGATTAAACATAAGGATAGTATGTATAAGGTAATTATGAAAACCACCTATATAATTCAGCAAAGTATCTTGATTTTGTAAGTCTACTCCTAACAACAGTGCTCTTCTCCTAAAATCTTGAGTGTACTCTTGAACACTTTGTCCTTTAAGTTGTCTAAAGTTTTGCCAATTCATTATAGCCTTTTGTAGATGAGCAAGAGGATAAAATTGTTTCTTAATTGGGGAAATAAATTCAACCCATGATAAATTAAGCTTACCATGTTTTCGAATTTCCTCTTTGGTCTTGGCTTCCCACCATACCAAAGCTGCTCCTTCCATCCTTAATGAGGCTAGCTGAATTTTAGTGTCGTCATCATGCAAATTTTGAATCCTTAAATAAACTTCCAGTTGTCTGATCCAATTATCTAATTTCTCTGCATTGACTTCACCGTTAAACATGGGCAATTCAAATTTGACATCAAGCTTTAGAAAATTATTTTTACCAGTGGTTTTCGACTTATGTGACTGATTTACCGAAGTCAAAGAAGATGATGAAAAGGAAGAGGATGATGATGATGGAGATGAAGGATCACCATTTCCTCCATTCCCTTTATTTGACTGTTTATTACCCTTCTTTCTTCCTGAGTAATCCTCCCCTTCTTTTTTGTTTTTAGATCCCTCTCTAGCAATCCTATCATTTCTTTCTTGATAGAGGATCCTTACCATTTCAGTCATATCCAAGAAATCTTTCCAAAATATTCTTTCTTCTTCCTTGTGATCCATTTCTTCATGAGCTTCTGCTTCTCTTGTAGACATGATTGAAGTTGCTTCTAAGGCTATTTAGGGTGAGATAGAAGGTGGAGATAATAGCACCCTAGCCCTCCTTGGCTGAGGATTATCTTGTGCTCTAACCAATTTTCCTTCCCCTCTGTTAAGTTTAAGCCTAGTAAGCATCAAACTTGCAAAACAGTAAAATATTTCTTTGCACAAAATTCAAAACTTGAGCTCAAACCTATGCTTTGATACCAATCTAATTTGAAATGTGAGAAATTATTATTTATAATACAGAGATGGAATGTAGGGGAATTTATAGGATATGTCACCTTTAAAGAAAGGATGAAATCCCAAAGCTTTCTAGCCCTTTACAAACTCTGCCTAAAGAAAAAATAGAAGTAATAACTAATGATCTGGAAATGAAACTAATTGATGTTGGTGCAAGGTATTCATTATCCATAAACTTATGTGTGCAAACTGTTTAATATATTTTGCAATTAGAACAAAATTCTTTTGGTGAATTTATGAGTCTTTTTGTGTGTAGGAGGCTTATTTATTTTTACTTTTTAACATCTTTAACTCTGATAAAACACAAAAAATAAATCACAGAATATAACACAGCATATGATAAGGCAGTTCACCCCTCTTGGGCTACATTTGTCGGGTCCAAGGTCCCCAAATGGGCATGTCCTTGCTCTTATTATGTTCAAAATTAGTTATACAGTGTGAAGAAATCCTAAATAGGAAAAAATAGCTGTAGAAATGAGTTCATAACATTGAAAACAGCAAATATAGGCTTTTTTTTCACCTCCAAAGGTTAACCATAGCCCAATACAACTCCAACACTCCCTAGGCCCTAATGGCTCTCCAAGCTTCTCTGCTAAAAAAGTACCTAAAGATGATCTCTGTTGCCTCTGCAACCTACACCATTGGCTCTAGAATGCTCAAATTACCCAAAATCAAAAAAAAAAATCGCTCCAAATGTACTCTCCTAGCAAAAGTTATCACCAACTGAAGTTTTTGCCCAGTTTTCCCTAAACAAGCTCCACCAAATCTGGGCTAACTGGAGTTAGGCCCGCTAAATATGGCAAGCATGCCTAAAAAGGTGGAATCCACAAAATTTAACACGTGGTCTTTATTAGCAATAAATTTTTAGGGGGTAGTGGTCACATGGACCGACTACCCCACCGCCGGCGGTAATGTTTGGGCCAACGGTTAACAAAACCGTGGCATATAATTGTTAATGATAATGTCACTGCGACATGTGACAAATCCATATAAAATTTAACCATTAACCATCGAGAGCAGCTACGGTTCTGAGCGCATGGTCTCGTGATAAGGGGGCTAGCCCTTAAGGGCTGGCCCCCTCTCCGCGCAAATCATATGTTCACAAACTTTATATAGTAGTGGTGGCCCTTAGGGGTAAGAACCACCACGGAGGCAGGTCGATCGGGTGCATTGGCTACCATCCCATCGACCTAGAGTCAATTCCTGTCGACCGCATAAAAATTTTGAAACACTATTAATGTCCGACCTGGGGCCACGTGGTAGGCTCCGGGTAGGCCACGTGGCGCCCACTGATTGGCCCAGCCCAAACAAAGTCAACCAAATATCCATTCTGCAAATGCTACTTGTCGAACGCTGGTTGGTTGATAGAGAATATTATATGGAATATTCTATGGAATATTCTTGGAATATTTTGTGGAATATTCCTTTTTTAATATTTTTTTATTCAATTTCAAGCCAAGTCAAACTGGTCTTTTTACAGTTTACTGAAAACTTCAAAGCTTCATAACTTTCACATACAGTGTCGGATTTGAGCGCCATTCACAGAACCAGGATTGTATCGATGAGGCCTATCTGGTCACTCAGGTTCCAACCAAATTTGAGCAATTTAAATTTTGAGCATTTTTACAACTTAGAACATGATCACCTAATCATCTACACTCTTATTCATCTATTAATTAAGGAAGAAAAACTTTAATATTGTAATTATCTAAAAACTAAATTAGGAATATTACAATCCTCCCCGTCAAAATGTTGCTTTTCCTCAAGCAACTACAAAGATGTGAGCCACCCTGTTGACCCGATGCAATTGAGGCCAATCCTCGGATCCAATACAAACCCCTCAGTGAGGCTATGATCCTGTGTCAAGCTACCTAGAACAGACCCCTCATTATCGGGATCCCAAATGGATCTCTCACCATACCTATCCTCAATCAATCCTCCCAGATCCCAACACCACCATGATCAATCATCGCCCAAGTCCCCTAGCTTGAACTGCGAACTGTATCTGGCTATAGCTACTTCCTCATGAGGTGAATACCGCCAACATGCATCAACGATCCATGGCCCCTACTGTGCCATAGATCTGACTGTATAAGATTCCCCATCAACTGCGTGCTAACTCATCACCTCTCTCACCTGGCTCAATCCAATGTTGATCTTATATTCCCAAAGTTGGGATGGAATGCTAAAGAGTTTTCTACATGTGCCCCACTGCTAACTGTAAACCATAGTACCTGTCATGTCTATGGGTTCCTGCTCTACTATGCGGCTGACTAAGAAGATCGTACCATCAATAGGATACCAACTCATGATCTCCCTCTAGTTTATCCCAGTTGAAGAATCCAATGTGGTGATATCCGCATACGGAACATGTCTGGAGTGTGGTTTCTAGCTCACACTCAACTCATGTTGCTCGGTCCTGCTTGTAAACGAGAACTGCCTCATAGGGAAGGCCTCTCTCTCTATAATAGGCTAAAGTGGGCAAGATTTAGTACAAGCCCCATCGATGTACTCCTGGAGAGTGTTGCTCCCTGAAAGTACTGCAGTCTTGCTAACTGTATATGCATCTATCGGCACCTCATCAACGGGTCGGCCCAAAGATGGATGCACCACCATCTCCCACAACTCCTCCTCAATGGTTGATGCTTAGGTTATCTGCATATCTAGCACTGGCTCATTGTGGGCCTCCATTTGGCTCTCCCCAAAATGACTATCATGCATGATGTGCATAGCCTCCCTCTCAGGTGCCCCATGCTCCACCATATGCTACTCAGGCTGAATCATCACAAGTGACTCATCATCCTGAATATCTCTCATTGAGTCCTGTGACTGCTCAACCTTTACGCTGGAAGACAAATACCGCCTACCGTCATCAATTCCACTTGACAGCTCATTCTCCCCAGAAGCATCCTCATATGACCCCATGGACTCATCTGAAGTGTTAGCTCCCCGTAATTTGCTAGATTGATTGAGATACAAATGGATAGGGGTAACATCAAACCAAGCTTTGGAATCCAAGGACCTAGCCTTCCTAGATTCAGAGAGGGATCTCTCTATTAGGTACAAAGATGTGAACTTGTTTGCTGATTAGGGTTGACTTTAGGCTAGTTATGAAATATTGGGTTTGTTGATTGTTTTTTTTTTTTGGTTGGGTATGATGATTAGATAGACTAGATAGAAACAAGGAAAACTTCAAGTCATTGGGAAATGGAGTCTAACAAGGTCATGATAGGTTCATTAATGGATTAGGGAGAAATATTGTAGGTAAAATCTAACTTGGTTGGTGGATATTTGGGGTTTGAAGGATCATGAGATGGACACTAATTTTGAAAAACAAAGTTTGATAAAGAGTAGTAAAGAATTCTCTATCATATACTTAAACAAAGGGATTTGGAAGAATCATAAGCATAGAGAGAAAATCAAAGGAAGAGCAAACCCTAAAATATTTGATTCAGACTTAAAGCAGATAATTATCCAAGACAAACATTCAAATGAAATACAGAAAGGAAAGAAAATTATTTAACTTTTAGTGATTTCATCATCAAAGACAGAAAAAAATTAAGATGCATAAATAACTATAATCAGAGAAGGAAAGAAACCCTGAACATATAATATTATAGCTATGAAGGTCCTTTAAAACAATTAGTTAAGTAAATTCAAAGAGTAGGATTGAAACAAAATTCTTTGACAAACCTAAGTAATGATGCTTTATGTTGACCATAATCAGTTCCTTGTTGAATTTCGGCCAGCAATCTTGCTTAAGCCCCCTCGATCTTTTCTCTTTGACTCGAGAACCCATTCTAAAGCCTATCGTTGATTTCCTTTGCCTCCAAAACTATTTTTTGTAAGGCTAAAAACCCACTTTCGAAAATATTTGAAGCCGGGCCCGTTCGGCCCTAACTCCTTAGCCATTTCCTCCACATGACTGTGAGCCGGAGCCTAATGCTAAACCTTGGGAGCGTTATCAAATATGTGCATCTGGAGAAATATCAGCCCTTGATCTGAACAATATCGAACGGTCTCCGCTGATCAACACCGTGCTCATAGTCCATCCGCCAGCCGTTAGATCAAACCATAAATCGACGTACCACATCCTTCCTGCCCTGGTGGATCCTACACTGCGCGTCGATTCCAAAAATAGCATGTTTATTTCGCACCACCTTTCAAGGACAGGCGGTATTCTTCAAATCCCAGCGATTCCATTCAGCAGGCGCCATGCGTCCCAGGTCATTGTTTCAATACCACCCTATTTCACGCATTAATGTTCGGTCGAGGACGCATAGAAAAATTAATTTTAACCATCCGATATTGAGCGCTCGATCCAATGGCTTTTGCTTTCCAAAGTTGTGCAGTTTTTAGTTCCCGTCCACATTGCCCGTGGCCCACCTCTTCATTACTCCTAGACACATCCTTCACCATAGATCGCCTTCGAAATTGGATGGTCAAGATCTGCTTGACGCTCGCGGTTGACCAAACCCCGTAGTCTGAACTCCACGTCATCATGCCACGTGTTCTTGTCGCATTATCTAGTGTCCTCCTATATGTTTCATCTGAAAGGTTATGTTTATGTTTGAAATCTAATACAATCAGCTAACCCTCACCCATGTATTCCTCGCCATTTTCATGATTCTGCTGCCTTTTTCATTGCCACCCTGTAATCTTTCCACCGCCCTGCATGATTTTACCGTTTGGTTATGTCTTCACCGCTACCATCATCGACACCTCCATGTCCCTTGCACCTGTGTATGGTCTTCTCTAACGAGTTTGCAGGTTTTGTAGGTTTATGAGGAGGAGCTGTCATGATTCATCGCCTCCATCACAGAGGCCAAGATCACCTCTAAGGATGATTCTTAATGGAAAAATTAAAGAGGGGAGATCAGGGTAGTTGCTGTGATATGACTTCATTAAAGGAAGCAGAGATAAAATCCATTGAATCCCACAGTTGTATTCAAAAGACAGATTACACAGCAAGAATTATTAATGGGGCAGCATACAAATATCAGTGAAAGATCGAGAAAGCCAGTGTCCGGCTTCATGATTTTGAATCCCAATTCAAAGTTGGAGGGCCGAGAGTACCACGCACAAACACCAACATCCTCCAGGTCTTATTGCAGCAGGTTTCTCTTTCAGCAAAGGACAGAATGTTTGAATATTTTATTCTCTATGTCTTGTTTCTGAGGAGATGTTCATCCTCAGCATTTATTCCATAGAGCAGCAGCAGAGTACTTACAGCAGTTTAGCGTCGTCAAACAGTGTGGGCGGGCACTCTCCCACCATTCAGGTTTTAATGAGTCAATTAAATGTTCATCGACTTCTTCTATTAGGTTTTTCTCCTTCTTCTTCTATAAAAACTAGGAAGAAAGACATTGTAAGGGTTCCAGATTTTTATCAGAGAATTGTGCAGTGAAAGGCATTTTTTGTATACATCCTGTAAAAACTCTTGTATGAAGGCTCAGAGCCCATAGGGTCTTAGTGAGGAGGAGTTATATCTGTATTAGAGGATTCTGGTCTTTGGTATCCCACAGTATGTAACTTCCTTTCATGTGTTTAATACAACATTTCATTTTATCCATCTTCTTGTATCATGTACTGGAATGCGAGTGGCTCACTGATTTTAGGTAAGGATTTATCCTAGTTGATACCCATACTTGGATCAGTAAAGCACTTTAAATATGGCTCAGGCATGATATATTGTTTCATGTTCATTTCATCCATATTTCTTCTATATTAGTTGCCTTGGGAGGGTGCTTTTAAAACTCCATTGTCATGTATGGATTCTTAGATTGATAAGCTCATACATGGTTCTGTTGTGCATCTGGGTATCAGACCAAAGTTAACTAATATCTTCTTATATTTCTTTCACCGCATACACCTTTTGATACTTGATTTCTGTGGCATATTATTTGAATCGGCCCTCTTTACAGTAAATTGTCTCTTAACTGTCTGATGCTTTTGTGTTGGAGCTTTGCATCTTGTCTCTACAACATTACTTTCCCTGTGGCAGTTTCTGTAAGTTCTGGTCCCATTTAAATCAATTTCCTTGTTTGCAAGAGATAGCAGGGGAGCCTTTGGATTGACACCCAAGTTTTATTATATGCTCCTTGCTATTCTAAGATGTCCTAGGCACTGGTCTATGGAAACTCTAGACTGTCTCTAGGAGAGACAATATCTGTCGACAACATCTTTCTGGCACCGTTGCCGGGGATGAATTTAAGAATATCAGTTTCCCTGGGCCTCAAAAAATCATATTCACTCTCTAATTAGGTGAGCACAGAGAGTTGAAGAGTTGCATATCTCTCACCTTGGCGACTCCACTGTTTTTTATCAAATAAATCTATTTGTAGTCCTGGCTCCTCGTAAGCCACACCTGAGGTCATATACATCACAGTCAAAGACATCCTCAGTGTCTGACCCAGAAAATATCATACATAGAAGAAGTTGGAAAGAAAGGAAATCAGTCCGTGCTGAAATCCCTGAATATTTTGTAGAAGATTATCCATCCTCTTCTTCTCAAGAAGTTCCAGTAGAAAATCCCGACTCCACTGTGGGAGACACAAATTATTACTCAGATAGCCCACCCAGGGGAGGTGCTATAATTAAAGCTCATATTCACCCTACTCCTGAGGTCGAAGAGGTTAAAGAGGTCACCGAAGTAGCTACTGTTAACCGTGAATTGTTCCCATCTATTCCTCAGGCTGCTGTACAGTATATTCCAATTGTTATCGATACTCCACCTCCGCCTCTTCCTCCATTTGTACACCAGATTGTTGCACAACCCCCACCTCCTCCAATGGCTAATGTCCCAGCCTTTTTGTTGAACAAATATGCTCCCCTAACACTGCCTCAAGTGTTAAATGATATGCCCCATGATTATTTAAATATATTTCCCAGATTCACTAGGGAAAATGAAATTCATGCTCAAAAACATCTTGAAACTTTTTTCTCTTTTGCAGAAAAATTTAATGTAGAAAATTTAGATGTGGTCTTGAGACTGTTTGTGTAATCTCTGGATGGTGAAGCCAGAAAATGGTTCAAAACATTAGGAAACCATTCCGTAACCACCTGGGATGATATGGAAAGTACCTTTCTCAGGAAATGGGGAGAAAAGAAAGATCATGGATAGTGTCTTACTAAGTTCAATACACTCAAGAAGAAACATAATGAAGGGGTGTTAGAATTTATCAAGAGATTTAATAAGTTATATCTAAACCTCCTTGTAGATATGAAGCCTCATCAGAATGCTGCCAAAGTTGTTTTCATAGCAGCCTTTGACTCAGATTTTGGTTTCTCTCTGAGAGAAAGAAAGCCTGCCACCCTAGATAATGCTCAGTCAGATGCTCTTGAGTTGGAAGCAAACTTTGCCTCCACTGGAAAATCAAGAGGAAAAGCTGAACAAGATACTAGAAGAAGAGGCAAAGAGGAAGTATCTTCTTCTAATCAGGATAAGGATTCAGATAAAATTAAAGAAATGAGCAAAATGATTAGGAATCTTTCTAATAAACTGGTCAAGCTTGAATTGGAGACCAAGAACTTAGCTTCCAAGAACTTCCAGAATGCTCCAAACAGGGGTTACAATCCTCAGTATAGAAAGCCACCCTTGCAAATTTTGCCAAGGGAAGCAAAGGAGCAACAGGACCAAGTACCACACCCATTGTACCTGGAAGGCCCAGTAGACGAATCCACTGAAGATGTTGCCTATGAACTGCAAGATGCAAATCTTTCCTTTTCAAACAATGATGAAATAGAATGCCCATTGAAAGAAGAAGAAGAAGAGATCAGAGACACAGAAGATGCAGAAATTGATCACTATTGCAAACAGTTTAATGATTTCATGCAAGCACATTTCAATAGGAGATATGATCTCAGATCCTCCAGGAAGAGGAATCGGACTCAAGATCAAGCAGAGGAGCCACTTCATAAGGAAGTATCCACTCAAAAGGAGTCAACAATGAAGAAAGTCACAGACAAAGGTAAGAGTCCTCTAAAAAAACCTCTGCAGTCTAATGATCAAACTCCTTCTTCCTCAAAAGTAGTCAATCCTCCTAACGCTGAGTCTGTATCAAAAGAAGTTAAACCCTCAGCTGAAAATAAAGAGTCAAAAGAATTTGTAATAGAAAATTCCCCTCCTGCTTTCAATTTGCAAAAAGAACTTGAGAAAGTCAAAATCCCAGTCCCTTTGACTGAACTATTGAAACAACCTGCATATCAATCTCAAGTCACTTCTTTATTGCTCCCTCCTGAAGCACCAATAATCCCAGACAGTCTTAATCTTCAAGAAGAAAGACCCATGGTAGTTTTTGGCCCACATGTCGAAGAGATAGATCCCTCTACTCCTCCTTTCTATGTGTCTCTAGTTATTCATGACTTGCTGTTACACAATTGTATGATAGATTCTGGAGCTTCCCATAATCTTATGCCTTTGTCAGTCATGGAGCAATTAGGTTTGCAAATCACACATCCATATAAAGACCTCTATTCATTTTATTCTAAAAGAGTTAAATGCTTGGGGATGATTAAAGATTTAGTGGTCAATCTGGCCCAAATTCTAGCAAAATGTGTAGTAATGGACATCGTGGTAGCTGACATCCCAACTCATTTTGGCATGTTGTTGTCAAGGTCCTGGGGAACAAAAATTGGTGGGTCACTCAAGATGGATTTAACCTATGCCATTATCCCTATTTTTGGTGGCCAGGAGAGGAGGTTGTATAGAGAAACTAGATTTTTCAAGATGGTGACTGAGGCTGACAGTTCAGATAATTCACCAGTATACAGAAAAGAAGGAGATTTATCATGTTTGATGCTAGAAGAAGATCAAAATTTTTATCGTGAACCTTCCTTCTATCAAATCAAGACTGAGCAGCCTTTAGAAAACCATGAAGCAGGAGTATGTACCCTACATTTTGATGGAGCAAATTCAAGAGAAGGTAATGGGGCTGGGGTATTATTAATCTCTCCTACAGGAAAATGGGTGCCACTTTCTTTTAAATTGGAATACGAAGCTACTAATAATTTGGCTGAATATGAAGCATTGTTGCTAGGACTGCAGACAGCCAAGAGCATGGGTATACAGAGTTTAAAGGTTCTAGGAGATTCTGAGCTGGTCATCAGACAAGTCAGAAATCAGTGTCAAACCAAACATCCTCGGCTGAGAGCTTATAGAAATGAAGTATGGGACATGGTGGAGAACTTATTCTTGGCATTCAATATCTAGTTCATGCCCCGAGAATAGAATAGAATGGAAGATTCTCTTGCTGTAGCTGCTAGCACATTTCGTCCTCCTCATAATCCTCTCCTGAGGTATGAAATCGAGGTACATTAAAGGCCTTATATCCCAGATAATATCAAGCACTGGAAGGTATTTGAAGATGAGGAACAAATGAAGAGATTCCTGGAAACAGTGGGAGAATTCTGTAATATGGAGATTGATGATTGTGAAGAAGAGGAGGCTGAAGATATTTCAGAAAATAAGTGGGAAGAGAAAATGGCAGGAAGTAAAGTGTTGCAGCTGAAAGGAAATGTTATCCCTAGAGGGCTGGTCCCCCTAGAAAGACTGTTTGACAAGAATGATGTCTCATTGCAACCTAGTAAAGTGGTAGAAGAAGATCAAGTGGAAGATCTGAATCTAGGTACTAATGCTGATCCCAAAATTGTAAAGCTATCAAAGAAGGTCCCAGAGGAGTATAAAGAAAAATACCTGAAATTATTTCAATCTTATAAAGATGTATTTGCATGGTCCTATCAGGACCTAAAAACTTTTGATGTCAACGTAATGCAGCACAAAATTCCTTTGAGGGAAGATGCAAGACCTTATAAGCAGAAGCTCAGATAGATAAATCCTCTGCTGCTTCCCTCCATTGAAAAAGAAATCAAGAAGCTGCTAAAGGCCAAAATAATTGTACCATTAAGGTACTCTGAATGGGTAGCAAATCTAGTTCCTGTCCCGAAAAAGAACGAAGAAATAAGGTTGTGTGTTGATTTCAGGAATTTGAACAGAGCATCTTTAAAAGATAATTATCCACTCCCCAAGATGGACCACATCCTACAGAAAGTGGTTGGAGCCTTTAGAATGTCAATGATGGATGGTTTTTATGGTTATAATCAAGTGGTTGTACTTTCAGAGGATTAGAAGAAAACCGCATTCACTACACCATGGGGAACATTCATGTATGCCAGGATGCCTTTTGGGTTGATTAATGCAGGGGCTACCTTTCAGAGGGCGATGGAAATTGCTTTTGTTGGGGAGCAGGATAATTTTTTGGTGGTGTATCTTGATGATATAACAGTTTTTTCAAAAAATGATGCTGAGCACATTGGGCATTTACGAAGAACTTTTGAAAAATGCAGAAGGTATGGCCTTTCTCTCAATCCACAAAATTCTTTATTTGCATTAGAGGAAGGCAAGCTTTTAGGGCACATTGTAACTAAAGAAGGGGTGAAAATAGATCCTAAAAGAGCGGAATTTATAAATAGTATTTCTCTCCCCAGGAATAAGAAAGAAGTGCAGGTGTTTCTAGGTCGAATCAATTTTCTGAGAAGGTTTATTCCTAACTATGCTGAGATAGTTAGGCATATAACTGATATGCTGAAAAAGAATAATGAAGTAAAATGGTCTCAGGAATCTAGAGAGGCATTCACCAGGATAAAACAGGCATTTGCTGAAGCTCATGTACTAGCTGGGCCTGATTATACTAAACCATTTATGATCTTTTCTTTTGCATCACCTCATACAGTAGCTGGAGTTCTGCTACAGAAAAAAGAAGAAGGATATGAGCAACCTATTGCCTTCTTCAGTCAGGTGCTTCATGATGTAGAATTGAAATATAACATATTAGAGAAGCAGGCATATGCCCTTAGTAAAATCCCTCAAAGCATTTCGCATGTACATTTTGCAGTCCCACATTACTACATTTGTCCCCACTGCAGTTGTTAAAGACATTATGATTCAGGGAGACAATGAAGGGAAAAGAGGGAGATGGATTGCAAAAATATAGGAGTATGATCTAGATACTCGCCCTACTAAGCTGATAAAAGGACAGGGGCTAGCAAGGATCTTATCAGAATCAAACTACCAGGCTCTGGGCATAAATTTGTTTATGATAGCAAATGGAGAGTCTGAGAAAGAGAAAGAGCAGCAAGGTCTGGAAATGGCCACTCAGAAAGCACATATAAAATACCTCACCAGTCCATGGTATAAGGAGATAGTAGAATATCTCTTAACACTCAGCTGCCCACCCAGCTATGGTAAAGCAAAATACAGAGCTTTAAGATTGAAATCACAGAAGTACATGGTTGCTAATGGGCAGCTATATTGGAAAGATCCTTCTGGAATCCTACTCTTATGCCTCACAGAGGATGAAGTAGAAAGTATAATGGTAGAATTTCATGAGGGAATCTGTGGAGGACATTATAGCTGGAGGGCCACAGCTCATAAAATCCTGAAGGCAAATTTCTACTGGCCAAAATTATTTGGAGATGTTTTTACTTGGGTCAGAGCCTGTGATAAGTGTCAGAAATTTGCTGAGAGACAGAAGTTGGTAGCTCTGCCCCTGATTCCAGTTCATGTGAATGAGCCTTTTCAACAATGGGGAATAGATTTTATAGGTGAGATACATCCACCCTCAAGTGGCCAACATAGGTGGATATTGACTGCCACAGATTATTTTACAAAATGGGTGGAAGCCATACCTGCAAGGAATGCTACTGACACTGTCATCATAAAGTTCATGGAAGAAAACATCATATCCAGGTTTGGCTGCCCTGCTAGAATAGTGACTGATAATGCACAGGCCTTCAAGTCTGCAAAATTTTTAAATTTCTGCCAGTAGTATAATATCACATTGAATCACTCCATAGCTTACTATCTGCAGGGAAATGGCTTGGCAGAATCTTCCAACAAAACTCCAGTGAGGGCCTTGAAAAAAACTATAAATGAAAATCAGAAGAATTGAGATTCTCAATTGAAATTTTCTCTATGGGCTAATAGAACCACCAGTAAGAGAGCAACTGGGAAATCTCCATATGAGTTGGTATATGGATGAGCAGCAGTGTTTCCTGTGCAGCTGGCCTTACCAGTGGCACGTTTCGTGCAAGAAAGTTAGGAGGAACCTGATGATATGGTCCGGAGAATCAATCAATTGGTGGAATTAGAGGAAACACGGGGCCAAGTAAATCGAAGATTAACTGAATATCAGGAGAAAATGAAACATGTATTTGATCGATATGCAAAAGATAGAAGATTACAAACTGGTGACCTGGTTCTCAGATGGGATGTCCGAAGGGCTGAAAAAGGAAAGCCTGGAAAATTTGATCCCCTCTGGTTTCGTCCTTTCAAAATAATGGAACAGGGAGGCAATAACACGTTCATATTGGAAAATTTACAAGGTGACTTTTTGGATGCCCCTGTAAATGACCAATTTTTAAAGCCCTACTTCCAGTTTTGATTCAGGCGGAGATGGCCTGATGTATTATATTGTATATTAGTTGTGTTCCAGTCTTTGTTTAAACAAGGTGGGCATGCTGACGATTCATAAAGCGAAACCAGAGGGGCTGAGGAGCAAATTTTACATAGATTATGATCAGGAGGTCTGTTTAGTTCTCGACACGTCCAGGGATGAACATGTCGTCCCCGGATGGAGCCAATTTTGACCATAATCAGTTCCTTGTTGAATTTCGGCCAGCAATCTTGCTTAAGCCCCCTCGATCCTTTCTCTTTGACTCAAGAACCCATTATAAAGCCTATCGTTGATTTCCTTTGCCTCCAAAACTATTTTATGTAAGGCTAAAAACCCACTTTCGAAAATATTTGAAGCCGGGCCCCTTCGGCCCTAACTCCTTGGCCATTTCCTCCACATGACTGTGAGCCGGAGCCTAATGCTAAACCTTGGGAGCGCTATCAAATATGCGCATCTGGCGAAATATCAACCGTTGATTTGAACAAGATCGAGCGGTCTCTGTTGATCAACGCTGTGCTCATAGTCCATCCGCCAGCTGTTAGATCAAACCATAAATCGACGTACCACATCCTTCCCATCCTGGTGGATCCTGCGCTGCGCGTCGATTCCAAAACCGGCCTGTTTATTTCGCACCATCTTTCAAGGACAGGCAGTATTCTTCAAATCCCAACGATTCCATTCAGCAGGCGCCACGCATCCCAGGTCATTGTTTCAATACCGCCCTATTTCACGCATTAATGTTCAGTCGAGGATGCATAGCGAAATTAATTTCAACCATCTGATCTTGAGCGCTTGATCCAACGGCTCTTGCTCTCCAAAGTTGTGCAGTTTTTAGTTCCCGTCCACATTTCCCCTGGCCCACCTCTTCATTTCTCTTAGACGCATCCTTCACCATAGATCGCCTTCGAAATTGGACGGTCAAGATCTTCTTGACGCTCACGGTTGACCAAACCCCGTAGTCTGAACTCCACGTCATCATGCCACGTGTTCTTGTCGCATTATCTAGTGTCCTCCTATATGTTTCGTCTGAAAGGTTATGTTTATGTTTGAAATCTAATACAATCAGCTAACCCTCACCCATGTATTCCTCGCCATTTTCATGATTCTGCTGCATTTTTCGTTGCCACCCTGTAATATTTCCACCGCCCTGCATGATTTTACCATTTGGCTATGTCCTCACCGCTACCATCGTCGACATCTCCATGTATCTTGCACTTGTGTCTGGTCTTCTCTAACGAGTTTGCAGGTTTTGCAGGTTTACGAGGAGGAGCTGCCGTGATTCATCGCCTCCATCACAGAGGCCAAGATCACCTCTAAGGATGATTCTTAATGGAAAAATTAAAGAGGGGAGATCAGGGTAGTTTCTGTGATATGACTTCATTAAAGGAAGCAGAGATAAAATCCATTGAATCCCACAGTTGTATTCAAAAGACAGATTACACGACAATAAATATTAATGGGGCAGCATACAAATATCAGTGAAAGATCGAGAAAGCCAGTGTCCGGCTTCATGATTTTGAATCCTAATTCAAAGTTGGAGGGCCGAGAGTACCACGCACAAACACCAACATCCTCCAGGTCTTATTGCAGCAGGTTTCTATTTTAGCAAAGGACAGAATGGTTGAATATTTTATTCTCTATGTCTTGTTTCTGAGGAGATGTTCATCCTCAGCATTTATTCCATAGAGCAGCAGCAGAGTACTTACAGCAGTTTAGCGCCGTCAAACAGTGTGGGCAGGCACTCTCTCACCATTCAGGTTTTAATGAGTCAATTAAATGTTCACTGACTTCTTCTATTAGGGTTTTCTCCTTCTTCTTCTATAAAAACTAGGAAGAAAGACATTGTAAGGGTTCCAGATTTTTATCAGAGAATTGTGTAGTGAAAGGGATTTTTTTTATACATCCTGTAAAAACTCGTGTATGAAGGCTCAGAGCCCGTAGGGTCTCAGTGAGGAGGATTTCTATCTGTATTAGAGGATTCTGGTCTTTGGTATCCCACAGTATGTAACTTCCTTTCATGTGTTTAATACAACATTTCATTTTATCCATCTTCTTGTATCATGTACTGGAATGCGAGTGGCTCACTGATTTTAGGTAAGGATTTATCCTAGTTGATACCCATACTTGGATCAGTAAAGCGCTTTAAATATGGCTCAGGCATGATATACTGTTTCATGTTCATTTCACCATCTTTCTGCTATATTAGTTGCTTTGGGAGGGTGCTTTTAAAATTCCATTGTCATGTATGGATTCTTAGATTGATAAGCCCATACATGGTTTTGTTGTGCATCTGGGTATCAGACCAAAGTTAACTAATATCTTCTTATATCTCTTTCACCGCATACACCTTCTGATACTTGATTTTTGTGGCATATTATTTGAATCAGCCCTCTTTACAGTAAATTGTCTCTTAACTCTCTGATGCTTTTGTGTTGGAGCTTTGCATCTTGCCTCTGCAACATTACTTTCCCTGTGGTAGTTTATGTAAGTTCTGGTCCCATTTAAATCAAATTCCTTGTTTACAAGAGATAGCAGGGGAACCTTTGGATTGACACACAAGTTTTATTATATGCTCCTTGCTATGGTAAGATGTCCTAGGCACTGGTCTATGGCAACTCTAGACTATCTCTAGGAGAGACAATATCTATCGACAACACTTTAAATAGATGACTTCAAGAATAGTTTTCTTTATGGCAACAAGAAGTAGGGCTAGCCATAAATCATGCTGGATAACATTTGGTTTAAACCATTCAAGAAATAAACAAGCTTAGGAGATCCTTAGAGAGCAAAGAATGATTCTCTAACATGTCCTAGCAGAAGAAAACATTAAAGCAGTGAAGAACAAATAGACCTAAGGTGCCATTAGAAAACATTTCTGAGTCTAAATTCTTTGTCCTACTACAACATAGAAATATGGAAACACAATGATAAAATAGAAAACATAAAAGAAACAAACACTTCACCATCAACCAGACTCATGGATCCTACAACAAGTCCTCCTCCATCAACAAACAAACCAGGGCATTCATAAACTCCAAGACATCAAGTTCTTTTCAAATTCCAAGGGACTATGTATTAGTTCAGAATCAGTCATAAAAATCTAACCCAATACATAAGAGCCTCATGATCTATTTATGGAGCAAATGAGGAGGTGGAAACCATAAGAAGCTTCCAGAGACCCTAATTCTATCGTAAATGTCATTTATGTGCTTAATGACCATGCAAGGCCCAAGACACATAATAGATAAGCTAATAAATGAAAAATATCATAACATAACTCCTCAATCAAATCTGGAGTGATTTTCCCAAGAAAATATTAAAATCTATTTTTCCATAAATTTGTCTCTTTTTTTGACTTTGGCAAAAAAACAGTCTGTTTGCGGAGCACTACTTTTGCAGAAAATAGGTTGTTTTGCAACCAAGTTTTGGACCACTTCCCGATGTCGGATTTTTCTTCGTGATGGCTCGTTGGAAAGCCTGAAGAGTATAATTTCAAAAAATGCTTGTGGTTGTCTGATCCAGCTCCTGTAGCCTTGTCAAATATGTCAAAATCCTTAGACTTTGATTTGCGCAGCGCCAGGCCTAAAACAGGGGCAGAAAGGTGATTTTTGAGGTGTTTTTTGACCTTTTGAGGTGTCAAAATTGCCCCAAATGTTCTGAAATTTTGTGTTGATGCTGTGTAGGTCATGAAAAATCCAAAAATTTCAAGCTTCCCTCCTAAATATGCCCCATATTTTTGCGGAGCACCAGTGGCGCTGTGCAAACTAGGCCAAAAATTCTCAAAAAAAAAAAATTCTCCAAATCCCTTGAAAATTGGTGCAACCTTCCCTTACATGTTTTCAGGCAACTGCTAAGAAGCCTCAGGCAAAATTCCAAGGCTGTTATGCTCATTTTCCTCTTTTATTTTTTTTACCTCAAGGAGGGCCTCCTTGATTTTGGCACAAGCAAGCCTGCTCTTCTTTGCATAATGCTTGGTCATCTTCTTTTGGAGAGAAACACCTCTCTTGATCTTCTTGAATTAATTATGCTCTTTGTTGTAGTACTGAATGATGTGTTGTGCTCTTTCAAAATCCTTCTCCCACTCCTTGATTTCTGCATATTTGTCTAGGAGTAGCATTTTAGTGGTCATCTCCTCATCCTCATTATCACTGTCTAAGTCAATGAACTCATGCCCTTAAGTAGTTTTCTTTATCCTTTTACTCCTCCTCACCTTTACCTGCTGCTCAATATTTCCCACCTTTTCCTTGCCTTTGTCCACTGTTTTTATAGCTTGAGGAGAGATGGCCCTTTTCCTTTTTGAGGAAAAAAACACATCTCTTTGTCCTCTGTAGTATGTGCATATGTGAGGGGTGATGATGGTAGTTTTGACCATGTTTTCATCATTTCTTTGACCCTCATCACTGCCATCAGTCTCATCTTGGCTTTTTTCTTTACTGAGGTTCTCTCCTTGGTCATTTCCTGCACTATCATTTTGTGTTTCTTGGTTATATAGAAACTTATTAGTGTCATGACAGTCATGACAACTATCATGACTTCCATGAATATTTCCTTGGTTGTCTTGTGCACTTTGCTGACTTCCTTCCTCATCTAGCTGCTCTTCCCTACTCTCTCCATCATCTCCATTGTGATCTGTTTGTTCATTATGCTCACTGCCTTGTGTTTCATCGTTGTTTCCTCCATCACTTCCCATATCCTCTCCCTCTTCTTCATATATTTCTGTGTTTGCCTCATTGACTTCTTCACCCTCACCTTGATCTCTATGTGATCCTTGAGTTCCCCTCCCTGCTTCACCTGATGCATCAAGAGAAGGAGAGGAAGGGATGTGTGCCTATGGTGAGGGCACTTGTGCAGATGAGGAAGGAAAATTTGTTTGATGAGGAAGATGTGGGTTTGAGAAGAACTCATTGTTTATGAAAACATCCCAAGGTACACCCTGTTGCTCTAGCTGATGTACAACCACCATCTTGATCAAGGAATGGTGGAACAATTTGTACATTTGTTGGGGGTAACTCCTCCTTTGGACAACAGAACAAATTTTTAAAATACCCCTATAGAGATAGTAGGGTAGGTCAAGTGCCTTAACCCTTGTGAAATGCATAAGGAGTCTAAGATGATAGGTATAGACCATAGAGTATCTCCACTCACAAGTGAAGTATTTCATGATAGCCAACATTAAGGGTGCATACCTGTGTTTGAGATGTGAGAAAGGGAAAACTGTGATATTTCCTTCTCTATACCTCCTTTTGATAAATGGAAAAAATAAATCTCTTTCTATCTTACCATTCTTGAACCATTTCTCACCCACTGAAGGGATACCAGTGGATTCAGATATGGACATTACTGAAATCTCAAATTTCACCCCTGCTAGGTCTGCATGTTTATTTTGTAAATTGAGGATGAGGATCCTTGTAAGCTCAGGATTTCTCTTCACCTGCTTGACCTTCTCACAAAATGAAAACACCTTGTGTTTTGAAAGCATGACAAGATCCTAGGAGAATATGTGATAGCCACTGTATTTTTGGATTCCAGCCTATTACCTTTCCCTCCCTTGTGCTTTGTATTTTGAAGGTATTTGACCTCCTCTAGTACCACTGCTATTTTCAGTCTCTGACATGGTGATGGGAGACACTGGTCTGAAATTAAGGTTTAGTGGAAAAACCAAGTGAGAAATGATGACGAGGTCAAATTTAGCTAAGGAGATGAGTTCTGAGCTTGTGGGTGGTTTTGCAACTTAAGGAGTTTAATCATGAGACTATAGTAACAGCCTTAATTCCCTTACCCACCCATGGTATCAAATTTGGTTTGAAAATGCCTTTTTAAAAGAGCAAGGTTCCTTTGTGACTTTGACCTAGGGTTTCACCCTCCTAGGGTTTTTACCTCAACAACTAAAAAAACAAGATGATTATGTAAATTTGCTTGGGGTATCAAGAGAACATTCTACTTACCACCTTCTTGAACCTTCTTCTAACTTGAAAACACCTATAAAGGAGAATTTTAGGCATCAAGGGTCTTTGCTGCACTTTCTACACCTTCCTGGATTTTGCGCAGCGCCTCTGTCCACGCTGTCGGGTCGGGCGGTTTGCACAGCGCTCGGGAGTTTGAACGGTGGTTAGTGCAGCGCTGGGTGGTCTACATGCCTTCTAGGCGAGTCAAGCCATCTGTTTGCGTAGCGCCCAGAGGAATAGGTAGCCTCTGCACGTCGGTCGGGCGAGCTGGGCGGCCTGATTGCGCAGCACCCGAAGAAAATTTTGAAGTGTCGGGTGAGAGGCAGGGTTTTCCATCTTCAAGGCGAGTTGGGCCTGCATTTGCGCAGTGCCAATTTTTTTTTTTTTCGTAGCGCCGTGTAAAACTGAACGGGAGGGGCGGGGGTTTGTGTAGCGTCGGCTCCTTTTTTGCGCAGTGCCTTGAAAGTTTGCCCAGAAACCCTGAATTTCTTCTTTGAAGCTTCTTCCTTTCTTGCCAAGTGCGGGAATGAGCTAAAAAATGAATTCAAAAACCTTTATGCACTTTGAAAAATATAAATCAAACCAACAAACCCACTTTTATTATGTCTTGGTATTGTTTCATTTGTTTCATAACTTTTTTTCCTTTGGAGGGTTTTGAAAACTTCATCAAGGCACTTTTTTCTCCTCTTGTAGTGTTGATTTACTGATGTCCTTTTCACCCTTCTTCTTTCTGATAACTTGGGCATTTTCAAAGACTCAACCTTATGCTTGCCTCCTCTTGTTTACTTTGAAGACATTTTTCATTTGGGAGGTTAGCCCTTTTAAACTAATATTCTTTTCCATCTCTCCTTTTAGTGCAGATGAAAACGGTGCTATTTTTGACAAACCCTAGAAAGGTAGCTTGAAATTCTCTGGTAGCCATCTGTTGTAATGAAGGAGGCCCTATCATCATCTTTTGATCATTTTGTCATTTTTTCCAAATCCCTAGGTTTTAGGGCTACTCAGAAAAATATAATTAGTGTTATCTTCTAAGTTCTAAAAAACCTATCAAAACTCATTTATTATTTCCAAAAAATCTTCAATTGTGCATTTATGGAGTTAGGTGACCTTTGCCCTTGCAAACCTAGCATTTATTCCTTGTTTGGCCAAAAAAATTTACCAACCCTGATCTTTCTAAAATATATGCTTGCTGATGTCTCTTGTTCACTGATGATCTTCCTGTGATGATTTTTCCCTTTTTCATCTTACCTCCTAGCTAATCTGATGGCCCCTTTTGGTCTTCTTTGCAGGAAAGTGAGCAAAGGGTAGCTATCCCCTTACTAGATTCATGCTTCAGATCAAGGACCTCCCTTGAAGGACCTCTTAATTAGTTTTGGATAAAGTTACTTGTCCCTTTCCCTCTTTTTTTTGAAAGAAGTCTCCTTGTAGGTATAAAACACAGATTTGCAGGATACCAAATCCACCCTAGGACTCATGAGACCCTAGGAGAGCTAGTGGAGGCTCTTTGGGACTTGGCTTTTGGACTTAAACCTAGAACTTGGGCTCTATCAAGTGTGAGACAGAGTTTATGATAAACTAATGTGTTGAAGATCAAAATCCAATGTACTTGATCTGTCTAAAGAGTCTAGAAGAATAGTTCAAAATCATCAATGCTTGGGGTGTTTTGGGAAGGACAACAGAGTTGCTTTGATAAGTGATCTTAGTTGGCTGGGGAGGGTTGTAGGTAAAAACAAAAAAAAAGGTTTTTTAGGCTAAGTTGACAATACATGGTGAATAATGAATGGAATGAGCCCGTGATGGGACTTTTGGGAATGGTAGGCTAGGCATGACTGGACAAGATGATAATATAGTGAAAATTTTATCTTAGGATAATGAAGGCAGTGAGATTTCTAGAACTCACAATGTTTCGTGAACTTTGTTTCTAGAAATCTTATGAAAAGCACTTATTCATCCTATAAAGTAAAAAATTATTGATGACTAACAATGGATCCACTTGGGGAGGGAAGCTCCTTTTCAAGAGGTGTCCAGAACTTCAGATCTCGATTTTTACGGAGACTGGTGCCTCATCCATTGGGCATATTTTTCTCTTTTCATTTGTTTGATGCTTGCTTGAGGCTGTGATCTTAGTAATCTGAAAACACATGATTTATATCAACATCATCTCTACCTACCCAACCTACTTGCCTAACTTTTTTTCTTGCTTGGGTGCACTTGAACTAGAAAACCCTTGACATTTTTCTTTTTGAAAAAAAAAATCAAACTATCTAAATGTACCCTTATTTCTTCCAAGAGTTCATATTAGGCTAATGAACTCTCTTTATTTTCTACCTAGTCTACTTATTTGTCAAGATTGAGCTGTTTGACAAACTTTATTCTCTAAGCTACTGACATGAAATTGAAAACATGGCTAAATCAAGAATAGGTAGTCTGATTCACCATGGGCTATGGTATTAGAACAAGCTGCACACAAGTGTTATTTTTGTACAAAGAAAACTTAGGAAACATAAGGGAAATATATGTCATTTGTCAAGCATCTCTATTTTCCTCTTTGGTTCGGATTTTGAGCACGTGGAACCAACATCTTTCATTCCTAATCTACACCTATTGACAAGTCAAGATTAGATGTTTTGACAAGTTCTTCCTTTTACTAACCTATCAGAAAATAAATTGAAAAAATGTTCAGCCATGATTAGGCTAGATGAATGAACAAGACTTCTCTTTTTAAAAACAAGTAGTGGCATTTAGACTTGCTCACTTTCAGCATCACTATTTTTTGGGTATGGGGTTGTACCTTTCTTTCAAAATCTGCCCTCTTTTTCCTTTTTCTATTTTTTAGGGATTTTGTCTTTTTTGTTTCTTAATAAATTAATTTTATGTACAATGGGTGCTATATGAAAAGTTCAGGAATCTTGACAAAATTAGTGTTTGAACATCCTTCCATTGACAAGACTTCCAAACATTTATGCTCCATCAAGATCTTGTATAAAGAAAGCACTGTTGCCTCTAGCTGAATGAATGATGTAAGGGCCTTTCCATAAATTTTCAAACTTACCATGTTTGCCCTTATCTTCCCTTCTTGAATCCCATTTCAGAACTATGTCACTAACTTGGAAATCATTTTCCTTGGTTCTCCTACAAACATTTTCTTGATATTGTCTTGTATTGCTTGTGTTCTACTGTAAACTTCCTCTCTTGACTGTTGCAAATGAATGGTTTGGTGCAGCCTTCTTTGCATGTAATTTTTTTCTAATTGTACCTCTTGGAGGAGCTTCATGACTGGAACTCCCAAAGAGGTGGGGAAAACTGCATCCATGCCATACACTTGTTGATAGAGAGACATACCAATTGATTTCTTGGTGGTTAGTCTATCAGCCCATAGTGCATGCACTAGTTTGCCATGCCATGTCTTTTGATTTTGTTCCATGAGCTTCTTAATGATGTTCTCCAATCTCTTGTTAGAGGACTCAGCTAACCCATTGCCTTGTGGGTAATAAGCAGTGGAGTGACCTAGTATGATGTGATATCTATAACAAAAGTCCACCATTTTCTTAGATTTAAAGGCATCAACATTATCGGTGATGATTTTTCTAGGACAACCAAACATGGATAAGATATTGGTTTCAAGGAATTTGATAATGACTGAGTTGGTGGCATTCCTAGAAGGGATGACCTCTATCCATTTGGTGAAGTAATCAGTGGCAGTGAGGATCCACTTATTTTGGGCAAATGAGGTAGGATGGATTTCTCCAATGAAGTCCAACCCCCACTATTGGAAAGGAGCTTCAACATTGATGGGATGAAAAGGCAAAGGTAGAATTTTTCTTTTTCCATCGAAGATTTGGCACTTATGGCAAGTCATGACTAGTTTGTGAGTATCAGGAAAAGGGTAGGCCAATAATAGCCAGCTCTAAGGATCTTGTTGGTTGTAGTCTTCCAATAGAGGTGACCTTCACATTCCCCTTCGTGAAATTCATGCATGATATTTTCTGCATCAACTTCAAGCAAAAATTTAAGTAACAAACCAACAGAACTCTTCCAGTACAATACTCCATCTAAAATGCAGAAATTTAGAGCTTTTTTTTCTAAGAATCTAGCTTTAGTCTTTGACCGAGAAGGAGGAGCATTGAGATAAAGAAGCACATAAATGATATCAGCATACCAAGATGAATTTAAAAACATTTCTTCAATGTATGGAGCTGTGAATTCTTCTGTCTCCTCTAACACATCAACCATATTCATGTCTAAAGTTTGGAAATTTCATTCAGCCATAAGTTTTGCAAGTCCTTGTCCTTTAATCAATTTAGTGGGTCTAATTTCTAAATCATATTCTAAGATAGTAGCAATCCACTTGCCCCTTTTACCATCATGGTCTTGGTTAAGTATGTCTTTGACCACTGTGTGTGGGAAAAAAGCTATGATATGTGAATGCAAAATATAAACTGTAAAATCTTTCAAAGCTTTGATTAAAGCAAAGGCTTGCTTTTCCATGATGTTATACTTTAGAGGAGCATCCCTCAATGCCTTGCTGAAGAAAGCTATGGGATGTTCTTGCCCCATGATGTTATTTTGCAATAATACTGTAGAAACTGTGTGTTCAGATGCAAATGAGAAGATGTAGAAATCCTTGGTGAAGTCAAGACTGATTAAGACTAGTGTTTGTGTGAGTGCTTGTTTTACCAGCTCAAAATATTGTTTTTCTTCCATATTCCACTTTACTCCTAATTCCTTTTTCAACATGTTTGTAATATTCCTTAGGAGTTCAGCAAGGTTGGGGATGAATCTTCTTAGGAAGTTGATCTTCCCAATGAAATATTGCAGCTCTTTAATGTTTCTAGGATGGCTGATTTGTAATATGCCTTCTATCCTTTTGGGATCTATTTTGATTCCTTCTTCAGAGATGATGTGGCCTAAGAGTTTTCCTTCCTGAAGGCCAAACATAGTTTTCTTAGGATTCAGAGATAGGCCATACTTTCTACACTTTTAAAAAAAATTCCTCAAGTGGACTAAGTGTTCTTCATCAGTTTTAGAGTAGACAGTGATGTCATCAAGGTATATGACTATGAAGT
This sequence comes from Pinus albicaulis, assembly GCA_034641835.2. Lineage (NCBI taxonomy): Eukaryota > Viridiplantae > Streptophyta > Pinopsida > Pinales > Pinaceae > Pinus > Pinus albicaulis. The sequence goes on from CM076581.1 coordinate 902,382,871, forward strand.
AACCTATGTCCTCTGAAAAAACTATGTCCATTTCCCTCTGGAAAATGGCCCCTGCATTCATTAAACTGAATGGCATTTTAACATACATGAATGTACCCCAAGGTGTAGTAAAAGAAGTTTTGAGTTGGTCACTTGGAAAGATCAGTACTTGGTTATAACCTCAGAAGCCATCTAGTAATGAGATTCTTTGTGAGCCAACTACCTTTTGGAGTATGTGATCCATTTTAGGCAAGGGGTAGCTGTGCTTTAAGGAGGCCTTGTTCAAATTTCTAAAGTCAATGCAAAGTCTAATATCCACAGTTTTCTTCCTAACTGGCACAAGGTTGGACACCCATTCTGAGTATCTGATAGGGACTATGATCCTGGCATCATACATTTTTTTGATTTCTTTCTCAACTGAAGGTAACAAGACGGGGTTAATCCTTCTCAATTTTTGTTTGAATGGTTTCTGATTTTCCTTGAGAGGAATTTTGTGTTGAATGATTTTTGTGTCATAGGACTTCAGGTCTTCATACCCCCAGGCAAACACATCTTTGAATTCTCTAAAAAGCTCAATGTATTTCTGTTTTGCATGGGGAGGGAGAGTTTTGGACAGCTTGATTATTTTGGACTCTTCCATTCTTCCAATGTTACATTCTTCTACATTTGTTTCAGTGGATTCCATCTTGGGTTTTTTAGCTACATCATTAAAATCAAACAACTCTTCTAATGGTGTAAGGCCTCTTGGCAAGGTGTCATCTTTACATTGTAAAACCTCAAGTTCACTTTGATCTAATTTATCAAATATTTCTGTAACACAAGGATTTTGAATGTGGTTTATATCAGCATCAAAGGACAACTCTGTTCTGGGAGTTTCATCTTCAGCAAAACTATTTCTCTCAAATCATAAACTTTGTTTTGTGCTTGCAAATTCATTTCTAGATTGCAAAAAATCATCTATTTGCTCATCACTCTCAAACACTTTCCAATGGTCCAAGTTGTCCGGTATAGTAGACCTGTTTTTAACTTTGATGAGGTATTGTTTATTTTTATAAGGTAATGGGCAATTGCTGGTAGCAAAAGCAAGCTCATTGGCAAGGCAGTTTTGGGCTTTAGGGATGAAAGTGAGCTCATACTTCTCAAAGGTTTTTAGAAGGTCTAAGGCAGCATTTCTATACTCTCTCAGTCTAGGGTTCTTGGCTGAATATTCTCCCTTTATTTGTCTAATGATCAGTTCTGAATCTCCTTGAACCAAGATTTTCTTATCTTTGAGGTCTTTAAGTAAATGTAAACCAATAAGGAGAGCCTCATAATCTGCAATGTTATTAGTGCACTTGAAATCTAGTCTATAGGAATGGCCTTCATTTGTGATATGGATCCAAACCCTAGCTCCTAAGCCAGTCTTACCATAAGAGCCATCAAATCTCATATGCCAAAGTGTGTCAATTTCAGATTTGTCAATATTTTGTACCTCAGGGCTGCTAGAGTCTTGGGTGTCATTTTCTTGATTAGAGGGTTCATTTGGTTGTTCCAGGAGGCTTGGTTCTCCTCCATTTTCATTCACTTGTTCGTTAATATCATTTTCATTGTACAAGATGAATGAGTCAAGGTCTAAGTGAATGGAATAAACTGGTGTGTTATTTGGCCTATCTAAGCTACTCACCATATATTTCATGTGGGATTCTTGGTACAACCTTCTTGTTTGGTTCAAGACTGGGATGGTGGCATAAGTCATGTCCATTTGAAGACTACCCAGGAGTTTGGCCCCCCTTGATCTAGATATAAGTATGCCATACTTTGTGGGGATGTCAGCAACAACTATGTCCATGACTAGACTTTTAGCGGGGATTTTTGCCATATTGACACACAAATCCTTGATAAGGCCTAAACACTTAACCCTACTTGAATCAAAAGAGTACAAGTATTTTTAAGGCTTTGTGATTTCTAGGCCTAATCTCTCCATCACAACCTTTGGCATGAGGTTGTGTGAGGCACCGGAGTCTAGCATAGCATTATGAAAATTTTTGTCATGTATGTTCAGACTGACATAGAAAGGGGGGATAACTCCTTCTTGATATTTTCCCTCCACTTCAGGACCAAAAAACAACTCTAGTTTATCATCAGTTAATTTTAAAGTGTTGGCATCATTCCCTATGTTTAACATTTTGAAAATCTGGGATCTATATACCTCTTGGGTCACGAATTAAGTGAGGGGCATGGTTATCTTGATTTTGGAAATCTCCCCTTCAAAGTTGAAATGTGTAGGTGTATTTATTACATTTACATCATTTTATCAGCCATTAAATTTTCTACATTTTTTATTTTCTGATTCCGATTTGATGGTTTGGACATCAATGTTTTTTCAGGGCCACTAGTTGAAGTACTAGGGCAGATTGAATCATTACTAGGTTGGCTGGTTTTTAGCTTGTTTAGATCAGCTTTCTTAGCCATAGTATTTTTTTTTTCCACTGTATTTTTAGGAATATGTTCAGGATTTTTCCTAACAGCAATGTTTGACTGATTTGTTTTAAGAATATCTTGATTCTTTTTTGCTCCTAAGGTCATATTGCCTATGGAATTCCATTATGGCATTCTCAAATCCTAGTTTTTAGTCTTCGGAATATTCATATGATTTTTCATTTGGTTTTAAAGAGAACATCCTTTGTTCTTCTTCGATAAGAAAAGTATTATCCTCATCATTAGAACCTATGACATTTACATGGCCTTATTCCAACTGTTATGGTTCTCTCTCCTCTTCATCTACATAGTTGTCTTGGAAAGGGTGTCTAATTTGTTTGTCATTCTCTCTTTGTCTAGTTTGGGGAGGGTCTCTTCTAAAATTCTGATTCCTATTCCTATTTTTAGGATTGACTTGGTTTTCCCTAGGAGGTGTTCTCTCATTCAAACTGATTGTTTCCATCATCCTCTCCATTGTCTTGACTAGGGAGTCAATTTTGGTGTCAGAAGAGGAGGTTGAAGGTATTGTTTCATCTTTATAGGTTACTCTCTTCTCTGATCTTATCCTAGCTCTTTTCTCAATTAAGTTGGCTTCTACACTCACAACCCCGCTTTGCATGTCTTCTAGAGTTAGGTAATCTCTCTCCCTTAGTTGATAGGCCATGTCAGCATCAAAGCCTTTTGGAAATTTTACTAAGGCTAAGCCTTGGGGAGGTTTTATGTGAGGTGGGAGGGCATTGTAAACACTGTTAAACCTAGTGGAGTAGTCTTGAACACTTTCCCCCAGATTTCTTTTAAGATTGTTATACTCAGAAAGAATTTGAAGGGGGTTTTTCTTGATTTCCCACATGTTTACAAAAGTTTGGTAGAGGGAAGGGAGATCATGTATGTTGTTAGGAGGTAATTTTTTGAACCATTTCTTGGGTTCTCCTCCCAGGGTCTTGGAAAAAATCCTCATTTTCATGGCTTCTTCTTCTATCTCCATGTAGTCAAAAGCATCATTTATTCTATCTACATGTTTCTAGGCAGTGATGGATTCAGTCCCCGTGAAGTGAGGGATCTTGGACTGATAATCATTTGGAAAAGGTAATAGTGGTTGTGGTAGAGCCAGTGGAGCATACTAGGCTGCCATGATGGGAGGAAATGGAAAGAAAGGTTGATTTACAAGGGGAGGGTTTGCAAGAGGTGGAGGAGGATGGAGTGAAGTGGTTTTCACAGTGGTGGTGTGAATGGGTGTAGTTGAGGTAATTGGGCCAGCAAACTAATTCTAAGTAGGTTTGGGATGAAAAGAGATGAAGTGATGGAGTAGTTGAAAGTCAGGTGGAGTAGAAGGAGAATCTTCCCTACTAGAGCTCTGCTGCAAATCTATGAGCTCAAGGTCAGTTCAGTTAATTACACTTTGTGACTTGGTTCTGAATAGGTTCTTGGTATGGCGCAAGTCAAACTAGGGATCTTGTGAAATTGTAAGGTGTTCCGGTGTAGAGCTTTCTCTATGAATGGTCCTAACAATGGTTGAGTTTCCAGCTTTAGAAGTTTGCCACAAAATATTTTATGGGTCATCAACTATGGTAGGAGGATTTGGGTCTGGGTGACATCTGGTATTGATCCTTTGTGAAGCCATATCTCTTACTCAAAAATCAGAGAGGCTGAAATGTTTGGGACTGTTTTTGGAAGGCTGGCCTCTCTTAGTGCTTATTCTACTCACACAAGGTATAACTAGGCCCTAAAACTAATTTGGACTGATTTGACATAATGCTAGGAAAGCCTATGGGACTAGTGAGATGAAAAAGGGCTACTAGAGGGTAGTGGAGTCACCAGGTGGATGTTTTTGTAGTTTTCAGGGTCTGTATATAATGGTCCAACACCAAATTTTGACAAAAATAAATCTAGGGATTGTTTTTGGTTTTCTGAGTTTCCTTATGTAGCCTTGAGGTTTCAATGAGTATCTTCCAGCTGAGCCATCATCTTGCTAGGATGGTGAGGCAATTAGTTTCTACTCTTGGCTTTCAGTTGATTTTCTGAGCTTAATTGAGATTTTGAGAGTTTATAAGGGACAACTAGGATGTTTTTGACTCAAAGTCCCACCGTGATCGCCATTATGTTAGTGTGGCGATGAGGTGGAAGATTCACTTGATTTTCTCAGTCAAAATAAGGGGCTAAAGAGTCTTAAGAGGTATTCAGGAAACTATGTACTCAAAGGTCCCACCTTGATCACCATTATGTTAGCTCCCCGTAATTTGCTAGATTGATTGAGATACAAATGGACAGGGGTAACATCAAACCAAGCTTTGGAATCCAAGGACCTAGCCTTCATGGATTTAGAGAGGGATCTCTCTATTAGGTGCAAAGATGTGAACTTGTTTGCTGATTAGGGTTGACTTTAGGCTAGTTATGAAATATTGGGTTTGTTGATTTTTATTTTTTTGGTTGGGTATGATGATTAGATAGACTAGATAGAAACAAGGAAAACTTCAAGTCATTGGGCAATGGAGTCTAACAAGGTCATGATAGGTTCATTAATGGATTAGGGAGTATTGTAGGGAAAATCTAGCTCGGTTGGTGGATCTTTGGGGTTTGAAGGATCATGAGATGGACATAAATTTTGAGAAACAAAGTTTGAAAAAGAGTAGTAAAGAATTATCTATCATATACTTAAGCAAAGGAATTTGGAAGAATCATAACCATAGAGAGAAAATCAAAGGCATAGAAAACCCTAAACTCTTTGATTAAGACTTAAAGGAGATAATTATCCAAGACAAGCATTCAAATGAAATACAGAAAGGAAAGAAACTTATTTAAATTTTAGTGATTTAATCATCAAAGATAGAAAACATTTAAGATGCACAAATAACTATAATTAGAGAAGGAGAGAAACCCTGAACATCCAAAATTATAGCTATAAAGGTCCTTTAAAACAATTAGTTAAGTAAATGCAAAGAGCAGGATTGAAACAAACTTCTTTGACAAACCTAAGTAATGATGCTTTAAATAGATGACTTCAAGAATAGTGTTCTTAGTGGCAAAAAGAAGTAGGGCTAGCCATAAATCATGCTGGATACCATCTGTTTTAAACCATTCAAGAAATAAACAAGCTCAGGAGATCCTTAAAGAGAAAAGAAGGATTCTCTAACATGTCCTAGCAAAAGAAAACTTTAAGGAAGTGAAGAACAAACAGGCCTAAGGTGCCATTAGAAAACATTTCTTAGTCTAAATTCTTTGTCCTACTGCAACATATAAAGATGGAAACACAATGATAAACTAGAAAACAAAACAAAAAGAAACACTTCACCATCAACTAGACTCATGGATCCTACAGCCAGTCCTCCTCCATCAACAAACAAACCAGGGCATTCATAAACTCCAAGACATCAAGTTATTTACAAATTCCAAGGGACTATGTATTAATTCAGAATCAGTCATCAAAATCCAACCCAATACATAAGAGCCTCATGATCTATTTATGGAGCAAATGAGGAGGTGGAAACCATAAGAGGCTTCAAGAAACCCTAATTCTATCATAAATGTCACTTATGTGCTTAATAGATAATAGATAATAGACACATAATAGATAAGCTAATAAATGAAAAATATCATAACATAACTCCTCAATCAAATCTGGAGTTATTTTCCCAAGAAAAATATTAAAAACTATTTCGCCATAAATTTGTGTCTTTTGTTGACTTTTGGCAAAAAAGACAGTTTGTTTGCGGAGTGCTACTTTTGCAGAAAATAGGTTGTTTTGCAACCAAGTTTTGGACCACTTCCTGATGTCGGATTTGGCTCCATGATGGCTCGTTGGAAAGATTGAAGAGTATAATTTCCAAAAATTCTTGTGTTTTTCTGATCCATCTCCTGTAACCTTGTTAAAAATTCCAAAATCCACATACTATCATTTGCGCAGTGCCAAGCCTAAAACAGGGGGCAAAAGGTGATGTTAGAGGTGTTTTTTGACCTTTTGAGGGGTAAAAATTGCTCCAAATCTTCTAAAATTTTACGTGGATGATGTGCAGGCCATGATAAATCCAAAAATTTCAATATTCCCTCCTAAATATGCCCCATATTGTTGTGGAGCGCCAGTGGCGCTGTGCAAACTAGGCCAAAAATTCTCAAAAAACAAAATTTTCTCCAAATCCCTTGAAAATTGGTGGAGACTTCCCTTACATGTTTTTAGAGAAAAGCTGAGAAGCCTCAGCCAAAATTCCAAGGCTGTTATGCTCATTTTCCTCTTTTAGGTTTTTTACCTCAAGGAGGGCCTCGTTGAGTTTGGCACAAGCAAGCCCGCTCTTCTTTGCGTAATGCTTGGTCATCTTCTTTTAGAGAGAAAGGCCTCTCTTGATCTTCTTGAAGTACTTATGCTCATTCTTGTAGTATTGAATGATGCATTGTGCTCTTTAAAAATCCTTTTCCCACTCCTTGATTTGTGCATCTTTTTCTAGGAGTAGCATTTTAGTGGTCATCTCCTCATCCTCATTATCACTGTCTAAGTCAATGAACTTAGGCCCTTGAGTATTTTTCTTTATCCTTTTACTCCTCCTTACCTTTACCTGCAGCTCAATATTTCCCACCTTTTCCTTTCCCTTGTCCACTGTTTTGATAGCTTGAGGAGAGATGGCCCTTTGCCATTTTAAGGCAAAAAACACATCTCTTTGTCCTCTATAGTATGTGCATATGTGAAGGGTGATGATGGTAGTTTTTACCATGTTTTCATCATTGATTTGACCCTCATCACTGCCATCGGTCTCATCTTGGGTTTGTTATTTACTAAGGTTCTCTCCTTGGTCATTTCCTGCACTATCATTTTGAGTTTCTTGGTTATCTAGAAACTGATTAGTGTCATGACAGTCATGACAACTGTCATGATAGTCATGAATATTTCTTGGCTGTCTTGTGCACTTTGCTGACTACCTTCCTCATCTAGCTGCTCTTCCCTACTATCTCCATCATCTCCACTGTGATCTGTTTGTTCATTATTCTCACTATCTTGTGTTTCATCATTGTTTCCTTCGTCACTTCCCATATCCTCTGCCTCTTCTTCATATATTTATGTGTTTGCCTCATTGAATTCTTCACCCTCACCCTGATATTTATGTGATCCTTGAGTTCCAATCCCTTCACCTAATGCATCAAGAGAAGGAGAGGAAGGGATGTGTGCCTGTGGTGAGGGCACTTGTGTAGATGAGGAAGGCATATTTGTTTGATGAGCAAACTGTGGGTTTGAGAAGAACTCATTGTTTATGAAAACATCCCAAGCTACACCCTGCTGCTCTAGCTAATGTATAACCACCATCTTGATCAAGGAATGGTGGAACAAGCTGTACATTTTTTGGGGGTAACTCCTCCTTTGGAAAACATAACACGTTTTTAAAATACTCCTGTAAAGATAGTAGGGTAGGTCAAGTGCCTTAACCCCTGTGAAATGCATAACAGTCTAAGATGATAGGTATAGACCCTGGAGTATCTCCCCTCACAGGTGAATTATTTCATGATAGCCAACATCAAGGGTGCATACTTATGTTTGAGATGTGAGAAAGGGAAAACTATGATACTGCCTTCTCTATACCTCCTTTTGATAAATGGAAAAAATAAATCTCTTTCTAGCTTACCATTCTTGAACCATTTCTCACCCACTAAAGGGATACTAGTGGCTTCAGATATGGACATTGCTGAAATCTCAAATTTCACCCCTACTAGGTCTGCATGTTTGTTTTGTAAATTGAGGATGAGGATCCTTGTAAGCTCATGATTTCTCTTCACCTGCTTGACCTTCTCAAAAAACTGAAAACACCTTGTGTTTTGAAAGCATGAAAAGATCCTAGGAGAAGATGTGATAGCCACTGTATTTTGGGGTTCCAACCTATTAACTTTCCCTCCCTTGTGCTTTTTCTTTGAAGGAGTTTGACCTCCTCCAATACGACTGCTATTTTCAGTCTCTGACATAGTGATGGGAGACACTAGTCTGAAAGTTGAAGTTTAGTGGAAAACCCAAGTGAGAAATGATGATGAGGTCAACTTTAGCTAAGGAGAAGTGTTCTAAGGTTGTGGGTGGTTTTGCAGGTTGAAGAGTTTAATCATGAGACTATAGTAACAGCCCTAATTCCCTTACCCACCACTGCTATCAAATTTGGTTTGAAAATGCCTTTTTAAAAGTGCAAGGTTCCTTTGTGACTTTGACCTAGGGTTTCACCCTCCTAGGGTTTCTACCTCAACAACTATAAAAACAAGATGATTCTGTAAATTTGATTGGGGGATGAAGAGAATATTCTACTTACCACCTTCTTGAACCTTATTCTAACTTGAAAACACCTATAAAAGATAATTTTAGGCATGAGCATTATTTGTTGCACTTTCTGCACCTTCCTGGATTTTGCGCAACGCCTCTACCCAAGCTATCAGGTCAGGTGGTTTGCGCAACGCTCATGAGTTTGAATGGCAGTTAGCGCAACGCTAGGCAGTCTGCACACCTTCTGGGTGGGTCGGGCTGTCTGTTTGCGCAGCGCCCAAAGGAATAGGCAGCCCCTGCATGTTGGTCGGGCGGCCTGTTTGCACAACGCCCAAAGAAAATTTTGAAATGTCCGGTGAGAGGCAGGGTTTATCGTCTTTAGGGCAAGTTGGGCCTGCGTTTGTGCAGTGCCCGAAGTTTGTGCAGCGTCGAATTTTGCATAGCGCCGAATTTTTTTTTTGTAGCGCCATGTAAAACTAAACGAGAGAGGTGGGGGTTTGCATAGTGCCGGCTCCTTTTTTGCGCAGCGCCTGAACAGTTTGCCGAGAAATGGCCCAGAAACCCTAAATTTCTTCTTTGAAGCTTCTTAATTTCTTTCCAAGTGCAGGAATGAGCTAAAAAATGAATTCAAAAACCTTTATGCACTTTGAAAAATATAAATCAAACCAACAAACCCACTTTTACTATGTCTTGGTCTTTTTTCATTTGTTTCATAACTTTTTTTCCTTTGGAGGGTTTTGAAAACTTCCTTAAGGCACTTTTTTCTTCGCTTGTGGTGTTGATTTGCTAATGTCCTTTTCACTCTTCTTCTTTCTGATAACTTGGGAATTTTTAGAGACTCAACCTTATGCTTGCCTCCTCTTGTTTACTTTGAAGACATTTTTCATTTGGGAGGTTAGCCCTTCTAAACTGATATTATTTGCCATCTCTACTTTTAGTGCAGGTGAAAACGGTGTTGTTTTTGACAAACCCTAGAAAGGTAGCTTGAAATTATCTGGTAGCCATCTGATGTAATAAAGGAGGCTCTATCATCCTCTTTTGATCATTTTGTAATTTTTTCCAAATCCCTGGGTTTTAGGGCTGCTCAGAAAAATATAATCAGTGTTATCTTCTAAGTTCTAAAAACCTATCAAAACTCATTTATTATTTCCAAAAAATCTTCAATTGTGCATTTATGGAGTTAGGTGACCTTTTCCCTTGCAACCCTAACATTTATTCCTTGTTTGGCCAAAAACATTTACCACCCCTGATCTTTCTAAAACATATGCTTGATGTTGTCTCTTGTTCACTAATGATCTTCCTATGATGATTTTTCCATTTTTCACCTTACCTCCTAGCTTATCTAATGGCCCCTTTTGGTCTTCTTTGCAGGAAAGTGAGAAAAGGGCAGCTATCCCCTTACTAGATTCATGCTTCAGATCAAAGACCTCCCTTGAAGGACCTCTTAATTAGTTTTGGACAAAGTTACTTGTCCCTTTCCCTCTTTTTTTTGAAATCATTCTCCTTGTAGGTATAAAACACAGATTTGCAGGATACCAAATCCACCCTAGCACTCATGAGACCCTAGGAGACCTAGTGGAGGCTCTCTGGGACTTGGATTTTGGACTTAAACCTAGAACTTGGGCTCTATCAAGTGTGAGATAGAGTTTATGATAAAATAATGTGTTGAAGATCAAAATCCAATGTACTTGATCTGTCTAAAGAGTCTAGAAGAATAGTTTGAGATCATCAATGCTTGGGGTGTTTTGGGAAGTACAACAGAGCTACTTTGATAAGTGATCTTAGTTGGCTAGGGAGGGTTGTAGGTAACACCAAAAATAGAGGGTTTTTAGGCTAAGTTGACAAGACTTGGTGAATAATGAATGGCATGAGCCCGTGATGGGACTTCTGGGAATGGTAGGCTAGGCATGAATGGACAAGATGATAATATAGTGAAAATTTTATCTTAGGATAATGAAGGTAGTGAGATTTCTAGAATTCACAATGTTTCGTGAACTTTATTTCTAGAAATATTATGACAAGCAATTAGTCATCCTATAAAGGAAAAAATTACTGATGACTAACAATGGCTCCACTTGGGGAGGGCAGCTCCTTTTCAGGAGGTGTCCAGAACTTTAGATCTCTATTTTTATGGAGACCAGTGTCTCATCCATTGGGTATATTTTTCTCTTTTCATTTTTTGATGCTTGCTTGAGGCTGTGATCTTAGTAATAAGAAAACACATGATTTATATCAACATCATCTCTACCTACCCAACCTACTTTCCTAACATTTTTTCTTCCTTGGGTGCACTTGAACTAGCAAACCCTTGATATTTTTCTTTTTGAAAACAAAAATCAAACTATCTAAATGTACCCTTCGTCTTGTCATACAGAAGGAATGTTCTCCTGCTCTACCTTTTCCACATCATCGACATCACTCAAGCATGAGTGATCAGGCCTCCCTCTACCTTGGATCTACCGATAACACCCTCGTAGCACTATCTTTGCTAAACATGGTGTCTCCATATGCTCAACAATATTTTCATTAATCCAAGGTGAGCTACATCCTAGGGTAAACATAATGCCCCTGTCCATAAGTCCCCTTGGAGGCAACGCTCCAAGTTCCTGTTGCATCGTATCATAGGTCACTACATACCACCAAGTGTCTCCACAATCCTCATCTTACCACTATATGTTGTAACTTGCCCCTGTACACCACCAGATACTATTGGCTATGACTATACCATCATGTACTGTATAGTATCCTGTATGGGCCAAAACATCCACCACTCTGCTAGTAAACCCCCCATGAGGTGGGCTACATCTCTCCATCTACTCTAAAGTATCAGAGTGACCCGAATCCTAACATGAAAATAACAATGACATCACTTATCCTATCTTGCATAGCTCAAGTGTACCATATACCCATGAGAGAGAACCGTCTCTACGTAATGCCATGTCTGGTGCCCTGCTGATGCCACCTCCTTCGACCAGGTCCTGCCAAAGTAGGCTAATCACCCCGTGACTCCATGCATGGTTGATATGATGAGATAGCTCCTGAAAGGGGTGTACCCTCCTGTCGAACCATCTTGTCACCAGGGATGTCCAGGGCACTGATAGAGATCTGAAAATATATGTGCACCCAAACATCAAACCCATCATGCAATGACTACCATCACCTACCAACTCTATCATGTGATGGAAAATCCCACCTGGATCCCTACAATAATCCAGCCCTCGTATCCCTCTAATAATCCATGAAATTTGCTGCAATGTGGCCATGGACGTATCCAGTTTCATAGCCTGCTCTATGGGGTACCACCTCAGTACCTATCTCCATCCAACCTCAAGAAAATAATCAAATGCAAGAATCCCTACACATAGAATAGTACCTCCATCGTGCGAGTGCTACACCTTATCAATATATGCCTAAAGGGGGGTGCTATGGAACTCCAATGTTCCCTCTAACTACACCATTAGGGAATCCAACCACTCCCCAATGTGGACCAACGTTTTCGTTGACTTGGGACAAACCACCCCCATGCCCTACAACTCGTCATTCTCATGTAGGATAGCCTCTCGTACTCATGTGGCCTTCACCTTCAAAGCTAGAGGGTCGACCTAAAACTGTTGGCACTACTATGTGTAACCATTGTCCAATACCTCTGTATCTCCTAGCCCCTCCTTAAGGCTAGCCCAAAGGTTGGCTGCACACCCTCCTCCATAGATACTCCAATATCCAAGGCATGCTCACTAGTCAGCTGCATGTGATTGTCATTCGACAATTCTGCCATAAACCTATAGGCCTATGTACCTATCGGCTCCTCAACAATGGTGGAGTTATCTCCCGACACCTCATCAACAAGTGATGCACTGCTATCATCAGAGAACTCGTTCACAACCCCAGATACCCGATTAATGGGTGGTGTCTCATAATCGAGTTTATGATCAACTGTCCCTTCCCAAGTCTTTGCTATACTCTTTGATGACCCATCAAAATTAGGTAGAAAAAGTCTACCCATGGTACGCTGCAAGTCATTTCCCTCTGTGTACCCTCTTCCTCTGTTGTAGCTGCGAGGTCTTCAATTTTCCTTAAACTGGAAAATTTCCTGGAAATCCATATATTCTTTGAATCTTTGAGACTGAGATTCATATTCCAGAAAATAATCATTAAGAGCCTCTTGCTCTTGTGGTCCTCCAACCTTATTTCCTACTGCTAGGAAGGTAGGAATAGTGGAGCGTTGTGAATCTTGTTGCACTATCAGTTTCTCACACCAATGATGTGAAGTACCGAAAATTTCTCCATATTGCATCCCTCTTGGGGTTTACCTTTGTCTCTCCACTCTCATCTCCTTGATCTCTCTGGCGAGATCCTCCATATTTCTGAGGAGGAGATTGCCAAAATCCTTCCCATAACCTTCTTCTGCCATTTTAGACTCCCTTTATCCTCCTCCACTGGAACATAGTTTTCTTTTCCGAATGTGAACTTTGAAACAAGTTGAATCTGGTATTGCAATTGGAAGAATTTGAAAAATGACCAACATAGAAAATTTGAGAAAATCGTCTTCATAAAACCTTCTGTTTCTCTCAACCCAGACTGAATTTGGAGAAATTTATCATAAGGAAATAGAAATGGTCTGTTCTACACAAAACCCATGCCTTGAATTTTCTAGATTTGTCTTCATTTTCCTGAAACATCCAGCACAAAACCATCACTTTTTATCCCAACGAATTTTTATGTTTTCTGTTTTTTTATCTCTGAGAGAACCTTTTGTTTCTCTCAATCTAGACTGAATTTGGAAAAAATGCTTGTTGGAAAACAAAATTGGTCCATTCTACACAAAACCCATGTCTCGGATTTTCGAGATTCATATTCATTTTCCCTAAACATCTATGCAAAACCATCACTTTTTATTCCAGCGAATTTCTGCGTTCTCTGTTTTTGTATCTTCTTGTCCGGTCCGTAATGTATTCTCTATCTTCGAGTGTCATAGACTAGTTGTTCCAAAATATGGCCCAATTTTATGAGCTCATATACCACTATAATATTCTAAATAGGAAAAGACAGTAATACAAAACACAATAAACTGGAAACTACAACAATATGGAAATAAACTTAAAACACCATAAAAATAAATAGAATAGTTGAGCCATTTTATTAATATGAAGGTGAAAACAATACAACAATGCTTCAAAATAGATAGCACTCAAGTCGACAAAATCGGGTTGGAATGGTCTCAAGCTCTCCCACTAAAACACTACCCTCTGCTGCGCTGCTAGAGCTCTCCATTTGAGATGCCTTGTTGGAAATGTTGTTGCTGGGTGAATAGGACTGCATACATGAGGATGCTCGGATGCTCAGAAAAATCTGGGATTTAGAATACAGACTCTATGGAAAAAAACCCAGAATAACCCAGAAAGAATTTATGGATTGGCTAACCTCGGAAAATTTCCCTCCTAGGGTTTGCAATGCATAACTGCTGGTTATGCAGATGTATGGGCTGAATTAAAAGCTATAATAACTGCAAGTACTCCCAAGCCCAACTATTGAAGGGCTAATCCCTTCAATAAATTCCAAGCATAAATTCTATGGAATTTTACCCTCTTCTGATGAACTCTACTACTGGACTACGTAAGTCACTGAGTGACTACACAACACTAGAGTGACTGTGCAACACTAGAGTGATTGTGTAGCACTAGAGGGTGTGTAATTGGCTTGAATGATGGATGATGAGATCAGATCACATGGACAACAAAAATCCTCTCCTAAGTAGGCACTCGAAGGCCCCCGAGGATGAGGTTGGGATCTCCACTTAGGGACACCCGTGTGCTAAAAAACACTGCAGACTCAGCTAAACAACTCAAGTGTGCTCAAGTCATAAACCATGATAAAATAACAATAATCTAGAATGCTATCTATGATGGCCATCTCCTTCCTTATATTCTTGAGAGCCCTCACCCTCTTGGCTCCACACAATAATGATGCTACACACATGGCCACTAACCTCCATTATTACTACGTTGTCCTCCATTGTCTCCACTACCTCCATGACTGGGTTGTTGATTTGGTCAAATTGACCCCATCTACATGCATTGATCCACATTCACATTAAGAAGTGGTTTTATTCCTACTAAAGGGACTTATAGGTCCCTCTACCCTCTTATTCATCTATTAATTAAGGAAGACAAAATTTAATATTCTAATTAGCTAAAAGCTAAATTAGGAATATTACATAGCTATCTATCATGGTGTATCAAGCATAGGGTGCTTGTTTGAGACCATACAACGCTCACTTGATTCTTCACACACGAGACTCCCAATAAAAAGTCTTAAAATGTTTTATTTGCTCGATGTACACCTCCTCCTCAATAACTCCATTGAGGAATGTTTTTTGTAAATTCATCTGGTGGATCTTCCACCCCATCCATGCCGGTAGAGAAAGAATTGATCTAATGGATGAGTACCTTGCTACTGGAGAAAACATCTCCTCATAGTCAATTCCTTCAACTTGAGAGTACCCTTTGGCCACAAATATGGCCTTATACTTCTCTATTATTTCGTTTGTTGCATGGTTCACCTTGAATATACATCTCGAACCCATAACTGATTTGTCTGCTAGTCTTGGGACCACTTCCATAACACTGTTCTTTAAAATGGATTCATACACTTCCACCATTGCATCAACCCATATAGGTTTCCCTACTTCTTCCTCAAAAGAGGATGGCCCAGTCTCTAAAAGCTCAGTCATTAGAGCCATGTAGCCAGTGTACCAACCAGGTGAACTTCTCTTCTTGCAAAAATTTGAAGGAGTACCCACATTCTCCCTCTCATCTTGCAAAATTCTCTCAGATTCCCCGGTTCCTTTTCTACCTTATCTGGCTGGTTCTGCTTGGGTGGTGGTCTCCACTCTTTGCTCCTCAATTTCTGGTTGCTCCACAACTTATTGAGGCTCCTCCTTTGGAGAAAAAATCTCCTCTTCTGGTGAGATCTAAAGTTCCCTCTCAAGAGAGTACTGCATCACTTTCTCCTGATCAAATTTTACATCCCTTCACACAACTGTCATTCTAAGGGATGACAAGTAGACATGGTAGTTGTGAGGAGTTTCTATGTAACTCACAAATACCCCCAATTTTGTTGTCGACTCAAGCTTCTCCCTTGATTATTTGGAGATATGGCTGTAAATAGAGGCTCCAAAAATCTTAAAGTGCAACACATCTAACATTCTCCCCTAAAAAGCCTCCTCCAGTGTAATCATGCCCAAAATACGACGAGGACTCTAGTTTTGCAAATAGACTGTCGTGTTGCATGCCTCAACCCAAAAATGTAGAGGTAGGCCTTAGTCATGCAACATCACCATCACAGCTCCCACAATACTATGGTTATTTCTATCAGCCACCCCATTTTTCCGTGGGTTGTGGGGTGCTTTCAACTCTCTTCTAATGCATTAATTTTCACATAAAATTTTAAATTCATTTGACACATACTCACCTCCATTATTTCTCCTAAGAGCCTTCACCTCCTTTCCAATTTATTTCTCAACCAGTTCCTTCAATTATATAAACTTGGAGAATGTCTCATCTTTCTTCCACGTGAAGAAGATCTAACACTTGCATGAGAAGTCATTAATAAAAATGACAAAATATTTGTTTCTAGAAGTGGATGCTGTCAAGAAAAGTCCACAAAAATTAGAGTGGACCCTTTCAAGGATTGCATGTGTTTTTTGTCTCGATCATGGAATGTGGATTTTGTGTACTTCCTAAAGGTACATCCTTTGCATGCATCCAACTTCCTGAGTTCTCCTTAGGGAGGCATGTATAATATCTAGGGCACCATGGTGCATTATCTGAAAATTGGTGGATAACTTGAAATGCTTATGCACAAGCACCTCCCACTCAGTTTAAACAAATAAGTGATCGTGCTTATACATGACTGTGCGGAATTTTATACTTGAAACAAGTATATGTTTTTTTAACTATTTAAGTGCTTTAAGAACTTTTTTTTTTGCTGATATTAATCATGTGCAACAACCATAAAGTGCAGCAAATAAGAATCAACACATAAAAACAAATTTAATAAAGGACTTGACCTGAATATCGTGGGCTACGTCTCCTTGAGCCTTTGTCAACTGACTTGGCTCTTTGGGATTACGATGAATAATTTATTTTACAAGTAAATACTCAACTCCAATGGTTATTTGGACTGCACCATTCGGTTTAGAATACCATCATACTGTAATTGTTGTCATCACACTAAAGAAAGAACTAGGCTTCCTTTGACTTGACCTCATATGTCAGTGCCCTTAAGCTTCCCTGAGCTTATTCTTTGGCACAAAATCCCTATAAGTCATTTTGTGTCCTTAAAACCTCACCTAATGTCTCCATCATTTATTAGACCTCCAAAATAGACTGATCATTTTCTCCAAATGAGCTCTGGCTTCCCAATCTAGGCCTCCATCCAATATTGGCCATGGACTGCCTGAAACTTCCCTGTAGAATATCAACCTTCAGAAGTCTCCAAATAGCTCTGGAAATTGCTTCAATGGATTCATAATTTCCAAAATAGTTAGAATATACTATTCATTTTCATAAATTTGCTTCCGGCTACTCCAGTTACACCTCCAACACCTGGTGGCACCCCCTGGCTCCAGGGTCACTGAAAACTTCTTTGAAGCATCTTGGCCTTCAAAAGTGTTCAAAATATTCTGAAAATCCTTCCATTGTATACAGAAGGCTCATTATAGTCAGAAATGACTATTTTTTTTCTGAGAATGGATACTAGCTGCTCTGGATAGGCCTCATTTTCCTACTGGCCCCAAGTGACCCTGTTGGCCATTGGAAATTCCCTGAAGCATATCAGCCTTCAGAAGTCCTATAATGGCTCTGAAAACCTTACCATTAGTTCTAGAATGTATGAAACATCCAAAAATTACTATTGGTTCACTGAAAAAGGCCTCTAGCTACCCTAGCTAAGCCTAAAATACTGCTCGCCCATGGTGGCCCTAGTGACCCCTAGAATTTCTTTGAAGCAAAATATCATTCATAAGTCATATGATGGCTCTTAAAACCTCACCAATAAGTCTGGAATATCCAATATAGTAGAAATTTACTATTAACACTCCCAGAATGGTTGAATCTAGCTCAAGATACAGCCTAATCAAATTTTGTCCAATAACCCCTAAATCAGCTCCACTAATTTTGGAGCACTCAAGTTAACTGGAGTTTAATTTGGAAAAATCCCCAAATTTGGGGTGTGCTCCAAATTTTCCGCCAGGATAACCACAACATTAATTAGGCAGTAAGGGGTGGTTGGGCACATGCCCAAAACCCTCTGTGGTTCCCGCTTACAGTTGGCGTAAGTATGCATAAACTGTGGGTTACATTGGACTAAACTCTGGTTGTGGAGGAGTTAACCTTATCTGCGTGTAACTTAACCATAAACCTTTGCATGTGAACACAACGACAAAAACAGAGGTTAACGATTACGCTGGAGGTGTAGCCATAGGCCATGGGCTAAGGCCGTATGGGGAGGGGCTGGCCCGAGGGGTTGACCCCTTCGCTCCCCCAAATCAGATTCCACCACACATTAAGTATAAGCCACAACCTGATATGGTTAAGAACCATCGGTAGCCCAGGTGGTAAGGTGTGGGCGTGTTGTCGAGGAGGTTGTGGGGTTGACTCCTGTCCCTGACCAAAAATTGTAATACATTCTTCAAGGTCCATGTGGTGCCTTCTAATTGGTCTATGTACCAATGTACAACCCATTGACCAATGAACATCCACCACTTGGCATCCTACAATTCATCTGAGAGGAATATTCTGGGGAATATTTTGAGGAATATTCTAGGAATATTCCCTTCAATATTCTTTTTTCTGAATATTCAAATGCCCAGTCAAACCTGGTCAAAGGTCAAAAATTGCAGTTTACTGGACTTTTCAAATCGCGATAACTTATTCATATGGTGTTGATTTTTCATACCGTTCACAGCACCGAAATCAGGAAGAAAATATCTATTTGGTTGCTCAGGTTTGATACACTTTCAAACACTTTGAAATGTGAGATATCACTTAGGTCATTGATCCAAATCTGATCACACCTCCTCATTGGGAATATTTTGGACCCCAAAAGATAGATTACCTGATCTGTTCACTAGATGAGAGTACATCACCCTCACTTTTCCAACCTCCATACACTTTTCCTTGCATGGCTAAGTGCCTTTGATCCCAACTCGATGTTAGTCAACACTTTCCCTTCTTAAATTCTCTTGTCCTCCTGTCAAGAATTGTCTTCCTTGAACTCATCCAAAAATTTCTGGCGAGAAATTTATAGAAGGTAGCTAAACATCATGTCCTTGATCATCGATCCAAGGTGGGTCAAACAAACGTAAGTTTCCAACAGAAATGCATACATGACTGAAATTTTCATATGTACAAATGAATTTATGTCTTACTGAATTAAGAAGTTAAACCACTTCTTACCAAGACACTTCCATGGCAATTTTTGCTGCTGAAAACATTCTTCATGTGAAACATTTGTTCTCACATCAATGATGGAATCTTTGGTTCCAATTTTGCGAGTCTTTTTATCCTCTTTCTTCAAATGCGTGGTATTATTAGTTGGATGCAATGTTCAACATTTGGCAACAAAATGTCCCTTTTTCTGGAAATGTGTGCAAGCCTTTTGTACCTTTTGAGCAAGTTGCCTTTGCTTCAACCATTTCTTGTATGCCTTCAATCTCTTCCAGCATCTCGAAACTTCATGGTTAAACCAACCATAATAGGAACAACAACTCTTTCTTCCTTTCATTAATGCAGAATTTACATGCTTTACAGAAACATAATCAACTTGACTATGGGAAGAATTATACCTCAAATGATGTTTTTCATGTCCATCTTTTTTACCTTCTGGAGGAGATGAACTTGTAGAGGTTCTAGTTTTCTCTTGAAGACCAACATCAGTGTTCATGTCTTGATAGATTTCAGAACTCTCATGCTCTCCATAAGTGGCATGTATACACACATCTTTCTACAACATAGGCTTCAAACAATGAAAATCAACTTGAAAACAAACTTGACGTGTTTGTGGTTTAGAACTTGCGACAAAAATTCTTTTTGAAGTTGTCTCAAATGCTTTCATGGTTGTACAATTTTCGCCATAAGATTGAACATAGCCTAGACCAAAATTCTTAGGCCTTTCCTCAACCAAAATAGGATCAATCATGCCTTGTGCATGTTTTCCTAGACCCTTGCCTTCATAGCCCATTTTAAACATCAAGTTGGACCGTATACCTCTAGTGTGCTTTCCAAATGAACCTACACATATTTCTGAAGAGGAAATTGAAGACAAATTTGAGTGAATTACCTCTGCTTCAAGCATGTTATTGGTTAAGGTCTCTTGGGCATGATGGAGCTACATCTCCATCTCATGCATTCTTTGAATAAGTCCTTCTTTATCTTGCTTCATAGTAACCAATTTCTCATGGAGTCTAGTGCTTTCTCTTCTTTCTTCATATAGAATTTGCACCATGTCCTTCAGGATGTAGAAGTCTTGCTTCATTTCTTCATCAAAGAATCTTGTGAAAGAGGATTTATAAACCTCACTTGATGAAGTTGTCATCTTAATAAAATGAACTAAGAAACTTCAACAATAATTCACAAATCTTCAAAAATAATTTTGACAAAGCTTCTGAACAAAATGGCTGTAGAGTCAAGCTCTTCTTCAAGAAGCCTTTTGCAAACAATCCCTTTTGTGCTTCAAGGGTTTCCTTGAGGTCCTTTGGGTAAGGAGAATTCCTTCAGCCTTCTTCCTTATTGTCCTCTTCTAGACTTAGCTAACAGTAGCTTCCCTTCACCTCTAGCAAACTCAAATTTGTAAGCAACAGTCAATTTGCAAACAGTAAAATTCATTGAATTGTTAAACACCTTTCAAGTCAAACAAGCAAGCTAGTGCTCTGTCAATCAAGAAACCTAGTGCTTTGATACCAACCTAATCTAAAAATTGGTGGATAACTTGAAATGATTATGTGCAAGCACCTCCCACTCAGTTTAAATAAATAAATGATCATGCTTATACATGACTGTGCAGAATTTTATACTTGAAATAGGTGTACGTTTTTTTAACAGTTTAAGTGCTTTAAGAACATTTGTTTTTTCTGATATTAAGCATGTAAAACAACCATAAAGTGCAGAAAATAAGAATCAACACATAACAACAAATTTAATACAGGATTTCACCCGAATATTGTGGGCTACGTCTCCTTGAGCCTTTATCAACTGACTTGGCTCTTTGGGATTATGATGAATAATTACTTTTACAAGTAAATAATCAACTCCAATGGTTATTTGGACTATACTATTGGGTTTATATTATCTTCATACCCCTGGAATGGCTGTCATCACTTTGAAGAAAGAACTAGGCTTCCTTTGACTTGACCTCATCTATCGGTGCCCTTAAGCTTCCTTGAGATTATTCTTTGGAAAAAACTCCCTAGAATTCATTTTCTATAATTGAAATATCACCTAATATCTCTAACATATATCATACCTCCAAAATAAATTGATCATTTGCTCCAAATGAGCTTTGGCTCCCCAATCTAGGCCTCCATCCACTGTTGGCCCTAGGTTGCCTGAAACTTCCCTGCAGCTTAGTGACCTTCATAAGTCTCCAAGTGTCTCTGAAAATTCCTTAAATTGATTCAAAATTTCCAAAAATATTCAGAATAGAATATTCATTTGCATAAATTGGCCTCTGGCTGCTCCGGTTACACCTTCAACACCTGGTGGCACCCCCTAGCTCTAGGGTCACTGAAAAATTATTTGAAGCATATCGGCCTTCAAAAGTATTCAAAATATTCTAAAAATCCTTCCATTAGATTCATAAGGCTCATTGGAGTCATAAATGACTATTTTTTTGCTGAGAATGGATATTGGCTGCTCTGGATAGGCCTCATTCTCCTACTGGCCCCTAGTGGCCCTGGTGGCCCTTGTAACTTCCCTAAAGCATATAGGCCTTAAGAAATCCTCTAATGGATCTGAAAACCTCACCATTATTTCTAGAATGTCTAAAACATCCAAAAATGACTATTGGTTCACTGAAGAAGGCCTTTAGCTGCCATGGCTAGGCCTCAAATTGTTGCTGGCCCATGGTGGCCCCTAGAACTTATCTAAAGTAGAATCTTGCTCCAAAGTCCTATGATGGCTCTGCATCCCTCACCAATGAGTCTGGAATGTCCAAGATAATCTAAATTTACTATTAACACTCCCAGAATGGTCGAATCTATCTTAAGATAGAGCCTAATCAATGTTTGTCCAGTGACCCTAAATTAGCTCCACTAATTTTGGAGCACTCAAGTTAACTAGAGTTTAATTTGGAAAAATCCCCAAATTTGGGGCGTGGTCCAACTTTTCTGCCAGGATAACCAAAAAATTAAATAGGTGGTTAGGTTTGGTTGGGCACATGCCCCAACCCCTCTGCGGTTCCCGTTTACGGTTGGCGGAACTACACATAAACTGCGGGTTACAATGGATCGAACTCTGGTTGTGGAGGAGTTAACCTTATCCACGTGGAAAATTAACCATAACCCTTTGCATGTGAATGCAATGGCAATAGTGGAGCTTAATAGTTATGCTAGAGGTGTAGCCCTTGGCCATGGGATAAGGCCGTATGGGAGGGGTTGGCCCCTCCACTCCCCCAAATCGAATTTCACCACACGTTAAGTATAAGCCACAACCTGATATGGTTAAGAACCATTGGTAGCCCGGGTGGTAAGGCGTGGGAGTTCTATCGAGAAGGTCGCGGGTTCAATTCCTGTCCCCTACAAAAAATTTTAATACACTATTCAAGGGGAACGTGGTGGCCTTAGGGTTGGCCACATGGCGCCTTCTAATTGGTCCACGTACCAACGTACAACCCATTGACCAATGAACATCCACCACTTGGCATCCTGGAATTTGTCCGAGAGGAATATTCTAGGGAAAATTCCAAGGAATATTCCAAGGAGTATTCCAAGAATATTCTAGGAATATTCCCTGGAATATTATTTTTGCTGAATATTCAAATGCCCAGTCAAACCTGGTCAAAGGTCAAAAATTACAGTTTACTGGACTTTTCAAATTGCCATAACTTCTTCATACAATGTTGGTTTTTCGAACCATTTGCGGTGTCGGAATCAAGATGACAATATCTATCCAGTCGCTCAGGTTTGACACACTTTCAAACACTTTTAAATTTGAGCTATCACTTAGGTCCTTGATCCAAATCTGATCAATGCATGTATAATATCGCGACTCTTCACCTTCTTTGACTTAGTGCTTAATGCAGCCCAATCTTCCACATCTAGCTTATAAAGGTTCTTCACACAAACCCAAATCTGATTCACTGGTCTCATGTCTATGTGTCTCAAGAATCCCTTTCCTTTGCTAAAGATCACATAATAACCACGGTCTTCCAAAATGACAACATAGATGAGATTTTTCTTTAGGCCTGGAACAAACATGACATCCTTGAGCCTAAGAGGGGAGTCTAACTCCCTCTAAAAGGTGATTGTACCAACCCTAATTTCGTTATACATTCCATCTTCCCACAACTCAATGTGCATATGCAAATATTTCTCTTTCAAGTCACTGAATAACTCTCTACACCCTGTTATGTGGAATGATGCACCTAAGTCCAACAACCACACACTCACCATCACTTTGCTATCCATGCATGCGATGATGGTATATTCAAGCTCAAACTCTAAAGCTAAAGCTTCACTTTCTCCTCCTCCCGAGGTCTTCTTGATTTCCTTTTTACGTGGGCACTTAGTGGTATAGTGACCGAATTCATGACAATGGAAGCATTTAATTTTGGAAAAATATTTCTTCTTTTGACCTTGGCTAGAATCTGGTTTGGTTTGAGATTTCTTCCCTTTTCCCTTCTTTCCCTTTCCAACCAAAGAAAATTTTCTTCATCCTTGCCCTTGGATGAAGTCCCATCTCTGGTATTCCACCTTATTTCCTCCTATACTAAATCAGACCATAAGCGTTCCCAATTTGGTAGTTTCTTCCTCCCATTCACCAAATCTTGATAGCTATGCCAGCTCTTCGGAAGGCCCAGAAGGGCTAGGATTACCAAGTCATCATATGAAATAGTAACACCAACTCTTGCAAGTTCACCACGAACTCATGTGAACTTGCTTAGATACTATTGAATAGTGTCATTCATCTAGATCTTTATATTTTGAAGTTTATCCTTAAGGACCACTTTCCTATGGTTGCTGCTATTCTAGAATAGATCTATCAGTGCCTACCACATTGCATAAGGAGTTTCTTTCCCATGGATATTGGTGAAAATGTGGTCCCATACTCCCTTCAATATTATTCTCCTTGCCTTGGCTACATCTTTCTTCCACTAGGAAAGGTTATGGGAATCATATTCTGGTGGTTTTTAAAAATATATCTTGATGTACTATAGATTTCCATTGTCATCCAAAACTGCCTCCATGTGATCCTTCCATGCAACAAAATTAGAGATTCCTTCCAAGGCATACTCTAGCCTTAGTTCATTGAATCCCATCTTCTCAGCTTTGAAGAGATCCTGCTGCACTGAACTTCAAATTCGAGCCTCCTAAGAAACACCTTCAAAATTTATTCTCTAATGTGAATCCTGATCTGATACCATGTATAAATTATGATGTAGATTTTCAATTGTTCTTGAATTTTTAATCAAAATCACAAGACACAAACCTACTCTACTTCTTTATGGAAATTAATTCAAAATATAGAACAATGATTTCAGACATGATATAAGATACAAAACACATGCACACAATATTTTTCCCGAGGAAAGAAATATGCTAAAAAAACCAATGCTTTCTTGCATTAATATGATGAATAGAAATGCATTAAAATTTCTTTTCTCAACTGAGCACAACCTGTAATTGAATAACCTCTCTCTCTACTCACTAAGAAGCATTGATCTAGACTTAGTAAATTTATGCCTTTGCTTGAGCCCCTATTTCCTTGAGTTGTTCCTTGAGAAATTAGGCCCCTATTATTTAGAAATTTACCCAAAATGGATTGTGAAATTCCTTGGGTTGATCATCTAACTGCATGCAACACATTTACACTCAAGACTAGTCTACAACTGATGTCACACTGCCTTGGAATCTCCACCAAGCCCAGGGAACTTGAATTCTCTGCTCTGCATGCACTAGCTATGTTGGGATGATTGATCAGTTAGTTGGATGATCACTAAGTTTGACTCAAGTCTTACTCCATAACTGACCCTCCACTAGTTCCTCCAACAATTAGAACCAGTTTAATTGCATACAACCTAAGACAACTGACCTTGATTGCTAAAAATTAGTAATCACACATGCTTAACTGAACTCTAACTCCTCCAACTTGAATTTATTGAGTAAATTGGGTGACACAAGTCATGTCACACAAGTTAATTGCCTCCAAGTTGTATGTTGTTGTGGAAGTTATATTTTTCTCAATTTAATCAAGGCAAAATCAAATTGAGTATTTCTTGTTGCATTTCTCAACAAAAAAATCCAAATAACTGATTATTCTACAAGGGGTAAGACTAACATGATAAAAAAATATGTTTCTCATTGAAGAAAAGTTAGGAGGATGTCAAAAAGTTAATCAAATTTGTTGGGATGCCCGAAAAGGCTAGTCCTTTCCCATGAACCAAGAGGGATTCAATATGCACCAACCAAAGAGCCATATCATGATGATGATCCTGCAATTCATCCATCTATAGAAGAATCTCTTGTTTTTCCTTGTGCCTATAAAGGAGGACTTTTCACAAAAGGGATTTCATATGCTAGTAAATTTTAATACTATGTAAGTAATTCACTCACCCCTAATAATACTAAAATTATCACCAAGATTTACCATCCAATGTTACTTCTGGATATGCCCAAAAAAAAATTTCTCTGCCCATAGTGGTCACTGATCTCCAAAGTTCATGAACCACATCCCAAAAACACATTTTAATTTTCATAAAAATGATTGTATGTATTTAATGTGTGGATATAGATATGCTATACTATACACATACATATATATGTATATATTTATGGTTATATTTATGTGAAGTGTCTCTTCCTCCCTATGCATAATCAATAACTTAGGCCAAACTATACACAGGACTTACCATATAAATGAGATAGAGGAAAGCATAAAGTGACAATATTACATTCCTTAATATCATTTAAAATTATGTTTTAACAATTTAATTGAGTTGAGGTATAATATTATTTTGGCCCTTGGTTAAAAAATTATCAATGAGAATTGTTACTCTATCTCAAATGAGATAATTTAACACTTATAAAAATACCATAACATATCAAATGTAAACGAAAATGTATTTTTTTAATTACTTTCACAATACAAATATATTTACGAACTTTTTGTTTAAATGTTTCCTCAAGTATGCACCAAATTTTTATTTAATTTAAGGGAGATCTGAAAACTTTCCCACCATAAGTAAGAACCCAATGCTAACTATATATTAATTTTTTCAGGATTTACCTTTCATAATGAAAATTCTATTATTGACTTTAGATGTTCTATGAATACTTATAACACTTCATCTTCCTTTTCAATTCAAGGATTCAATCAAGGAGGGAACTATGATTCATAGGAAAGGAGACTTAAGCTTAGCTCTTAAGTAAGAGAATTGCATACAACCAAGGATGTCACAATTACAACATTGTAAGATTACATGTAAATAGATATTACATCATCTATGCACCATCATGCCCAAAAGTCAATCATTTTAGCAGGCATACACAAGGGACCCAATACATAGTGATAACAATATTCAACATACTAATCCTCTTGAGTACTAGAAACTAATACCATAAATACATATATATGATAGTATAACATATGTACCGCATTCTACATCCCATACAAGAAAAGGAAAAAAAATTCATTTATAATTTACCAACATAATTTAAGGATAAAATGAACAATAGTCATATGAATAGTGGAAACACTCATCTAAAGTTTCAAGCTCATAATTGCTCTGAGAGGGATCCTTTTCCTCTTAACCATAGGCTTAGTTACACCAATTCTCTGTATAGTTGGACACCCCTAGATAGACCATGACACCACAAGGGGAAACTATCAACACTTAGAAAATTATGATGGGTCAAGGAAACCCTCCTTCAAAAATACAATAACATCAAAGAAATCTTATTCTTGCTCAGCCTCATGTCTCCTAAAATTATAGATTCCTCTCTACTAGCTAGCATATAAATACAAAAATCCCTTCATTAATCTAAAATCCGTTATTTATTTTCTTTCTCATCGCTTCTCATGCTCACCCAACGCACATTATTTCATGACCCCCAATACTTAGCTATGTCCTAATGCTTCTTAGTGAGTATGTTTTATGTACAATTCATTTTCAGAGTTCCCAAAAGACACCAAGATTGTTCCAATCTATGATTATCACTTTTCTGGGTTTGTTTGGGAAATCAAAACATTGTATAAGCATCGATAATGCTCTATCATATTTTCCACTCGGTAATCATAAAATTCTACTTATGAAATTCTTATTCTAGGAACTTGTGTTCCTTTTCTCTTTCCCTCTATGGATGAATCTCTCCAGGGATGTCTACTGCACATGTTTTCTCCCATTTTACCACACCGTTGTGGGTAAAATATCAAATTTTAAGATGGATACTTTCCCATGTTTCCTAATGAAATCTAAGAGTACTACACAACCAACACTTAACACCCATAGATGATGTGGGTGATTACTTCATCTATCCAGCATCTCATTCAATGATCTATGGGTCAATGGTAAATTTGAATTCAAATTTTTTCATATATCTCTTGGGTGATTTTTTTTTGGAAATAATTGGTATGGTTAATTTCTTGTAAATCTCTCACTCGTTCCCACTTATGGTATCATAGTTTGTATTAGTGTTCACAATCCCAATCGAATACTCAACTTTTCTAATTATCATATGTATATTTAAATACACATAATTCTTAATCTTTCATTTTGTTTCATCTAAATAACAAAAAATAAATTGCACTATGAGCAATAACAACATAATTAAATACATAAGTATTGTTGTTCAAAATGGGTTGTTATAATCCCCACCCCTTTAAAGGTGCACCATCCTTAATGTTCTTCCATGTACAATAATGTATTATGTATTAAAAAAAATGATATGCCACTCTCGTGGCATCCTCCAACTCCCACGTAGCCTTGGCTTTTCTAAAGTGCTTCCAATATACCTTACCCTATGTGGAGGCTTGGTTTTAGAGTAACATCTCATTCCTATATAGTATGCATTAAGGATATGGCTAGAATCATCCTAAAAGTTCCACATGGATCCCAACCTAATCAATGATACGATTAAAATCATGTGCATATTTCTGAAGAAAGGGTACATGAGAAACATTATGAGCTTTCATAGTATGAGGTGAGACAAGAATTTGTGCCACTAGTCCCACTCTCTCTAAGATCTTGAAAAGTAAACTTGGTACAAGCTCCCATCCTCAAGTAACTTATTTTATGCTTAATCCTAACATAAGCATGATATCATACTTTGAACACCTTGTGAGCCTTGTTATTTTCAACTTATATCTTTTGTTGATCTTGGGTAATTTCAAGTTTTTCTTGATCTTAGCCACTTTTTATTCCATTTCTTTTAGGATGTTTGGTCCAAGTGTAAATGATCCACTGTATTATGCCATTTGATCATAATTTTACATCTTCAACCACATAAATAACTCAAAGGAACTCATTTTTCGTGACTACTAGTAACTATTGTTATAGGAAAATTCTACCATGGGTAAGTACTCTTCCTACTTCTTAGATTAATGCATAGCATACATTCATAGCATATATTAAATCATATTGTTTGCTCTCTTCATATATTCATCAATCTTAGGATGGTAGGTAGTGCTAAAAGCCAATTGGGTTCTGAAGCCTACAAATAAAGGCATTCCAACATTTTGAGGTAGATTTGGCATCTCTATTCAATATGACTGCCACGGGCATCCCGTGTAGTCTAAAAAATTATTTCATGAAAATATGAAAAATGAAAATTGATTTGTATATGGATTTAATAGGAATGAATTGAGTTACCTTTCTCAACTTATCTACCACGAACATGGTTGCATCATGCTACTTTATTGTTCTTGGAAACCCCATGACAAAGTCCATATTTATGACTTTCCACATCCATTCTAGAATATGTATTGGATGCAACAACCCTGTTGAGTGATTATGCTTGATATTATCCTAATGACATGCTTAGGATTTAGCAATGTACTATGTAATTTCTATGCTCATCCTAGGCCAATAATATAGCCTAATTATTATCACCATTGTCATTTTCTAATAGCCCAATTGAGGCGGGAAAGACATCTTATGGAATTTATCATTATAAGCCTTTTCAATTCCCCCAAATCTAGTATGCATAACCTATCCTTCTACATCATCAAATTATTTGTTGTTAGTAGATAGCATTCAAAATTTACACATGAGGCTCTTGTACCAAGCATTCCTTTATATGCTTAAAGTGTTTGTTATTTTGTAGGGAATCTATGATCATACCCTTTGTAGCTAACTCACACACACTAGTTTTTGCTAAGTGTATTATTTACATACTTTGACTAAGTGCATCTACTACCCAATTGTCTTTCCCTTTAATATGTCATATTTCAAAATTGAATTCATTAATGAGCATCTAACACCTAGCATTAACGGTATTCAAGTAAGGCTAATCAAATAAGTATTTTAATCGACTATTGTCCACCATCAACACAAACCTTCTTCC
Source organism: Pinus albicaulis (assembly GCA_034641835.2). NCBI lineage: Eukaryota > Viridiplantae > Streptophyta > Pinopsida > Pinales > Pinaceae > Pinus > Pinus albicaulis. The sequence continues at coordinate 902,412,303 of CM076581.1, forward strand.
AGGTAAATAGCCCCACCACATTTTCAAAGCAATAACAACACCAACGTTAGGTTGCAGGCAACATACTTCCTTTCATGCACATTGAGCTCTGTGCTTTCATAACTGACCACATGACCATGCTACATGAGGTTCCACAAATTTATTCTTTACAAACATCTATGTGAACTAAGAAATATTTTCCCATATATGCAATGTTCAAGTTGGGTGCATTAGTCAAAATATGTTTCACCTACTTCACACTTAGTTGACCATACAAATATCACTCTCAATTTTATAACAAAGTGATTCAATGACTAATCTATGAAAATATTTGTATGAACCTCCTGTAGTATTCGACCAATCACATTAATGACTATTTTTGATACATTTCAAGCTGCAATCCAATCCATGATTTCTTTGACCTTCTCTAAGTGTATTAGAAACCATTCTTTTGAGATCGCATGACACAAGTAATGGATTTACCTTGGAAATATATCACACTTACTATACTTGGCATACATTTGATGTTCCAGTACTTGAAACAGTTGCTCCTCATGCTCCTCATTTTTATCAATGTTCTTAGTAGTTTATATGAAATATAAACTAACTAATATTTTATAAAATAAATATATGTTTTTGATTCTCTATTTTTTTTAATCTATTTTATGCTTATTACTTTTAACTTAAACCAAAATATATTAAACTAAAAACCTAACTTTATATTAACACGGATGTAGATCTAAGTTAACTTCGAATTTATAATGCCTTCAAAAGTATCAAGTTCCTTAAGGTCCATACCCTTATTTAGTTTTTTTCAATTTAAAAAGACTCATATTGCGGGACTAGAGAGTGGCCCTCTTTATCCATGACAAAGACATGGTCGGGCTCTATATATATGTTAAATATTTTATTTAGGACATAGATTAAAATATGCTTTAGTTATTAATTTTTTTAATTATAAATGTTCACTTTCATACCAAATGAATTACATTTTTAAAAAAGATATTAAAAAAAAAATTATATATATACAAATATTTAATATAAAAATATTTTAATTAAAATGAACATTAAAATATTTCATTTAATATAAATATTTTTATATTTTATAATTAAAAATTACATATATAAAACTTATACATCCTAACATAATAAAATTAAACCTCATTCAAAAAAAACTTTACTTTATTCAAATATTAGTATTCTGTTTATCAATACTTAATTGATAAACTATAAACCTTATTATCTTAATCATCAAAATTTGATCCCACGCAATTAGCTTTCAGTGAACATCATAAATTAAAATTGGTTAATGCTTTTCCGCATCAAAACTCTTCTTTCCTTGTGAACACTTCAATCTTTTTGCTTTCAAATGAATGATTTCCTTGTAGTTCTGGATTCCTTAGTATTTCTGGCTTCCTCATTCTCATTCCTCTCCGAATGCTCCTATGTTCTCCACTTAATAAAAGATTCCATTCCGTACTATATGAAAAGATGATGGTAACCTACACCTGACTTCTCCCACTCCATCCTTTTCACGTGGTGGGGTGGCATAGAAGACCAAAAAAAAAAACAAAAAAAACAAAAATGGTTATGAATTTTCACATTATAATCTCATCACTGATTTCCATGTTCTCAAAATTCTATGTTAAGAATCAACTTTCTTTCTCCCCTTGTCAATCCCAACGTGCCCATCCACATCAGCATAACATAAAACGATGATAGTGTTAAACATCGAATATCAAATATGTCAATCATGTTATTTCCAAGAACCCATCAATGGCCCCGTGTTCCAGATGCACTCACGCTTGGTGCACATGTGAATCTCCGGACATGTTTTTTTTTTCTTAATTTTTTTAGTTGTTTTTTCTTCTCAATATTTTTTACAATAAAGAGTTATTTTTTTAAATTGTGGGTAAAGATAATATTGTTTTAAAACTTTCAAGTAAACAAATAATATGTAACCTTATAAAATGTTTAGTATTTCCAGTAATTTATTTATTTATAATTACTTTATTTGTTATTAATAAATAGAGTCTCCCTTCAAAACATTTTAAAAAGATTTAAACAATGCATTTACATAATTTAAAATTTTTAAAAACCTATGCACTTAGATTTTACACTCTATTCCTTATAGAGAATGAAAATAAAATTAAACTACTTTTTAAAAAATTTTATTTTATCATTTTTTATTGTTTTTAAATATTTTATTCTATGATATTAAAAATAAATATTAGTATTTAGTAAATTATTTAATTATAATTAAGAAAATATTGATGATGATGGTTAATGTTCATTGCGACTAAATTTTGGTCTATTGAATCGAAAGAAACGAATTATTTAGTTTGTTTTAAAATTGTACTCCTATATTGAAAGAGCTTGGAGAGAAGCGTCCCCAGCTCACTATAATTTTGACATGTTAAAAGGCTAGGAAGGTCAGTATCGCAACAAAGATTATGAAACTGAGATCTAATGTGGGTGTACGTTGGGCACTCTAAGAGGAAGTGATTTTCATCCTCAATGTTCATATTCTCACAAAGATGACAGACCCTTTCCACCCATGGTGTTTTAGGAACTGCCCAACGACCCGTTTCACTATGGAGCTCATGAGAGTTTGTTCTTATCTTGGCTATATTAATTTTTTTCTTTGAGCTAATAAAAACAAAGAGATATTTTTGATCTTCTAGAGTAGGGTTGATGACCTCCTTATAATATCTTAATTTTATTTTAGCCTCTAAATATTTCTCACACCACATTTTCTCTTTAAAATTAGAAGTAACAATATTTTTAATGTTATTAATATTTTGCAATGCAACATTTTCGTCGACATCCCAATTGTTTAACAAGGCCCTGGTATCTTTATACCATCCTTGTTTGAGCCTTAGGTGGTTTTGACTGGAATTTAAAGCTAGCTTAGGAAGTCTATGGTCTCCCATGTTATTGATTTTGTGCTTGTACAACAGGAGCCTAGTCATAGCTAGGCTGTCAATAGGGGAAAGACCCACTTATATAAGGAGAATATGATAGGGTGTATTGCTTTTAATTTTGAGGTTATAATTTATAAAACAATTATGGATTTGCTCAATCTTTCTCTAGGATTCTCTAGAGATACTGCAACCCCAAACTCACATCCATACAAGATAACAGGAGTGACTAAAGTTTCAAAGAGGAGCTTCTTTTTATCCCACATCACAAGGTTTGCTACTTTACAATTATTTTCAAGACCAAAATAATCTTTCCACGCTCCATTAATCCTTTACTCAATGCTATAGTTCCAATTGAGCTTGTGATGAATATCAATTCCTAGGTACTTGTAAGAAGACACTTCCTCCAAGTTTCTATTGTCATACACAAAATTAGTGTAAATGTCCTTCTTGGATTTGATAATCATAACTTGTTTTTTGTCAGTGTTAATAGCCATACCCATGGTAGAGCAGAAATCCTTAAGAAGTCTTACTTTCTTGTCAAGATCAGAAGGGCACCTTGACATAAGGACAATATCGTTAGCATAGAGAAGAAGGATAATGGCTATTCCCGGTAAGATCGTTCCAACACAACCTGCTTCCTCTAAACAACCTTCTAGCTTGTCGATGTATATGCCAAATAGGGTAGGGGAAAGGTGGAAACCTTGTTTAACTCCAATATTACACTTAATATCTTTTGACCACCCCTCATTGCTCTTAAACTTAGCAATTACATTCTCATATATCCATAGGTTATTTTTAGGTACCGTATCGAAAGCATTTCTAAAGTCCACAAAGCAAAAAAAGAGATTGGATTTATCATTACGAAATTCCTCCACAATGATCCTAAGTGTAACAAGGTGGTTCGTTGTTGAGTGCTGCCTTCTAAAACTCGCTTGGCCTTTAGCCCACTTACCTTCACTTTCAATCCATATTCTCGTCTTCTTTTCCAAAATAATATCATATAACTTGACTAAGAGAGGACTAATCATAATTGTCCAATAATTAGAGAGATTATTTGTGTCCTCACTTTTAAAAATAGAAATAATAAAACTCCGAGTCCACGATTTAAAAAACCCTTACTTAAGTACTGTGTAGGTATCCCTATACAATAAATACATAATCATTTAAATTCAAACGATGTACTTTTCAGCACCCAATGACAATTAAGGTAAAGTCTATCATGCGTTTGTTCTCATAATGTAACATCCACCTTCCCACTAAAATTATCATTTTAACGTTCTCTAATTAATTTTACAAATTTTACTTGTAGATTGTAATTTTATATAGAAAACAACTAAATTGAAGGAGAATATTTAGAGACCGTATAACAATCTTAGTTTAAAATTAGTATTCTTTATTTACTTATGTTGTCTCATAATCATAACTCTTTTCCAACGAAGAACTTTTATTCATAACTGAATTTTTAACTTGGTATGACATCAATTTCTATTTTATAGATTTTGAAATGTATGAATATTAAAATGTTATATATATATTTTTTTATATATTAAAAAAAACAATTTAAAATTAAAATATATTTGTATTTATTTAAATAATTATTATTATGTATTTATTTATGGGTGATGGTGAATAAGTGTATTGTTAACTTATTCTTTGTCATTAATCATTAATTCAAAATATTATTAGGTATATATTATTATAAAAAAACTTAAAAATTACTTAAAATATAAATAAAAATTTTGAAACATAAGGAAAAATTGAAAATAATAATATTGAATGTTGAGAAATGTGAATAGTTAAAAGGTGAATGAGAAATAGATTAAGCAAAGATAAATTTTATATTTTAGTTTGTGTATAATTTTTTTTTTTCCATCTTTTTATGTTGAAAGAAAATAAATTGATTTTGAAAGTTATTTAAAGTTTAATTTAAGATATTGTAATTGAAATAATATAAATTGATTTTGAAAGTTTTTTAAAGTTTTAATTTAAGATATTGTAATGAAATTTATGCACTCTTTTTTTGTTTTCAAATATTAACAAGAGAAATAGTTGTCATGCAGCATATGCTTTACCTCTACTGCTAATTAATTGATTAAAGTTTGTGCTCTCATAATGAAAGACTTCGGCACAAAGTTCTCTGTGTTACGAATACCATTATGTCTACCACTATTCGCAGTAACAACTAGCCAAGTGGTGGACCCATACGATATTATTGATACTATTTTAATAATAAATAGTGTATATTTCCTTATTTCAAATATCACTAGTCAATTGAGTAAAGATTTTGGAGAGTGCGAACAAAACTTTGTATAATGAATGTTCTCTTCGCACAAAACTCTCCACACAAGGAGTGGAATCTTAGTTTACGATTATCTTTGTGTACTTAGACATATGTGTGGAAGTGCAGAGGAAGTCCATTGTGCGGAGGAAGCTTTCAAACTTTCATTGTGCAAAAACCTACACTCTACATAGTGACAAACCTTCCGTACAATTCATCCACGCCCACACTCATAAAGAAGTTTTTAATCACAAAATTTACAAAAATAATTATATTCATGTCGAGACCTATAAATAGTGTTGTTCATAGTGAAATTTGTCATAATTATGCAGAGCACGAAAGAGGAATCACAAATTTTATTTTAGAAACCATGAAATATCATTATATTAGAAAATGTGAAACTTTTATATAATATGCAAATGTGAAATATCATTAGATTATGAATTTAAGTTGTAAAGTTCCCTCTGCACCTATGTTCCCTTGCACATAACTCATTCTACATATATCCTTCATTCAAAATAGAAAAATCTGTAAAAATTTTAAATGGAAAACAATTTAAGATTAATTTTGACTTTGCACCCCCATTCTCTCGCACATTCTCCCTCCTCTGCACTGTAAACGCTTGGCACAAGGAACATAATAATAGTAATTCAAAAATTTTCCATAGTTAAATTGATTATGTGTTAACGTTTTGCAGAGTTTCCATTATTGCCTTCGATTTTCTTGATTTTTTGGTACGTGTGGATTGAGTCGACATTAATGGTGAAGATAGAGGCTTAAAATCAAGGAGATTTGGATCGATTGTATATTTATATTTCTTGAGAAACATTGCAAGCTTAAAGTCATGGATTAGAGCCATAATTCACCAAGTTTATTAGCAAGTGTGGCACATGTTTAAGTTTATGGAGCGTGAACAAAACTCTATACAATGAAAGCTCTCCACACAATGAAATATATCTGCAGAAAAATCTTTGCATAAGCACAAATATCATTGAATAGCTCTCAGAGACTGAGTGTGGAAGTGGGAGGGATAATTAATTTTTCGCATTTTAGGAGAATACTCTTCTTTTGCGTTCAAGAATTTGCTAATCAATTTATTAAAGGTTTTAATGAAATATCTCACCACAGTGGAAGCTTTGTTTATGATTATCTTTGTACTATTAGGCATATGTGTGGGACTGTGGAGGAAGCTTTCACTCCTTTGTTGTGTATACCTCCACACCTGCACAATGGAAAACCTTACACACAATTCATACATGCTCACACCCAAAAATATTTTTTTTAATCACAAAATTTACAAAAATACTTTTTTCCATGTTGAAACCTATAAAAAATGTTGGTCCCCACCACTGTGTTAATAGTTGGCTTTAGGAAGAAGTATGAAAGTGCAGTGAATAGTGATTTTTCTGCACTTCCAAAAAATCAACTTCTTTTGCACAAAAGTCTTTGTAATTAATCGATTAAAGGTTTTTCTCTCATAATGAAAGCTCTCATAATTGTGTGGAGTATGAAAGTGGAATCAAAACTTTTATTCTAGAAAATGAAAACTGAAAGAATTCTAGCTTAATCAATCTCTACATTGAGAAAACTTGTATATATGTAATATGAAAATGCGAAATATCATTACATTACGAATTAAAGTTATAAAGTTTCCTTTGCACCTCTATTCTCTTGTGCATATCACATCCTACGCACTTCCTTCATTACATATATATAAATCTGTAAAAGTTTGAAATGGAGATAGTTTAAAATTAATCTCCCCTTTATACCTTCATCCCCCAGCACATTACTCATCTTTAGCAAAATAAAAGCTTTGCATAGAGAAAGCTTCGTATAAGGAAACATAAAAATATTAATTCAAAATGTGTTCTTAGTTAAATTAGTTATGCATCGACGGTATAAATTTTTCTTTTCAATATCATTTTTTTTCACATACCCTATCCTCCACACATTCTTCGAATAATGAACATTTATATTTTCCGGCGTTTCCACTGTCACATCAATTTTTTTTATTGTTTGGTACTTGTGACTTGAACTGACATTAATGGTGAAGAAAAAGGCTTTAAATCAAGGAAATTTGGATTGATGGTATATTTAGGTTATTGGAGTGAATTTGCAAGCAAAGTATTAGAACCATAATTTTCCAAGTGTATTAGCAATTGTAACGCAAGTTGAAGTTCATGGAGTGCAGTTATGGAGTTGCAGAAAAAGAGCTCAATATTTCTTTACCTAAAATGGTCGACGATATGCAATTTCTTATCACTTTAGTATAAAATCATGCTAACATGATTCTATCTGAATCACAGGTCCATTTTGAGTTTTTAAATTATAAAATGGTAATATTAGAGTTGAAGCTGGAGCAACTGTAGTTGGAAAATGAAATGTTGATTTTTTGTGTGGATAATTTGGCTTAGGAAAAGGATGTTAATGCTAAGGAGGATGGTAATGAAGTAGATAATTATATAATGGAACATCATGGTATTTTAGCGTAGCACAAGGAGAGTAGATTTGACTCCTCCATTGACCAGGATCCCCCCCATTGTCATCTTAAGCCAAAAATTAATGAATCCTAGGTGGCCTTTCACTTTAGTTCCTCATCAGATTCAAAATTAACAAATTTTATTTCCATGTGTGACATTTATCTGTATCACTCTATTTAATTCATTAGTTATACCCTATGTCAAAGTAAATCACTGTTGATTTAGTTGTTTCTTTGTTTTAAGTAACTTAATTTCAAAATATTTTCATATCTTAATTTGCATATGTCTATTTTTCTTTCTGGTTAACATAAGCATTTAATCGGAAAATCAATCTTTTATAATGAATATTTCTTTTTAGAAAATTGATTAGTATTACAAAATAATATTTTATTTTTTTATTCATAAAATGCATGCATAAACATTTTTCCACAACCATTTTTCGTTATTGCAGAGTAACTTCATTAATTGTTTTTACACTTTTGCATACATTCTCCATCCACACATACCAACATTCTGGAGAGAAGATTACTGCATATTAAAAAATTAATTAATTCTAATAGTATAATCATTATGGAGAAGCATTTTTCACAATAGAAACTTTGACTATACCTTACCACTTTGTAATAATGACAAATTGTAGAAATGTGATCATTCTTGAATAATGAGAAATGTCAGCCCTACATAAAGAAGCATAGTCTAAAACAATTAATTATTGGTAGAGGTAGGGTCAGCAAGTGATCTGGTACTATTATGACTAAGATTTATAGTGCTTTCTCTAATGATGCCAAAGCTCATGAGATTTTCAAATATGCATAAATAACTTTGAAATGGTGTATTATGTGTAGAAAACTCGCATGTGCAGAGATACGGGAATATGGAGAAGCACTTCACACAATAAAATCTTTTACTCTACCTCCGCACTTCACAATAAGGAAAAATTTCACTCCTAATGAAAGTTTCATCAAGCATTATATTTTTAATAAAAAAATCAGTAAAAAATAACTGAAATACATGCAACAAGAACAAAGTCCATAATCCATGCAATTTGAACAAATAAAAGTCTATTCTTTATTATATTCAATGTGATTTTTTCTAGGCATGGTTACACTATCCATATATTTGATTTTGATTAAACATATCCATGATAAAATAAATATACAAATATAAGTGTAGGAAGGAGATTGACATATGGTTTCAATTTGTTGTGAGACATATTGGCTATGGAAACCTATGCATATACTTGAATTCACTGAATAAATGTAAAAAATATTATTGTATAATATCGATAGATACTATTTTATTGATATAGGAGTAAATTCTATTAAAAATTTCAGTGATAATTTGATTGTATATCATTTTTCTAAATAAATATTAATAAAACCGTTATGCATTAATTAGTTCTTCAATGTTAAAAGAAAATTCATTTGCAACATAATCAATATCTGCATTCTCTCTCCACATAGTTCTTCCATATCATTTTTATTATATATTATTGATAATATTTTAATACTAAACTGTATTCCAAATACCACTATTTAATTGATAAAAGTTGTGTGGTGTGTAGACAAAACTCTGAACAATGAAAGTTATTTGTACAATGATATCTCTCTCTACATAGTGAATGTTGTTCACTCAAATCTCTCTGCACAATAAAATATCTTGGCATAATGAAAGCTCTCTGCAAAAATAAATATTTGTGTGCAAAACTCTTTGCAAAATGAAATCTTTCTGTAGAAGTGCAAAGAATAATGATTTTCCTGCGTTGCCACAGAATCAATTTCTTCTTCACTGAAGACACTTGACTTTAGTTTTTTTCTCGAAACACATGTGGGGGTGTGGATATTTGTTTGAGTGTGGACAGTGAACATGGAAAAGTTCAAAGCCAACATACAATGCCACACAATCAACTTCTCTACACTTCAAATCCAATATACAATATATAATTCAATATCACATATTGTACTCATTATTCTCACAATTTAACATTAGTTTTTATAACATATTTTATTACGTAATTATTGTAATGATAACTGGAAATGTATAAAATGTTGGAATCATTTAGCACTAGAGCATGTGAGAAAGGAAATGTGTGTTATAGGAAAAAAAAAATCAAGACGATAATGTTTACGAATTTGCGGAAACTTGGAAATCACACATAACATCAAAAAATTAATTAATTCTTAGTAGTTGTTAGCGTAAATTCTTAACACAAGTGTACGAAAAGAGCTCACTTTAGTTGTGCGTGACAAACAACCATAACAACAAATATCTCTGCTTAACTTCCTTAGATCTCCAATAGATAATCGAAACAAATGCTGCCAGAAACTTGATCTATGTATTAAAAGTAGCTAAATAGTAAAAAGAAATAAGAATATGCTCCATATATCCAATGGAAAAGAAAATATATACAAATAAATTTGTATTTATTAACACCTGGGAAGGGAACAAAGAATGATGTTACTAGTCCACCTCAATGGGATTGGTTCTTGGTTGTCCTCAACGCTTCAGATCCAGAAGTTTCTCTCTCTCAATGGTGTAGAAAAATGAAGACATGTTGAAATCCATGGGAGCTCAAGAAGTAAGAAAATAGTAGCAGCAATGAGAATGGTCAAAGAGCGACAGTGAAAGTGATAAAAGTGAATAATGAATGGAAAACCCTCATATTTATAACAGAATATTGAGTTATCCTTGATAATGGTGAATAATAAAATATTATTAACCAAGATCTAGATCAATCTGCTTGGAATATTTTATTATATTTCGTTGGAGAGAAAAGTTATTTAAATTGGCTAAATACCTTTATTTAGAAATAATAAAAAATTTAAAAAAATATAACTAAATTAATTCATATGGGTAAATTATTAATATTAGAAATCAATTTAGGAAATAAAATTTATAATTAAAATTAATAAAATAAAAATTAATAATAAAAAATTAATTATTAATTTCTCTGGTTAGCTCCTGTCATACCCTTCTTCACTATTAATAAATTTTGACCCTTCTTCAATTTCTTCATTCCATTGTCCTGATGATGGATCCCCGTTGGGATTTGAAACGTCGACAAATGTTTCGTGATACTATGGACAATCTGGGAAGCTCTTCAGAAAAATAAAAATAAAAATGATTCATTTATAATTTCAAGAATGGGGTTAAGGAATAATTTAACAAATAATGATTTTTTTTAATTATTTCTATGTGATTTAGTCAAATTTAACAAGGAATAATAACTAAATAATGATTTAATTAATTATTCCTAGAGAAAATTAAGATAAATAATTATTTATCTAATTATTTCTCATAATTGGGTTAAATATGACCAGGAATATTATTTAAACAATGGTTTAATTAATTATTCCAAGGGGAAGATCAAATAAATAATGATTTATTTAATTATTCCTCATGGGGTTTCCTGTTTGAACTGGAAATAACTTAATAAAATATGGTTTATTAAATTATTTCTTATAGTGAAAGAAATTTTACTATGGTAAAATTGGTCTTACATGGTGTACTTCAATCCATCTAATTGTAAATTGTTAGATGACCAAAAATTGGTGTAACATATTTCCCCCCAAATTTCAAGCGTTGGGAGCTAATCGTATGACCAAAGTACGTTGTAAGAACACAATCACTAGACACCGCAGGGGAGTCAGAGAGAGAGAGATACATAAACGAAGTGAAGCAAGAGAGGAAAATAACCGAGGGGGTGATACCTAAAAATGATATAAGACTCCTTTAATGTTTGGGTACCTGTTATTAGTGAGGTGGGGGAGGCATACCTATGCCCGCTGAGATGACAAAATACAAATAATAATGGTGCGCCAAGTAAAATGAGACTGAGCTATAAAGTACATGATATTTTGTCGTAAAAATGGGCCATACAACAATATAATGAATCCCATGTACATACTACGCATGGGATAACATCCAAGACTGAATACAATAATATATGAGTACATGAGACATAATAACAACTAAAAAAGGCCTCATAAACATGAAAGGGCTCTGAAAATATGAATGGATCATATGAGTGATACATGCATGCAATAGGCACTACAACCAGTTGGAACCGAACCCATCAAATATGCGGAGATGCATCTGAAGTTGTAGTGTAATATGAGGTCATCCGGGCATGTGGGGGGCTACCTGAAGGGCCATCCCCCCATAAGGTCTGAAACATCTCACACACACCCGAGAATCACTGGGATAATCTGTTGGATCACCGAATCATCAAGTATACGAATCTCGATCACGCTGAAGCTAAGCAGATGAGAAACAATCAAGTCAAAGGGGAACGAGGAGTCCCTTTTCCTGATCCGAGGCACCGAACAAGAATGGAAGCGAGAACCAAGGTACACTACCCTCTAGACCTATCTTCTGGAATGAATGTGCTAATGTCGATAGAAGGAGGTCCGCCAAAGGTGAGGAAATCAGGAAACCTTAGCTAAGGCACAAGGTATCATAGTAAAGTGAATGATGGACTGACACCAGGGATGATGATGAAAGAGGGGATACTGAGTAGCATATGGGTGACTTCCTTTGTCAAAGCATAAAAATCATGGATGACCTGACAGCGACTGACATGAAACTGGAGGGGATCAGGGAGAGTATAATTAGAGGAAAAAATGGGCGACAGGAGAGAGGAACAAGGAAAAAATGGATGGAATACTGTAACAGGAGGCAAAGGGACTCGGGACGGACTCCATGATGCGATGGTAACTCAAATCGTATGCTTTGATCAAGGGCAACTCTATGAGGTTGCAACACAAAATAGGCCCAGTGGGGACCATAAAATCATGAGTAATAGATGGTTACTCATGAATAAAATTAACACACGTGTTGACAAGTATGAAGGAAAACTGGTGCCCCAAGTACAAGAAGCGCAAGTGAAGAAATCTGATTTTGAGAGGCGAAGAAGTGAACTTTCTTGGAAAAATGGCTTCTAGGTGAAGTATCAAATCACCAAAAAAAAAGGATATCAATTTTAGAGCTCAATGAGAGCTTTCCAACAGTGTTGACGGTTCGTCAAACTGACCTACGATTTGGTCGAAATTGGTGAAAGAAAATCATGGTTTTTCTTTTAATAGGGTGATTTCCCTCCAATTTGATTCATTTTCTAGTGGAGTTGTCGTGAACTTGGAGAGGAAGAGAAGGTGATAAATCTTGAGGTGATCGTAGTGGAAAATCCAACTATTGGAATCGATATTTTTCAGTTGCAGGTAGGTGGCCTAACCCTACTCTACTTTTTCAGTGGATCATTTTTTCAAATTATGTGCCCAGGGCCCAGAAATAACACTCTGCCCATCCTCATGGCTAGCTCACACTTACTAGGCCTTATATTGCGATTTAGCTTGCATTTTCTAGAGGGGAAAACTATGAGCTCACAAGTATAGGGTTGGAAAAGTGCGAGTTGGCATAAAATGTGGGTTTGTCCTATTTTTTTGCTCGAAACAAGGGCTTGATGATTTTTATGTAATTTTTCTTTCTTTGAACTGAAAAACATGATGGGTTTTTGCAGTTATGGCAGAGCTAAATATTAACTAGAGAGAGGGGAATTTGGATGCACTTGATTTCTATATCTGGGGGGATCAAGTGGTCCGAGGCACACTTGCGAGGTACAGGGTTCTCAAGTTGGTTGAGAACCCTCAAATGAGGGCAGGGGAGCCCTTGTTGTTCAGGATAGTCAGCTACTAGGATTTAGACTAGGAGGCCTTTGTAGTGGAGGGGCACCGGATCGAGTTGACCATACAGGACATGTATTTCTTAACTGGATTGCCGCCACTAGGGGTGGTGGCAGATATACATCCAATGTTGCTATAAGGGTGGAACATATGAGAGTTCGTGGAACACCACTGTAGACTAGATGCTCATGCTAAGGGCACGCCCATACTCATCGGTGATCTAGTGAGACTAGAGACATAGGCTATCACCACAACTGTACTACGGATCTTGGGCAACCAAGCATTCCACCATATCACCGAAGGGAAAATTATGTTAGTTGAGGGTGTGCTGAGTGGGACCTAGTATGGGTGGGCCTAGATGATGTTGTCGTTGGTGAAATGACAACTGTCGCTATGCAAGCGACTTGTGAATCATGAATATTCTTTTAGTATAGTGTTGTGCTCATTATTATTCGAGAATATCCCCATACTTCGGCCTCATGTACAGATCTAGGATGGGGGCCCATGAGAGCCCAGGATGCACCGCTACGGGAAACTACTATGGAGAGGAGGAGGCAGGGGAGTCACACGAGTGTTTCGATCCGATTTGTTTACACATTAGGACTGTTATCACTCCACCGGATCTCTAAGGCTGAGAAAGAGTCCAAACAGAGGTAACCACAAATCAATATTTTAGCTTGGTAGCTAGCCCTACCAAACTGGATATGGCTCTCTCTACAAATTCACAACGAAGAGGGATGGATGAATTATGGTTTTAGGCTAGGTATGAGTATAGGGGTTTGTTTGTTTGAATTGGTTTGGTGGATGGGTGAATTAGGTCAAAGAGGCTAGGTGAGGGAAAATAATATTAGGATTGCAGTCCATTCAATGGGGCAAGGTAGGTAGGAAGGCTAACACTTTATGGTTTCAAGGTGAGAAGGATCAGACTGATGAGGAGCTAGAAAGAGCAAGGCAAAGCAAGTATTCTTTCTAAACTAAAGAAATGAGACAAACTATGAATATTTTCCCAAAACATAGCATAGAAGATGCATTCTTCTTATCAACTTGAAAATCAACATATAATAGAGACAAAATGGATCATGTAGACAAAAATTCATATATATGTAACATAAGAAGGAACTATGCTAAATTTCCATACCATAGGTATCCAAAAGAAATAGATGCAACTCTTTCATTAAATTCATGCCAAATATTGATTATACTAGAGCCTATGATCAACGAAACAACATCCAACCTCTGAAATGAGTAAAAAATTTACATATATAGACATAAAAAAACTTCTCCCATCGTCAGGGGTCAAATCCACGAGTGGAGGAGAATTTCCACCAAACACTAAATTGAAACCTAGAGTGTAGGGAGGTCAAACTGACTCATCCCTCAATTTTTGGAAACTAATTCATTACATCTTATCAACAGTTTTTACCTAATGTATTTAACCTAGGTAACTTAAAAACAAAAAAATTAAATTAACATCCATGAATTACATTCGTAAAAACATCATTTTCCAAGGTGAAATTGAAAAAATTGAGAAAATTTACAAATATCAGGAAACTAAAAAAATTGGTAAAAAGTGCGGTTCTAGTGTAAAAAGCGCAACACCATCTTCAAATCCACTTTTGAAGGGTTTACCAATTTCCAAAGTGAACTCAGGATAACCCATTGGAAAGCGCAACGCCAACCTCAAAAACAGGGTAGAAACATGTTTTTTGACATTTTGACTGACCAGTTGACCCCAAAAAACATGGTAAAGTTGCTAGGGTGACTGTATTTGGACTTTTGAATCCAATGGTGCCTTAATTTTTTCCAATGGAGGTCCCTAGAAAGAGTGCAATTCCTAGGGCGTTGGGCTTTTGACAGTGCAAATGTGAAAAATTTCCAAAAGTGAAAAAAACTCTAAAATTTTCAAAATTTTCTCAAAATTCTCCAAAATGTGTTATGTGGAAGGATTATGAGATTTGTTAGGCAATGAGTGATTCCTTAGAAAGGATATCAATATTTTCCCCTTCTTTTTTCTTGATTAGGGTTTCAAGTCTTGATTTGACCTTTTTGAGCTTAGACCTTGCAATTTGATTTCTCCTGCAATAGTGCTTTGCCATCTTCCTCTGTATGTCATTGTCCTTCCTTGCCTTTTCTAGGAGCTTCTCAAGTTGCTCATTGACCCTTTCAAACCAATGCTCCCAGTTCTCATTTACCATGATGGAAAATTTCTCATTAGGTTATTTCATTGGAAAGTTCAACCTCTTTTTTCCTCTCTAGTTCTAGATCTCTTTTCAGCCCTCTAGTCCTAGGCCTATTTCTTGGCACTTGATCTTCTTCCTCATTAGTTTCACCATACCTCTCATCAAGCAAAGCATTTTCCTTATTTTATTCTTTTTTTCCATGAGAAGTTGCATCTCCATGATTCCCTTCTTGGTTTGGAGTTGTTGATTTTCCTGTTCATAGTATGAAATCACAAACTTAGATCTCTCTAAGTTGGTCTGAAGTTCCCTGATTTGGGAATTATTCTCCTTGAAAATCACACTGGAAAGCTCATGATCATCCTGCTCATCCAATTCAACAAGGTCGAAATCTTCTTCCTCATCATGAGGATCCTCATCCTCTTGCATGGCTTCCTTATGCTCATTTTCTTCTATCATCTTTTGTTTACCTTTCTGTACCTGCTTTGCAGATGAAGAAGGTAAGGGCCCTTAAAATTTCCTTGGAGAAAACATTTTCCTATACCCTCTTTGATATGTTCTATCCAATGTTCCCATTTCATCCCTTTTAGGCTTCCTGAAAATAGATCTGCTAGGTGCCTCAAAATGACCCTAAAATGGTGATGATGGTGGTGAAATCAGTGTAGTAGGCTAAGCTGATGAAGGAGTAGGTGTTGTGGGCTGAGATGGAGGAATATATACAATAGGATGATATGGAGGGGGAAAATATTCAGCATGTTGATAAATGGGATGAGATGAAGAAGGCATATCTTCAACATGCTGAGCTTGTGGAGTTGTGAAGATATCATTGGCTATGAAGGTGCCCCATGAGATATGACATTGGTTAAGTTGATGGAGGAAAATGATATTGATGAGAGAGTGGTGAAAGAAGTTGTTCATATGTTGGTCATAATCTCTCCTTTGCACAATGTATGCCATTTTTTCTATGCTCCTGAAGAGATAGTATGGGATGTTAAGCATTTTGACTCTTGTGACGTGCATAAGCAGTCTAATATGATATGTATAGAGCCTAGAGAACCTTCCTTCAAAAGAGAAGTACTTCATGGCAATCTTCATTATGGGGGTATACATATCAAGAAGGTAGTTGAAAGGAAAAACTCTCTTTCTTTCATTTCTTTACCTTGGTTTGATGAATGGTTCACCCATGTTTGGAATCCCTATGGCAGCAACAATGATATATGTAGATAAGGTGAAGGTTACACCTGCAAGGGTCACATGATTGTCTTTGAAATTTGAAATGACAATCATGCTCAAAATCGGGTGGCGTTGAACTCTTTCAATCATATTGCAAAAATCAAGGCAACCAACATACTGAAAGAAAGAGACTGCCATTGGTGAAGCCATCAGTTCTCTGGTGTTGGTGGGCTCAAGCCTTAGTAATTTTCCTCCCTTATGTGGCCTTCTCTCTAGTCTTTCCTCCTCTCCCTGTCTATCCTTTTCCTACCTATCCTCCTCCTCTTCCATGTAATATTTGTCTTCTTCCATGGTGTCTTGGTCTAGAAACCCCAGGGGAGGGAAATTGGAGTGGGGATAGGTCTAGGGAGTAGGGATTAGGGTAGGAAAATTTTGGGAGATGAGGGAAGGGGTTAGGAAACTTTGGGGACTGATAAGGGTTCAAAATACTTAGGGAATTAGGAATAGTAATTTAATTACAGGTTTTGGGTATGGGTATCTAGGAAATTTGAAATACCTAGGACTTAGGGTTTAGGGGAAAAGGGATTTAGGGAAAGGGATATGGTGTTTTATGGACAAGGATATGGTTTATAGAGATGTAGGAAGGAAATGCAGAATTTATGGGCACCAAGTTGGGAATGAGGAGTGAATTTAGGGTTTGTAGCTATACAAACTTCCAAATTTACATATAAACCAAAAACACCATGAAAATTACTCTTGAAGACTGTAAGGAGGTGGAAATTAGTTGTTATTTACTTGGAAAGAGGTTTTCAGAGTCTTTGTAGGAGGTTTGAAGTAGTTTGAACGAGCTTTTAAGCTTGGAGAGCTTAACTGGAAAAAGCATAGCGCCTCACCCAAAAGTGAAACACCTCACCCAAAAGTGCAGCGCCCTTCAGTAAAAAGCATAGTGCCAACTACCAAAAGCGCAGTGCTGCTTCCAAAAGCGTAGTGCCTCCCTGAAAAATGCAGCGCCACCCACAAATTCCCGTTTTGACCTTGAAAATTGGTTTTTTGAGTTGAGGGAGTGCAAGCTTGATGGTTGCAAGAAATGAGCTTATTTTTTATGTCTTGGTGGTATTTATACTTCATGAATTTGTTTTTTTGGGCCTTGAGACCCACATTCTCCTCTTCACATTCAATTCACACTTTGAAACTATGCCCTTAACACTTGAACTTTTTCTTTGACAAATTGATTATTTAATGACTTTGATAACTCTTTGAATTTGACATTTTTGATGCTTTGGCATGTTGGAACTCTGAGTTAGCTGCTTTGGGAGACATGAAATTATTACATTTTGAATGACATAAAATTACATGGTGAAAATATAAAGATTACATTTGAAATCAAAATTACATGCTGAAATAATAATTTCTCTTTACAAATCATCTTCACATGGTGAAGAGAAGTTATTGGATCACCCTTTACTTGATGATCTTATTCAATGGAAATGAAGTTTTATTGGACCTTGAAAAACCCTAAAAATTTAATGATAACCTTGATTGACTAAACTTCATGATGACATGAATGATGTGATGGCATAATGATATTAAATTTATGGATGATGTACAGTCAGAAAGGTATGAAAATATTCCAGCAAGTAATCAAATTTAAGGAAGAGTGATGTTTTTGGGCTAGGGCTAGCATCAGTGACTAAATTTTTTGAATGCAAACCTAGTGGAATGACAAAAATTTCTGAATGAGACCCTAATATGATATGAGCAGAGGATTTTTTATCATTGATGGTAGGATACAAATACTGACACTAACAGGGACCAAATGCCGCTGTATATAGACAACTATCCATACAGTGGTATGAACTTTCAGTGTGACCCTGACTTTCCACTTCCACTGGGTCGAGCATGGGGATTAGATGGTAAGTGAAAGTTGCTATATATTATGATGCATTGTAAATATATTAGAATATGTATGTGGTACTGATTGATTACTTTTGGTATGCAGATATAGCATCGGTGAAGCCGACAAGGTATATGGTACGACCAACAAGGCTAGGAGTTGCAGAGTCTAGTAGAGCGAGAGGAGACTAGGGACCTGACTATTAGGCCCTGCTGAAGGATGTCTGTAGCAAATGTGAGCTGATGCTGACCGGTGTATCTGAGCACGGATGGAACTATCTTGATGACCAACACATCAAGGGATGTATAGGGCTACCCTATGAGTGGTGATGGGTCATGAAGCACATGGCGATGGCCGAAAAAGCTGTGAGGGATTTGTGGGCTGCAAGAACTGAGCCATTGGCTCGAGACCCTCCAGATAGTGATTAGATGTAGGGGCATGTGGTGCCCCCAGTTTTGATTTTACATGATGCTATGGGCATGTAATATGTATTAGAGTAGATGACTCCAAAACATTTATGATTTTGTGGACACATATTATGGATATGCATATTTTTATATATGATGAGTAGGTTCACCATTTGTTTTATGATTATTGTCTTTTGTTAAATGCATGTGACCAATTCCAATGTATAATATTGTTTGCAATGCTATCTACATAGTGATTATGGGCTTTAGGTACCTAACTGATTGTAATGGTTTCAAATTTATGAACTAATAACTTCACTCGTAAATTTCTTCTAAAAAGGACATGGTTATTCACACGATACATGCCATTCAATTGCAAGACAAGAAATGCGGAATATAAACAAACATGAAGATGAAGGATGTGATGATCAAAGGCATCGAATAACAAACCTATCAATGCATCATATTTGGCCTGATTATTGGTGGCATATCCAAAGCATACGCTGTTGGAGAGGACTAACGAATGCATGGGGGTAAAAATGGCCCAGGCTATCGAGGCTAGATTCTGGGAGAAGCGACTTGCACCATCGGCATAGCTGATATACGGTGTGGATGATGGATCCATCTGAAAAGCACCACAAGACAATAAATGAAATGATGAATAATGCAAGCTACCTAAATGCATGACAGAAATAAAACACGCATCTCTATGGGAGATGCTATGAGTAAAATCTATTAAGATAGAGTGCATTGCGATGGTTAGGAAGGATTTGGGCTTCAAAATCCTCTAGAAGGTATGCCCCTTTCCCAAGTCCTTACTAATGATGTAAGGCCCTAGCCATAATCAGTCAAACTTCCCATGACCAAGGACATCATGAGCTTATTTATACACCAGAACACGATTGCCCTCATGAAAGGTATGGGGGTGGAATTTTTAGTCATATTGAGCTTTGGTGAACTTCTTAGTTTCTTCGATGGTTTTCAAGGCAACAAAATAGTCTTCAAAAGCATGCTCAAGCATGACTAAAGGTTGGGTGTTAGGGAGAAGTTCGACGGCTAGATGAAGGGAGGGGATTTCACACTCGATTGGTAAGAATGCCTCCTCACCGAAAACAAGGTGGAAAGGAGTAAACTCGGTGGCAGTTTTAACATAATTTATATAGACCCACAAATCAGGGAAGAAAATAATGTGCCAGTTGGTTTTGTGCTTGTTCACCATTTGTTGAAGCATAGTTTTAAGGATTTTATTGATCGCTTCAACTTGACCATTACCTTGGGGGTAATAAGAAGATGAATATTGGTGCTCAAAGCCCAACAAAGAGGATAGCTCACGCCATATCTCATCTTCGAAATGTCAGGCATGGTTAGAGAACAATTTTTTCGGAACCTCGAATCGAGCGATAATATGGTTAAAGAAAAAGAGAGCTGCAACAGCTGCTGTGTTATTAAACGTTGGCATGTCCTCGCCCCATTTGGTGAAATAGTCAACTGCCACAATGATATGCTTGTGGTTACCAGTAGATGGAGCTCAACAATCCATAAATTAAATGACCCACTTGTAGAAGGGACCGACTGATATGATACGATGGAGGGGAGCGTGAGGAGCTTGCGGATTTGTGGCGAATATTTGGCAATTGGAATAGTGTTTGACTGCTTCAATGCAATCACCAAAGAGATAACACCAAAAATACCTAGCGCGCATGACTTTTTGGGCTGTAGCCAAACCGGAGAGGTGGCCACCACAAGCTCTGCTAGGGCAATCATTAAGGACTTTCTCATCTTCATCATGCGTGGGACAATGACGAAGGACAAAATCAACATCGTGACAATAGAGATCATCACCAATGAGAAGATAGCGAGGGGCTTGGTGTCGTATATGTCGTTGAGAATCACGATCAATATGGGAAGAGAAATTTTGGGTTCGTATGTAGGTAAGGATGTCACCATACCAAGGGTCATCTGAAGTGATGGCAAACAAGTGCTCATCCAGTAAATCATCATTAACTGGTAGATCTCGCTTACCAGTGGGAAATTAAAAAATGAGCTTAGCAAGAGCTAAACATTTCTTACTCTTGGGTGTGAAAAATTCGAGATCGAAATCCTGAAGGATAAAAATCCAATGGGCACACTTCCTATTGACGATATTTCGACTTAATAGGAAAGCCATAGGGTTGGAATTGGTCACAACCTTGGTGGAATGCATAAGGATATAATGACGAAGTTTTTGGACCAAGAACACTACGACCAATGCCAAATTCTCTTCATGCGAGTAGGACAAAGGGGGACCCACAAGGTTCTCAATGAAATAATATATAACATGTTCATTTCTGGTGTCATCTTCCTATATTAGGACCCCAACAACCGAATGGGTGGAAGCTAAGATGTACAGGATGAAATCCCTCTCAAAGTTAGGAGGACTAATCAAGGGAGCGGAAGTGAGAGCATGTTTCATGGAATCAAAGGACCGTTGAGCATATTTAACCCAAAAAAATGGAATGTTAGATCTAAGGAGTCTTATAAACCCATGTGTAGTGGTGGAATAGTCAGGGACAAACCAAAGAAGGAAGTTAGCTTTGCCTTGGATGCTTTGTAACTGGAGCAAGGTATGAGGAATAGGAAGCTCAAGGAAGGCTTGAACTTTGAAGGGATCAAGTGTTATATCATATTTGGACATGATGAAGCCCAACAGATAGTTGATAAGGATGCAAAAGACACACTTCAACCAGTTGAGAAGGATATTATACTTGCGACATCGGAGAAAGACGGTACACAAATCATGAAGGTGTTGCGCCTAATGTGTAGAACGAGTAGTAAGGTCGTCAAGGTAGGCAAGGATAATATGAGCCAAATCATGGAAAATGTTATCACAAAATTGCTTCTGATAGGCTTCTAATTAGGCAATCTCATGCAACTGTTTCAAACCAATTTTTGATTGAGGTTTAGCCTCCTCAATCTGAGAGGGTTGTCTCAAGCGTTAATGATATGGAGTAAAGATATAGATGGATAACTCTATTTAGGAAATAAACTAGTTATGATGAATGTAGGTTGAAAATAGCATCAGCATGTAGACATTGGGCTTATGGAGTCAAAACTTTCAGTGATTCAGTGAGTTTACTTGACATGGAAGTTGAGGCATGTCAAAGTTTTTAGTAATAGGACACACACACATGAAACATGAAAATACACAGCCAATTCACTTATAAAGGAAGTCAGAGAATCACACGGATGAATTCTGAGAAATATAAATGAAAACCACTGCAATTAAGATACATAAAAGGTAAAGATAGAATAGTTAAGCACTAAAAAATCCTTCAAAATCTCAAGTTGGTCAAGTAACAAATCTTTGTATAGTCAATTTATAATAAGCTGCAATTTTGCCAAAAATATCCAACCCTTGACAAATTCGACTCAATGGCCTTTAATAGAGTAGTTACATCATGAGATGATCTACCTCTAGGCTATATACATCAATTTTTTTCCTACTGACACCTTGCATAACCATAAAACATCAACTTTATGACAAACAAACACTTATCCTACTTGACAGTCCTATTTCAAATAGGACTCAACTAGTCATTATTATCTTTAACAACCTTATCTACAAAAAGGAATTACATATTTGATAGGTATTTTGTCACATGGATGAATTTAGATGACAAGATTCATCACTTTATGACCACTTAACTGACCTCCTCAAAATTAGGAAACAAGACCCTGTTTTCTAGGCAAATGGTCTTCTTCTTCTTTGAATATTTTGGCTATCATTTAATATTCAATTCGTGGTCCTTGAGTGTTGAATAATTTCTTGACATGGTATTTAACTCTTCCATAACCTCCACCTTTCCAAAAAATGCTCCAAAACCTGCTAGAAATGCTGAAATACAGTGCGCTACGAAAGTAAGGCAGTTTCGTAGCGTTGCAAAACAAGCCTTTATCCTAAAATTTTTTAACTCTTTCCTTTTGCATAAGTTTCATCATCATCAAACACATCCCTCATACCAATTTCATCTCTTAATAACCTCAAAAACTGGTCAAAAATTTGAAAAATAAGCTACAATAGTTTCGTAGCGCTTTGCTGCCCTTCAAGCCTAGAGGCGCTACGAAAGTGTTGAAAAGTGCTGAAAATGCAATGTTTTGCATAATTTTGGAAAATGAAACTTTTAAGTGCCAAAAATTTGTAACTAACATGTCCTCATCTTCCATTAACCATAAACCAACTTAATTTAGGCTCCTTGAGGCATTTCTTCCTCATTTACAATTGGTTGGGCTATTGGTTCTTCAATCACTGTCATTTTAAGCCCTTTACTCGCTAATTCTTCATGAATCAGTTCAAGTTGCTCTAGAAGTTCCTTGACCTGGTATTTACGTCTTTTGTTGAAGGCTTTCATATGAGTGTTCACCTTTCTGACAGCTTGGCTTCTAACCTTGCTGGAATTGTCCACTTGACAAGTTGTTGTGTATTGTCTAAGGTTTTAGAAACAGCGTTAACTTGTTCTTCCCGAACTGTCTTCATCTTTTCAAATTGAATTTTCTCAACACTGTGTTTCCTAGCTTCTTTTTTCATGAAAACAGTTTCTTGATTGGCCAATTTCAATTTCTCTTCAAGGAGCTGCAACTCTATTTTTTCTATCACCTTCTCTTTCCCTTTTTTGATTTGCTGACTGTATCCTTTATTGAGGGTGATGAGAGGTCAATAATCTCTTGAGGTAGTTGAGCTGTCTCAATAGGTATTTGAACTTATTTTCTTCTTTCTATTAATTTCCTAGCATGCCTTGTCATAGGCTTTCTTGCTTGGAACATGAAACCTGCATCTTCTCCCTAAAAATCTAATTTCTTTACAAATTTGGCCTTCTTTAACTTCTTCCCACCTTCCTCTATAAATTCAACTTGGACAATAGGTGTTTCCTCTATGTCAATGACATGTAAAATATCCTCTAGATTCCCCTTAGCTTCAGCTCTGTCTTCTATAGCCACTGTCTTCTCTTCCAAAACCACTATTTGGCTTCTAGTCATCCTTTTGGTCCCTTGTTTGCTAACAGTTTCTTTCCGTTTTGCAGGTTTTACCACCTTTGATTTTTGTTTTGTAGGTGGGACATTTGGTGTGTCAAGACTCTACATTTTCTCTAGCTCCTTCATAGTTTTCTTACTTGGTTTTGCTCTTGCAGGTTCATTTGGTTTTGCAACCAATGTTTGGCTATGTTCTGCTACTAGTGGTGATGGAATTTTCTTAGGTTTAGTCGTTTTTGAGGGAGTTAGAGTATCCAACTCAAAACCACTCACAAACAAGAATGAGGACCAATATTTGCCTAACCTTTGAAGTTCATCTAAAACCAATAATTTCATTAAGCCATGATGAAGTAATGATGTCTCACTCCCCTCAGACTTTGATTGGACCTTATCAGCCATCTTTGACAAAATTCTATGCAGATAGAAAGGTAAGTCTAGAGAAATCTTACCAGTGAAGTGCAGAAGTAATTTGAAATGGTATGAGTAGACTTTGTGATATCTATGTTCACAAGTAAAGTACTTTTGGATGATGAGCAAAAATTTTGAATAGTTTTCTTTAATGCAGATTTTTGGAACAACATTGGTGAGATCCATCTCAGTGTGCTCAGGCCTCATGAACTCTTTGCACTACTCCATGTTAAGCTTAAACCTTTGAACCAGGTTTCTTGACCTCTTGGAATTTTTGTAGCAGCAGTAATAACCTTTGGTGTGATGGAAAAATTTAGCATTCCCACTTTAGTGGTTGTTCCATTGAAATTAAAAGCAAATTCCTTGGATACCTGTGTATGACAGCCCTGCAATTTCTCACAAAACTGTAAGCAACCTACACTTATGAAAACTTTCATTACTGTTGGATCTTCATTGATCACTTCCATGTATTCGGGTTCATATCTCATACATTGTCCAACCTTGTGTATTTTTATTTTCTTTTCCATAGCTTCTCAAAGAATTATTCAACCTTGCTTGATGATGTTCAGCCTCAATTGATGAATTTGTAGGCTCCCTTGATAATATTCAAAGTAAACCTTTGAAGAAACTAGCAACAAGTTTGGCTTAGTAAAATAACTCTCCAGAGCTCAGATATTATGCAAGGAGGAATGAGAAATGAGAATGACTAAATTAGGAAAGGGTTTGAAGTTTAAATGTCTTCTCATGACCTAATGATGACTTATACATTACCTAAACTAACCATCATGACTGCAGACCTGGGCATGTACCTTGATTTCATCACTCCATGACTCGAAAAGCATCTAACTTACCCTTTCCCAAAATTTTCTGACACCTAACATCTCAACTAACAAGACAGATAGGAAATTGTGCTTTCGTAGTGCCTCTAGTGTTAATTTGACTGTTTTCGCTATGAAACTATCAACAGTTACGTAGCGAAAAGTGACTTTTTACAGTGCAATGCGCTGCGAAATTGTGGTTTCTTGGCTAATTAGGAAGTTTCGGTACAAAAACCTTGGAAAATTAAATGAATCAGAAAATTATGAATGATGTGACATGAAGGAGTTTGAACATGAGTGGGTTTAGACCTTAGGGAAACTTAAACCATAAAAATTTAATATTTCCCTTGACCAAACTTAAAAATGAATCCTACAACCTTATTTTGACACATGAACCTATTTAATCTTGTCAAAATTATGTTTGAATTTTTTGAGTGATCACAGTGGCTCCACTTGGGATGGTGTGCCCCTGTGGTACGCCAAAGAACCAGTAGTTCTAGTGCTGCTATCCATCTTCTTGAAAAAATAGAAAACCTTTGAAATTTCCTAGCTTTCTCTTCAAACTCTAATGGCCTTCACCTCGGGATCAAGCTTGATGAGTCAACTTGTCATTATTAATAGAAAAACACATAAAATAGAATATATACAATGGTATGAATGATCAACATATTTTAAGAAGAGTAGTGCTTTAAAAACCTGCCATTGATGGGCCCTCCAACACATGGTTGTCCATCCATCTCTTGCAGAATGTAAGTGTTGTTCCCATGAAAAGCAGCTACTTTGAATGTTAATTTCCATATGCTCTCAAACTTACCATGTTTTCCCTTCTCTTCAATTATGGCCTCCCATTTCAAAACCACATCTTGGATTTCAAAATTTTCTTCCCTAATCTTCTTGTCAAATGTCTTCTTGATTCTGTTTTGAGATTTCTGGTTATTGTTGTAGACTTCCTCCCTTTTCTCTTGAAAAGATATCAATTGATTAATTCTTCTCTGAATTGCATTTGGCTCCTCCTCCATCCCTTGAAGCAGCTTCATGACAGGCATTCCTAAGGATGTAGGAAAGATGGCTTCAGCTCCATATACCAACTCATAAGGTGAAGTTCCAATTTAACTCTTTGTGCATATTCTATCAGTCCCTAAAGCACACTTCAGCTTCAAATTCCATGCATTCTTATATTTCTGCAACACCTTCTTAATAATCCTCACAATACTCTTGTTAGAAGATTCAGCAAGACCATTCCCTTGTGGATAATATGCAGTAGAATTCCCAAGAGTAATATGATATTTATGACAAAAATTAATCAGTTTCTTAGACTTAAATTCATGTGCATTATTAGTTAAGATCTTCATGGGACAACCAAATCTAGGCAAAATATTATTCTCCAAAAAGGAAATGATAATAGAATCATTTGCTTGCCTAGTTGGGATTTCTTCAATCCACTTGGTAAAGTAGTTAGTTGTTGTCAAAATCCAGCAATGCTGACCTGATGATGATGGATGAATCTCTCCAACAAAATCTAGCCCCCACTGCTGAAAAGGCGCCTCAACATAGATAGGAATTAAAGGCAAATGTACAAGCTTCTTCTTACCTTAAAAAATCCGGCATTCATGGCAGGCAACAATATTTTTGTATACATCTTTAACATTGAAGGCCAATAATACCCCGCTCTAAGGATCTTGTTTGTTGTAGCCTTCCGATAATGATGACCTTCACAATCTCCTTTGTGGAACTCCTCAACCACTTTATCAGCCTCCTCTTCTAGCAAACAATTCAAAAAAATACCACTGGGATCCTTCCAATACAAATTTCTATTAATGATGCAATACCTCAAGGATTTTAGCTTCAAAAATCTCGGCTTAGACTTTTCCCACTCAATAGGTGCTCTATGATGATGTAGGAAAAAATAATGTCCTTATACCAATCTAAAATGATGTACTTTTCTTCAATAGGGATCAATTCTTCCTCTTCATCTGAAATTTATGATATTTTTGCAATTAAATTCATGTCAAGAAAGTCAAAGTTTGACTATGCCATCAGATTTTCTAGACCTTTTCCTTAGACCAATTTTGTTGGCTTGATTTCTATTTCATATTCTAGAAAGTTAGCAATCAATTTCCCCTCTTACCATTCGGATCAGCTTGAGTTAGGATGTCTTTCACAACAGCATTAGGAACAAAAGCTAAAACATATGAATGCAGAATATAAATTCTGAAATATTTGAGGCCTTAACCAAGGCACAGGCTTGTTTCTATAAGATGTTGTACCTCAACTCAGAGTTAGCTAATGTCCTACTAAAAAATGAAATGGGCTGCTCAGTACTTTGTTGTCCCTTCCACAACAAAACTCTAGGAATCGTATTTTCTAATGCAAAAGTAAAAACCAAAAATTCTTTTGAGAAATCTGGGCTGATCAACACTAGTGCTTGGGTGAGTGCCTTTTTTATCTCCTCAAATGAGTGCTTAGCTTATACTATCCACTTAATCTCATCTCCTTTATTCAGAATCCTTGTTATGTCCTTTACAATCTTAGCAAAATTAGGAATAAATCTCCTCACAAAATTTACCTTTCCAAGGAAAGACTGAACCTCCTTTTTGCTCCTAGGAAAATCCACCTTTTGAATTGCATTAACCCTGTTTGGATCAATCCTAATCCCATCTTTAGAAATAATGTGTCCAAGTAATTTACCTGAAGTTAAGGCAAAAATGCTTTTAGTGGGATTGAGAGAAATACCAAACCTTCTACACTTTAGCAGAATTCTTTCTAGGTGCTTTAAGTGATCTTCCTCCTTCCTTGAGAAGACTGTTATGTCATCAAGATAAACAACCACCATATTTTCCTTCTCTTTAGCAAAATAAATATCCATTTCCCTCTGAAAAGTAGCTCTTGCATTCATGAGACCAAATGGCATGTTGGCATACATGAATGTGCCCCAGGGTGTAGTAAACGTTGTTTTTTCCTGATCATCTGGATGCACAAGAATCTGATTATAACCTGAAAAACCATCAAGCATAGACATCCTTTGGGAACCAACAATGTTTTGCAAAATTTGGTGCATCTTTGGGAGAGGGTAATTGTCCTTCAGAGAGGCTTTGTTAAATTTTCGGATGTCAATTCATATTTTGATTTCTCCACTCTTTTTTCTAACTGTAACTAAATTTGCGAGCCACTTTGAGAATATGATTGTAACAATGATTTTGGCATCAAATAGCTTCTTGATTTCCTTCTTAATCAAAGGCATGAGGAGTGGATTAATCCTCCTTAATTTTTGCTTGAAAGGATTTTCATTTTCTTTAATGGGAATAGTATGTTGAATGATAGTAGGGTCATACTTCTTCAAATCAGCATAACTCCGAGCAAAAACATCTATGAATCTTTTCATCATCTCAATATATTTATGCTTCATATCAACTAAAAGAAACTTTGAAAGCTTAATCATTTTTGGCATAGCTACTGTACCAAGATTACAACTCTCTACCTCTTCATCATCAACTTGTGTCATAGGAGATTTGAACACATCATTCTAATCAAAAAGCTTCTCAAGGGGTATGAGGCCTTTGGGTATAGAGTTATTCTTCAGCTGTAACACTTTAGAATTTGCCTTAGATTCAGCAAGCATGTTTTGTTGATCTAATTGTATATTTTCAAACTCATCTTTCAACTCAATAAAGTTCTTAACTTGTTGGTCATCCTCAAAAACTTGCCAATGGATAATTCTATCAAGGATAGTTGGTCTATGGAGAACCTCAACCTCATATTTTTCAGTGGAATGTATGGGAATGATGAAAAGACTTGCAGAGACAACTAGGGAGTCAACAATGGAGTTTTGGTCTCTAGTCTTGACAATGAATGAATGTTCTTGGAAACTTTCCAAAATGTCCATGACTAAGTTTCTATATGCCCTAATTCTTGCATCCTTTGTTTGATACACACCTTCAACTTGTTTAATGACTAGTTAAAAATCTCCATAAACATAAATATTTTGAGCACCCATTCTTTTCAAAACTTCTGAGCCCAAAATCAAGGATTCATACTCAGCCATGTTATTTGTGCAATCAAAATTTAGTTTGTAGGAAAGAACTTTCTTTCATCATTTGGACTTGTGATCCAAATCCCTGCTCCTGCCCCCTCTTTTCCTGTTGATCCATCAAAGTGAAATAACCACCAACCTTCTGCCTTCTCATCACTGACTTGCTGATCTTCTGCTTGTTGATTTTCTATCTGCTGAATTTCATATTGCTGATTTTCTGCCTCCGTCTGATCTTCTGCTTCATCAGTCAACTCGTTGAAAATAATAGAAGATCCAAGTTCAGTATCAAGAGCATAAATTGGAAATTTTTGAGGTTTATCTTTACTACTCACCATGTGAGCCATTCTTGTCTCTCTATACAGTCTCCTTTTCTCACCAAAAACAGGAATGGTGTCATAAGTAAGGTCCATCTGTATTGTACCTTTGATTTTTTCTGCCCATGACCTTGATAATAGCATGCCAAACTTCAGTGGAATGTTTGCTACCACAATTTCCATAACCACTGTCTTGGCAAGGACTTTTGTAAGACCAACAACAACATATTTAATTAAACCAATGCACTGAACTCTTTTTGAATCAAAAGAAAACAAGTCCTTATATGGTCTAGTAATTTATAACCTCATCCTCTCCATGATTACTTTGGGCATAAGATTGTGAGAAGCCCCTGAATCTAACATGGCATCATGCAATGTCATATCATGAATACTTAGGCTAACATAAAAAGGAGGCACTTCCTCATTTTGTTCATCTTCTAATCTTGGACCTAAGTATATGGTTGGATGATGTTCTTGAATATTTAAGATATCAGCAGCTCCTGGTTGTGAATTCAACATTTTCACAATCTTTCTTCTATATTCATTTACCTTAAGAATCTCTCCAAAATTTACTGGTATTTTGATCTTAGAAATTTCACTCTCCAAATTGAAAACATAAATAGATTTTTCAACTTCTTTGATAGGAGGAGGAATTGGTGTGTCTTTCTTACCTTCATCAACCTTGGGGGAATCTTTCTTAGCTTCAACAGCTTTAGGAGTATCTTTTTTAGGCTGTGTTTTGTTTGCAATGATTGGCACATTCCTATTTTTGAGATTATATTGTTTCTGCATCTCAAAAATTGCGTGTTGATACCCTTTAAAATAATCAGATGGTTCCCCTCCATGAATACTTTGATTTTACTCATCATTTTCTTAATTAGTTAAGAAAATTCCAGACATATCTTCATCTATAAAATGAATGGACTCTTTAGGAATTTCAGGTTCATCATCTTCATCAACTAAGTTCTGCTGAAAAGGAGGTCTTACTAGAGGATCAGGCTGCTGATTTATGTTTTCCCTTGGCCTTTGCTGGTTTTGAGGTCTTATAAATTGAGGGTTTCTAAACTGAGGCTCATGTTGTGCAAGAGGAGCAAAGGTATTCCCAAGGGCCAACCTATCCATCAACTTTTCCATAGTCTTCATCATTGAATCAAATTTGTCATCATAGGTAGAGGTATAGAAGGCTTATCTTCTTCTTTCAACTTAGTCTTTCCCATCTTGGAATTTTTTGCTGCTATCATATTAACCTCCACCTTCACTGCATCATTCTGCATTTCAACAAGTGAAGGGGATTCTCTTTCTCTCAGTAGTATTGAAAATTCATAATCAAAAGCTTCAGCATATCTCATCTGAGCTAAGGCTTGTGGAGGTTTTAAATGGGAAGGAATAGAGTCATAAACCTTGTTAAATATTTTTGAAAATTTTTGGACAATCTCATCAAAAAATCTTCTCAAACTATTCCACTCAGTGAGGGCTTGTACAGGATTGGTTCTATTTCCCCATTTCCTCAAAAAGGTATCTTCAAACTCATTCCAATTATGAATGCTTCCAGGAGTAAGAGCTTTGAACCACTTCCTAACTTCACTAGCAATTTAACTATGAGAAAACAATCTCAACTTGACATCCTCATGGTCAACCTCCTCCCTTTCTATAAAATCATTAAATTGGTCCACATGTTCTTCTGTTGTAATATGTTCATCACTTCCCCAAGTTTTGATTCTAGAAAATTATTTGCTGGGAAGATCATGTAGAACAACTGGAAGAACAAGGGGGGCATATCTAGCAGGTGCATCAGGTGGAGGAGGTACATTTCTAGCCATGGTAAATGGGACTGTGGTAGTTTTAGGGACAACAACAATGGAGGATGAAGAACTGTTAGGAGGAGGGTTGTTTGGTATTTTTTCTCCACTAAGAATTGAACTCCAATCTGGAAGAGGAAAACCAGTTTTACTTCTCAACAAGATTTCGAAAGGGTCAAGCTCCTTTAACCTATCTAAAGAATCTCTTCCCAACAACAACTCATTAGTGATTGCTTCCCAAAACTCTTCTTTATATTTTTGTGTTACTAAGGCTGAGGTATCAATACCTCTCCTATGTAGGTCTAACACAATTTTAGTTGATTATTTTTCACTTTCAGACCTAAACAAAACTTCCTGAATTTTATCATCGAATATTTTATCTTCAGGACTTCTTAAAACTTCATAGGACAAGGGTTTTGTATGTAATGGAGTACCTGATATTTCATAAATGCCTTAACTGCCTCTGGAGATGGTGTTTGGATTGTCCACAATGGTAGGTGGGTCTGGGTTAGGATTAATCCTTGTGTATCTCCTTCTCGAATCCACATTTGATCATATGAATTATGAATGGAGTCACCAAGGTAGATGCAACCTCGATCAGCTTCTGAGCTCCAGCTACCTTCAGAAGTTTAGCTTCAAAATTTCGGGAAAGTATAATCTCCAGGCTCTCGGTAAACGCACCAAAATGTTATCAAAAAATTTCTTCTGATAGGCTGCTAATCTGGTAATCTCATGCACCTGCTTCAAATCAATCTTTTGATTGAGGCTTAGCCTCCTCAATCTGAGAGGGCTCTCTCAAGGGTTAATGATATGGCGTAAAGATATACATGGCTAACTCTATTCAGGAAATAAATTGGTTATGATGAATATAGGTTGAAAATAACATCAACATGTAGACATTGGGCTTATGGAGTCAAAAATTTCAGTGATTCAGTGAGTTTACTTGACATGGAAGTTGAGGCAGGTCAAATTTTTTAGTAATAGGACACACACACATGAAACATGAAAATACACAGTCAATTCACTTATAAAGGAAGTTGGAGCATCACATGGATGAATTATGAGTAATATAAATGAAAACCATTGCAAGTAAGATACATAAAAGGTATAGATAGAATAGGTAAACACTAAAAAATCCTTCAGAATCTCAAGTTTGTCAAGTAACAAATCTCTGTATTACTGAAACAATCAATTTACAATAAGCTGCAATTTTTCCAAAAATCTCCAACCCTTGACAAATTTCACTGAATGGCCTTTAATAAAGTTGTTACATCATGAGATGATCTGCCTCTAGGCTAGATACATCAAATTTTTTCCTACTGACACCTTGCATAACCATAAAACATCAACTTTATGACAAACAAACACATATCCTACTTGATAGTCCTATTTCATATAGGACTCAAACTACTCATTATTATCTTTAACAACCTTATCTACTAAAATAAATTACATATTTGACAGGTATTTTGTCACATGGTCGAATTTAGATGATAGGATTCATCATTTTATGACCACTTAACTAACCTCCTCAAAAGTAGGAAACAAGACCTTGTTTTTTAGGCAAATGGTATTCTTCTTCTTTGAATATTTTGGTTGTCATTTAATCTTAAATTCGTGGTCCTTGAGTGTTGAATAATTTCTTGACATGCTCTTTAACTCTTCCATAACCTCCACCTATCCAAAAAATTCTCCAAAACCTGCTAAAAAGGCTGAAATACAATGCGCTATGAAAGTAAGGCAGTTTCGTAGCGCACTTTCGTAGTGCTGCAAAACAAGCCTTTATCCTCAAAATTTTTAACTCTTTCCTTTTTCATAAGGTTCATAATCATCAAACACATCCATCATACCAATTTAATCTCTTAATAACCTCCAAAACTGGTCAAAAAGTCAAAAAAGAAGCTACAGTAGTTTCATAGCGCTTTGCTACCCTTCAAGCCTATAGGCGCTACGAAACTGCTGAAAAGTGTTGAAAATGCAGTTTTTTGCATAATTTTGGAAAATGAAACCTGTAAGTGCCAAAAACTTGTAACTAACATGTCCTCATTTTCCGTTAACTATAAAAAAACTTACTTTAGGCTCCTTAAGGCATTTCTTCCTCATTTAAAATTGGTTGGGCTATTGGTTCTTCAATCACTGTCATTTTAAGCCCTTTTTTCTCTAATTCTTCATGAACAAGTTCAAGTTTCTCTTGAAGGTAATTGACTTGGTCTTTAAGTCTTTTTTTGGTGGCTTTCAGATGAATTTTCACCTTTCTGACATGCTTGGCTTCTAACCTTGCTGGAATTGTCCACTTGACAAGCTACTGTGTATTGTCTAAGGTTTTAGAAATAGTGTCAACCTATTCTTCCCAAACTGCCTTCATATTTTCAAATTGAATTTTTTCAACATTGTGTTTCCTAGATTCTTGTTTCATGACAGAAATCTCATGATTGGCCAATTTCAGTTTCTCTTCAAGGAGCTGCAACTCTGTTTTTTCTATCACCTTCTCTTTTCCTTTTTTTGATTTGCTGACTGTATCCTTTACTGTGGGTGATGAGAGGTCAATAATCTCTTGGTGTAGTTGAGTTGTCTCAGTAGGTATTTGAACTTCTTTGCTTCTTTTTATTAATTTCATAGCATTCCTTGTCATAGGATTTTTTTCTTGGAACATGAAACCTGCATCTTCTCCCTCAAACTCTAATTTATTTACAGATTTGGCCGTCTTTAACTTTTGCCCACCTTCCTCTATAAATTCAACTTACACAATAGGTGTTTCCTCTATGTCAATGGCATGTAAAATATCCTCTAGATTCCCCTTAGCTTCTGCTCTATCTTCTACAGCCACTGTCTTCTCTTCCAAAACCACTGTTTGGCTTCTAGTCATCCTTTTGGTCCCTTGTTTACTAACAGTTTGTTTATGTTTTGCAGGTTTTACCACCTTTGATTTTTGTTTTGTAGGTGGGACATTTGGTGTGTCAAGACTCTACATTTTCTTTGGCTCCTTCATAGTTTTTTTACTCGGTTTTTCTCTTGCAAGTTCATTTGGTTTTGCAACCAATGGTTGGCTCTGTTTTGCTACTAGTGGTGATGGAATTTTCTTAGGTTTAGGGGTTTTGAGGGAGTTAGAGTATCCAACTCAAAACCACTCACAAACAAGAATGAGGACCAAACTCTTCCTAACCTTTGAAGTTCATCTAAAACCAATAATTTCATTAATCCATGATGAAGTAATGATGTCTCACTCCCCTCAGACTTTGCTTGGACCTTATCAGCCATCTTTGACAGACTTCTATGCAGATAGAAAGATAAGTTCAGGGAAATATTACCAGTGAAGCGAAGAAGTAATTTGAAATGGTATGAGTAGACTTTGTGATATCTACCTTCACAGGTAAAGTAATTTTGGATGATGAGCAACAATTTTGAATAGTTGTCTTTAATGCAGCTTCTTGGAATAGCATTGGTGAGATCCATCTTAGTGTGCTCAGGCTTCATGAACTCTTTGCATTGCTCCATGTTAAACTTAAAACCTTTGAACCAGGTTTCTTGACCTCTTGGAATCTCTGTAGCAGTAAAAATAACCTATAGTGTGATGGAAAAATTTAGCATTCCCACTTTAGTGGCCGTTCCACTGAAATTCAAAGCAAAATCCTTGGATCCCTGTGTATGAAAACCCTAAAATTTCTCACAAAACTACAAGAAACCTACACTTCTGAATGCTTCCATTATTGCTGGATCTTCACTGATCACTTTCATGTCTTCGGGTTCATATCTCAGACATTTTCCACCCTTGTGTATTTTTCTTTTCTCCGCAATAGCTTCTCAAAGAATTGCTCAGCCTCACTTGATGATGTTCAGCCTCGCTTGATGAATTTGTAGGCTCGCTTGATAATATTCAAAGTAAACCTTTGAAGAAACCAGCCACAAGTTTGGCTTAGTACAATAACTCTCTAGATCTTAGATATTACGCAAGGAGGAATGAGAAACGAGAATGACTAAATTAGGAAAGGATTTGAAGTTTAAATGTCTTCTCAAGACTCAATGATGACTTATAAATTACCTAAACTGACCATCATGACTGCAAACCTGGGCATGTACCTTGATTTCATCACTTCATGACTCGAAAAGCATCTAACTTACCCTTTCCCAACATTTTCTAACACCTAACATCTCGACTAACAAGACAGACATGAGACCATGCTTTTTTAGTACCTCTAGTGTTAATTTGATTATTTTTGCTACGAAAGTATCAGCAGTTTCGTAGATAAAAGTGACCTTTTCCAGTGCAATGCGCTATGAAACTGTGGTTTCTTAGCTAATTACGCAGTTTCAGTACAAAAACTTTGGAAAATGAAATGAATTATAAAATGATGAATGATGTGACATGAAGGAGTTTGAACATGAGTGGGTTTAGACCTTAGGGTAAACTTAAACCAAAAAAATTTAATATTTCCCTTGAACAAACTTAAAAATGAATCCTACAACCCTATTTTGACCCATGAACCTATTTAACCTTGTCAAAATGATGTTTGAATTTTTTGAGTGATAACAGAAACATTATGACATGGCCCGCTGGAAGGTGGCTCTGGCATTCTTTAGGTTGAATGACATGAACCTATAAGAAAATTTTCCCCATGGACTAATGAACACATTTTTCAACTGATTAGCATGATGGATAACAATCTAGTTGTACCCAGAGAAACTATCCATAAAGGATAGAACATCATTCCCCACACAATCATCTGTGATCTGGTCAATTAAAGGTGTAGGGAAGTTGTATTTGGGACAAGCTTCATTCAGGTCACAATATCCGGTGAAGAAACATATGGTACCTTATTTCTTGAGAATGGGAACTAGGTTGGAAACCCAAGTGGTGTATTCAATGGGATAGATAAAACTAGCCTGCTTGAGATTATCCATCTCGAATTTGATAGCTTCTAGTCTGGAAGGATTAACGGGTCTCAAATTTTGACGGATGGGATTGGCATTGGGCCATGTCTCAATATGGTGTTCGATAATGGCAGGATCAAGTCTGGGCATATCTAAATAGGACCAGGAGAAAAAATCATGGAATTCCTTGAATAAATTTGTATAAGCCTCAATTTCATTCGGGGTGAAATGTGCCCCCAAGGTAATGTTCTATTATACCCATGGTTTATTGAAAATGTTAATTTTAATGGTAGGAGAGATATTGGCCATATTTCCTTCTTCGAAAGCATCATGTGTAGGAATGGGATTTCTAAACCAATCGACTTCATTGGAGATGTAGTCCTTAGACTCCACAACATACTGGTCATGGTATTGTTGCGGAAGGAAGTACGCACGATGGTGCATATCATCCCAGGGAAAGTCAAGGGTTGTCATCGCTTCCATAATGTATTCATCAGTATGAAAGATGGGGGGAATGGCATAAGAAAGACCACATGATACAACGATGCTACTTGAAACATCATCATGAGAGATATGGTTCACATATGCATCACTATGGAGGGTAGATGAAGAGCTAGTAGATGAAACATCTACCAATGTTGAGCCCAGGGTGATTGTCGAAAGAGGTTTAGTAAAAATAGAAGGGGATGCCTCAGAGGGGTATTCCACCATCAATATCATGGATAATGAAAGATAGAGGATAGTGGTTGAAGGTTCTATCATCTCGACATCGAGGGGAGGTATCACAATGGGTTTAGAAATGTCCTTCGGTTCTGCTGAAAAAAAAACTCACAAGTAGAGGAGTGAAATATCCACTAGGAGTAGCCTCTATTTGGAAAAAATCCTCAAGGGTGTTGTGAAAGTCATCGAGACGGGGAAAAAGGTGAGAATAGTGGCCATAAAGATCACACAAAGCACAAGGGTGGTTCATGCGCAACGATTTGAGTTTCTTAGCTTAACCGGGTAAGGTAACATGGACCTCCAGGATATTAGATTCAGGAAATGTCTCGTTGACCACAGGTTTGAGATGAGGAAGCTCAGGAAAATTATGGGTAGCGTGCCCAAAAAAATCACACAAATCGCATGGAGGTGACTGCTTTGGAGGCTTAGGAGGAGAAGTAGTTGTTTGGGGGGGCTTTTCCTTAGGTTCCTTCTTTTTGGCTTTGCCCCCTTACCGTATGCTTTCAAAACAAGAGTAGATTCATGTTGAGGTGGATGAGGCACTGAAGCAAAGGGAGGGGTCATAGAGACCGGTTCGACCGGGGTTAAAGCGGTATAATGTTTGAGCTGACCAGGCAGAGTTTTGGTTGGGGGATCAATGTACCAGACTGGGATCCACAGGGTCAAATTGGAAAGGCTCAACTTAGCCATAACAGGCACCAAAAATACTCTAGAGGGGGGAGCTAGAAATGGTATCTGACTGGAAGGGTAGTGGCCTAGCGTAATCACACCCAAATGGTTAAGTCTAGGGGGAACCATTCCTGGTTGAAAACGGGTGGAAGAAACACCAGTAGAGGGAGAAGGTTCTTGAAGAGAAGGACCTGAAGGCTACGTCAAGTTACCACTAGAAATTTGTGGAGGTGGAGGCTGCTGGTCGATTGAATCAGACCGCTTGTGGCGAGCCTGAGACAATTGCATCATGCAAACATTTGACGAGTTGGGATTAGTCGTAAGAGGGGGTTGACCAGGGAATGCACCGAGTAAGGTGAAATATTTATAGATTCCAGGTGAAACACTGGTGAGAGGTGTGACTATTTTCTTATCGGCCACCAAATATATGATAGACTCGGGGGAGGTCTGAGACTTCAGTTCGTAATATGTCAACTGATCAATGGTGATGATATTTCCATTGTGATGAAATCACATCTTATGGTGAACCGAAGATGCGACAACAAAAATCGCATAGGTATAGCTATGACCTAAGATGATATTGTAATCCAAGGGGGCTTCAATGACTTCAATGTCAATACAAACAGTCTTTCCCGCAAGAGTGATAGGACAATTGCGGTACATGCCAAGGGGCTGAGAAGGGTGATTGTCCCAAGCATGCAAGGTGATGATGGATGGGGTTAAGTTATGTGATCCAAGTTTATTCCAAATAGAGGTGAACATCATGAAGGTGGATGCACCCTCATCAATGATACATCGTGAGACATTGGCATTACGAATATTGACTTGTATTTGG
Organism: Pinus albicaulis; assembly: GCA_034641835.2. Classification (NCBI taxonomy): domain Eukaryota; kingdom Viridiplantae; phylum Streptophyta; class Pinopsida; order Pinales; family Pinaceae; genus Pinus; species Pinus albicaulis. The sequence goes on from CM076581.1 coordinate 902,450,762, forward strand.
AAGACAACAAATGAAGGTAAGGGGGGATGTTCTAACTTGTCAACATCAAAGAAGATCAAATGATCATCTGAAGGATCCACAATGCCCAAATAATATAGTATATATTTTCATTCTAAAGGGCACGACTAGAGGACTTCCAACGTTAACATGGCAACAGGAGATTGTGCCAAGTCATCTACTATTATGTAGGTGTGGGCAACTTTGGCAGAAGCAACATTTCAGCGTAATGACCCTTTGGGGACATTATGAATGACCTATGCCCAAGGTTGAGGGATCTGTAAGGGAGCATTGGATTTCAAAATAGACTTTGTGGAAACTTTGGTTTGGGACTCGGTTGCAGACGTAGCAGGTGGCTTGTCATATTGGCGCGATTGAGTTTGAAGGTTGACATCAGTGGTATTGACCTCTTTAGAATTCATCACGATAATCTGGTACTCTAGGATACCAGATTGTGAAGGTTCAGGGGCGACCTCACCTTGAGGGGGTTGGGCAGCCACATATCCTTGCTGAGGGAAAGGATTAGTGAACATAGCCGGTTGAGATGGGGCAGTATTTGGAGGAGCCAAAGCAGTGGCTTGCTGTCCTGTAGATGCTACTTGTGCTTCCCACAACTAACACATTTGGGGTAAAAGGGGACAGTCATGAGTATAATGGCGATGGACACAACAACAAGAATAAGGATTGTTCATACAAAGAGGCATGTTCTACTTGGGTTAATCACCCTATTGTTGGTTTGTAGTGGTTGGCTGGTTCCCTTGGAGTGTGTTTTGTTGAGTACCTAGGCGCCTTTGATTACCCTGCGCTGCTGTTTGTGGTTGTATTTCCTATTTTTCTTGGAATTAGGAGGATTAGTCATACTCTGCTGCGCATACACTTGACCTTGAGGGAGAGGTGGCTATTGTGGTGAAGGTTGAGAAAGCACGGGAGGCTATGGTGCTGATGCCAGAGGGGTTGGAGCATTGGGCTATGAATAAGGATAGACTAGAGGTCGAGCAACATTGGGGTAAAAATTTTGAGCAACAGCTAGCCCTTTAAGTGGTTGATGCAATTGGGAAAATGCGTAAGGTGTGCTTTATCCTGGATACATGCTCCAGGAGGGGGATAAGTGCTAGAGGAGCTAGCCCCTCCCTAAGGGAGACCATAACCCATGAAAGGATGAGTATATAGATGTGAAAGAAATCCAATGATACCGTTGGTGGCGTGATATGCCCCAGGTGAATTGGCACCACCAGGTCTAGGAAGATCCAGTAAAACAATATAAACATAACCAGATTGGGTGTAGATCTTGTCATATTTCAACGTGACTTAGAGAGCTTATTCCTCAGTTTGAGGAAAGTGAGATGCGAAATATTTACCAATAGAACGAAAACACATTTTGAGAAACCAATCCATATATACACGGTCGTCAAATATAGGAGCTCGACACAAGCTCCTCCTTCTACGCCATTCTTGGACATGGCTAGAAAGGAAAGTGGAAGAATTTTGACGGAATGCAGTCAACAACGAAATACTGGTATCATATCAGAGAGGTAGCTGGAAATAGGATAGAAAAAATTTAGCAAGATTCGCAAAAGTGGAATGAGAGGCAGTGGCCTAGTCGACATACCACTTTGCAACTTCTCCAGTGAGCGCATGTTGGAATAACCGAAGATGGATGAAGTCATCAATGATATAATTACATGAACACCACATGTGAAAGGAGTGGATGTGATTTGTAGGGTCCTCTCCAGCGTTTCCTTCAAAATTAGCGATGTCTAAAAGAAGCTTAGTTGGCATAGCAGGCCAACCTGGATTGTGGAGTATAGAGTCATTAAGTAACTGGCTAAAATCGGAGAGGCTTAAACCTGCCATAAAAGTTAGCAAAGGAGTAGCTGGAATGGTTTCGGTAGTGGTTCCACTAGTATCAACTCCAACATTAGGGCCGGGGCTACCACTAGCTTAAGGACCAACACCTGCAATGGCACCTGACATGGTGATAGAATGAGGTGGAGGGGAACCAGGCTCCGAATCAGAGGAAGGACCCGATGAACCAGAATTAGAGTCGGTATGGGGACTCGGTGGAGGACTAACTCGGATTCTACACGGTGGAGTAAGTATTCCTAATAGAAACTAAGGATGAAGGCCTTGGAGTCTCTGAGATAAATGCCATGGGGGCATAATCATGGTAAGACACAAATGACACGAAAAGGATGAAGAGTGATAAACAAAGGCTCAGTGAAGGAGATAAATTAATTACAATGTTTATGTCTTGGCGTGGTGGTGTAAAGAAAGCCCTCTTTGCTTTAGGTGTGCATGTGTGAAAGTCATGTGTTACTTTTAATTAAGCCCATAAGGTTGTATGAATAAAAAAAAAAAAATTTGAACAATGGTAAATAGAACTTAAACGACAGTAAAATAAGCACATATAGATGCATAAATTCAAACAAAAAAGAAGGTTTCCCAAACAACTAGTCTAAGAGGCGGGCGAAATTGACTCAAAACACATAAGACAACCAAAATATCTAAGGTATAAGGAACAAGGATCTAATGACACAGATCTGCTGGAAAAGGTGCAAAAAAAAACAAGAAATCAGAGGAAAAACTACTGCAAAATGGGAGGCAAAAGGTTAAAACCCTAAGGGAAACAAAGGGAACCTTAAGGGAGAGACCAAAAAAACACAAGATGGGGGTTTTGGATGGAATAATAACCAATATAAAGGGACAAAAAGAAGGATGAATTAGACCCTAAAAAATGGTTGAAAGCGCTGCAACATATCATAATACCTACTCAGCTAAACCCCTCTTAAAAAGGTGGAAGTGTATTGAAACCATAAGGGGCTCGATCCTACTTCAAGGAGACAAACTGAGCATATCTAGGCCTAAGACGGGCTGAGACAGAGGTCATACAACCCTGAACAGTGCTTGTGGAATACCTTAACTTTCACAGAAAAAACTCCGAAAAAAGTTGCAACTCGCAGGTACTGACCTATAAGCTAAGAAAATCGAATTTTTTGGTCGGGTAACAACAATTTTAGGCATAAATCGTAGTTTTTGGGCCAAAAAGTGCGAGGTCCAGATTCAGGATCCTTGGTCAGCAGGTTGCGGAAAAATTTGTCATCTGTGGTGCGGCTAATACCTGTTACTTGCGGAAAACACCTGAAAACACACTGAAGTTAGAATTTTTACTATTTTAGGGAAGAAATGGTAAAAAACAACATTAAGAGACAAAAAATAGCTAAATAAATACCCTAGTTACTGAAGCAGTTGGTCATGCAGGGATCTGAATAAAGCGCAGTGGAGTCGCCAGTTGTTGACGACAATGTGTAATTAAAACTCATGTGGAGTCGCCAATTATTAGCGTAAATTCTTAACGCAAGTGTATGAAAAGAGCTCACTTTAGTTGTGCATGAAAAATATCCCTAAAAATAAATATGGCTACTTAACCTCCTTAGATCTGCAATAGATAGTCTAAGAAAATGCTGCCAAAAACCCAATCTATGCAGTAAAAGTAGAATAAAAATAAATAAGAATATGCTCCATACATCTAATGGACAAGACAATATATATAAAGAATTTTACATGTATTAACACCTAGGAAAAATAATGATGTTACCAGTCCCCCTAAATGGGATGGGTTCTTGGATATCCTTAACGCTTCAGATCCAAAATTTTCTATTTCTCAATGGTGTAGAAAACCCAAGATGTGTTGAACTCTATGGGAGCTCAAGAAGCAAGAAAATAGTAGTATCAATGAGAATGATAAAAGCGTGACAATGAAAGTGGTCAAAGTGAATAATTAATGTAAAACCCTTCTATTTATAACAAAATATTGAGTTATCATCGATAATGGCGAATAATAAAATATTATTAACCAAGATCTAGATCTAACTCCTTGGAATATTTTATTATATTTTGTTGGAGGAAAAATGAATTTAAATTGGTTAAACACCTTTATTTAGAAATAATAAAGGAATAATTTAACAAATATTGATTTGTTTAATTATTTATAGGTGATTTAGTCAAATTTAACAATGAATAATAACTAAATAATGATGTAATTAATTATTCCCAGAGAAGAATACGATAAATAATGATTTCTCTAATTATTTCTCATAATTGGTTTAAATATGACAAAGAATATTATTTAAATAGTGGTTTAATTAATTATTCCTAGAGGAAAATCAAATAAATAATGATTTATTTAATTATTCCTCATGGGGTTTCTTTCTTGAACAAGAAATAAATTAATAAAATATAGTTTACTAAATTATTTCTTATAGTGAAAGCAATTTTACTATGGTAAAATTGGTCTTAGATGGTGTACTTCGATCCATCTAATTGTAAATGGTTAGATGACCAAAAATTGGTATAACAAGGGTGACATTAATATCTATTCAAAAAATCAATAAAAATTATGTTATCACTGAAGTGCTTAATAAAATTTACTCTGATGCATTTTCTAATGATTACTGGTTGAAAAAATATCAATAAAATCATATCTATTAATATTATAAATATTCTTTTTTATATTTATTCAGTGAATTCAAGTATGCATAGTGCTTTTCAAGGAGAGGATTTAGCTAGAGATGCCATTCATTTTGGTTCTGATGATAGGTAGTCTGCATCTACATGTGTCTAGTCAAAAGGGTTATTCATAGATGGAGGATATGTGGAGGAAGTACATTTTATGAGTTAGAGATTAGGTTGGAGGCAAAGTTATGGTTATGCAAATGGACTTGCATTTGTTTCTTCAATGCTAGATTGAATCTATTTCCAAGGTTATTTCTCAACTTAATAGTTTGAGACTTATTTCTATTATGTTGTGCCTATATGGTGTAACATGGAGGTGCATGGTGCTATTCAACCTAATATGTCTGGTGATTTTTAGATAATAATGGCTTTTGTCAATGTAATGATCCTAAAATTCTTCTAGATCCTGAAATTTTTGTTAAGCTATTATCAATAGTATAATCTTCTCCTTTTCCATCTCATTTGTGTATTTTACTTAATTGAAAGAAATGTTGAAATGCATGAATGAATAGATAAACATAAAAACACGTGTTAGTTTCTACTTTCTAATCTATTTAGTATAGTAAACTTTTGAAATTTGATTTTCAAAGTGCAAAGTTTACAATCAATGCTTTTATTATGCAAAAAAAGCTTATGATATTTTTGGAATGCTAGTTTTTGGCTTGACGCAAAACGACCAAAGCTATACCAAGTTATAATTTGTTACTTTATTCACATATTTGAGTGAAAATATTTCATTTGATATTTGGATAATGTGACAAAGGTAATAAGGCATCTAAGTCACAAATTGACATCTAATATGTGAAATCATACTTGTCTACCATATATTAAAAGTTGGCCGATAGTAAGACAATTTTACATAGTAAATTTCTTGAATGCACATTGGTCACACATTGGTTAAGTGAATCGATGAAGAAAATACTTGTGTTTATTGGCACGAGAGCTTTTTTTAATCAAAATTGAATGTGGTTTAGGATATTAATAAAAAAAATCTCAATATCGATTTATAAAGCGTTCGAAACAAATCAATCATGTAACCTAATCATATCAATTACACTATGTCAAGGTTGAATTAAAGTAAAATGATAAGATTAAAAGTAACCAATTTCACAATAGTATTTTCTGATTATATATCAGGAAAATCAGTACTAGCCATATTGATGATGATCATTAGTTAATGAATACAATTAAAATTGACAGTAGTTAAATATTGTTTTAGAGCTTAGATTTCAATTCATGATTTAGATGAATTATCACCTTTGACACATTATATGTAGGCATGTTTCCTATGAAAGCAATTTCCAAATTGCATTTTGTTGTAGACTCGTTAGTAAGTTCTAGGCAACCGACTTTATTTGTTTGTTTTCAAACTATTAAGTGTTTTTTAGGTTTTTCTTTATAATTTGTCTATTGTTTCTTCAATTTGTTACTAAGAGTGAAAAAATGGACCAAAGAAATAATGGGAAAATCACACAGGAAGAGGTACATGTAGAGAGACAATATATCTTAATTCTTATTCAAGATATTTTAATGATAATGGATAAGATATTGGAACTTCAACAAATACTTAGGCGATTCGATGATGAACTAGCAATTGTAAGAACGTTGTCAGAAGAGCTCTTGTAAAAAATGAACAGAGCAATCAAATATCCATTCTGGAAGCATAATTATTAGAAGTGTTAATCCCCATAAATAATAGCTAATTAGTAAAGAAATCATTACCAAATTTTACTATTTTCTCAACCAATTTTAAAATTTACTATATGCTAAGAGTTATGTATTGAAATATTATCAGAACAGTTACAAAAAAAAATATCGAACTATTGTGGATTATATACATATTTATAGATGAAATTTTTTTTATAATTTATATCATAGTATTTATTATTCAATTTAGTAATTTGTTTCAACTCTGTATGATAATTATTTATTTAGATATTTGTTTAAATATTTCATGAAATGGTTTATTTTATAGAAATAATATTGGATTGGCTGACAATGTAAATAAATAAAACCCTGATTGTAGAATCCATTAATTAATAACAATGTCACTAGAAAATTAATATTCAATTATCTTGTATAAACAAGTTACAATATTGTCTGAGTAGTAATAGAACTTGCAAATTTGATGAATAAATAAAGAAATGTAAGAAATGAGACTGCAAGAAATAAAACACGATATAGAATAGTGCAAAACATATAACATGAATAAAACAATTCATTGAAATACGTTCTTGTATAATTTCATATTATCATTTTCATTAGTAGAATCAATCACCATGTTTTCTCTAATGATTACATTCCTATCTTATTTTCATAAGTATAGTATATTTCTTGAGATCAGATCCCAATCATTGAGTAAAATGAAAGAATATTTTTCGACAATAGTCCAATTCCTCAAATAGAAACTATAAGGCAATGTTAAGATGCTTGAAAATGAAATGAACGAGAATTGTGTTGTTACTAGATTACTTGACAATGTAAACAAATAAAATCACCATTGTGTGCTTATAATCATGTGTTTTTATTTTTTATTGTACATGTTCCATGTCTCTCGAAATTGGAAAAAATATCAATAACAACTTATTTTTTTGTACAATAGTTCTCATAGAAAAAAATTTCGTAGTTCAGGTAATACTTTTTCCAGTTCCACACCTCTCAGAACACACTGTATTTTAGTCTTGTCATTTGCATGTATGATGCATTTTAACTGATGACAATAAATGAAATGAGAGTCCTTTTTCCAAGTAGTGAAATAAAGCATAGTTTCATTAATAGTTCTAGAACTTGTAATTGGACTACTGCATTTTGCACATATAGTCTCAAACGTATTCATATATGCACTAGTCATTGTCAGGTGTCCTTGGAATTATTGTAAAATTGATATAGAAAATAGAGGCTTAGTAACATGAAATCAAATGTCTCTTTATCCAATTTTCTTTATCTATGTCTATATAAACAATATAATAATAAATTTTATCATGCATATTCCACTCGGAAAAGAAAGCATGTTTCTTAGATTTTATAATTTCTTTCCTATTTTCAATAGACATATGAATGTCAATTGTGAAGTTTGAAAAACTATTTATTTATTTTTAACTATATTTTTTTGCAAGCTCAATGGAAAAACATTTTCTTGTAATTGTCTTTGAATTTAAATACATGCTGGAACAAGTTTATCATGTACTTGAACTGGCTACATATGAAACATTTGCAAAAAAATACATGAAAAATGTATAACAAATGGAAAATAGCTTTGTAAAAATGAAACATTCAAATAAATCAAAGCTAACTGTTCCCATGTCTTGTTCTGTATTGTTGCCTTTGATTTCCAGTACATATTACATTGTTGTGTGTGTTACTAGAATTGTAATAGTAGTGATTGTGCCGACTGGAAACACATATTCATTACGTGACAGGTTTTCAATTATCATATTTGGAAAGAATTGGCACTTTGCATAAACACGATACATTTTTTCTACACTACTAAAACTATTTAGAAAAATAGTTTTTTCACTATCACCATTTTCTTAACTATGCTTTGGAATTATTTTAAAATATTTAATGGAAACACCAACATTTGCAATAATTTTTGTCTCATGTTGTTTGATAAACAATTTTGGCACAAGAAATGTTATTTTCATTTCCACTTTCTTATCTGTTAATTTTTCATGGAGTATTGATTTTTTCTTGTTTTCTTTGTCCAAAAATGTTTGATATGTAACCAAGACAATGCCATGAAAAATGCTCCCAGTTATATTGTTACTAATATATTCAACCAACAATGGCATAGGCTCAATTTATTTTGACCTAGTCATGAGCATTGAATTGAAATAAATTTATAAAAAATGAACAAAAAAAACAAAAAATAAATATGATATACAATTAATCCTACAAAGAATTACTTATTTGATTTCATTTCTTTGTTGGTTTATGTTCCTTTCATCTTGTCCCTTGTGATATTTGTTTCTGTAGTACTACTCAATGATATCTCCACACCCTTGTTCATCTCTACTATGACATCATTCGAATTCAATATCTTTAGCTTGTTCAAAAATAATACATTAAAATCATGCTTAAAAGGAATTTATAATTAATACTAAGTAAGAACTATCTAATAAAAATAGAATGACATAACGCAAATACATTGCTAATGTATATAAATTCTAAATAGATTTTAGTTTCAGAAAATAAAAATGTTTTATAGAAATGTTCAAAGTACTTTTTTCCTTGTAATTTTTGTCATGGATCTGAATATCTATGTGTTATATGTTTCCTGAAAATTTAAAAATACTTTCTTTTCATTATAGTACATTAAAAATATATAAAATAAAAACACTCGTCTATATAATCTAAGTATAATAAAATTACATTAAATAGAAGAGAACCACACCTCTTAGCAAAACTGTCATTGTCTTTAATGGTATATGTTGTTGTTTTATTAATTTCTGCTACTCTAACTGTTATCACTCCGAAATTTCCGAAGGAAGCTCTAAGAAATATCAGAGGTAACTATTATCCACTTTTGGAGATTAGGATCTAGCCTTCCTAATGCTCAGAGAGGGCTCTCTCTTAATGATTTAACTTTGTTGTTTTAATATATTTAAGGCTAGTTATGTATGCTTGTTTGGTTTGGTTTTGATTTGTTGGTGGAATTACTGATTTAGATGGATAGGTGCTTGTCCATTTTCCATTGGGCTATGGAGTCAATATACCAAGAAAGAAGAACATAATCAAATTAAAAAGTAAGTTTTACAGGGCAGGATAGCTAAGCAAAATCAAATCTCAAGGCTGAATGGTGAAGTGGTTTTCAAACGGGATTAAGGAGAAGTTAAGGATTCCTTAAACCAGATAATGAAGGAAGGTGAAAGAGTTCAATCAGGATCATAGGTAAATTAAGAATCCTCTAAACCGGATATCAAAAGAAAACATAAAAATGTACAATAGTTCAAAACAGAGTGTATTTAAACAAATTCTACAATAAAATTATAGTTATAACATTCAAATTTAGAAAACATGCAAATTTATGGAATACTTAAGAAACGAACATGAACAATTGAAATATACTTCACTGAAATAGCTCAACACATGAATCATGTAAAGAATTGCCTTTATTACTTGTCTTGTCTGTCAACTGGAAATGGTATAATAACCCTTAGGTAGTAGATCAATTAGCTATAGAAATATTCGGAAATCCACACTCAATACTTTGAAACAATGAAGTATTTATACAAAAATTTACACAAAATATCCTGTCAACTGATTAGGATTTATTTAAGGAAATAAAATATCTTCATGCAAGAAGATAGTGACACCTAGTAACTGATTGAAATCTATCCCTGTTTTATTTGATTTATTGTTTCTTTCTTTCACGTTAGATGCTTCTTTCATGTTGTCTTCTCTTTCACGCTGTCTTTGTTTTATCTGTCTTTTTTTTGTTTACTCTTTCACCTGTGAGTTATTTTACCTGTATTTGCTTTCACCTATCACAATAAATCACACTCATCCTCTCGTGACATTCATTATACTGTGGTAAAACTTATCATGTTTCTGTGTCTTTAGTAAAAGTGGATTTTTACTAAAAGACATGTTTAACTTTATGCAAAAAAAAAGTGTGTCCTGGAGAGCACTTTGTATGAATTTTTTTGTTGTTGGTGTAGATGTTTTATCCCTGGTAACAATTACTGTCTTCGTTTCAATTGTTTCTTTCTGCTCTATTGTTGTACATAATCTTCTGCTGAGAAAAAGCCTTTGATTTCATATCTTGTGGATCTGGAGTAAACATGTTTGGAACTAGTATCAAACTGTTTATCCATATCCTGGTTCTGCTAATCACTTTCAAAACTAAAACAACTGTGAATTTGGAGAAAAGGATTTGCAGGGAGGAGAGCAGTTTTTAGTGACCTGGTGAGTTTGTGGAAGAGGTATGGACTGCAGCGGGGCTTTAATTCTAGCTGGAAATGGTGTTTGGTATCTTTTGCAAATCAACAGATGTGGGCAAACGAATGAAATAGTCGAGATTTCCTATTTAAACACTTGGTGGTTTTTCTTATGGCAGGGGGTTATGGTATTTTAAATTTCGATGGTTTCATTACATGTAGGGAAGTGGTTTATCATATTATCACACGCAAAAAGGTGGTTAGGCAGTTTTACGATGAGGGGGTGCGATAAACTGTGGGAGCGCCATGTGGCAAGGGAGGGGGTGGATAAAACCACCCATTTCGCACCCTCCAGTTGGTTTTAAACATTGGAATTTTGGGGGATGTGAAACTGATTGTAGGCTGTCGGATGCGATGACGGTGATCGAATGGTTGATGGAATTTACGCACTTTCAAAGATGGTGGGGTCAGGTGAAAAGATATGTGGAAGGTTTAAATGAAAGGTGAATCAGGTATTATGTAAAGCAGAAAGGTTAAATATAAGTGGGTCGGGGATTAATATATGTAGAGGCATTAAGTTAAAAATGGGTTTATGAAATATATTTTGTGGAAGGTTAGATGAAATAAGGGGGTCAGGGATTATTTAAGTGAAAAGTTAAAATGATAGCGGGAGGGATTTAATTTAAAAGGGAAGTAGGGATATATATAAACGATAGGCTAAAATAAAATAAGGGGGGTCGGGGAAATATATTAAGCGGGGGATTAAGACTAAAGGTGGGCTTGAAATATATTTTTGCACTTTAAACTATGTAAAACTAGATTTTTTTTGTTTTATTGGAAAAGTGTGGAGTTATTCAAGGGGAAGGGGGTTTTAATAATGGAGAAGGGTTTTGAGTGTGGAAAAAGGATTTAGAATAAGGGGAAATGGATTTTATCAAAGGTAAAGGTATTTTACAAGGGGAAATGACTTCCAAGAGTGGAAATAAGATTTTTAGCAAGGGGAATATGATTTCTAAGGGAGGGAGAAGGGATTTTTAGGATAAGGGGAAATGTGAGAAAGACATTAGTGATATGAGATAAACAAAAATAATGATTTCCATAACTTGTGAAAGTATTCTACCTACCCTTTATTTATCCTAACATTTTTTATTTCCTTTATTGGGTGCATTTGAGCTTTCTGACCCTTTTATTTTCTTTTGATAAGAAAACTAACGTATTTCTAATCGTATATCTTCCAATGGCTCAGATTAAACTTATGAGCTCATTTTATTCTCAACCTAACTATTGATATGCCAAGATTAAATGGTTTGGTCATATATTTATTCACTAACTATTATGACATGAAATTTAAAGGCATGAGTGATCAAGATTAAATTGTTTGATCATAATGAATTGTGGCATTTTGGACAATCTACACACAATTTTATTTACATAAAGTAATCTAAGAGTAGTGGGATTTGAATGTGCAACACTTTCATTATTTATTTTTATCTTATTTTTGTGGGGTTCATATCTCATATCTTTTATTCTTTTCTTTCTTTTGGTCCTTTGATTATCCTTTTAGGACATACTCTCTTTTCATTTTTTAATATGGGAAAACATTTGCAGAAAATCAAAGGTATGTACAATATTACAATTAACATAACCAATTCAAAATTATGATCCCTATTATTATAGGACCCATCTCCTTGTGAGATGTTAAGAACTTTCTGATCAATGGCCTTGGAAATTTGGCTTTTCTTTACTTGGAATTTCTTTCTGTGCTTTCCTTTATTCAAACATATGATGTTATATCTTTTTAAAGCTTAGAGTTTCCTATGTCTTCAATTTTACAAGATAATGATCCACTCGAATCTAAACTTTTCTATGGTTTAAAACTTTTAAATACAACCATTCTTTGCCATTTTTGACATAATCACAACATGTATTACCTTGAGATCCGGTGACTTCATCCTGGGATGAAACTCTTCTTGTGAGGTGCCAAGAACATTGTAGACTAGTAGCCTGATCCATTAGGTTGATCCCAAATCTGCAACATGTTCTCTCATAAAACCTGTGTGACTGAAAATCTCAAACTGAAATCAAATATTTGTACACATTGAAATCTGAAATATACTGAAATGAAATCTAAATGTAATCTAAAACTGAAAATGGAAATAATGCTTGAAAAAAATGCTCACAACACTAAGCTTTATTTGCACACTATTACCTATCGTATACTGCTGAAACTTATGTTGAATTAAGTAATACAAAAATTCCAATGAAGCCAGTCAAGTAGTTGTAGAAACAAATGGAGAACTTGACTGCTTATTAGAAAAATTAGAATCATAGCTTGATTATTTGTCCACATAACCAAAGTTATAATATAAAATGGAAATTGTTGATGTATTTGGCCCTTATAAAGAGTACATTTTTGAGCAGTTGAGCAAGGAAGAACCTCCATGTAATCTGCTATAGGATCAATAAAAGCATGATGTGTGATATTTTCTTCTAGGCCTTCAATGACTAGTTGATCAGTTGTATCTTCAATATTAAACTTTGAACCCACATCTTCAGTTTGGTACTTAAAATCACAATCATCCTCACTATGTAAGTCAAGAGGTAGTACAATTTCCTCTTTATTAGGGGAAGGAATTTTTCCACGAATTCTTGAGGATCTCAGAAATTGTATGACTGAATTTGAGTATTTAAAAGTTTAATAGCGTTCTCAAGATTTTCAACAATTAACTCAAGAAAGAAATCTTTAGCTTCAAGAAAATTTTTCCTTGATTTGAAAATACGAAACACAACTATTAGAAAATGTTCATCAAGTTGAAACTTTGTTAACTGATTCCTGATTTCATTTGAAACTTCATAAGAATAAAGGTTTGCCATAAACACTGTCATTTTGTTCAGGAATAAATCTGGTCAACATGTAGTGAGGTTGCCATGAATGCTCTAAAAGCTAGGTTCTTTGAATCCTGGAATCGCCAGGTGAAAAATTGCAGCTTTCCTTTGTCTGGTCACTGTTCACCATCAACAATCAAATCTTAACTTTGATGTACTTTGTACTAAGGAAAATAAATTATTTCGTTCCCAGTGGAGTCACCATTATTTTATCACTCCGAAATTTCCCAAAATTATTAAAAAGAAATATCAGAGGTAACTATCAACCACTTTTTGAGATTAGGATCTAGCCTTCCTAATGATCATAGAGGGCTATCTCTTATGATTTAAATTTGTTTATTTTTGTTGATTTTACGCTAGTTATGTAAGATTGATTGGGTTGGTTTTTGATTGGTTTTGGCTGGTTGGTGAAATTACTGATTCAGATGAATAGGTGCTTATCAACTTTCCATTGGGCTATGGATTCAAAGTGCTTTGAAACAGAATTGAATCAGATTATAAAGAAAGTGTTATAGGGCAAGGTAGACGAGCAATATCAGATCTCAAGGCTGAATGGTGAAGTGATTTTTCAATTGAGATCAAGGAGAAATTAAAGATTCCTTAAACCAGATAATGAAGAGGGGTAAAGAGGTCAATCGGGATCAGAGAGAAACTAAGAATTCTCAAAACCGGATATCAGAAGAAAACATAGAAATGTACCACATTTAAAAACAGAGTGTAATTAAACAAATTCTGTAGTAAAACTCATGTTATAACATTCAAATTCATAATACATTTAATTTTATGGAATAATTAAAGAGATAAGATGAACAATTGAAAGTATACTTCACTAAGATGGCTCATCACATGAATCATGTAAAGAAGTTTCTTTATTACTAGTTTAGTTTTTGGATTGGAAATTGATACAACAACCCCTTGGGAAGAAGATCCGTCAGCTAACAAAACGTTCAGTAGTCCACACTTGACCGACTAGACTGACCCTTGATACTTCAAATGATGAATTATTTATACAAAAACAATAAAAAAATATCTTGTCAACTAACTAGGATTTATCCTAGGAAAATAAAATATCTGGATGCAAAAAATGTAGTGACACCTTTCTAACTAACTGAAATCTGGTGCTGATTCTCTGATTGTTGTTATTTATCTGTTGGTTATTTCTTTCATGTTGTTTGTTTCATATGTTTTATCTTTATCATGTTTCTATTCTTTCACTTGTCATAAATCACACTAATCCTGTCATGTTTCTGTGCTTTTAGAAAAAGTGGATTTTACTAAAAAGACATGTTAAATTCATGTAAAATAATATGTCCTGGAGAGAAATTTGTATGAAATTTGTTGTTTTTGGTGTAGATGTTTATCCTTGGTAACAATCACTTTTTTTGTCTCAATTGTCTCTTCTTTCTCTTTTTCTGGGTTTAACTTAGTTTTCCTTCTGTACTTAAGCTTGAATTTGTTGTTAGATATAGCTTTTGCTGAGTCAAAAACTTCAAACTCTTATTATGTGAGTTTGGAGTAAACAGTTTTGGAACTAGTATCAAACTGTTTATCCAACTCCTGGTCTTGCTAATTACCTGCAAAAATAAAAAAATTGTAAATGAAAACACATGTTTGCAGGGAGGCAATAGTGGCTTCAGGGAATGAGGAGGTCTGTGGAAGGAGTCCGAACTGTGGAGGATATCTCTGGTTGGCAATGGATTTGGGTTTAATTTTGCAAATAAATATAGATAATGTAATGAGGATAAAGAGACGGGGTTTTATTATTAAAAACTCTGTTTATCGCACATTGTAGGTTGGAAAGGTGGTTTATCGCATGCCACAAGGGTGGATTGTGGTTTTGGGAATGGGGGATGCGATAGAATATGGGAATGTTGCGTGTCAAGAGAGCGAGGGAGGAAACCAACCTATTTTGCACCCCCTCTCGTTGTTAATCATAGATCATCGGGGGGATTGGAAACTATTTGTGGGACGCCTGATCCAAATGGCGGTAATTTAATGGTTGACGAGTGTTGTGAAATCGTTGAAATGAGGTGGGGTCGGGTATTTATTAAGTGCGTTACACTATGTAAAAGTGGGGTTAAAATGATAGCGGAGGGTTTTAATATGGTTCGGGGAATAATATGAGGGGTTTATGAAATATATTAGGCAGTAGGTTTAAAATAATGTTTGGATTTTTATATGTGAATGGGTTAAATGAAAGGGGTTGGGAATAAAAATAAAGCGGAGAGTTAATATAATATGGGGATGATTAGTAAATATATAAAGTGGGATGTTACAAAATACATTAGGAGGAGGAGTTAATTAAAGGGGGGGGTCCACTTAATATTTCTTTTTGTTCTTTGAAACTTTGGATAAGTTGTTTTATTGTTTTATTTGAATAATGTAGAGTTAGTAAAGGGGAAGGGGTTTTTTCAAAGGGGAAATGGTTTTAGTTGGGGAAAAGGATTAGAATAAGGAGAAAGATATTTTATCAAAGGGAAAGGGGATTTTCAAGGGGAAATGACTTCCAAGAGTGGAAAGAGGGTTTTTAGCAGGGGAATGTTAGAAAGACATTAGTAATATGAGATAAACCAAAATGATGCTTTCCATAACTCTTGAAAGTATCCTACCTACCCATTATTTATCCTAACGTTTTTTTATCTCTTTTATTGGGTGCATTTGAGATTTTTAACCCTTTTATTTTCTTTTGATAAGAAAACTAAGTTATTTCTAACCTTATATCTTCCAATGGCTCAGATTAAACTTATGAGCTCATTTTTATTCTCTACCTAATATATTGATCTACCAAGAGTAAATGGTTTGGTCAGATCTTTATTCACTAACTATCATAACATGGAATTTAAAGGCATGAATGATTAAGATTATAATTCATAATTATCATGAATTGTGGCATTTTGAACAAGCTACACACAATTTTATTTGCAAAAAGTAAACAAAGAGTAGTGGCATTTGAATGTGCAACACTTTCAGAACTTATTTTTGTTTCTTTTTATGGGGTTCATATTTTATATCTTTTTTGATCTTTCTTTATTTTGATCATTTGATTATTCATTTAGGACATACCCTCTTTTCATTTTTTAATATGGGAAAACATTTTCAGAAATGCAAAGGTATGTACAATATTACAGGACTAAACATAGTAAATTCAAAATTATGATCCCTATTATTATAGGACTCTAACAGTGGCTCCACTTGGGGATGGCATCCCCTTGTGAGATGTCAAGAACTTGCTAATCAGTGGCCTTGGAACTATTAGGTAGATCCAAAATATGCAACATTTTCTCTTATAAAACCTCTGTGACTAACAATCTCTAACCGAAATCAAACCTTTCTACACACTAAAATATGAACATACTGAACTGAAATCTGACTCTAATCTGAAATTGAAAATTCTTGAAAAATTTCTCAAAACACTGAGCTTTATTTGCACACTGCTACCTACCCTATACTGCTGAAACTTATGTTGCATCAAGTAATACAAAAATGCCAATGAAGCCAGTCAAGTAGTTGTAGAAACAAATGGACAACTTGACTGTTTGTTAGCAAAATCAGAAGCATAATTTGATTATTTGTCCACATAACCAAAGTTATAATATAAAATAGTAATTGCTGATGTATCTGACCCTTATAAAGAGTACATGTTTGAGCATTTGAGTAAATAAGAATTTCCATGTAAGCTGCTATAAGATCAATAAAAGCATGATGTGTGATATGTGCTTCTAGGCCTTCAATGGCTAGTTGATCAGTTGTATCTTCAATATTAAACTTTGAAGCCACACCTTCAGTTTGGTACTTGAAAGCACAATCATCCTCACTATGTAAGTGAAGGTAGTACAATTTCCTCTTGCTTAGGGGAAGGAATATTTTCCAAGAAATTATATGACTGAATTTGAGTATTTAAAAGTTCAATAGAATTTTCAAACTTTTCAACAACGAACTCAAGAAAGAAATATTTAGCTCCAGGAAAAATTTTCCTTGATTTGAACATACGAAACACAGCTATTAGAAACTTTCATCAAGCCGAAACACTGCTAATTGATTCCTGATTTCATTTGAAACTTCATAAGAATAAAGTTCTGCCACTGAATCTGGTCAACATGTAGTGAGGTTGCCATGAATGCTCTAAAAGTTGGGTTCTTTGAATCATGGAGTTGCTAGGTGAATAATTGCAGCTTTATTTTTATATGGTCACTGTCCACCATCAGTGATCAGATCTAAACTTTGATGTACTTTTTACAGAGGAAAATAAAATATTTCGTTCCCCAGTATGGTCGCCATTATGTTATCACTTTGAAATTTCCAAAGGTTGCTCTAAGAAATATCAGAGGTAACCACTATCCAATTTTGGAGATTAGGATTAGCCTTCCTAATGCTGAGAGAGGGATCTCTCTTAATGATTTAAATTTTCTTTTTTAATAAATTTTAGGCTAGATATGTATGCTTGTTTGGTTTTGTTTTGATTTGTTGGTGGAATTACTGATTTAGATGGATAGGTGCTTTTCCATTTTCCACTGGGCTATGGAGTCAATATACCATGAAAGAAGAACATGATCAAATTATAAAGGAAGTGTTACAGGGTATGATAGCTGATCAAAATCAGATCTCAAGGCTAAATGGTGAAGCGGTTTTCAATCGGGATCGAGGAGTAGTTAAGGATTCCTGAGACCAGATAATGAAGGAAGGTGAAAGAGTTCAATCGGGATCAGAGGGTAATTAAGATTCCTCTAAACCGGATATCAAAAGAAAACATAAAAATGTATAAAAATTCAAAACAGAGTGTATTTAAACAAATTCTGCAGTAAAATTCCAGTTATAACATTCACATTTAGAAAACATGCAAGTTTATGGAATACTTAAGAAAAGAACATGAGCAATTGAAATATAATTCACTGAAATAGCTCAACACATGAATCATGCAATTAAATTCTTTATTACTTGTCTTATCTATCAACTAGAAATAGTACAATAACCCTTAGGTAGTAGATCAATCAACTATATAAATATTCATAAATCCATACTCAATACTTTGAAATAATGAAGTATTTACACAAAAATTTACAAAAAATATCCTGTCAACTGACTAGGATTTATTTAAGGAAATAAAATATCTTCATGCAAGAAGATAGTGACACCTAGTAATTGATTGAAATTTGTCCCTGTTTTATTTGATTTACTGTTTGTTTCTTTCACATTGGTTGGTTATTTCATGTTGTCTTCTCTTTCACACTGTCTTTGTTTTATTTGTATTTATTTTGTTTACTCTTTAACCTGTGAGTTATTTTACTTGTATTTACTTTCACCTGTCACAATAAATCACACCAATCATCTCATGACTTTCATTATACTGTGGTAAAACTTATCTTGTTTCTGTGTCTTTAGTAAAAGTGTATTTTTACTGAAAGACATGTTTAACTTTATGCAGAACAAAAGTGTGTCATAGAGAGTACTTTGTATGAACTTTGATGTTGTTGGTGTAGATGTTTTATCCCTGGTAACAATTATTGTCTTCGTTTCAATTGTTTCTTTCTATTCTATTACTGTACATAATCTTCTGCTGAGAAAAAGTGTTTGATTTAATATCCTATGGATCTGGAGTAAATAGGTTTGGAACTAGTATCAAATTGTTTATCCATATCCTAGTTCTGCTAATCATCTGTAAAAATAAAACAACTGCAAATTTGGAAAAAAGGATTTGCAGGGAGGAGAGCGGTTTTCAGTGAACTAGTGAGTCTATGGAAGAGGTCTGGACTGCAGCGGGGCTTTAAGTTTGGTTGGAAATGGTTTTTGGTATCTTTTTAAAATAAACAGAGGTGGGAAAATGAATGAAATAGTCGAGATTTCATTTTTAAACACTTGGTGGTTTTTCTTATGGTGCGGGGTTATGATATTTTAAATTTTGGAGGTTTCATTACATGCGCGGAAGTGGTTTATTGGATTATCGCATGCAAAAAGGTGGTTAGGTGGTTTTAGGATGAGGGGGTGCGATAAACTCTGGGATCGTCATGTGGCAAGGGAGGGGGTGGATAAAACCGCCCATTTCGTACCCCCAATTCAGTTTTAAACATTGGGATGTCGGGAGATGAAAAAATGATTGTAGGCCGTCAGATGCAATGAAGGTAATCAAACGGTTGATGAGATTTACGCACTTTCAAAGATGGCGGGGTCAGGTGAAAATATATGCCGAAGGTTTAAATGAAAGGTGAATTGGGTATTATGTAAAGCGGAAGGGTTTAATATAAGTGGGTCGGGGATTAATATAAGTGGAGGGGTTAAGTTAAAAATGGTTTTATGAAATATATTTTGTGGTAGGTTAGATGAAATAAGGGGGTCGGGGATTATTTAAGTGAAAAGTTGAAATGATAGCTGGAGGGATTTAATTTAAAAGGGAAGTGGAGATATATATAAAATATAGGCTAAAATAAAATAAGGGGGGTCAGAGAAATATATTAAATGGGAATTAAGACTAAAGGTGGGCCCGAAATATATTTTTTCACTTTAAACTATGTAAAAGTGGATTTTTTCTTTTTTAATCGAAAAGTGTGGAGTTAGTCGAGGGGAAGGGGGTTTTAATAATGGAGAAGGGTTTTTAGTGGGGAAAAAGGATTTAGAATAAGGGGAAATGGATTTTATCAAATGGAAAGGGATTTTACAAGGGGAAATGACTTCCAAGAGTGAAAAGAGGATTTTTAGCAAGGGGAATATGATTTCCAAGGGAGGTAGAAGGGATTTTTAGGATAAGGGGAAATGTGAGAAAGAAATTAGTGATGTCAGATAAACCAAAATAATGATTTCCATAATTTGTGAAATTATTCTTCCTACCCTTTATTTATCCTGACATTTTTATTTCCTTTATTGGGTGCATTTGAGCTTGCAGAGCCTTTTATTTTATTTTTATAAGAAAACTAACTTATTTCTAATATTATATCTTCCAATGGCTTAGATTAAACCTATGAGCTCATTTTATTCTCTACCTAACTACTGATCTGCCAAGATTAAATGGTTTGGTCAAATATTTATTCACCAACTATTACGACATGAAATTTAAAGGCATGAATGCTCAAGATTAAACTGTTTGATCATAATGAATTGTGGCATTTTGGACAATCTGCACACAATTTTATTTGCATAAAGTAAACTAAGAGTAGTGGCATTTGAATGTGAAACAATTTTAGCATTTATTTTTATCTTGTTTTTGTGGGGTTCATATCTCATATCTTTTATTCTTTTCTTTCTTTTGGTCCTTTGATTATTCTTTTAGGACATACCCTCTTTCCATTTTTTAATATGGGAAAACATTTGTGGAAAAGCAAAGGTATATACAATATTACGAGAATAAACATAGCCAATTAAAAATTATGATCCCTATTATTATAGGACCCTAACACTAACAATATGAGTTAGAACACATATATAGAAATAATGAAAATAAGAGGTTCTAATTTCATAGCACGGAAGTAATTCAAGCAAGTAGAGCTATATGAGAGTAATATATCTTGTGTAGACTTTTTTAGCATGATCACATTATCAAGTATTCAAAATTTGTACATCATTTCGATATGACTATATCATATATTCTACAATTTTTCTTAGTAATCACATATATAATAAACAATGCATTGTTAACTTTTAAGAAAATTTACATGTTTTGCACCTTCATTCGAAATGAGCTTGCAAAGATAATCCCTCATGGCATGAAACTACCAGAAAAATATCGTACATTTCAGACAAGGAATCTATTTGTAACTAGCTCATCTAAAAAGTAATGTAACATGCATTGATAACATGTATGATAAAAATATTTAATGATGAACACCTCATGAATGCTTCTACAAACTGCATAATTGTTAGCCAGATAAATCCCTATGATGGACAAGAGCGATCTCCCCAGAATCCTAATGGAGAACTAGAAAAAAAAACCATGAGAATATCTCTTTCCCTAAGCTAATAGTTTTCATATTACTAAAACTAGGAGAAAAAGATGATACTATTACCTTCTCAATGAAATGCATGATGAAGACCCCACACTTTGTTCCGATGAAGCTCCTCAATGCTTAGAAGAAACCTGCAATCAAAAACATGCAAAATATCAAAGGCATATGTAGCATGATAATAATATAAAAACCAACTTAACCTAATGATCAAGGAGATTAGGAAATGAAATTGTTTTAATGAGTATATGAATGCAAATCATTCACAATTCCAAGAAAACAAAACAGTGAGAAAATGTATCCAAATGTATTATCAGAGATCAAAGAGAAATCGTACAACCAAGCCTTGATGTCGTATAGGTTCCTCCCAAATGCCTCCAATATTCCTCCTTTGTTAATAAACTCTCCAATCCAAAAATACCAGCATAAGAATACTATATGTGAGCTCCCCTAACCCTGAATTCCTAGTTCAATTTATAGGAGAAACTGAGGAGGTTTCAAATCCACCAAAGATGGTTGAGATCCAGAAATGAGGGGATTAAGGTTCCATGATCAAAGGGAATTAGCTCCATGATTGGAGGGGTTAGGCTCGAACTGATATGACTCAGAGGCTCCTAGTTGGGATATATGCACCCAACTATGCTTCTAAAACTTAATTTTATTTTTCACTTTACCTTGAGTCAGTTGCATAGTTTTGAATGGTATACAGAGTGAAAAACTGCGCAGGGATTCTTAACAGTAACAAAACATGCACATACATTGACTGTCAAAATTTCTCAAGTCATATTTAAGAGTGTAAAGAGCCATTATACCAAAATTCATGATTTGGTCAAGGAATATTAAATTTTTACTTGTAAGGGAGAATGAGTATGGATGGTGATATATCCATTTTGACTGTCAAGTGTCATGGTGAACAAATGACGTGTAATAGATTGCCCCCTAAAGTGTGAAGTATGAAAAGTCATTAAAATATTGAAGTGTTTTATCATACCAAGGATTGGATTATAGACACCAGTTGGAGACCTGCAATGGACATTCAATGCAAATATATCTAATTATCACTGAGGTAGGCATTCCCATACTTAGAGTAAAAAGTAACTTGATGTACTAGTGCAGGAATAGCCTAGAAATACATAAATGGTAGACATAGTATGGACGTAGCCATATATTATGAATTGGTCTACTGAAACATGAATACACAACTCCTCACAACTTGGATGGATGAAATTAGATCTAGGGTCTTGATCTTTGTCTCTTGATATAGTACGAATCTAACCATGCGATTGAATGTTTCAAATTCAAACATGGTAGAAACCACTTCATTACCAATCAATAATGAAAATTGTTAACAAGTGTGAGAGAAACCACCAATAATTCTAATGGTTCTCAAGGTACACCAATACAATCTATGAAGTGTGAATAGATGATCTGCAGTCGAACACTCATAGAGTTGCTCATCGAAGGCCAATGATGAGAACCTTTCCATTACTAGATTATTTTTCCCAATTTCCCACCCACCATTACTGGCAAGTACCTCTTTATTTTTGTCAAGCTTGAGGAGGATAAAATTTTCTTGTTGTATTAGCTCATCCTTCGGATGAGTCCTCTGAAGTATTTTTAATGAACCCTAGGAAGGATTGGTTCGATGTTTTTCAGTTTTAGGGAGTCATGAGAAAAACATAAGTAAACTACATAGTGTTATTTTTCGTAAATTTAGTCTCTCGAGCCCGAAAAAGGATAAAATAATGTAGGAGAGAAATCTATTGACCATGTTTAGTCAATTTAGACCTTTTTCGTAAATAGCCCAATTCAGTCTAGAAAATAAGTAAACTTATACTAAAAAAGATGACTGTTCATTTCCTTTAACAAGTTCGGATAGTTAAATACTTGATGATATTTTCATGTTTAGGGAGTCTGAAAAGGGCTTAAAAGTGACTCCTAGGTTTTTTTTTTTTGTGTTTTTCAAGAGTCTGAAAAAGTGATAAAAGTTTTCTCTGTATCAAAATGATTCATTTTTTAAACGCAACATGTTATTTGCACATAAAACTCAATAAATTACAAGAACGGTTCTTCATTATGGTAAAAATATTGAAAATTTTAACTTCTAAAAGGTCAAAGGAATAAAATAATAGTATTTTACTCATAAAATCTTATAAAGTTGAAAAAGACAATTTATTTTCACCATTTCATTTTGAGAGCAGTAAAAAAGGTTTTTACCATAGAACTTCCGGAGCTAATATTGGGCGAACTAGTTAACCATTCAGTGAAATGTCTCTTCCAGGTAAGAAATCTCTTCAATATCTTGCTTTCAACCATTTAGATTTCCTTTTTAAGCCTGGGGATGATTTATAAGGAGGGTTTATGTTTTTTAAATTTGCTCATGGGGGTGCACAGTGTTTCCTCATCGGGGCTGCACACCCTAATAATTTTCTAAACATAAGATTAACACGGGTGTGTAGTTTTTCAGTATATAAATTGTGCAAAAATGCATTATATGTAAGGAAAACTACACAGGTTCCGTGAGGTTTTCAAAACATGATAATCTCACCATTAAAAATCTCCAAAATTTCTCCCGCAAGGTTCTAATGAACCTAATTTCTCATTTGTATGTCATTTGAACCAACCTTTCTTGAGTGGAGAGAACACGAACATGAAACAAATGGTGCAAAAGGAATTTATAGCCCAACAATATTATAGGTTGTAAAGAATTGGGACTATATAAATTTTGGTCTATGCCAGGGATGAAAGAAGAAGTAGAGTTGATGACTTGGCTGGTGAGGGCATGGGATATCCAGGAACAATGTTTTATTATTGGCGATCACCGGCTCATGATTGACTTAGAGGATATTTACTTTCTCACTGGATTTTCTCGTAGGGGACGTGATATTTCCTTGTTTGGTGCACGGTGAGGTGGGCAATCTACCGTGTCCTATTTTACACAATATTGTGCTCCAAATTCACAAGTCAAAGATGGAAGAATAGAAATAAAAACTATCCAATGACTTGATTTAAAAATCATTTCTTTCACAGTTACGAAACTGTGGGGTAGTGCGGCTCCCCACGTGGATACCAAGGCTTAGATGTAGACCGTGTTTGAGTGTTCCAAGGGGCCAATATTTAACTGGTGTGAGGGAGTGGTTGTCAATATGAAAGGAAAAATAACTCTAGCTAAGGAGGGAAAATTGAATAACTTAGTCTATGGTGCCATCCTAATATCATTTTCTCTTGAGAGGATTCCACTCCTCATATCAAAAAAGCATCTGGTGGACCCTACAAGACCTATAGATCCTCGTATGTTGTGATGGGTTTCATTGATGGCATTCCATGGTGGCAACGGTGGTCCAATAGTATGATATAAGCCTCAGTTTTTCATATGGCTAGGAAGCTATATATTCATGGTAGAGGACTTCCCATTTGCAGGGATGGACTACAGGGACAACCCAAACATGCCACTCCCAGTTGGTGTACAGTGGGATGACACAGGTAAAAAAGTCTCATTTGAAGTTTTTTTTTTTCTATATTTTTATTTGTTTTTCTCATTCAATGATAATTGTTAAAATTTTAATGCATATGTAGGTTCAGTCTGACCAAAAGGACTGCAGCGGTTTGACCGATGAGGAGACCAGCCCATAGCAGCGATGCCACATAGTGACATAGTTGAGGCCTTGACCGAGTTGGAACACAAAATGGAGAGGCTCAATATAGATATTCCGGAGACTAGCACTAACGATTTGCCTCTCCTTTACCAGAGGCACGTGGTTGGAGTTCCAGGTCCGCTCAGGTGGTACCTGCTCCCAGTGGCACGCGCCATAATATGCTACCATGATCATCATCATGGATAACTGATAGTCTTTCTAGGCTTCATTTTGTTTTTTGTATCAACATATTTGGATCATAAGGCTTTAGAAGCCTATAACCTCGGATGATGTATATTTTTGACACACTTGACAGATTATTATTCAGCCTAATGATGATTGCTAATTTTCATTATCTGAGTACCTTGGTCAATATGGATTAAATATTGTTTTGATTTACTTTCAATGTCGCAAATATATATTTAACACTCGATTAGCCAATGCATCAACTAAAGTGTTTGAATTTCTTGAAATGTGTTGATGTTCAATGTAATAAAATTGTCTTTCCAAGAGACGAACCCTTAAAAACATTCTTAACATGGATGGACTTCTAACTGCATAGACACCGTTCAAATGTAATACAATGAGTTGTGAATATAACCTAACAATAAAACGTCAGATGCCAAATGTAATGGAATTAGATAATAACTCAATGACTACACTATATTCTTCTATGTTGTCTATTTTTTGACCAAAGCAATTCCCATGAATAGAAACTAACTCATCAGTGGGTGAATAGATGACCCAAGCCACATAATTAACATGGATGGAATTCTAACTGCATAGACAATGTTCAAATGTAATACAATGAGTTATGAATCTAACCTAACAATAAAACGTGAAATGCCAAACATAGTGGCATCAGATAATAACTCAATCACACTACTATATTCTTCTATGTCATTCGTTATTTTACCAAGGAAAATCCCATGAATAGAAACTAGCTCATCAGTGGGTGAATATATGACCCAAGCCATGGAAGATAAATTTTGAGTACTGCGACAAGCACTGTCAGCAAAGCCAATGTAATCTTGAAGGAACATTGACATATGAAATATCAAGAGTAATCAAGATAAGTAGGAAAATTAGTGGAAATTATTAAAGAAAAATAACTAATATTGGCACACACTGATAAAAAATTTAATTAATGTGCAGGGAAGATCTCCATAGGGTAAATCACGCATAATATCTCTTCAGATAAAGACAATTTCTGGGCTGACCTAAAGAGACACCGTCATAATCAACTAATTCATAGGCACCTTTTGCAGGTACATGCTTAACAATGTAAGATCCATGCCACATAGGTTCAAACTTACCATAGCCTAGCTTATCATGTGCTTGATCATAAAATAATGCTATATCACCTTCTGAATAGACACGGGGATTAAAACTTTGATCATATTATGCCTTAACACTCTTTTTATGAGCCTCGGTAGCTAATTCAATGGTGCGACGAGTTTCATCTAACTGTACTAATTGTAAAAAACGTGCTTCCTCAAAATTTTACTTGAAATGTTTCAAGTTGGTCTTTAGGTTAGTTAGGTTACACAACATCATGAAATGATAAATTTTATGATAAACATAGGTTTTAAGTTTTTCTTTAAGTTGTTAGAGATGATCTCGAGTCATATCAAAAGAGTAGATCTTGAGTAGATAATTTAAAGTGAATTAAAGTCTTAAAGCTAGCCATCTGTCAAAAATTATCTGATTCCGCAGCTATTTTAGTACAAAATTAACAGATTTTGCTGCGGAAACATCTAGTAGTTCCATAGAAAAATCGACAGTTGTCAATTTTAATGTACTATGAAAGCTTTCTCATTCTTTAATGGTTTTCTGCATAATGATGAGTGATTAACCTCTGAAGGTTTCAAGGTTGTGCTGTCAGAGTAGGGTTATCATTCAAGAATTAGACAGGTTTTAGCATCAGCCACCATTTGAAATCTATCCCATTCTCCTTTTCAAAGATATCCCTCATCTCTCATACTTTGTTTCTCACTTTTCAAATCTGCTACCAAAACACCTTATTTTCATTCACATCTCCTGTAGAAATCCCTTGTTATGCTATCCGTCCTCTATCATAGCAGTTCACTGTCATCAAAGGATTTTGCTGAACAGGTGTAAAAATATAAGGAAGGCCACTGCTGCAGAACAAGAAAGAGATAGATACACCAAATAAAGTCAATAAAGGAGGTCTTCCATTAAGGTACGAGCCTACAAGTCCAAATTTAATCATGGAAGACCCATATTTTGTTGAGATTCTTACAAGAGTAGGTTGCATTCAGTTTTGTCAAAAGTTGCAAGGTCATCATAAACAGGTCTCACAAGATTTCGTGATCAATTTCAAAGGCACATATACAAAGGTTGGTTGTCTTCATGTTCCAATTACACCTGATAGTATTTCTAAAGCAATAGGGATCCCGAGGACCGAATAAGAATGGTTTAAAGCTACCAAGTTTAACTTGAAAATTTGTGATGATTATCTAAAACCTAAACATGTAGGGATAAAAATGACTAAAGGGATTCCTAGAACTTGTATTAGAGATAATTATTCTAAATTATTGACAGTCATATAGAAATACTTTACATGCGAAGGAAGATTCCAAACAATTTACATGTATCACTTCAAGCTGTTGCTTCATTTTACATGGAAGAATTTGATAGATATTCCTTTTTACCTTTTTATAAGTCTTGGAAAAATGGCAAACAAAGTGCAAGGAAGACCTGAAAGAAGTGAAAATTCCATTTTTCATCATGGGTTGATGAAATTATTAGTACTGGAGGAATTAAATAAATTGAACAGAGACTGTGCATCCTTCTTGTTCATGAATGGGTATGAAATCGATGTTTTGAATCCAAGGAAAACTCCTAAACTCAAAAATTATTCTTCTAGGCAAGAGCTGAGTGCCACTACATAGTTATAAAGGAATCAACAAGAAGGGTTAAGATCTACAACTAAAGATATGGATGAAGAAACTGAATTCATTCAAGGGACAACATCACCTTTAGCAACTAGAAAGCAAGCTAACAAACTTGTCATAGATAGCAAGACCAAACCTGCAACAAAAAGGTCTAAAAGAAACATTAAGGAAATTGTTAGAGGTAGGGGCAGACTTGAAGACATTCTACAAGCTATAGACATTGCAGAAACTCCTGTAGTAAAAGAAGTTGAGGTAGAGGGATCTAGGGTCAGAAGAAAGGGACATATAGCCAATAAATTAGATTTTTCTCTAGAAGATTCAGGTTTTCTTTTAAAACCTAGAAAGCCTTTTACTAGATCCCAGATTTCTGCAACTATCACTATCAAAGATAAACAACAGGAAGAATTTAAAGGAAAAAGGGCAGCATTACAAGAACTTGTAATCATATCTCCTATTGTGACAGAGGTTACCAAAGAAAATAAGGATCAATATAAAAGAAATTTTGAAAGGAAATATGAAGCAGACTCTCTAAAGAGATAGAGCAAAGACAAGGAAGAAATAGTCAAACAGAGAAAGGGAAAGGAGAAATTCATAGAGCAAACTGAAAAGGAGATTCTTGAAGGAATGTTAAAAGCAGTAAGGTAAGAATTAACTGAAACAAAGAGAGAGCTGGAAAGATACAAGAAAGATAGACAAATGATAGATGAGGTTGAAAATAAAGTGAATGACCAAGTCACTCATTTTGAAAAGTCTATTGGAAAAGCCAAAAAATTGTTGAAGAAATCACAGCCTTTACACATCATGATGACACACACAAGGAAGAGAAATTTATGGTTACAGGCAGAGAGGAGAAGTCTTCAAAGACAAGTCGAGGAGTTGAAAGAAAATATGGAAATGATGAAGACATAATCAGTCAAGAAATATTTGGAAAGGGCAATTATGGAGAAAATTGTGAAAACTACTCATGAAGAAACTGCTGGTAAATAAGAAGGTGACAATGGATTATAGCTCTTTCTTGTCTTATGTTAATCATATTTTACATACAGGTATATTCATGGATCCTTTCAGCTTCAAAACCAAAGTTTTTTCAAGCCTCTGAAAAGTTAGGCAATTCCACAGTGTATGCGAGGCTTAAAGCCCATTTTCTACTGCAGAATTTCTAAAGAATCCTTTTTTCTTTTAAGGTACCTAAAATGATAGGGATGAAGATTTTTGAAGACTGTGTTAATTTTTTTTGACCACTTAACATCCTCCAATGGTAAATAACATCAGAAGATTGCCACACATCACCTTTTTGTTTGTGCTACAAAAATAGCTACGAAAGTAGCTCAGAACTCTGTTTTGACATCAAGGCTAATTTGGGTGGTTAATTTTGGAAGGAAAAAAATATATTTAAAAGATTTTCACCATGAGAGTGCCAAAGAGTATCAGGGAATTGAAAAAGAGTATCAGGGAAATGTCAAAGAGTATCAGATCAATGGTTTTCTATATGGGAATATTCTGGTAAGGATACAATTTGAAGATATCAGTTCACTGTCTTGCCAAATCATCAAACTGACAACTCCTAAATGGTAGGCAAAGCAACATCAAAAAGAAAATTAGAGTATTAAAGTCTTGTTTATGGTCCGCATAGTTGAAATTCATGATTCCTTTTGAGGAATATTTGGACCATCTTCAATTTAAATGTAATAAGTAGGTGTTTGCATCACAGTAGGACTCTAACTCCTAATTCGAAAAGTGTCAATCCTAGTTGTAAAAAATCTAGTTAGTGGTTAGATTTTGTTAGAGTAATGGGGTTTAATGGTCTAGCCACTTGGAAGACTGAATGTAAGGGCTAGATGCCTATAAGTAATGAAAAATTCGATGTATCAAGGGTTGGAAAATGTTATCAAAAATACTAATTTTGTAAATGCTCTGGATTGACTGATATATATAGAAGTAGTTTAACTTTTTTGAACCTGAGATTCTTTGTGTATTTCAAAGAGTTTATATCTTATCTTTGAAATGTCTTCCTTTCATAGTTTTAATACTTATTACTCAGAATTCATTTTTATCATGCTTCGACTTCCTTTAAGCATTGAACTATGGTCAAATGAGTTTTTGGGCCCTATCTTTGAAAGGTTTTATTCAATGTTTTAATGCTTATTACTTAGAATTCATGGTTATTCATGCTCTGTCTTCCTTTAAGTGTTGAGCTTTGATGAATCTCTTTTAATACTTTCCTTTCAATACCTTGATGTATCATTACTCAGAATTCATGTACTACATGCTCTCACTTCCTTTGAACCTCGAGTTATTGGTATTTTCTTGAATGTGTCACTTTTTCATTGAAGTATATACAAGCCTCAGTTTCTTTAAGAAGATTTAATGTTATATTTATCCCTGTCATTGACTCCATAGCCCAATGGTAGCAAGCCTCCAGCTTTTCAACCCATAAACATACAAAATCAAGACACATAGAGTTATCCATCTATCTACATCTTTTATCAATATCATTAACCCTTGAGAGAGCCCTCTTAGGTTGAGGAGGCTAAGCCTCAATCAAAATATTGGTTTGAAATAGTTACACTGAAGTTGTCTGATTAGCATCAAATCAGGTTCAATTTTGGTGATAACATTTTGGCACCGTTGCCGGGGATCGAAGGTGTAAATTTTCCCTGGGAAGAATGACAAATTTTCAGTTCTAAGGTCTGAGAGCAGGAGATACTTAGGTACATATTGGTTGCATTTCTGCTCTGGTGACTCCACATCAAATAATCAATTGGAAGGTGACTCAACTACTTGAATATTTGTAGCTTGATGAAGTTTCAGAATGAATTTCATTGCAAGAAAAAATGCCAAGTATGATCCTATGAATCAGTCTCATATCCTTGGCTTTCTAAATCCTATGCCAAAGGTTAAATGGATAGATGATCTTCCAATATTTAAAGATGAAGGGAAAGACAATGTTGCTCTTCATTTGGTTAGATTCCACATGCATGTACACAGTCTTAAGGTTTAGTTCCCTGAGGATTGTCTCATGAAGATGTTTATGGCCACTTTGGAAGGAAAAGCATGGTCTTGGTATGAGAGCTTGCCAAATGGTTCATTATATTCTCTTGCTGATTTCCATTTTTCATTTTATGAGATGTATAAAGACTGTCATCCCTCTTTGTTGCTGGTTAAAGACTGATGTAAGCACTCTGCATGTTTTATTAGATATTTGGAGAATTTTTATGAAGATGATGAGTTCATGGATGAAGAAATTTTAGAGGCCCTTCATGACAATACCTTTCATCACCAAGAAGAAAGGATAACATCTCTTTTAGATAAAAATAAAAATCAACAAGATTTTATTTATGAAAACCATGTTACATCCTCTAAGTTTGACAAAAATTTGCAGCAAAATTTTCAGTTCTTTGATCATCAGGAATATGTGAGTCATTGTAAACAACAAGAGGAAATACTGGAAGATAGTTTCTATAACCATCAAGGTAAGGAAAGGGTTTATTTTTTATTTCATTCCTTGAATCAGCTTATTGATCATATTAATGAGCAATAATACACTGTTTTGAGAATCAGTTGGAACAGCAATTGGATAGCATACAATGAAATCTTGTGTGGCTGAACAAAGCATATATGAGTTGTCCAAATTTACAGAATGTTATGAGTATCATAAAAAATATCATGTCTTCTTTTAACCTATAGCTGAATACATGGAAGAGTTTTTCATTCTAGTTTTCCAGTTTCATTCTCATTATGAAGATCAGATACATTCTAAGTTACCGTGGTCACCATAGTATCATGTCTACTTTGGGTTCAAGCACAATCAAGATATTCAAGTGTCAATTAAGATAAATGATTGGCTTCATTGAAAGTTTCATGTCGCTTAAGTTAAAGTGGAGAATTGCAGCTGATAGGGTAGGTAGGAGTGTGTGAATAAGCTCCAATATGAATGAGAATCTTTTCAGTAGGTACAAAGTTGGTTCTTCTGCAGTGATCATCAAGCTTGAGCTCAAGGTGAAGGCCATTAGAGCTTGAGGAGAAGCTTGGAAATTTCAGAGTTTTATTTTAAAGGATGGATAGCAACACTGGAGCTACTGGTTCTTAGTGCACCATAGGGGCACACTATCCCAAGTGGAGCCACTGTTATCACCCAAATTTTTTCAAAATTTTACTTGAAATGTGTCAAGTTGGTCTTTAGGTTATTTAGGTTGCACAACATCATGAAATGATAAATTTTATGATAAACATAGGTTTTAAGTTTTTTTTTTAAGTTTTTAGAGATGATCTCTAGTCATATAAAAAGATTAGATCTTGAGTAGATACTTTAAAGTGACTTAAAGTCTTAAATCTAGCCATCTGTCAGAAATTATCTGATTCCGCAGTGATTTTAGTACAAAATTAACAGATTTTGCTGTGGAAACACCTAGTATTTTCGTAGCAAAATCGACACTTGTCAATTTTAATGTACTATGAAAGCTATCTCATTCTTTAATGATTTTCTGCATAACCTCTGAAGGTTTTGAGGTTGTGCTGTCAGAGTAGGGTTATCATTCAATAATGCATCAACCACCATTTGAAATCTATCCCATTTTACTTTTCAAATATATCCCTCATCTCTCATACTTTGTTTCTCGCTTTTGCAATCTGCTACCAAAACACCTTACTGTCATTCACATCTCTCGTAAAAATCCCTTGTTATGCTAGCCATCCTCTATCATAGCAGCTCGCTGTCATCAAAATATTTTGATGAACATGTGTAAAAATATAAGGAAGGCCACTGCTGCAGAACAAGAAAGAGATAGCTACACCAAAGAAAGTAAATAAAGGAGTCTGCCATTCAGGTACGAGCCTACAAGTCCAAATTTAATCATGGAAGACCCATATTTTGTTGAGCTTTTTACAAGAGTAGGTTGCATTCATTTTTGTCAAAAGTTGCAAGGTCATCATAAACAGGTCTCACAAGATGTCGTGATCAATTTCAAAGGCATATATATAAAGGTTGGTTTTCTTCATGTTCCAATTACACCTGATAGTATTTCTAAAGCAACATGGATCCCGAGGACCGAAGAAAAATGGTTTAAAGCTACCAAGTTTAACTTGAAAAGTTGTGATGATTATCTAAAACCTGAACATGTAGGGATAAAAATGACTGAAGGGATTAGTAGAACTTGTTTTAGAGATAATTATTCTAAATTATTGATATTCATACAGAAATAATTTGCATGCGAAGGAAGATTCCAAACAATCTACATGTATCACTTCAAGTTGTTGCTTCATTTTACAGGGAAGAAGTTGATAGATATTCCTTTTTACCTTTTTAGAAGTCTTGGAAAAATGGTAGAAAAAGTGCAAGGAAGACCTGAAAGAAGTGAAAATTCCATTTTTCATCATGGGTTGATGAAATTATTAGTGCTGTAGGAATTAAGTAAATTGAACAGAGACTGGGCATCCTTCTTGTTCATGAATGGGTATGAAATGGATGTTTTGACTCCAAGGAAAACTCCTAAAATCAAAACTTCTTCTTCTAGGCAAGAGCTGAGTGCCACTGCAGAGTTAGAAAGGAATCAACAAGAAGGTTTAAGATCTACAACTAAAGATATGAATGAAGAAACTGAATTCATTCAAGGGATAGCATCACCTTCAACAACTAGCAAGCAAGCTAACAAAATTTTCATAGATAGCAAGACCAAACCTACAACAAAAAGGTCTAAAAGAAACACTAAGGAAATTTTTGGAGGTAAAGGTAGACTTGAAGACATTCTCCAAGCTATAGACATTGCAGAAACTCTTGTAGTGAAAGAAGTTGAGGTAGAGGGATCCAGGGTCAGAATAAAGGGTCTTATAGCAAAGAAATTAGATTTTTCTCCAGAAGATTTAGGTTTTCTTCTAAAACCTAGAAAGCCTTTTACTAGATCCTAGATTTCTGCAACTATCACTGTCAAAGATAAACAATAGGAGGAAGTTAAAGGAAAAATGGCAGTTGTACAAGAAGTTGTAATCATATCTCCTATTGAGACAGAGGTTACCAAACAAAATAAGGATCAATCTAAAAGAAAGTTTCAAAGGAAATCTGAAGCAGACTCTCTAAAGAGACAGAGCAAAGACAAGGAAGAAATAGTCAAACAGAGAAAGGGAAAGGAGAAAGTCATAGAGAAAACTGAAAAGGAGATTCTTGAAGGACCGTTAAAAGTAGTAAGGGAATAATTAAATGAAACAAAGAGAAAGCTGGAAAGCTACAAGAAATATAGAAAAATGATAGATGAGGTTGAAAAGAAAGTGAATGACCAGGTCACTCATTTTGAAAAGTATATTGGAAAAGCCAAACAATTGTTGAAGAAATCACAACCTTTACGCATCATAATGACACACACAAGGAAGAGAAATTTATGGTTACAGGAAGAGAGGATAAGTCTTCAAAGACAAGTCAAGGAGTTGAAAGAAAATATGGAAATGATGAAGACAAAATCAATCAAGAAAGATTTGGAAAGAGAAACTATGGAGAAAACTGTGAAAACTACTCATGAAGAAACTTTTGGTAAATAAGAAGGTTGCAATGGATTATAGATCTTTTTTGTCTTATGTTAATCATATTTTACATACAGGTATATTCATGGATCCTTTCATCTTCAAAACCTAAGTTTTGTCAAGCCTCTGAAAAGTTAGGAAATTCTGCAGCGTATGTGAGGCTTAAAGCCCATTTTCTGCTGCGGAATTTTTGGAGAATCCTTTTTGGTTTTAAGGTACCTAAAATGATAGGGATGAAGAGTTTTGAAGGTTGTGTTTAATTTTTAATGACCACTTAACATCCTCCAATGGTAAATAACATCAGAATATTACCACACATCACCTTTTTGTTTGTGCTACGAAAATAGCTACGAAAGTATCTCAAAACTCTGTTTTGACATCAAGGCTAATTTGGATGGTTAATTTTGGAAGGAAAAACATATATTTCAAAGCTATTCACCATGAGAGTGCCAAAGAGTATCAGGGAATTGACAAAGAGTATCAGGGAAATTTCAAAGAGTATCGGATCAATGGTTTTCTATATGGGAATATTCTGTTAAGCATACAATTTGAAGATATCAGTTCACTGTATTGCCAAATCATCAAATTGACAACTCCTAAATGGTAGGAAAAACAACATCACGAAGAAAGTTAGAGTATTAAAGTCTTGTTTATGGTCATTGTTAGTGTCAGTCTTTGCAGCCTTCCTCCAGTGATCAAACATGCTCTTACAAAGTGATTTTAAAGTGTCAAAGTCAAATTTTTTCATTTCAGTGAGCCTTCAAGCAAAATTTGGTCACTAGGTATTAGGTCTAGGGTTTGTTTTCACTCTTTTAAAAGTTGTCCAAAGGTTGGTCCTTGTCACCATTCAGCTGAGTGTATCATCATTCAGAGGGTTTTCATCGTCATGTCAGTTTCCAATGGGTCATTTTACACCTTGCTCATGCTTCAGTTGTGCCTAGCTAAGGTTCATTTCCCTCTCCTAGGATCTTGAAGGTAATTTCTCTTGGATGGTCAAATCATCAGCAAAACTTGTATCCTGATGTTCATACACCTTCCCCTATCCTTAATGTACTTGATTAAACACTTCCCATCACTGAGATCCGCCAAATTCCTCATTTTTGCACAAACCTTAGTTTCTTGCTACAACTTGGAAATTTTCTAGGCGAGGCCTGTGTTTTGCCCTTTTGGACCCCTTCCCCTCACTCAACCTCTGAAATTCCACTTTCCCCTACTTCCTAACATCCCTCCCTACTTTCAAAAATTTTCTCAAGAATTTAGAAGCCCATTATCCCCTTCATTTCGCTTCATTTCGACAAATCCTTTGTTCCACACATCGGGATAGGTTTCAATCAAATGATGTTTCAGAGCAATAAAAGATGAATTTTTGAAAAATGAGAGATTTTTTTGTCCAAAGGCTACCAAATAAGAAAAACCTCCCTCACTTTTTACACATGTGTCATAGTTTTAGAGAAATGTCAAAAATACATTTGCCTCGGGAGAATTGATGCACCTATGAAGTGACCTTGGGAAAATCAATATTTCTCCTAGCTTGGTTGGCCAAATGACTTGGTTGATGAGTCAAATGATAACTAGACACAAATATATTTCTAATGAGCTATCATGAGCTCAATTTTGAGTTGAGGAAGACGTTCAAAATTTGACTGCAACAGCACTCTGCCTTGAGGCAGCCTCATTCTGCTCATTTTGACCAGTCTTGGGAGATTTGATTTTTGACAAGGCAAATGAACTCCAAATTGAAAAATTCCACTTGGGTTGGAAAGCAGACTCAAGTAGTCCTACAAAATGCACTATTTATGGCATGGCACATTGGGAGAAGGCGCGGCGCACTGATGGTGCGCGGCTCATAGAACAATTTTTCCCAGTGTAAAATTACACTGGCGCGGCGCATCCAGCCTGCGCGACGCGTTGGGCTGGGGCGCGGCGCACAGAGCCTCCAAGCTTATTTTCACTGTTTTTCCTAAAAAATTCAAAACAACTCAGTCTCCTATGCTCCATGTAAGTCAAATCATCTTATAAGTTGCCTTTGATCGGTGTTTGGTGTTGTTTTAAGATTGGTTATAAGAATTTGAATGGTGAAAACATATACCCTATCATTTGGTGAAAATTTGCTCTTTAGGGTTGTGTATTGGTGTTTTAAAACAACTTTAGTGCCAAAGACTTACTTTTCCCCTCCACCTTGTTCGTTCCTTTCCTCTTCACTATAACACTATCACCCATATCCCTTCCCTAATTCCCTTATAAAATTATTCATATCACTTATTCCTAAAATCTCATTATCCTATCCCTAAACCTTACCATCTCCCGTGTCATTTACAAAAATCCCCAAATCCCATATCTCAAACATATTAAGTGGTTGTCCTACATTTTAAATTCACTTGACTGAACCACTATACGCACTGTCCCTTTTTCCCACAGTCCACTATACTCCTATTTATCACAATCCTTTCCCATTTGGCATATTTTGATAATTGAAACAAAAGGCACCAATTTCTCATTTCATACAAATCAACATACACTTGGCAATTAGAGACAAAGGTATCAATTTCTCATTTTCAACAAGATAAACATATCATTGGCATAAACTTTCAACACCATGACAGAGACAGATTCATCATATGACCAAGACAGTAATTGCATCACTGAACTGCATGCACCAAGAAGGCATCGAGGAGGCGAAAAAGGTATGTTAGATTCAAAATCTTGGTGAACGCTTCCTTGACTGAGCATAGTACTTGATGAGGGTCCTTCACTCCAAGTTTTAGCAAATTTGGAGTAAATTTTGTCATTTTTGAAATTTTGGTTGCAAAACAGGTTTTTTTGCCCGACGCGTTGCGCCACCTGACGCGCGTTTACGTTTGGGAGATCTTCTGAAGGAAAAATTTGCATTTTTGGGTTTTTTATGATATATTATGTATGTTCAGGAATGGCCAAAGCATTTCATCAAATTCTGGGCTGCTTAAAGGGCCAAAAACACCTTGAAAATGGCCTTTCTGCCACTTTTTGCACCAGTAGGAACCAGTGTTGGGAGATTGCAATTTTGGAGGGGCAAATGACATCCAAATCCAAAAATTCCACTTGGGTTGGATAGCAGATGGACAGGGCTTTCCAACGACCTATCATGAGCTCAATTTGGACTTCAGGAAGTGCCCCAAAAATAGGCTCAAGGTGGCGCGACGCATTGAGTTTTTTAGCGCGGCGCATAGAGAAATTTTGCCTCATTTTCACTCTTCAGCTCAAAAATTCGCCCAGTTTTGACTAGATTTACTTTTTCATGTGATGATTGATCTATCATGATGTAATTTGATAACCATGATGTAATTTTGGCATATATTTACTTGTTCTAGAGGATTCATTCACTAAAAAGTGAAAATTAAATGAATGAATCAGTTTCCTTCCTTATAGAGGCAAGTTGTTTGGCTGCCTAGATTTTAGTTCCATGTTTAGAATTGGTTGAAACAGCTCCTAGAAGGATGAGCTCAACCCCTAGAGGCATGGTAAGGGGTTAGAATTGTCTATATATTGTATTTTCTGAGACATTTTTAGGGTTGGACACTTGGGAATAGTTTGGCACCTCATTGTATATTCATTTCAGATTTTTGGCAAAGGAAAGAC
This sequence comes from Pinus albicaulis, assembly GCA_034641835.2. Lineage (NCBI taxonomy): Eukaryota > Viridiplantae > Streptophyta > Pinopsida > Pinales > Pinaceae > Pinus > Pinus albicaulis. The sequence continues at coordinate 902,488,642 of CM076581.1, forward strand.
CAGAGTTTTGCAGCACTTGTTGGGATCCTTGTGGCTTCTGAGTTTTTATGATGTTCTTCTCATGTTATTGTAAGTTTCATTAATGTTATATGTATGCCATTTCCCTTCTCTTTACTTCTGAATTAAACAAATGAGTAATTGAGGTAGAATTCATTGGTTTGTTGGTGCTCTGCCTTAGACTTTTGTTTAGTTTTATATGTTTTTCGTCAGTTTGAAGAGGATCCTTGCACTCTCTTGCCCTCTTCAGCTCCTCAGCAGTATTTTCTATCCATTCATTGAATCTAAGACATCAAAGTCATTACCTTCCCTGCCCCAACTTGAACTCTGCAAGAAATTGGCCTCATCCCTAAGCCCAAAAATTGCCTTTCCCCTTTTTCCAACAAAATCCAAAAAATCAAAATCAAACCCTCCTATTTGTTTATCTAGCCTAAGATCAGTTATTTTTTTAGTCATCTCAAGCCCCTTTGAATATTTCCATTGAGATTGACCCGGAGAGAGCCCTCTCTTGTCCTCGTAGGGCTAGCTATGAGGCTGAGTGTGGTTTGGTGTTGTCCTTTTTCTGCCTTATTTCAGCCTAAGGCAGATTTAGGCACTAACATAGTGGCGACCATACTGGGGAGAAAATGGTTTGCTTGTTAGTGTTATTTGTTTTATAAGCTACAGACGGAGTCTGAAGTTATGCTAGGTAGCCTTCGAAACGCTCTTGCTTTGCATTAGCGAAAGTAGATAAATGCTGCTTCAGTCAATCTCTGGTCTAGCTTGTGAACGTGACACTTGACTTGTGGATTGTCTCGCCCCAGTACATGTATCAAGTTCAGATCTGATCGTTGATGGTGGACAAATATCATACATTAGAAGGCTGAAATCATTCACCTGGTGACTCCAACTTAATGTAGAGACTCCACTGGAGGACTAACCGTTTCTCTGCGAAAATGGAAGGATCGTACACAAAGTTGAGGTATCCAAAGTGGAATTGTATTCAGGATCTAGTATGCTTTCTTGTAAATTACTTCTTTGTTGTTCTTGAAGTTATCCTCAAATTTTTTCAGAATTTGTTGTATGATAAAGGTGATCAAAATCTTCGCTCCACCTATTCAAAAAGTGTGAATACTGATTTTCCTTTGATCCTGGCCTCCTTACTTTTCCCACATCTTATGATGACTCTCTTCAGAGTGATGAGCCTAAAGAAAACCAAATTGATCCCGTAGCTCTTGTATATACTCCTACACCTTGTATAGTCCCAGATAGGTATAAACCTCTTGTTTTACCTTATGTTTTTCATGATTTCCCTAAAAATTATGACCTATATCTACCAAGATTTGACGGTGAATGTAACAATGTAAATGCTGAGCAACATGTGCAGAATGTTGAGACTTTTCTAGATCTTTTTGAAGTTGATGAAGAATATGTTAGTATCAGACTTTTTTCTCTTTCTTTTTAAGGCCAAGTGAAGAGTTGGTTCAAAGCCCTGTCTGATGTGAGCATCTCAGATTTCCAACAATTTTTCAAAGTTTTCCTTGACAGGTGGATGATCGGAAAAAATCCTTTCCTTATTATAGAAGAGTATAACCAGCTGAAAATACTGCCAGGGGAGACAGTACAACAGTTTTCTGCCAGATTTAACCAAGTATATTTTTCGATGCCAGCTGATATAAGACCTTCTCCTAGATCTTCTCTCTTGCACTACCCGGGTGCCTTTGATCCAGAAATGGAGTTTCAGCTGAGAGAAAATAATCTTGCAACACTTGTAGAGATGCAGAACAGTGCAGTAAATGTAGAGGCTCATTTTTTGATCCGAAGGGCAAGGTTGAAGGAAGAAGAGATGAAAAACATGGATCCGGAGAAATCGACATCTCTAGAGGTTAAGCTTGACATGTTGGTAAGTACAGTAGAAGAGATGATGCAAAAGAACACCAGAAGGAATGAGTATAATGTTCAAGCCCATGATTTGTTGATTGAAGAAGAACCAACGGCTGATCCAAAACATTTTGTTTCTTATCCCAGTTGTCATAGTGATTGTTTTATAGATCATTTTGAAGAAGAGAGAGTCGTTGATCTGACATGTATGCTTTATGATGTGTTGTATACTGATGATTTGCCTCAGTTTGATCAGTATGATTATGATTATGTTCTCCAAACAGAAGCTAATCTTGCAGACAAATCAACAGCTAGTTTGTGCGAGGAGGAAGTTCACTTTCAGCAGCTTGAGTACAGTGATCAATCGATACATATCAGCTATGACAATGACGAGGAAAGTGCAGCAAATTTTGAAGTAAGTGAAGGATCTTTGCCTTTTTGTTTTGATTCGTTTCAGCTCATCAGGACAATCTTCATGCAATAAAAAATCAGCTGCCAATAAGCCTTGATCTAGACCATCTTGAGGGCAATGAAAACCTTGTTCAAGATTTCTCATATTCAGATTTGCAGCTCTCGAAACCCATTGATTGTCAAGTTGCAGATGAAAACATGGAAGTTGGCACACATGATCAAATGCTACAAGGTGACTCCATACCATTTTGTTTTGAATCATTCCAGTTGTTAAAGGATAAATTGCATAGTAAATATTCAAATGAGTAGCCTATAGGAAATCAAAAATCTCTCAGTGTTAATGTGGAGGATGAGACAGATAGCGAAATTCTTAAGCAAGTTGTTGATGAGAAATCTTCCCTTGAAATGACTGATGAAATCATTTCGGATACAAAATTCTCCCTAGCACCAGATTTGCAGCCACCAAATGAAATTGAAGGTCAGATTACAGATGAAGGCGTGGAAGATGAAATACATGATTTAATGATGCAAGAGAATTCTGTACCCTTTTGTTTCGAAGCATTTCAGTTCATAAGGCAGAATATTCATAATATCTCTCAAGAAAAAGATGAACAACCAGTAGGATGTCAGACAGTTTCAATGGATACATCACATCAGTCTTCTCAAGTTTTTGATGATCCTATTGCTGATGTGTTGGATGATGTTTGTAGTCAAAGTCTTTCTCCATTAACTTTATGTAAGGTTGAAACGTGTGCTGATATAGACTTGATCCGACATCCGGTCTCTTTGTCATTTTTAGCAGGAGTCTCATCATAAAGCTCATCACAAAGCTCAGATCAAAGTTTACATTCATGGTATGAGGAGAAAATAAGTAATCCATTGGATGAGCTAAGTCCTAGTGTGCATTTTGAGATCCTTATGCAGCATGAATTTCAAGATCCTTATGCAGTGTTTTTGGAGGCGGATAGAGAATCCATAGTATTCAACGGATCTGTTCACAAGTTTTCATGGGTGTTGCCTTTCAGTAGTTCTCTCTTGTTGTTCATAAACGAGCACTTGCGGAGAATCCAAACAGCAGCTGTAATACTTACATGGTTGCATTGGTTGTTTCATTTCACTTGATCAGGTGATGAATGAAATTGTTAGAGTAGGTTGCTTTGAATAAGCTTCATATTGAGCATATTTCCAGTTTTTCGGTTGTGTTTAAGTATCGAGTCAGTTCTTAGTTGAGTGATATTCAATTTGTGTCATCAAGTCATCAGTTTTCAGTCATGCATTTCAGTTTCAGTTTTTGATTCCATTGCCCAATGGATGAAGGCACTGTCTGCTTTCCAAAGATCTATAGTTCTTGGCACCTCCAAGGAGCTACCATCCCCATTGGAGCCAATGTTAGTGTCATTCTTTGTAGCCTTCCTCCAGTGATCAAACATGCTCTTACAAAGTGATTTTAAAGTGTCAAGGTCAATTTTTTTCATTTCAGTGAGCCTTCAAGCAAAATTTGGTCACTAGGTATTAGGTCTAGGGTTTGTTTTCACTCTTTTCAAAGTTGTCCAAAGGTCGGTCCTTGTCACCATTCAGCTGAGTGTACCATCATTCAGAGGGTTTTCATCGTCATGTCAGTTTCCAATGGGTCATTTTACACCTTGTTCATGCTTCAGTTGTGCTTAGGTAAGGTTCATTTCCCTCTCCTAGGGTTTTGAAGGTAATTTCTCTTGGATGGTTAAATCATCAACAAAAATTGTATCATGATGTTCATACACCTTCCCCTATCCTTAATGTACCTGATTAAACACTTCCCATCACTGAGATCCGCCAAATTCCTCATTTTTGCACAAACCCTAGTTTCTTGCTACAACTTGGCAATTTTCTAGGCTAGGCCTGTGTTTTGCCCTTTTGGACCCCTTCCCCTCACTCAACCTCTGAAATTCCACTTTCCCCTACTTCCTAACATCCCTCCCTACTTTCAAAAATTTTCTCAAGAATTTAGAAGCCCATTATCCCCTTCATTTCACTTCAATTCGACAAATCCCTTGTTCCACACATCGGGATAGGTTTCACTCAAATGATGTTTTAGAGCAATAAAAGATGAATTTTGGAAAACTAAGAGATTTTTTTGTCCAAATAATTCCAAAGAAGAAAAACCTCCTTCACCTTTTACACAGGTGTCATGGTTTTAGAGAAATGTCAAAAATACAGTTGCCTCGGGAGAATTGATGCACCTATGAAGTGACCTTGGGAAAATCAATATTTCTCCTAGCTTGGTTGGCCAAATGACTTGTTTGATGAGTCAAATGATACCTAGACACAAATATATTTCCAATGAGCTATCATGAGCTCAATTTGGAGTTGAGGAAGACCTTCAAAAGTTGACTGCAACAGCACTCTTCCTTGAGGCAACCTCATTCTGCTCATTTTGACCAGTCTTGGGAGATTTGATTTTTGACAAGGCAAATGAACTCCAAATTGAAAAATTCCACTTGGGTTGGAAAGTAGACTCAAATATATTTCCAACGAGATATCACATGTCCAATTTGGACACCGGGAAGGCGTCCAAAATTCTCCTGCAAAATGCGTTATTTATGGCGCGGCGCATTGGGAGAAGGCGCGACGCATAGAACAATTTTTCCTAGTGTAAAATTACACTGGCGCAGTGCATCCATCCTATGTGGCGCGTTGGGCTGGGGCGCGGCGCACAGAGCCTCCAAGCTGATTTTCACTGTTTTTCCTCAAAAATTCAAAACAACTCAATCTCCTATGCTCCGTGTAAGTCAAATCATCTTATAAGTTGCCTTTGATCGGTGTTTGGCGTTGTTTTAAGATTGGTTATAAGAATTTGAATGGTGAAAACATATACCCTATCATTTGGTGAAAATTTTCTCTTTAGGGTTGTGTATTGGTGTTTTAAAACAACTTTAGTGCCAAAGACTTCTTTTTCCCCTCCACCTTGTTCGTTCCTTTCCTCTTCACTATAACACTATCACCCATATCCCTTCCCTAATTCCCTTATAAAATTATTCATATCACTTATTCCTAAAATCTCATTATCCTATCCCTAAACCTTACCATCTCCCATGTCATTTACAAAAATCCCCAAATCCCATATCTCAAACATATTAAGTGGTTGTCCTACATTTTAAATTCACTTGACTGAACCACTATACCCACTGTCCCTTTTTCCCACAGTCCACTATACACCTATTTATCACAATCCTTTCCCATTTGGCATATTTTGATAATTGAAACAAAAGGCACCAATTTATCATTTCATACAAATCAACATACACTTGGAAATTAGAGACAAAGGTATCAATTTCTCATTTTCAACAAGATAAACATATCATTGGCATAAAATTTCAACACCATGACAGAGATAGATTCATCATATGACCAAGACAGTAATTGCATCACTGAACTGCATGCACCAAGAAGGCATCGAAGAGGCGAAAAAGGCATGTTAGATTCCAAATCTTGGTGGGCGCTTCCTTGACTGAGCATGAGACATGATGGGAGCCCTTCACTTCGAATTTCAGCAAATTTGGAGAAAATTTTGTCATTTTGAAAATTTTGGTTGCAAAACAGGTTTTTCCGCCCAACGCGTCGCGCCACCCTATGCGCGCTTATGATTGGGACATCTTCTGGAGGAAAACTTGATATTTTTGGGTTTTTTATGGTAAATTATGCATGCTCAGGAATGTCCGAAGCATTTCATCAAATTATGGGCTGCCTAAAGGGCCAAAAACACCTTGAAAATGGCCTTTCTGCCACTTTTTGCACCAGCATGAACCAGTCTTGGGAGATTGCCGTTTTGGAGGGGTAAATGAACTCCAAATTGAAAAATTTCACTTGGGTGGGATAGTAGACAGGAAGGGCTTTCTAATGAGCTATCATGAGCTCAATTTTGACTTCGGGAAGTGCCTGAACATCACCTCTAAAGTGGCACGACGCATTGAGTTTTTGAGCGCGGCGCATAGAGAAATTTTGACTCATTTGCACTCTTCAGCTCAGAAATTCGCCCAGTTTTGACTAGTTTCACTTTTTCATGTGATGATTGATCTATAATGATGTAATTTGGTAACCATGATGTAATTTTGGCATATATTTACTTTTTCTAGAGGATTCATTCACTAAAAAGTGAAAATTAAGTGAATGGATAAGTTCCCTAGCATATAGAGGCATGTTGTTTGAGTGCCTAGATTTCAGTTCCATGTTTAGAATTGTTTGAAACAACTCCTAGAAGGATGAGCTCGACCCCTAGAGGCATGGGAAGGGGTTAGAATTTTCTATATATTGTATTTTCTGAGACATTTTTAAGGTTGGACTCTTGGGAAAAGTTTGGACACTCCATTGTATATCCATTTTCAGTTTTTGGCAAAGGAAAGACCAGAGTTTTGCAGCACTCGTTGGGATCCTTGTGGCTTCTGAGTTTTGATGATGTTCTTCTCATGTTATTGTAAGTTTCATTAATGTTATATGTATGTCATTTCCCTTCTCTTTGCTTCTGAATTAAACAAATGAGTAATTGAGGTAGAATTCATTGGTTTGCTGGTGCTCTGCCTTAGAATTTTGTTTAGTTTTATATGTTTTTCGTCATTTTGAAGAGGATCCTTGCACTCTCTTTCCCTCTTCAGCTCCTTAGCAGTATTTTATATCCATTCATTGAATCTAATACATCAAATTCATTGCATTCCCTTCCCCAACTTGAACTCTGCAAGAAATTGGCCTCATCCCCAAGCCCAAAAATTGCCTTTCCCCTTTTTCCAACAAAATCCAAAAAATCAAAATCAAACCCTCCTATTTTTTTATCTAGCCTAAGATCAGTTGTTGTTTTAGTCATCTCAAGCCCCTTTGAATATTTCCATTGAGATTGACCTAGAGAGAGCCCTCTCTTGTCCTCGTAGGGCTAGCTATGAGGCTGAGCGTGGTTTGGTGTTGTCCTTTTTCTGCCTTATTTCAGCCTAAGGCAGATTTAGGCACTAACAGTTAGCATAGTTGAAATTCATGATTCCTTCCGATGAATATTTGGATCATCTTCAGTTTAAATGTAATAAGTAGGTGTTTGAGTCACAGCAGGACTCTAACTCCTAATTCGAAAAGTGTCATTCCTAGTTGTAAAAAATCTAGTTAGTGGTTAGATTTTGTTAGAGTAATGGAGTTTAATGGTCTAGACACTTGGAAAACTGAATTTAAGGGCTAGATTCCTATAAGTAATGAAAACTTCAATGTATCAAGGGTTGGAAAATGTTATCAAAAAGACTAATTTTGTAAATGATTTGGATTGACTGATATATACAGAAGCAATTTAACTTTTTTGGACCTAAGATTATTTGTGTATTTCAATGAGTTTATATCTTATCTTCGAAATGTCTTCCTTTCATAGTTTTAATACTTATTACTCATAATTCATGGTTTATCATGCTTTGACTTCCTTTAAGTGTAAAACTATGGTCAAATGAGTTTTTGGGCCCTATCTTTGAAAGGTTTTCTTCAATGTTTTAATGCTTATTACTCAGAATTCATTTACTACATGCTCTGACTTCCTTTGAACCTCGAGTTATTGGGATTTTCCTAAATGTGTCACTTTTTCATTGAAGTATATACAAGCCTCAGTTTCTATAAGAAGATCTATTGTTATCTTTATCCCTGTCATTGACTCCATAGCCCAATGGTAGCAAGCCTCCATATTTTCAACCTGTAAACATACAAAATCAAGACACATAGAGTTAGCCATCTATCTACATATTTTCTCAATATAATTAACCCTTGAGAGAGCCCTCTTAGGTTGAGGAGGCTAAGCCTCAATCAAAATATTGGTTTGAAATAGTTGCATTGAAGTTGTCTGATCAGTAGCCAATCAAGTTCGATTTTGGTGATAAAAAAAGGTACGGTATGCCCACAAGGATGAAAAAACATGGTATGAAAGTTAGTTTTATGAATGCTTACAATCTGCTTGACCATATTGTTTAAGACTTTGTTAATAGCTTAAACTTGACCATTTTCTTGTGTGTAATAAGGAGTAGAATTATCATGGCGAAAGGAAAAATGAGAGGAAAGTTCAGTCATTATAATGTTTTGAAAGTGGCTACCATGGTCTATAATGATAGCTTAGAGTACACTGAACCTAACAATTACATGGTTGAATATGAAAATAGTTGCAGCTACGCCATCGCTTTTGAAAGTAGGCATCACCTTGGCCCACTTGGTAAAATAATATACAAGGAGAATAATATACCTATGCCCTCGGTCCAAGTAAGGGTTACATGTAATGAAATTGATACCCCATTTTGCAAATGGACTGACAACTGTGATTCAGTGAAGAGCAGCAGGAGGGGGCGCACATCTTTTGATAAAAAATTTCACAATTGTGACATTTTCTAACCACAATGATACAATCTTTAAAGAGTGAGGGCCAGAAATAGCCAGCACATAGTATCTTTTGGGCAGTGACAAACCTAATCATATGACTACCAAATTCTCTAGAATGGCATTTACTTAAGGCCTTCTCAACTTCTTCATGGGTGAAACAACGTCGGAAAATAGAATCGACACCACGATGATAAATTGTATCACCAACAATGTTATATTGCTGGGATTGGTATCAAATTATACAACAATAAAATCATGATATTTTAGGCCGAAAAGTTTGGTTTGAATTTATATGATGATATCTCCATACTGAGGATCTAGAGTACTAATCAGAAACATAGATTCATCGGGGATATGATATTCTGCCACAGTTTCGGTTTCAATATAGTGAAAGTCACACAATAGCTCAACAAACACCAATGATTTATTTGATTTAGATTTTTCAAATTCCAAATAAAACTCCTATAGAATAAATATCCACTTAGATTATTTTACCCCTATCATTTTTCTATTCAAAATATACATCATAGGGTTGCAATAAGAGATCACGGTTTTTTTGTGTAACAATATGTAGCAACATAAATGTTGGAAAATTTGCACAACTGCCAAGGCCAATTTCTCCACATGTGTGTATTTAATATCGGTAGGTGTAAGGTTCCAACTCAAATAATAAATCACATGTTCTATGGTGGATTAATATTCTTGAACTAATACCATCACTATGGTGGAATGGGATGTAGCTAAATACAAAAATTAGTCTCGGTGATAATCAGACGGATGTAACAACAGTGCATGGGCTAGCGTGTGTTTAAGTGCATAAAAATATTTGTCAGCAAGCTCATCCCAAAAGAATGTAATGTACTATTTCAACAATTGAGTAAAACCTAGTCAGCTGTGCATAGTTCGAGATAAATCAATGTAAAAAGTTTGCTTTACCTTGAAAAATTTGGAGTTGGCGAAGAGGAGAAGGAGGAGGAAAATTGATGATTTCCTCAACCTTCAGAGGATCGACATGAATGCCTGCTTATACATGATAAATTCTAGAAATCGTCCTGATTGTACACAAAAAACACATTTTTTTGGACTCAAACTAATATTGTAATGCCTACATTGGAGAAAAATATCTTGTAAATGTGTATGATGATCTTCCTGTCACATAGAATGGGTCGGTAAGTTATTGAGGTAGGGTTGCACAATAAGTTTGATATCGTAAAATGTGTAAGACATGGCCCTCTGAAAAGTAGCGCCAACGTTCTTTAAACCAAAAGGTAGTTTGCGATATGTAAAAGTACCCCATGGACAAATAAATGCAGTTTTGGGCTGATCAGTAGGGAGTATGTTTATTTTATTATATTCGGAAAATCCATCCATAAATGAAAAGATTTCATTTCTGATATAACCGAAAACATTTTTTTCGATGTAAGGGGTAGGATAATTATCTTTAGGACAAGATTTATTGACATCCTTAAAATCGACACATACTATGATAGTTCCCTGATTTTTTTTCACTGGAGCAATATTGGATACCCAATCAGTTAAGGGAATAGGATAAATAAAACCTGCGCGAAGTAATTTTTCAACCTCAACCTTAATAGCCTCTTCTTTTCGTGGATGGATTGAACGCAATATTTGTATAATGGGTTTAACATTTGGGTATGTATTAATTTTTTAAACTACAATACTAAGATCAATTCCTAGCATTTATTCATAAGACCAGGCAAAAATTTCACGAAATTCCTAGAATAAGGCTTTGTACATATTGATTTCATCAATTAAGAATGAAGCACCTATATGAATGTTCTCAGTTATTCCAGGTTTGACCAAAATATTAATGGGAATCATTGTAGAAATGTTTCCTACATTCATTTCTGAATCTGAATGAAGGATTGACATGGGATTTTGAGATTCATTGTCATATTCAGTAAAAAATATGGTTGAAAATTAATCCTCAAGTCTATTGAGGCCAGGTAGAAAAGATGAACGATAATGAATATCATCCCATAGTAATTCATCCAATGCTAAAATTTCCCTAATACCTTCGTTAATTGAAAATTCTTGGTTGAAAAGATCAGAAAAAAGAGTCGTTGTTAAACATGATAAATGAGAAGACTCGTCACTGATCACATTCACTTTATCAATTTCAGTTGTCAGGAAGAGATTGAACTTCCACATAATCTAATTCATACAGACTTAAGGGCATCTCACTGGCATATAGGCCCAACTCAAATTCTAAAGGCACAATCCAAGGGTCTTCCAATGAAATTGTGCTTGTTGTAATTGTTGGGCCAAGAAGAAGGTACATTTCACCCCATCTTCACCACGATTTATTATGTAATTTTACGTATTTTCCTCTCATCTTAGAAATAAAGTAAAGGAAAATAATTTAAATCTAAGGCAAAGTGAACTAATGATAAAAGGAGTATTTAATAACATAAGAACTGGCTTGTCATATCTTTATTGATAGGGAAGCAAAGCCGCTGAACTGCTGATGACCAAAGGACAACTGACAAGGGAGGCAAACAGGATCATAATGGCTCTTATGGATTGATGGAAGATGGAGAGGAAAACCCACGCTTGGAGTACTCAAATGACAGTCACGAAGAAACGAGGTCATGTATGGAAAGGATCCGTTACTACTTCTGAATTCACTTTTAAAAGGCCAAAGATGAACAAGATATATA